>CM055120.1:366358992-366958992 GCA_029206835.1 Rana muscosa | reverse complement strand
ATCCGACGTGGATTCCCGCCAATACCAGGCACTGCGTTTGGTATGAATCCTGAGCGGGAACTTCACGCCAATTTTTAAAGAAAAAACCGACGTGGGTTCCCCCTCCAGGAGCATACCAGGTCCTTGGGTCTGGTCTGGATTTGAAGGGGAAAAACCCTACGCCGAAAAAACTGCGTGGGGGTCCCCCAAAATCCAAACCAGACCCTTATCCGAGCACGCAACCTGGCAGGCCGCAGGGGAAGAGGGGGGACGAGAGAGCGGCCCCCTCCCTCCTGAATTGTACCAGGCCGCATGCCCTCAACATGGGGGGGTTTGGTGCTCTGGGGCAGGGGGGCGACCTGCGGCCCCCCCACCCCAGAGCACCCTGTCCCCATGTTGATGAGGACAGGGCCTCTTCCCGACAACCCTGGCCGTTGATTGTCAGGGTCTGCGGGCGGGGGGCTTATCGGAATCCGGGAGCCCCCTTTAATAAGGGGGCCCCCAGATCCCGGCCCCCCCACCCTATGTGAATGAGTATGGGGTACATCGTAGCCATCAGTGCTGAATGGAGCAGAGGGTGACGAAATGAAAGATATGTATTTACTGGGGAGAGTGGTAGAGGAATAAAGTAAACTGGTGCATTTCCAAAGGAAAAGTTTGCAATTCACTATGTGCAAGAAAAGAAATAGAAGAAATGGCTGCACACCACTGTATTGATCCAAGAACCGTTATTAGAACATCCCAAAAGACACTACAGGAAAATAATGCATGGGGGACGCGTTTCACACACTTTTGGTGTGCTTAATCATTACACCTATGTGCAAGAGACATTTTTTGGTTTGAAAAAGTGGCTCCAAATGCATGTATCATGTAGTCTGAGAAGTGCACTATGTGTAAATTACATGTAGACATGCAGGAGGTATAGTATGCTCCACTTCTACATATAATGGGCACTTCTTTCTATGGGTTTTTTCAGTATGCACATTGTATTCTGGATGTACATGAATGGAATTTTGCATTGAGAACATACAGTATATGGGGTGTCATGTGTGTGCAAGAGTAACTTTTAAGATACTGTATGGGCAGGGAGCTTCTGCAACTTGGAAGTTACAGCTTTTCAAATGACGTGCCATGCAATTTCTTGTACAAAGGGTTTTATTGAAAACACACATCAACAGGATTGTACAAAGACAGTGGTGGACACATCATGGACTAACAAGTGTAAAACTGCAGGCATCAAAAGGGTTAATCCGTAATCCTGAAATTTGAGCCAGCCCTTAAAGGAGAAGTATGGGATGGGTTAAATAACTAGTACATATCACATTAGTCACTTATCAGCTAATCTTTTTTTCCTACCTCTTTTAGTTTTTACAGCATGTGCACATAAACTTTCCTTCAGCTGTCAAAAACGGTCCACTTTCAGTTTGAAAAGTTCTCAGGGGGTGTGAACATCTCCACCAACACACCAACTGCCTCTGTCCCCCCTCCCCTAAGAGACGTGGCTGTGCTGATATATAGGGAGGGGGAGGAGGGAGGAGGGAGAAGGGTGGTGGGAGCAGCTACACTCTGTGAAGTCTCAGAAACAAGCAGAGGGAGGAGAGCCGACATCAATCAAGCAAAATGACAGGGAAGGGGGTGGATCCAGACTTTATATTCACACCATTGTCTGAGAAGATGCTGTATGAAAGACTGTAGAACCTCCCACAGGTATTTATCTAGATTTTAACAGAATGGGGGCACTTCTGAGAGGGCTGGGAGGGTTTATAGATATCAGCAGCTCACATAGAATAGATGTAAGCAAAAAAAAGGAAACCCATACTTCTCTTTTAAAAGTCCTAGGGCGGGCATTGATGACCAGTAAAAGGATGTCCATACCTCGTATGTCACGATAAAGTGACATTATGCTGGTCTGGACGCCATGCAATTTCTAAAGTGTACAGTGAGGTGCATTTGAGTTCATGTCATAAAAGAACAGCATGAGCTGAATGAAATAGTCTTGTGCTAATGGCAATGACAGTTTTAACAGTTTACCAGCGGTATGTCAAATAATAATAAAATCTCTGGCTGTCGTCTTGTCTTGAATGATATTCAGGTTATATGAGTTTACAGTCTTGTAAATGTAAATTGTCCTAAAACAGCTCTGTTTTTTTTTTTTTTGTGCTCAAACGAGTTAAGTGCTTAACATCCATATATTATAGAGATGTGTTTTTCTCTGAAGTGATTTAAGGGTAAGTGCTCTTTCAGAGAAAGCACTCTTATACTGTTTGCCTCTTTAAAGTGACCTAACGCATCCCAAGTCTGAGGGCAGCAGACGCCAAGTATTGTTTACATCCTGCACCGCAAATCCTCTGTGCCTGAGGAGAAGAGCCTCTCAATCTCCATCCTTGGTGGTTAGATGCAGGAAGCTGGGCCTTGTAGACTTCTATGGATCTCTACTGCGCAGATGTGGCCAAGAGACAGAAGACTTGCAGCGTGGGATGTAAACAATCCCTGAAGGTTGCAGTCGTGGGATTGAGGTAAGTATGCATCTCTGGAGAGGAAGGATGGGATTGGTTAGGTCACCTTAATGGGTATGAGCAGAATAAGTGCAATTTCTCTGAAAGTGCTCCGTTTCTGGGAGAATCATGGAATCATTACTGATTTTATTCTGAAATGCTTGTTGATTGGTTGTCATGATGAACCCTCCTGCTTCAATACTTTGAGTCACTGACCTGAAGGACTTTCCAATTGAAGCTTCCTAAAATATTACTTTCTTTATCGTACACCACGGGACACAGAGCCAGTCATTACATAATGGGTTAAGGGTCACCAGCGGTGATTGGACACTGGCACAACCAATGGAAGACAGTTCCCCTCCATATAACCCCTCCCATCAGGGAAGTACCTCAGTTTTTTCGCCAGTGTCGAAAGGTGTTGGACGCGTTAGGAGGTGCTAAAGGAAAGCTCTACCAAAGAGACCCTCTGGGGGTAAAAGAGCTATGCTTTCGGATCCATCCAAGACGCCTACAAATGAGCTGAATCTGGATGGGATCCGGGCCTCATCCATGAGGCGTCGCCTGTAATGTCTCTCTTCGGAGGACTGGGCTCTAAGATCCAGCACTTTCGCTATTTCGCTATAAAGTCCTGGTAAGAGTCTTGTACAAGGCCCAGGGGAGAGGTATCCTTTAAATAGGAACCCATATCCCTGAAGGTTGGCACACATAGCCCACCGTGAAGGGTGAAGTTTGGTATCTGTCTGAAATCTTTCAGCAGAAAAACCTGCGGCGTGGATAAGGTGAGATTAGAAGGTCCATAACTAGGTTGGGACCTTTTTCAAAAAGTGGATGTCTTCTTTTTTTCCACCACTGGGGGGAGTAAAGAGCTGAATATACTCACCTCACTCTGTTCAGTGTCGGCTTCGGCGAAGTACACTGCTCGTCACCTCCGCTGCTGAGCTTGCTGGGGCACCCCGATCCTCCTTTCGGTGGCCGACCAGACACCTGCAGATGCAGGTAAGTGGGAACAAGGGCTGATGAGAGTCCTCGCTCACTATGGCCACCGCCATAGCGCTAAGGGCCGCGCGCGCGCGGGAGCGCGCTTTATCAGAGGGGGGGGGGGAAGGCGTGCGCGGGCACGTGGCGCGCGCAGGCACAGAAACGGCGCCAAATTTAAAAGACTGTCAGTGTGAGAAGCACTGCAGCAGCAAGCAAGCTCGTTAGTTCTCTTGTTCCTGGCAGAGAAACACAGCAGCTATACAGGGACGTAAGACTCCATGTGGTTGGATTGGGTAGTTCCTAGAAGACATCCATGTTATGCATAGTTATGTGTTAAAAGTTGCATACTTAATGTATTTGCTAAACTGAACACGGTAGTATATGCATTTAGGTACCTTGTATTTTGTCTAAACAGTAAGCCTTCCAGGGGAAGTAATGCGGACAAAAAGAGATAAGAAAGCACCGCCGCCTGAGAGGAGGCTCTAGCTGTGCTGACTCGGTACCTTTCTCTCCTGTGTTGCTAAATGCACCTGTACAGGATGAGCCATTACCTCTGTCAGGTATGGCGGCTTCCCCAGTGAAGCCTGGGCCTGTATATGTCACTGAGGACACTTTATCAGCGGCCCTAAATAATCTGGAGGAAAAAATTGCTACCTTAATCGCTAAGTCCTCTAAAAAGGACAATAAGCGAAGCAGGTCTCTTCCAGTATTGGACCTCCCTTCAGAAGTACCTGAGGGAGGAGGATGAGGAGGAGGAGGCTACATCAGCAGAGGATGAGGAGCCAGATTTTAAGGTCACAGGTACAATGCTATAGCAGTGCATTTAAGTTAACCTCTGCGGAGGTAACGGAATTACCTGTCTCCTCCCTAGGGTCATTAAGATCCCTGCAAGGTGCATGCTCCTTCCCGGTTCATCCGTTACTAGAGGATCTAATATACGCAAACTGGCAACATCCAGATAAGCGTTTCTCACCTCCAAAAAGGTTTAACATTCTTTATCCTATGGGGGAATTTTTTTTTTTTAAAGAAATGGAGCCTGCCTGCGGTAGATGCGGCTATTTCTTGTGTAATAAAAACCTGACATGTCCGGTGGATAATGTACAAGGGTTTAAAAGATCCTTCTGAGAAGAAGTTGAAATCCTCCTTCCTTTTGGCCGGCTCAATTACCCAACCTGCAGTAGCAGCAGTCGGTATGTGTCAGGTCATCAGCCAACAGGTAAAGCAGGGGCTGAAGGAACTGCCTTCAGAGCAGGCTAGAAATTGGGAAAATTTGCCTAAAGCCTTATGCTTCACAGTGGATGCCATGAGAGATTCTATCATACAGGCATCACGCCTTACACTCCAGCTGGTACAGATGCGCAGAGTACTTTGGCTTAAGCATTGGTCAGCGGAAACCCCATGCAAAAAGCTGTTGGCAAGTTCCCGTTCCATGGCGAACGCCTATTTGGGGAAGATTTAGAAAAATATATACAGAAGATATCAAGTGGTAAAACGACTTTTACCTGAGAGAAAGAAAAACAAGAGACCTTGTTTTAAACGCTCTCTCTCCCCAGCTCCCGGGAAATCTGACTCCAACCAGTGGCGGCGGCCTGTTTTAGCCGCCCACAAAAGCCAAGGGGCAAGCTCAGAAGAACAAGAAGCCGTGGGGTACAAGAGCTAATAAGCAAGCCCCCAAAACCTCTCAGTGAAGGGGCGCCCCCGCTCGGCCGAGTGGGAGGAAGGCTTTGTCAGTTCTCAGCGACTTGGCGGTCAGAAATCCAGGACAATTGGGTGGTATCCACAATATCCTCAGGGTACAAACTGGAATTTCGAGAGATCCCATCTTCTCAATTCCGAGGTTCAAGACTCTCCAAGGATCCACAAAAAAGAGAATCCTTCTTCAAAGGTTTGAATCACTTAATGGCTCAAGGGGTAGTTACAGACGTACCCCAAAAAGAGCGAGGTTCAGGTTTTTACTCAAACCTCTTTGTGATTCCAAAGCCAAATGGAGATGTCAGACCCATCCTGGATCTAAAATCCCTAAATCGGTTCCTGAACGTTCGCCATTTTCAAATGGAAACGATCCGATCCGTGGCCGCCACTTTAAAGGGCGGAGAATTCATGGCGCCCATAGATATCAAGGACGCACATTTACACATACCCATCCTCCCCGCTCACCAAAGATTCCTAAGGTTTGCGGTAGAAGATCGCCACTTTCAATTTGTGGCTCTGCCATTTGGTGTAGCCACCGCGCCCATAGTATTCACAAAGGTGCTAGCTCCTCTGTTAGCAAACCTAAGAACACGGGGCATTGCGGTAACAGCCTATCTGGATGATCTACTAGTAATAGATCAGTCAAAGGAGGGATTGGGTCACGCTGTACACACTACAGTAGGATACCTGGAGCATTTAGGATGGATTATAAATTTACAAAAATCCTCTCTCCAGGCCAAAAAGAAGGATAGTGTACCTGGGCATGATCATAGATACAGCCCAAAACAGGGTATACCTGCCAGAACCGAAGATACAGTCTCTGAAAGACCTGATCCACAAGGTCAAAGCAAACAAGAGGCCGTCTATTCGCCTTTGCATGAGACTATTGGGAAAGATGGTAGCCTCCTTCGAGGCGGTCCCTTACGCCCAGTTTCATTCGAGACTACTTCAAGGCAATATTTTAGCTTCCTGGAACAGGAAGAGCCAAGCTCTGGATATACCCATGTGCCTGTCCTCACAAGTACGCCACAGCTTTGATTGGTGGCTAGAAGCCAGGAATTTACGGAAGGGAAAGTCCTTCCTCCCAGTGGCCTGGAAGGTGGTATCAACGGATGCCAGCCTATCGGGCTGGGGTGCAGTATTCGAGGAGGCTTCTACCCAGGGAACCTGGGCCAAGACTCAGGGGATCCTGCCCATCAATGTGCTAGAGATCCGGGCGGTATATCTAGCCCTCAAAACCTGGACATACAGGTTACAGGGCTACCCAGTTCGGGTTCAATCCGACAATGCTACTGCAGTAGCTTACATCAATCACCAAGGAGGCACCCGCAGTCGGGCAGCCCAAAGAGAGGTGAACCGGATCTTGGCATGGGCAGAAGAGCATGTACCTTGCCTTTCTGCAATCTTCATTCCACGGATAGAAAATTGGCAAGCAGACTACCTGAGTCGTCAGCAGCTGCTACCAGGAGAGTGGTCTCTTCACCCCGAGATCTTTCAGGCCATATGTCTGAGATGGGGAAACCCAGATGTAGACCTGCTAGCTGCCAGGTTCAACAAGAAATTGGACAACTTTGTGTCCAGAACGAGAGATCCTCTAGCCTACGGGACAGACGCTCTAATAATACAGACGCTCTAATAACTCCATGGAATCAGTTCTCACTGATCTATGCATTCCCTCCGATCCCTCTTCTACAAAGACTGCTTCGCAGGATCAAGGAGGAGGGAATACTAGTAATCCTAGTGGCCCCAAACTGGCCCAGGAGGCCTTGGTACGCCGAGATTGTAAAAATGGCGATAGGAAGGCCCTGGAAGTTTCCACTTCGACACGACCTGCTGTCACAGGGTCCAGTATTCCACCCTTCCTTACAAAGGCTAAAGTTGACGGCCTGGCTGCTGAGACCCACATTTTTAAAAAGAGAGGGGTCTCTGGTCCGGCTCTTTCTACGCTCATTAATGCTAGAAAGCCAGCCTCCAGACTCATCTATCATAGAGTCTGGAGAGCATACGTTTCCTGGTGTGAATCCAGATGTTGGAATCCTCAGAAATATGAAATAAGTAGGATTCTTGCTTTTTGCCAGTTAGGAGTGGATATGAAATTAGCCCTTAGCACCATCAAAGGGCAAATATCGGCTCTATCAGTCTTCTTTCAGAGACCATTGGCATCTCACTCCCTAGTTCGGACATTCATTAAGGGGGTACTGAGGATAAATCCTCCAGTTAGGACTCCCTTGTGTCCATGGGATTTGAATTTGGTATTGTCAGTGTTGCAAAAGCAACCTTTTGATCCTATTCGCCATATTCCTTTAATTATATTGAGTAGGAAGTTGGCCTTTCTGATTGCTGTAGCTTCTGCTAGGAGAGTATCAGAGCTAGCAGCTCTTTCTTGTAAAGAGCCTTATCTAATTTGTCACAAGGACAAAATCGTACTACGACCCCATCCGGCTTTTCTACCTAAGGTGGTGTCGGCTTTTCACTTGAATCAAGACATTGTTCTGCCTTCCTTTTTTCCAAACCCGCGGACGGCGGGGGAAAAATTATTACACTCTCTAGATCTAGTGAGAGCGGTAAAGGTGTATCTGCAAGCAACCGCTCAGATACGTAAAACAGATGTTTTGTTTATTTTGCCAGATGGTCCCAAGAAGGGCCAAGCGGTATCAAAATCCACCATTTCCAGGTGGATTAGACAAGTAATTATTCAAGCTTATGGTTTAAAGAACAGGACTCCTCCTTTTCCTGTTAAGGCGCACTCTACCAGGGCGATAGGTGCTTCATGGGCAGTGCACCACCAGGCTTCGATGGCTCAGATCTGTAAAGCTGCAACTTGGTCTTCAGTCCATACATTTTCCAAATTCTATCAAATAGATGTGAAAGGACATGAGGATTCCGCCTTTGGGCGAAGTGTGCTGCAGGCAGCAGTATAGGGCTTCTGGTCCGCAAGCGGCCTGTTTTGATCTGTGTCTCCCCCCCTTCATATGAGCATTGCTCTGGGACGTCCCATTATGTAATGACTAGCTCTGTGTCCCGTGGTGTACGATAAAGAAAATAGGATTTTTATAACAGCTTACCTGTAAAATCCTTTTCTTGGAGTACACCACGGGACACAGAGGTCCCCCCCCTTCTTATGGGAACCTTACTGCTTTGCTACAAAACTGAGGTACTTCCCTGATGGGAGGGGTTATATGGAGGGGAACTGTCTTCCATTGGTTGTGCCAGTGTCCAATCACCGCTGGTGACCCTTAACCCATTATGTAATGACTAGCTCTGTGTCCCGTGGTGTACTCCAAGAAAAGGATTTTACAGGTAAGCTGTTATAAAAATCCTATTATTGTTCAGTACAAAACTACCATTTTCCTACAGTTAACGGCTACCTGAGGGAATCTCCCCAACCAGCTGTAAAAATCGAACAGCAATTCCATAGATAGGCAACCTCGGCACTCCAGTTGTGGTAAAACCACGAACCGAAAAAGACTCTGCAAGGCTATGACAGCCACAGGCATGACTCCCTGAGGCAGAGGCATGATGGGATTTGAAGTGTCACCACAGCTGGAGTTCTGAGGTGACATCTGTGGAATAGGCTTATTGGAAATGTTTTCTTGGTCAGCTGCTGCAGAGTCCTGCTGTCAGAATACAATGTCTCAGTGGGGAAGATTCCTCTATATCAGGGGTCTCTAAACTTTATAAACAAAGGATGAGTTTACTGTCCTTCAAGCTTTAGGGGGGCCAGATTGTGGCCAGTGGGAGTAGAAAATGTCCTTGCGTCAGTGGGGGGTAAACAATGCCCCATCATTGGTATTAGGGGGAGGAATGGTTCCCCATCATTGGTATTAGGGGAAGGAATAGTTCCCCATCATTGGTATTAGGGGGAGGAATAGTGCCCCATCATTGGTATCAATTGGGGGGAATAGTGCCTGGTCATTGGTGTCAGTGGGAGGAATAGTGCACCCTTGTTGGTGACAGTGGGAGAAATAGTGCCCCATCATTGTTATCATTAGAAGGCATAGTGTCCCATAATTGGTATCAGTGGGAGGAATAGTGCCTCATCATTGGTGTCAGTGGGAGGAATAGTGCCCCATAGTTGTTATCAATAGGAAGAATAGTGCCCTGGAAGGAAGAAAAAATCCTGGACGGCCACACACCGTTGAAGGCATCTTTATTGATATCTTGTGTAGCAGATGAAATCCAATACAATCACTTCATGTTACAGAAAACAGGAAAAGCCACTGACGAGTTTCACACCATATGAAGGTGCTTAATTAAAGCTTAGAATAGTGCCCTGTCATTGTCAGTGGGAGGAATAGTGCCCCATCATTGGTGTCAGTGGGAGGAATGATGCCCCATCATTGTTTGTGGAAGGAATAGTGCCCCATTGTTGGTATCAGTAGGAGGAATAGTGCCCCATAATTGGTGTTGGAGGGGGGAATAATGTTACATTGTTGTTATCAGTGGGAGGACTAGTGCCCTATCATTGGTGTCAGTGGGGAAATGGTGCCGCATCATTGGTGTCTCTGGAAGGATTAGTGCCCCATCGTTGGTATCAGTAGGAGGAATAGTGCCCCATAATTGGTGTCAGTGGGGGGAATAATGCCTCATTGTTGTTATCAGTGGGAGGAATAGTGCCCCGTAAATGGTGTCGGTGGGGGGAATTATGCCTCATTGTTGTTATCAGTGGGAGGAATAGTGCCCCATCATTGGTGTCAGTGGGAGGAATGGTGCCCCATCATTGGTGTCAGTGGGATGAATAGTGCCCCATGGTTGTTATCAATGGGAGGAATAGTGCCCCATTATTGGTGTCAGTGGGAGGAATGGTGCCCTGTAGTTGGTGTCAGTGGGGGGGATAGTGTCTCATCATTGGTGTCAATGGGAGAAATAGTGCCCTATTGTCTGTGGCAGTGGCAGAAACAATGCCCTACTGTTGCTGATAGTGGAGGGAATAATGCCCCAAGGGCCAGATAAAAGCATGCAAAGGGCCGCAGTTTGGAGACTACTGCTTTATACACCTCACTTGTGTAGATGGAGGAATCCCTTCATTTTTTTTCTTTGTTCAGTCTGCTGAACAGTGATCCATCTGTGGCCAACTTTAGTTTCTCTATGTCTATATAAAACATTATTGTATTGTTATTACTGTTTTAAGGGCTTCTGTCTTGCAATGTATAGTGGAGCTGTGTGGGAAGGGCAGAGCCTAGAACCTGGACCTGAATCCAGAAGGCATCTATTGATGCTCTAGATCAGGGATATGCAATTAGCGGACCTCCAGCTGTTGCAAAACTACAAGTCCCATCATGCCTCTGCCTCTGGGTGTCATGCTTGCTGCTGTCAGAGTCTTGCTATGCCTCATGGGACTTGTAGTTTGGCAACAGCTGGAGGTCCGCTAATTGCATATCCCTGCTCTAGATCAAAGCCTGCTGTTTTGGAGTTTGTAAATATTTATAGCGCTGTTTGCTACACACGCTGCGATGTAAGAGCGCATTGAAAAGGTTGAGTTGGTACACTAGCAGAATTCTGACAAGTGCGTGGTAATTTGCTGCGCGCACAATATGCCTGTAGAATAGCCACGCGAGAAACACATTGCAAAGCCGTCACTGGATCTGATCTAATGTATTAAACAGCAGGAAACAGACATTCGCAGAGACAGCGCCTGATTTATGCCAAAACCACGCTGTGAGCTCAAACACCCCGCTGCAGACGCCAGCTTTCCTTATGTAACAGCAGCCAACGTATTGATGATACAAGGTGGGAACCCGGGCTGGGATGTAATAGTGATACACATTCTGGAGTTCAGGCAGTGAGCAGATCATGTTGCCGGCAGCGATTACACGAGTAATGTAAGGACTGAATCTTTGCAAAACAAAACAAGGGATCTCTCTTAGTTATTGGGCTAAAACCGAGCTAATGTGTAAATAAAAGAGAAAATATAAAAACAGCAGCTTAATGTGGAATACACACAAACAGATATAATAAAAGAGAAGCCGCGCTAAATAAAAGTCCCAAATATTGTTAGTGGATGCTTGATTGCATATCATGACAATGTGTGTCCATAATCGGAATGATAAGGTAGAACTCTTTCACAATGCCACCACAGTGATTCACATCAAATAAGTGTGCCGCCACCTTAAGAAATTCCTGCTTACCAGATAGCAAGCAAACAAGGCATGTGGCTATAGCCCAGCCAAGGCCTTTACTTACACAGAAGATCCTATGGACCGTTCACAGGGTAGATGGCTGCAGAGTATCTCACACACTGACACCGACCCAAAAAGAAAGACTGGCCATAGCGTAATATTGGCTAACTCGTTTTATTTTAAAAGAAGGTATTGCACTTACATTGGTAGTAAAAAATGTGCATGCATTAAAACATAGCCGGCGGGACATGTGGACATGTGATTGCCCGGGACAGTCCCGCATTTTGCAGGTTTGTCCCGGGCACCTTCATTCCAGGACAATACAGTGTCCCGGAATGAAACTGACACAGCTACCCCCCGGGCCAATCAGATGCCCCCAAAAAAGGCCACCACATCACTGCTTTACTCTCTGACAGTACTTGCCCTGGCCAGAAATGCCTGGAGGAGCACAATCCCCACCCCCTGCTTGTGATTGGAGAAATCATAAATCCCGCCTCTTGTGTCCAATCACTGTGCTGTGATTCGTTATAGCACAAGCTTATTTTTTGGAATGGGGAGTGTCCCTGAATGGTAGTTTGGAAATGTGGTCACCCTATACAGTATGTGTAGTTACCTGTATTTTTATTTGTGCCTAAAATACTTGTAGGTGGGCTGGGCCTGATTTGTCATGTCCTTTATGTTCCCCATTAACTCATTGGGCGCCAAGTACTGGGTCACATGTGAGGCCTACCCCGCGTGGGTTCTTCTGGGCTACATTAGGCACTTGGTTACAGAGTCACTTTACACGCACACACTTGAGGTACCTTTACTTTGTACCATCTTCTTGATGCCTTGTGACCAGGCTAAGGCTGCCGTGGGGGAATACGCACAGCTGAGGGACCCCAGAAGAGGAGAATCGGGGCCACTCTGTGCAAAACCAACTGCACAGAGGAGGTAAGTTTGACATGTTTGTTATTTAAAAAAATTAAAAAAATAACTTTCTGGCAGAAAAAGCTGCTTTAAAATATAGCTTTTATCAGCGTTTTTTACTAGCGTTTATTAGCGTTTTTCAATGTTAGCGTTTTTTAGCTTTTTTTATTTTCAATGGATCAAAAAACGCTAAAAAACGCTGGCGACCTGCGTTTTGAGCGTTTTTGAGCGTTTATTATCGTTTTTCAACGTTTTTAGCGTTTTTTCCAGCCGAAAAACCGCACTTTGAACGCCAATTTCTTGCGTTCAGAAAAAAGCCCATTAACTCCACTGCTCATTAACGCTAAAAAACGTCCATGTGTACATGAACACATAGGCTAACATAGAGTGCAGTTAATGGGCTTTTTAAAAAAACGCCAATAAACTGCAGTTTATCAGCTTCAGTGTACATGGAGCCTTAAAGTAGAACTAAACTTTATTTGGCACCATAAACTTTAAACGCTATTTTATTCATTTTTTATATTATAAATATTCAAAGCAAACTCATCCATCCATGTCTCAATGCTTTATTTTGTTGAGAAGTCACTTTAACCTTCCCCCCAGCATTGCATGGCCATCTTGAGTAAGGGCAGATCATATACTGTAGCATTTACTTCCTGGAATTCATCTGCTGTAGCTCAGGCGTGCAGGCAGGAGGGTGTGCTTAGCTGAGAAAGCCCCTCCTCTCCTCCTCCAGATGAAAGAAATAAAAGTGCCCATGAAGACTTCTGGAATGTATGACATAATTTTGGCCTAGGCCAAGCAGGAAGCAACTGAAGAAATGTAAAAAATGTTTTTTTACCACGTGTATATAATAGACCTTTCTATCTATTTACTAAGGCTAGCAGCATAAGAATTAAAAATAGTTAATGTTTGTTTAGAGATGAGTTTAGTTCTCCTTTAAATGTATTTTCTCTTATCGTCCATGGACGGACACAGCTCCTTAAATCTTGACAAAGTGGGTTATGTTCCTGTTCATAGGAGAGGACTAGGCAGAACATGTTAGTTATCTTAAAACATGTAACTTTAACAGAGTTGAACAGCCCCGCCCAGGGGGCGTTCCCTCCGTACATAACCCTCCTTGAACCTTCTTCTCGGACGATCTACCATTGCACTTGGTAGGCCTACATCTCTACGTGTGATGAGATGGCCGGGCGCCCACGGACATAGCCGGTCTCTCGGTTCCTGCTGTTCTTACAGTGCAGAGTGGATTTGAACCTTGACTGTCACGGCACATTCAACCAAGGGCAATTGGTGCTTCTTGGGTTTTCCGACATCTAGCATCTGTCTTCAAGGTGTGTGAGACGGCGACCTGGTCGTCTGTTCACACTTTCCCAATGTTTTACGAGGTTGATGTGTGTGCATCTTCGGATGCTTCCTTGGCCGCAAGTTTTTGCAGGCGACTGTTTGAGGTTGCGACTCCTCCGTGAGGAGCTGCGTTTGTTTGGGGTGAAGTTAAGTCTTCTTTTGATTGCTGTTCCCACCCCTCGTTTTTTCTGACACTGCTTGGGGACGTCCCACTTTGTCAAGATTTAAGGAGCTGTGTCCGTCCATGAACGATAAGAGAAAATAGGATGTTTTGTACTCATCGTAAAATCCTTTTTCTCGCTTGTCCATGGACGGACACAGCACCCACCCCTCCTTTTTTAGTTTGTACTGCTTTACTACGAACTGAGGCTGCTGGCTGCAGGTAGGAGGGTTATGTACGGATGGACCGCCCCCTGGGTGGGGCTGTTCAACTCTGTTAAAGTTACATGTTTTAAGATAACTAACATGTTCTGCCTAGTCCTCTCCTATGAACAGGAACATAACCCACTTTGTCAAGATTTAGGGAGCTGTGTCCGTCTATGGACGATAAGAGAAAAGGATTTTACGGTGAGTACAAAAAATCCTATTTTTACATTCAACTTATATGCTTTATGAATCTGTCTTTATTCCACCGTTTGTCATCTATTGTACAACAACACAAGGGGTTAATCAAGCGCACTCGGGATAAGGGTGTATAAACAAAACTAATATAGGAACAGCGGTAAAATGATTGGGAGGAATAAACTCATTAGATCAATGTCATATTAGTCCATACTTATAAAAATGACTGGTCCACAAGGAAGGCTGCCGGCTGACAGATAGAAGGGATCTGAAATAGTACAAGAAAAACAAAAACAAAAAAGCAGCGCCTTCTAAGCGTAGCAATCAGTTAAAATTTATTGAAATATAAAATCAATAGCAGGTAATCCACTCACAAGAGGAGAATATAAGAGAGCTTATCTGTATGAAGACTGGGATAGTTGGGTTCATCCGCTCATCCCGGGCATGTGAAGCTGTGTATCCAGAGGTGGAGGGAAGATGGTGTCTCTGGACCTCCTCTCAAAAGTCGCCGATTATGCCGTAGAGTGGAACTACTCACTCGCAATGGAGGAACGGAGGACGACTTTGCTGGAACACAACGACAGAGTACATCCGAGTCGTGGGGTCAGCGGGGAGGATGCGCGCGTTCGAAGCATCCGTGCTTCTTCATCAGGCTTGGTAGGGGCCATCTTTGGTTCCGGCTATAAATACTAGGTAGGGATTGGCTGATAGGACAGTCTATATCACCATGGAAACCAAACACAGGGTACAGACAGCAAACGCTAACTTGGCGCTGACCCATATATATATATAAAGGAGAACAATAAATGTATAAAGATACTGATATGACGTCAGAGATTAGTAAGAGAAAAGACTAATACATAAAGGAATCAATAAATAGTCGGTAAAGGTATGAGAATAGGGAAATATATATATATAAAAAATAAATAACAATAAAAATAGTCTAATGAGTTGCCATAGGGAACGGGATTAATAGCACATGTAGATATATATAAGAACGAAAGATATAATACATTTCTAAAAAATCTCTAAAAAGTACTTTACCCATATATGCACAAATACATATGCAAATGTATCATAGCAATCTGAACTATAAAGGAGATATACACCTACAAAGGAATATCCCTACTATTGTAATATACCTAGATGACATGATGTGTGCATACCGAGTGTCCATAAACGACACATAGATATGCATATATACACACATACTTACATGGGCATACACACATAGCAAAGAGATGAATATTAGAAAAAGAGGGACCAATGTTGGCATAAACCGTGCACATAGTAATAACAACATAAAATGGTATCTTTAGAGAAGAATATTGATCTCGATACCTTCGTTCAAGCCCCCGGGCGCAAGACTATCGAGGGTGAATATCCAATAGTTTTCACGCTCACATAGTTTTTTATAGCGCTCGGCTAAAGGGAGGTGTTTAGGGATAGCTTCTATAACCCAGACACGTAGACCCACAGATGATTGGTGATGAAATTCTTTGAAGTGTCTAGCTACACTATATTTTTCTCGACCCTTCTCAACAAAGTTTCGATGTTCTCCGAACCTTCTTCGGAGGGTACGGATAGTGCGGCCTACATAGAATAGGCCGCACGGACAGGTCAAGCAGTACACCACATACTCAGAGGAGCATGTATAAAAGTCAGGTAAGATGTACTGCTTGCCTTTACAGGTAAAATCTTTCTGTCTGTGGTTAACATGCTTACACGTAAGGCATAGTGCCTTCTTACACTGATACATACCCTTCAAATTAAAGAATGTCAGGGATGCACTGGTAGAAGGCCCTGATGTTTTAATTTTGCTCGGGGCTATCAGGGCCTTGATGTTTTTGGCCTTTCTATAACTAACTACAGGGCGCTCTGTGAGTGTAGTTTTTAAGTGAGGGTCCTCCTTCAATATGGACCAATGTTTAACCAAAATCCTTTCCATTCTCCTGAATTGGTTATGGAATTGGGTGACGAAGCGGACTGGTTGAGTATTGTCGTCTGTGTTCTTAGCTCTTTTTTCTCTCACGTCAGCATTGAGATAATGTCGATAGGCACCCTCTACTAACTCGTCGGGGTAACCCTTCTCAAGAAATTTTATTTTAAGCTTTGAGCCATGGGAAATGTAGTCCTGTGGCCGAGTACAATTATGTCTCAGTCTACAGAACTGGCTCTTGGGTACGTTGTTCACCCATCGTGGATGGTGACAACTCCCATAATGCAGGAAAGAGTTACCTGCAGTGGGCTTGGTGTAGTTCTGTGCACAGACCGCATGGTCTTCATGAAAGAGCTCAAGGTCCAAGAAGGCCAATGTATTCTCATCTGTCACATAAGTAAAAGAGAGACCCATATGATTGGAATTGCAATGTTGTAGGAACCCTGGGATTAGTGTATCAGGCCCATCCCAGATGATGACCACGTCATCTATATAAGGACCATAAAATACTAGGTGGGAGGCATATGGGTTATTTTGCCAAATGTTATGATGTTCCCAATACCCCATAGTGAGGTTAGCATAGCTGGGGGCAAAATTAGCCCCCATAGCTGTCCCCTGAATTTGGATATAGAATTGGCCATTAGCTTCAAAGTAATTATGGTTGAGGCAATAGTCCAACATTTCAAGTAAGAAATTGGCCTGTCTATTATTAAGGAGTGGATCCTCATTGAGGAAATACTGTGTGGCATGTAGGCCTACTTTATGGGGAATGGACGTATAAAGAGACACTACATCCAACGATAGCCAACGGTAAGAAGGTTCCCATCTATATTGCTGTAGCATTTGAAGTAATGTTATGCCATCTTTAATGTATGAAGGGAGATTATTAACTAGGGGCTGTAGGAAATGGTCAATATATATGGAAAAATAGCTGGTTACACTTGCCATAGCCGCTACAATTGGTCTCCCTGGGGGATTAGCAAGACTTTTATGGACCTTGGGAAGATGGTAGAAATAAGGTCTCTTATAAAAGTCATGCAGAAGAAAGGCGACCTCTATATTGGTCACTAATCCCTCGGCTAAACTATGTGAGCGTGAAAACTATTGGATATTCACCCTCGATAGTCTTGCGCCCGGGGGCTTGAACAAAGGTATCGAGATCAATATTCTTCTCTAAAGATACCATTTTTTATGTTGTTATTACTATGTGCACGGTTTATGCCAACATTGGTCCCTCTTTTTCTAATATTCATCTCTTTGCTATGTGTGTATGCCCATGTATGTATGTGTGTATATATGCATATCTATGTGTCGTTTATGGACACTCGGTATGCACACATCATGTCATCTAGGTATATTACAATAGTAGGGATATTCCTTTGTAGGTGTATATCTCCTTTATAGTTCAGATTGCTATGATACATTTGCATATGTATTTGTGCATATATGGGTAAAGTACTTTTTAGAGATTTTTTAGAAATTTATTATATCTTTCGTTCTTATATATATCTACATGTGCTATTAATCCCGTTCCCTATGGCAACTCATTAGACTATTTTTATTGTTATTTATTTTTTATATATATATATTTCCCTATTCTCATACCTTTACCGACTATTTATTGATTCCTTTATGTATTAGTCTTTTCTCTTACTAATCTCTGACGTCATATCAGTATCTTTATACATTTATTGTTCTCCTTTATATATATATGGGTCAGCGCCAAGTTAGCGTTTGCTGTCTGTACCCTGTGTTTGGTTTCCATGGTGATATAGACTGTCCTATCAGCCAATCCGTACCTAGTATTTATAGCCGGAACCAAAGATGGCCCCTACCAAGCCTGATGAAGAAGCATGGATGCTTCGAACGCGCGCATCCTCCCCGCTGACCCCACGACCCGGATGTACTCTGTCGTTGTGTTCCAGCAAAGTCGTCCTCCGTTCCTCCATTGCGAGTGAGTAGTTCCACTCTACGGCATAATCGGCGACTTTTGAGAGGAGGTCCAGAGACACCATCTTCCCTCCACCTCTGGATACACAGCTTCACATGCCCGGGATGAGCGGATGAACCCAACTATCCCAGTCTTCATACAGATAAGCTCTCTTATATTCTCCTCTTGTGAGTGGATTACCTGCTATTGATTTTATATTTCAATACATTTTAACTGATTGCTACGCTTAGAAGGCGCTGCTTTTTTGTTTTTGTTTATCTATTGTACAACAAGAACACTCTTCTACTGGAAGAGGGGAAAGCAGCCTAAGGAGCCAGTCAGGTTCTTCTGCATGTATGATTTCTCTGTTTGTCTGGAGTTCAGCTTCAAAAGAAAAGTATGAGAATTAAAAAAAAAATGTAATCATACTTACCTAAGTGGATGCAGCCTCGTTCTGATGCTGCATCTGTCCCCCTGTCTAAGGCTGAGAACAGAGCGATCAAACACCTCTGATCGCTCAGTTCTCAGAGAATGGAGGAGGTGGGAGCAGCCAGCTCTGGCTCTCAGCTTTTCGCTGAGAGGCTGATCCGGTTACCGGTCCAGGCATGTGGGCAGATCCCAACCATATGGTCATGATCTTTCCTGAGCCTGGACCGCTTCTGTGATGTCAGCTGACAGCGGGTTTCAGCCCACTGCCAGTAGAAAACAGGTCACAGGAGCGCAGAACAAACTGCACTCATGTGATCCACAGAAGAAGTACAGCCAAATGAGCCTTGGCTGTACTTCTCCTTTAATATCTGAAGTCAGATTTATTCATGGCTTTACAGGACACTAGCTATTAATATTCCCTTACCATACATTGCAGCAAATTGCACTTTATCCTTCAACAGCTGCCCATAACAGAGATACAATCTTCATTCGGCTTGCGGAGAGTGAGTGCAGCCGTTTGTTATCTGTTTAATAATGGTGGGTTAGTTGAAAATAATGACTGGAGTATTACATATTGCTGATTTGCTGCTCGCACAAAGTTCTTTAATGAGCTTATGCCACTCTGATTTTATCACTGCACATTTCTCATTTAATTGACACTGTCCTCTGGGATGCTTTGACCTTATATTCTTCCCCACAGGAAAAGAACAACTTGTCTCACACATCTAGGAGCTTAACCTCATCTTCTCAGACGCACTTTTAACGTACATTTTGCATGCATTGTTTATTTAATTGCCTATTAAAAGGTTGAAATGTATTCCATCTGCCCTGTGAGGTTCTGTGATGTCAAGAGAGATGACAGTCAGGTGTCAGTGAAGGAACCAATGAAAAACCAAAGAGAACCTGCCAAGATACACTCACGGGAGCTGGCGCTGATGAATTGTTCTTGAAATTGCATTTTCCGGGGCTGTCGTCTTCATCCTTGCTTTAGTACTTACGGGGGAGAGTATGTAGGTCAGGGATTAGACATTTTACAGGCGAGAGAATGCGTCGAGCCACGATCACTGTAGGTGATGAACAGGCACAATTGGCTGTGGCCGCTGACAGCAGTACTGTGTTTTTGCCTAGGCCGACAAGGCCCAGGCCTAGGGCAGCACTTTGCAGGTGGGGTGGCTTTTTTGCACAAAAAAAGCACCCCCCCTTCCTCCCGCACGCAGGAGCTCACTGCCACAAGTTCCGGCACTGAGCTCCGGTAACTGGCCATACAGGGGTGCGCTAGTAGAGTCAAGTGGCGATCAGCTTTCCGTAGCAGCCGACAACTCTCTCCCCACTGACAGCCGCACACACTCCTCGGCTTCTCCTCCTCCTTGGCTCCAATGTTCTAGGGTACACAGCCAGGAGGAGGAGGAGTCAAAGAGGTGGGACATGACTTCCATGAGAGAGCCGCACTGGTGGTCTGAGGTCTGTGTACTGTGTAGTTTACAGTGGAGGGGGACACAGTAACCGGGAGGGGGGGAGACAGATAACAGATGCACACATGGAGTAATACGAGGGGAGAGGGGATAAGAGGATATGTGCCGGGGGTGCTTTAGGAGGTGAGAGGATATGTGCTAGTTGGGGGTCTGATCCCCCCTCCCTAGCACATGTCCTCTCCCCTCCCAAAGCACCCCCAGCACATATCCCCTTATCCCCGCTCCCCCCAAATTAAAAGATGCTGCATCCCTCTCTGTCGTCATCCTGTGGCGTCCCTCTGTCCTCTCCCCGCAGAGTCCCTCTGCCCCCCTCCCACAGCGTCCCCTCCCTGCGGTGTCCCTCTGTCCCCTCCCTGCGGTGTCCCTCTGTCCCCTCCCTGCGGTGTCCCTTTGTCCCCTCCCTGCGGTGTTCCTCTGTCCCCTCCCCGTGGCGTCACTCTGTCCCCCTCCCATGGCATCCCTCTGTCCCCCTCCCATGGCATCCCTCTGTCCCCTCCCCGTTGCATCTCTCTGTCCTCTTCCCACGGCGTCCCTCTGTCCTCTTCCCACGGCGTCCCTCTGTCCTCTTCCCACGGCGTCCCTCTGTCCTCTTCCCACAGCGTCCCTCTGTCCTCTTCCCACGGAATCCCTCTGACCTCTTCCCACAGCATCCCTCTGTCCTCTTCCCACGGCATCCCTCTGTCCTCTTCCCACGGCATCCCTCTGTCCTCTTCCCACGGCATCCCTCTGTCCTACTCCCATGAATTTGACAGAGTGGGTCTTAAAAAGGAAGGGGTGGGTCATATTTAAATTAGGGGGGGTGCACAAGTTTAGTCAGGCCTAAGGCAGCACAAAACCTAAATACACAGCTAACAGCCTGTCATTGTGGCTTGGTTGCTGCAGCTCGCAGCTGTCGAACCCAACAGCTGGAATCAGTAGATTCCTGCCACTGGGATTCACACTGTGGCTAAACGTCCATCTGAATGTGGCCTTAAAGTGATACTAAACCCAAAACAGTAAAATCAATCTGTATATGCAGTAAAGCGTGCTTGTTATACTCACTGCGGAACCTAAGAGGTTAATGCTCTGCATTGCGTAAAAAGGCTGTTTTATTCTGTCTCCTCTGATCCTCCCCTTCTTCCCCATTATAACTCCTGATAGTACAGAGGTTAGCAGTAAGCTGCACATGCTCAGTTTGGTGTGTATTGCTAGAGAGTTTTTTTCTGTCCAATCTGCAGAGAGTTTGAGCGTTTTTCTGTCTCCGAAAGGAGTGCATTGGACTTCTGTGGGCAGACCACTGCTTCCACGTGTGTCCTCCTATATTAGGTTTTTATAAAGCATATTAATAGTGTATAAAGGTCTCTTTTATTAAAGTGGAAGCCCAGTTTTCTTTAATCCACCTACTCCCTTCCCTGAACCCCTTTGGTCTTTTAAAAAGAAAAAAAAGATCCCGATACCTTTTTCTGTAGTCTTCGGACTAGTAGGGTTTATGTTTAGTGGTGGCAGTGAGCTGGGCTTCTAACTGGACTGAGCAGTGCTCCTATAATGACATGCGAGTGCCGCTCAATCCAGGAGTACTGTGATCCCAGGATTTGTGATGATGCGTTCCCATTGGGTGTGTCATGGACAGCCTTGGCCCACAGAATAGGATGATGCTGGTCACCATTTAACCTGAAAGATGAGTGGCGACGGACGTCTGTCGCTGATAGTCTACGGAGACCAGCACTGGAGAAGAGTTTACTATAGCAGTCAAAACAGCTTTTTTTCTTTTCTGGAAATGTTTTTTTTTTAACATTTTTGTATTTATTTTTTTACCCCATGGATGTCTGGCCTTAAACATGTTTGTGTTGCCCCTTAGCTGCCAATCGGATTCTCCCTTCCTTCCCCCCATCCTGTACAGAAAGACTATGAGATTCGTCCATGTCTCAAACAACTTTTCTTTTATACACCTCCTTATACAAAGATTAGTGCAGAGTATATTTAATTTGATGTCACAGGGCTGTTGGTTTATTCATGCAACGTTGTCTCTTCTTGTAATTGCCGAACACTGTGCTAGTTTTCTGTTGCCACTTAGCACCTTTTTTTTCAATTGCTGTGGTTCTGTTCATTAATAGCCCACTTAATTGTGTACTGTAAACAGCTGCACGGAGCCTCCTGCGATTAACATTTGCGCCATCAGTTGAGTTTGTTTCCACTTAGGTAAATGGAGTGCCGTATTATTATTAATCTGTCAATTTCTACATTGCTTGTATGTTAACGTTGCTGCCACCTGCTGCTGAATTGACAAATGGCCGTGTCTTTACCATGAAGGGGTTACACTGGAGGACTTGCTTGGAGAAAAGAAGAAAGGGTGGTTTAGATGCTTTAAACGTAAAAATAAACACGGTAATGTTGAATTTGCTGTGATCAGGCTGCCCGTTTGCTGTGGTTCGCATGTCTTACTACTGTTCTGCATGTTGTGGATTGCTTTAGGAAACTTCATTTATAAGGTCTCCATTTTGTTTTTTTTGTTTTTTCGAGAATATTAAAGGAAAACTTTAAGAGGATGTATGGATGCCATCATTGCTGACCTTCCCTTCTGAAAATACTAATTATCTGGCTGTCATGCTGATCCAATAGCTTAAATACATTTTGACAAGGAGTTCTCTGTACATACATATGTTTCCTCTGAGTCAGTTTTCTAGTAATTACTGATGCCAAGGACAACCAGAAAACTAGCATTTTAGAAGAAGGCCATCAATGGCAGCCTCTGCATTTCATTCAGTACAGGTTTTTTAAAAGAAAATATTTTTAGCCTAATGTGTCACTTATTCAGAAAGAATGAAAAGGTGAACGAACACGGTACACCTCCCTTTCCCTGCTATACACTATAATGGGTGATGAGCTGTCAGTGCCCATGCATCTTGTTGCAGCGGTCTGGGATTTCACATCTCTCTCTTTCTGCAGTGTCTCTAGGATGGACTAGAGTGGTGCTCTGTGCTGGCGCTGACCAATCAGAATTGTTTTAACCCTCCCTTAAGCATTGCTGAAAGAAGAGGGAGAAGAACAGGGATTTTAAATCCCTGGATTGCTACACTGGCTGCGTTTCCACTGACAGCTCATTACCCATGAAGGTAAGTACAGTGGGGAGGTGGAGGGAGTGCACAGTGTTAGTTGACTTTTTCATTTTTCTGAATAGGTGCACAGGTTTTTACCTGCAGCTGGTGCATATCATCCTTATCATCGTATATTGATTAAAGTGACATTAAAATCCACGCTTCCGGGATCGATCAGAGCGTTGCCGGTGCTGACTAATCAGACTCGCTCTGATCCATCCTGGAAACACTGCAGAACGATTAGGGAGAAGAGCAGGGATTTTAAATCCCTGGATTGCTACTCTGGCTGCGTGTCCAGACAGCTCATTACCCATGGAGGTAAGTACAGTGGGGAGTGGGAGGGTGGCGAGAGTACAAAGTGTTGGTTGACTTTCTCATTGTTCTGAAAAAGTGCACAGGTTAATTTTTCTGAAAAGGTGCACAGGTTTTTTCCTGCAGCTAGTGCAAATCATCCTTATCATCATATTTTGATTAAAGTGACAATAAAATCCCCGCTTCCGAGATGGATCAGAGCGTTGCCCTGTGCTGGTCCTGACCAATCAGAATCGCTCTGATCCATCCTGGAAACACTGAAGAAAGAAGAGGGAGAAAAGCGTTTTTTTTTAATTACTGGACTGCTACACTGGCTGCGTGGCCACTGGCAGCTCATCACCCATGGAGGTAAGTACAGTGGGGATCAGGGGTGGGGGTGTAGCAGGTGCACAGTGTTAGTTACTTTTTCATTTTTCTACGCAGGATTTTTCCTGTAGCTAGTGCATCCTTATCGTATATAAGTCCTTACATTTTCTAGAGCTTCCATGGTGACTCATATGGAGAGGAGGAGCCTAATGGCACAGGGTTTGGGATTTAACACCACCGATATATTATACAATTTAATATTCATAACTAAAAGAAAAAAAGGGGCTCTACTTGTCTTTCCAATTTTCCTCTTTTACTGTGTACAATGCTCTCCAATTCCACATATGCACTTTTAGTACAGCAGAGAATATTGTCTTTTTTTTTTTTTAACAAATAAAACTATTTTGTATAGGAAGGGGCACCAATTCTTTGTGTCTTGCTTTTGCCTGCAGACTCTCAGTCTGCATAAGAATAAGTCAGTTTAATTTAACAACAAGATAAGCTTAGCTGTAGCTGACATATCTGACCTAGTTATTTGTAGAATTAATATCATGAAAATTCATGCGTGAAAAGGAAGTCACTTATTGCGTAGGGAGCAGTCATACTGCATGCTGCTACATGCACAGATATGACAGCATGTAAGCAAATGACATCAACCGAGTTCAGATTATTACCAATGATTTTTTGAAAGAGGTGGAGGAAAGATCGGTGTTTGCAGTGGGCATGGCAAGCAGTTTTTTTTTTAGCATCAGCTGAGGAAAAAAATTTGTCAGTAATTGGTAGCAAAAAAGCAAAAAAAGACTTTGCGCCAAAGAAATAATAATACAATAGTACAATAAATCAATAAATTGCCAGCAGCAGTGTAAATGTGAGCTGACTAGCATCACTGTGAAATGAAATAGTTGAACACCGCGCTTAGCTGATACAAAACATAATTAGCATCTTTAAGTGAATTTAACATTTCAATTATTGTAAACGTCCCACTTTTGTGAAATAAAGTGCTTGTGCGTTGGTATATAATCGGTGCTCCGATATTCAGTGTTCAGACAGAGGTGCCCCATATGGATGTACACTCACCCCTAGACTTTGACCACCTATCGCTAGAGCTGTCACTTGCACTTTGTGGGGAATAAAGACCCCTAAGTTATGTTTACTCTTTCGTCCATGGACCGACACAGCTTCTCTATTGGTATTATCCGTTAATTAGGAGTGACTAGGCAGAAAAACTTGTAAAAAGTGTTGCATCACACCTTCTACAGTACCGCCCAGGGGGCGGACCCTCTGGGTATACCCTCTCAGTCTGCATCTTCGCAGATCAGTTTTTTTCTGTCTAGCAAGGAGTAGGACATGGCTCCCTTCGGGCCCATTGGTCCGGGGAAAAAAGATCTATATATATATTTTTATTTTTTTTGCTACATTTGTTGTTTCCTGCGATCTTCGATCAACTGCCGACTGGGTGACAGGCTGGATCCTCGATCCTTGTAGTCTCCCCAGTTTCGGCCATCGAGCGTGTGCCGACCCTAGCTACGCGCTGGGTTTTCCACGACATGCCCGTCGCTCCACGGGTGGCCGGTGAGCTTACGTGGGCCTGCATCGGACCGCTCAGCTTCGGCTGACCTTACGGCCGAGTCGCAGCAGCCTGGCCGGTGAGCTTACGCTCCAAGGCTTGCATCGGACCGCTCAGCTTCGGCTGACCTTACGGCCGAGTCGCAGCAGCCTGTCCGGTGAGCGTCATGCTCCAGGGCATACATATGATCGTCCCTTCTGGGTCCAATCACAGCATGCCTGGACAACAGTCACCTTCCATGCGCGGACGATGATCTGTTTGGAATGTCTTCCAGCAGAATACATGCAGGATAGGTAAGTAAAACTCCCCTGCCTCGGCTGGGTGATTTAGCTGGACATTCCTGGAGAGATCAAGTAAGTGGTTGTGGCCCCTTTCTTCCCTCTCTCCCTGCCTTTCCCTCCTCCCTGGGCTTCTAGCTAAAGGTTGCTGGGTGCTGGGGGTCACCTAGGGGGTCCCACTGGAGCGGGGCTGGCTGTAACTAACATTTAAAAGAAATGTCATTTTTTCTTACCTGTGTTTGTGTCCTTCCTCCTCCATGCTGTCGGCGGCCATTTTGAGGTGGTCCATGCCAAGTTTGGCCTCTTGTGACTGCCCGGCGGCCATCTTCCTGTGGTTCGGCCACACCCACTGGCCCCTATCAGCTGATCGGCGGCCATGTTTGTCCACCCTGTATGCAGATATTGCCGTTCGGCGGCCATCTTTTTGTGGGCTATGGCTGCTTGACCTCTATCTTCTGTCGGCGGCCATTTTCTTAGAGCCCACATTATCTTCCATACAGACGTTTTTGGCAACCATTTTTCGAGAGCCTCCGGCCTCTAGGGTGCATTACACTGGCGCGAAAATTCACACAGGAAGTGCTGATAAAAGAAGCAGACTGACACAGCAGCAGGGGGACAGCATCACAGGCGCAGCATAGCAGTACCTATCCAGGGTGGTGAGTCCTCTGGGTGACCCGGCCTCTCTGCAGCACAGGAGGGTGGCCTATTGATATCTTGCCTGGAGCCCTGTGAGTGTCAGCGTGTGGTCAGCATGGCATCTGAGCCAGATGTCTTCTCCCCTGAAACACCAGATTTAGCAGCTGGTGCCCCTGAGGTGTCTATGAACGCTATGACTGCAATCCTAGAGGCGTTTGCTGCCAGGGTGGAAGCAGCACACGGGAATACAGGGGGTAGTAAACGCCCCATCCCCTGCAAGCTTCTGGGGATAATTCTGGTGCAGAACCAGGTCCAGCTACGGCTCGGGGCCCAGATTCTGACGCATCAGAGACTGCAGACCGTGACCGGACAGTGAGAATGACTCAAAGTCCAGGTCAGTACGCGAGACGGCTTTGGTATCTGACCTTATTACTGCAGTGCGGGATATGCTAAAATTGGAAAATACTGCAGAAGCAGCAGAGACTCCGGTCCACTTGGGTTTCATAGACCTGCCCGCACTGCTAAGGTGTTCCCTTGTGTGTCTTTTGATAAACTCTTATACAAGGAATGGGAGAACCCACTGAGGGTCTTTACAGCCCCAAAGAGGTTTGCGGTACGGTACCCCTTTTGAGGAGAGTTTTCTGAAGAAATGGACCTCTCCCCCCTATAGTGGACCCTCCGGTGTCCAGACTTAATAGAGCCACCACAATTCCTGTAGAAGGGGCTCCTGTTTTCAAGGACCCTGTGGATAAGAAGGCTGAAGCACTCGCTTGCTACCTATACTCAGTGGTAGGCTCGGCAGTACGCCCGGCATTGGCGGGGGCCCTAGTGTCTCACACACTTACTGAATGGGCAAGATTGCTACTCCAGGGGTTAAGGAGCGAGATGCTCCTCCTGATGAGATAACATTGGCCGACCTGTTGGTCCAGGGCCTTAGGTTTGTCTGCGAGTCAGACATGAATACTATTCCCCTGCTGTCTAAAACTTTGGTTTATGCAGTAGCAATACGCCGCCTGATCTGGCTAAAAGGCTGGTCTGCGGACCAGACTTCCAAGAAAGCCCTGTTGGATCTGCCTTTTAAGGGCGACAGACTTTTTGGGGCTTCTCTGGATGACATCATCAAGGATGCCACAGGAAGTAAAAGCACTTTGCTTCCCCAAATTAGCAAGGATAAGGGGCCACGCCAAGGGCAAGGGCCCTCCTTTACTGCACACAAGTGTTTTTTTCGTCCCCCTAGGGCGACAGGGAAAAGACCCCAGGCCGATAAAGCGCCTGCCCAAGGACAAAAGCGTCCCTGGTCCCGCATACCCAATAAGCCTGCGGACAAATTTGCGTCCGCATGAAGGTCCACCCCCACCCAGCTCTCGGGTGGGGAGACGTCTTCGCAAATTCGCGACTCAGTGGACAGCACTAATCTCCGACAGGTGGGTTTGCGAAGTAATCTCCTCAGGCTACAAAATAGAGTTTCTCTCTTGTCCACCGGACAGATTCAACACCTCCAATCTCCAGCTACTACCGACCCGTCGGGAGGCCCTGTATGGGGCGGTCCAGGGTCTACTGGAACGCGGGGTAGTTATTCCAGTTCCAGAACTGGAACGGGGTTTTTACTCAAATCTGTTCATTGTGCCGAAGAAGGTGGGGGTTCGTCCAAGCTTGGATCTCAGAGCCCTCAATTGCTTTGTGAAGGTACAAAGTTTTGGGATGGAGTCGGTTCGATCTGTAGTCACGGCTCTCCATCCGGGGGACTTTCTGGCCTCCTTGGACATCAAGGACGCATACCTGCATGTCCCCATATACTCCAGACACCAGAGGTTTCTGCGATTTGCTATCGGGAAGGACCACTACCAGTTGGTGGCCCTCCCGTTGGGCCTTGCCTCAGCACCCAGGACGTTCACCAAGGTGCTCGCTCCGATTCTGGCACTTCTAAGACAGCAGGGTATCGCTATCACAGGCTACTTATATGACCTTCTGCTGAAGGCCCCTTCAAGCTCAGAATTAGAGGTAAGCGTGTCCATTACCTGTCAGACTCTTCGAGACTGTGGTTGGATACTAAACACGCAAAAGTCAGTATTGGTGCCCACTCAACGCCTAGGGTACCTGGGGTTGATTCTGGATTCTTCAGAGGCAAAGGTATTCCTCCCTGTGGAGAAGTTGCAGACCCTCCGGGCTGCAGTACGGCAGCTGACTTCCAGGAATTGGTCGTCACTCCGTTTTTTGCATGCGAGTGTTGGGCCTCAGGGTAGCCTCCTTCGAGGCGGTTCCATATGCTCAATACCACACTTGAGTGTTACAGAAGGAAGTTCTGTCCAGATGAAGCAGATGTCCATCATCTCTGGATTATCAAATCCGAGTGAGCCACATAGTCAGGAGATCCCTGGTATGGTGGCTGACAGCACCGGCTCTAATGGCCGGGAAGTCATTTCTTCCGGTTTACTGGATAGTGATCACGACGGACGCCAGCCTTACAGGTTGGGGGGGAGTTTGGGGTGTTCAGTCGGCGCAAGGTCGCTGGACCCCAGAGGAAGCCCTCCTGCCGATCAATGTCCTGGTAATCCGGGCGATCAGGCTGTGCCTCTTCAAATGGTCTCAGAGGCTGCAAGGGCGTCCAGTCAGGATCCAGTCAGACAACGCCACAGCAGTGGCATATGTCAATCATCAAGGAGGAACAAGAAGCTCAGCTGCAACATCGGAGATCGCTCGCATCCTGAAGTGGGCAGAGAGGAGCGTACCGGCACTGTCGGCCGTGTACATTCCGGGTGTGGAAAACTGGCAGGCGGACTACCTGAGCCGCCAGATGCTGGACCAGGGAGAAGGGTCCTTACACCCGGAGGTGTTCCAACTCCTCTGCCAAAGATGGGGCACACCAGACGTAGATCTTCTGGCTTCCCGACTCAATCGGAAGGTATTGAGATTTGTGGCCCGGTCAAGAGACCCATGGGCAGATGCAACGGACGCGTTGGTAGCATCGTGGGGTCAGTATCGGCTAATCTATGCCTTCCCTCCCTTAAGGCTTCTTCCTCTTCTGCTCCGCAGAGTGGAGGCAGAGGGAATTCCAATGATCCTAATCGCTCCAGATTGGCCTCAGCGTCCTTGGTACGCCGATCTAGTACGTCTGGTAGCAGACGTCCCCTGGCGCCTACCACTACTGGAGGACCTGCTATCGCAAGGTCCCATATTCCATCCTGCTTTACAGTCATTGGCTTTAACGGCATGGCTGTTGAGAACCAGGTACTGAGAGACCGGGGCCTGTCAGACTCAGTAATCTCTACTATGAGAAGTGCTCGAAGACCGTCCTCTAGGAAGGTCTATCACCGCACTTGGAGGGCCTACATCTCCATGTGTGAGGAAATGAAATGGCATCCGCGTACCTATTTGGTTTCCAGAATCCTGCTGTTTTTACAGCATGGGGTGGACCAAGGGCTTGCCCTAAGTACGATTTAAGGGACAGATATCTGCCCTGGCTGTCTTTTTTCAGCGACCCCTGGCGACTCACTCTCTCGTGAGTACATTTGTGCAGGGGGTCCGACATGTGGCCCCTCCGGTCCGTCCCCCGTTACCTCCGTGGGACTTGAACCTGGTCCTCTCGGTGCTTCAGAAGGCACCGTTTGAGAATATTAGAGATATTCCCCTGTTGACACTTTCTCAGAAAGTGGTCTTTTTGGTGGCTGTTACGTCAGTTAGACGAGTCTCTGAGCTGGCAGCCTTGTCCTGCAAGGCTCCCTATTTGATTTTCCACAAGGATAAGGTGGTGCTGCGGCCGCAGCCTTCCTTTCTTCCGAAAGTCGTTTCGGCTTTTCATCTCAACGAAGACATTGTACTTCCATCCTTGTGTCCTCAGCCGTCGAATCCTAAGGAGTCGGCGGTGCATTCCTTGGACGTTGTCCGAGCTTTGAGAGTATACCTATCTGCTACTTCCCTGTTCCGGAAGTCAGACTCACTGTTTGTTTCGGTGGCTGGTCCCAAGAAGGACCAAGCAGTCTCATCGGCCACCATCTCTAGGTGGATCCGACAGATAGTAATCCAGGCTTACGCCTTAAAGGGTCAGGCGCCCCCCTTTCCTGTCACGGCGCATTCGACCAGGGCAATAGGTGCCTCTTGGGCTTTCCGACATCAAGCGTCTGTTTCCCAATTATGTAAAGCGGCGACTTGGTCGTCCGCACACACTTTCACAAAATTCTACAAAATTGATGTAGGTGCATCTTCGGATGCCTCTTTTGGCCGCAAAGTTTTGCAAGCGACTGTTTAGAGTTGCAACTCCTCCGTTGGAGGAGTGCTGTTTTGTGTTTGGGGTGAAGTTTATTTTTATGCTGTTACCACCCCTCGTTTTTTCTCTGACACTGCTTTGGGACGTCCCACTTTGTCAATAGAGAAGCTGTGTCGGTCCATGGACGAAAGAGTAAATAGGATTTTTTACTCACCGTAAAATCCTTTTCTCTGAGTCCATGGACCGACACAGCACCCACCCCTCCTTTTAAGTTTGTACTGCTTTTTGACGAACTGATCTGCGAAGATGCAGACTGAGAGGGTATACCCAGAGGGTCCGCCCCCTGGGCGGTACTGTAGAAGGTGTGATGCAACACTTTTTACAAGTTTTTCTGCCTAGTCACTCCTAATTAACGGATAATACCCACTTTGTCAATAGAGAAGCTGTGTCGGTCCATGGACTTAGAGGAAAGGATTTTACGGTGAGTAAAAAATCCTATTTTTCCAAGGTCAGCTGTCTTTAGGATAATTCTTCATGGATGGGGAGAAAAAATGAGGAGGGGAACCCATAGTGTAAAACCATATTTTATTTACCCACCTCCCACCCGGCCACTGCACATATACAGCCAGGTGGGTGGTTTCTCCTTCTGAGTGGACGTTCAGGAACGTCCTTCAGATGGAGGGGGATCACGTGCGCGTGCCCGCGCAGCGGTGCGATCACGGTGAATCTCCAATCGGCAGGAGGGCTCTGTGATTGGCCCTCCTGCTCACATGATGGCTGTGTCCAATCACAGCCATCATGTGACATAAATAGAGACCCGGTTGCTGGGCGATCGTCTCTGCTCTCCTCACACGGAAGTTGTCAGTGAGGAGAGGAGAGCAGATCGCTGCAGCCGGCTGGTGATCAGTCAGTATGAGCTGTTTTTTACAGCTTTTTATACACTGATCACCGGCCCAGTGTCCCCACACAGTGTCCCCACACAATGTCCCCAAAATAGTGTCCCCAAAACTCTGTCACCACACGTGTCCCCACACAGTAAAAACACCTGTCCTCCACATATGTAACAGTAAAATCATGTGTCCCAATGATCATCTGCACACATATGTCTGTGATAATCTGCACACATCTGTATATGATCATCTGCATACATGTGTCCGTGATCACACAAACCAATTATTATACACTTAACGGGATTTTTTTTACCAAAGACATGTAGCAGAATATATTTTGGCTTAAATGTATGACAAAATTAGATTTTATTGGATTTCTCTTCAAATAGAAAGTAGAAAATGTTGTTTTTTTTTTTTTAATTTTTGCTAGTTTTTTCGCTTATATCGCAAAAAAAAAAAACAGAGTCGCGAATAAATACCAAAAGAAAGCTCTATTTGTGTGAACAAATTGCGTTGCATGACCGCGCAATTCTCATTGATATTGCGAGAGCTGAAAATTGGCCTGGGAAGGAAAGGGGTGAAAGTGCTCAGTATTGAAGTGGTTAAAAACTTCAAATAAAACATATGGGATGCACTCACATGGTTTGGTGCCTGTGCCTGGCACCCGGTGTGATCAGCATGTGTTTTGATTAAAGGGTAATCCGGCCAGTCCACGTTGGACGCCGCTCAGTTGTAGTGAGGCTCGGTCCCCTGTACTCGTTTTTTGGCCGGATCTGGTGTCGCGATGATGCGATCAAGCTGAGGAGAGCAGAGCCATGGGCTCCTGTTGCTGTCAGTCAAACTCCTGTGAGGAGAGAGCTGGGACATGGCTTACTGGCTATGCGTGTGTCCATGGACACATAAAGCCCAACTTGGGAGTGCGCATACATAGGTACTTCCTTTATAGCACCTAGGTTGCTAAGGAGGCACCCAGAGCACGGAGAAGCTGTAGCATCAATGAAGGACTGCCAGAAGAGCAGAGTGTGCTTTCTGTGGTGTTAAACAGTTACGTTTAACACCATTTTTATAAAAAATAAAATAAAATAGAAAACAGTCTATAGTATCGCTTTAAGAGGGGGCCTGCCAGTCCTCTACAAAGAGACCACTGCTTCCAAACAGAGAGCAAGTGTCCTACTTTGCAGCATGCTGGCAGGGGACATGTTTTGCTATTGAGGCTGTGGCTGCCTTTTAAAGAAGGGAAACTGTAACACTTTGTACACTTTTTGTTTTAATGCATCTGGAATATATTTAGTCAGTTTTAAGTTAATGTTTTATTGGCCTTTTATAGCTGTTTGGCTGAAGTTTCCTTTTATTGCTCAAGGATGAACATGATCATGTTGCAGTCTATCTGAGCAAACGTTTTTCCGCTAGATCCAAATGTGTATTATCAAACAACTCCTTGGTGTCAGCGACTGTTAATTAAGATAGACATTTGCTAATGCATTGAAGATTGCTACTACTGGAACCTCTGGGATTTCCTGAACAAAGTTGTTATAGAAATGTAATTACAGTTTGGGGAGTTAAGGTAATTACTTGTGGAGTATAGGGATATTTCCAGTGACATGTACTTATGTCATTGCTCTTCTAATTATGTTTCTGAAATCAAGAACTACAGTTTTTTTCTGCACAACTGTTCAGGAGGCCATTTTTTTAAGCTTTAACCTTTGCTTTTATAGTTGGGCTAGCTTCACGCCTTTGCGATTCGGTTTTTCTGACAGTATTACTGTGTTTTTTTAATACGCATTGATACTTCTTTTGCACATGAACTGACGGATGATGCATTTTTATGCATCATGCGTTTTCAGGTTGGGCAGTAAGAAACTAGGCTTGTTTCTAGGCACTGAAAATGCATACAGACATTTTAATGCATTACCATTGACTCATATGGGCCATGAAACGCATGAAAGCAGACACAAACCTGCAGCAAGACATCGCACAGATGTGAGCAGGCTCTGTCTGTATTATTTCTTTTGATGACACATGCATTACAGCATGTTTTGGAATGTGCGTTAAAACATGAAAGTGTGAACAGAGCCTATGCTAGACATTTTTATTTATTTATTTTAATCATAAAAATAGGTTTCTGTTGTTTAAGTGAAGTGAGTGGGCCTACATTTTCTGTAGGTATTCATTTTCTGTAAAAGAGCCCAGACATACTGATAGGGTTGTGACATGTAATGTACCTGGCTAGAAAGCTAAGAGGTTACTGGTTATCTTTGGCCAATTTCTCAAAATATTTCTAAATAACATTCACTAAAGGATGCTCCATCACTCCACTCTATCCCACTTTCCTTTACAATACTTGCTATACTGCCCAGATAGATCACACAGCCCTGCAGCTGTGAATGATCATTTATTATTGTGAATAAACAGACAGAGCTGTCGGGGCTGTGTGATAGAGCTGTTAGTAAACATATGTAAAGATGAATGTTCATTTATAATATTAAAAGATTATTCAGCTTAGAGAGGGTTGACGACTCAATTGCTGGCTGAAGCCCTCAATAAGAACACCCATAAATTGGGATTAAGACTGGGGTGGAGCTACAGCCAATACAAACATAGAAAAAGAGGTCTTTATACTGCACAGTTCTTTCATGTATGAGAACAGAACCAACTGCTGTTATTACCCTTAATATATTATAATATTAATAATTGTTAATGTATTACCCCTGGTGTTTTAAGTAAAAGATTAACATTTTTGGTGAGAGTTCTTATTTAAGTGTTCTGAATACGGTCTGGCCCTCGTGCAGAGGGGCCTAAATGATCAGCAATGAAAAGGGGGGATCAGAGGTTGGTGCCGACTGTTTGGGTCGGTCCTGACCTCCAGGTTGCCGTTCCAAGAAGTCAGAATTGGGTAATACAGGGCTGCTACGAATAGGCCCCCTCAGGTGGTTCGGATAGTCTCCGAGAGTGTTAGTAGGTTAATTTGAGCTGAGACACATACTGTTCGTAATGTTATAGTGCTCCATATAGTTCTAACCTATCCTCTAGACAATTTTGATGTCAGCAACCTGTTAGCTACTGTTGAGCTTATTGTGTATGTAACCTGTACCCCAGTTTGATGTATTTCTCTGTTAATTTCATGGAAAACTCGAATAAAATCTTTTTGGGAAAAAAAAAAAAAGAAAAGGGGGGATCGTCCTCCATCCTTTTACCTTAGGGCTAGCACTGTGCTTACCATACATGTGCCCTTGTCCTTTTCTGTCCCTGAGTAGCAGTACAGGAATCACATGCAGCTAATCCACCTCTGTTAGCCATTACATTGGCACAGTTCTCTGGAGTTTCAAATAAAACTTGTTTTTTGAAGCCTCTGACATATCCAAAACAGGCAGGGATGCTGCCAAATAGGCTTAGTAAAATAGTATTATTTTCCCCTTAAATCTCTGAAATCCCTAATCCTGCAAGCTAGCATGTTATAAGATTGCTGCCAGTGCAAAACGCCATCCTGTTTAGTTGCAGACAGTAAATTGCATAAAAAGCAAAGATTTTTTTTTTTTTAGCCTTACGCTATTTTATATATAGATATTTTTACAGGGCAGTTGTTTTATGTATTATTTGGAATAATTATTTTGGGAATTTTGTACCGTGGTTGTCTTTCTGTTTTTTTAATGCACATTCAGTCAAATTGTACATTCTTCATTAGACCTACTTGAATATAAATGAAAAGGACTGTTTAGGTAGACCTAAATACTTTATAGTTTTGGTTAATTTAGGAGAATGCAAAGACAGATTGTCACAGGTGTGGCCATCTTATCCTTCAGACCTGCAGCCAGACCCAAAAACTGTTGTAGGTACCTTTACCCTCTATAGGAGTTCAGTGGGCATACAACCAGATGTAAGACTTATGCCGCGTACACACGACTTTTTTTCATGACGAGAAAAATGGGCGAAAAAAATCTAGAACCTGCTCTATATTTTTTCGTCGTTTTTCACGTCGTTCTTTTTAACTTTGTGAAAAGCGGTCAAGTGTATGCTTTTACGAAGGGAAAAAAACGCACATGCTCAGAATCAAGTATGAGACGGGAGCGCTCATTCTGGTAAAATGAGCGTTCGTAATGGAGATAGCACATTCATCACGCTGTAATGGACTGAAAAGCACGAAGACTGAAAAGCGCAAATCGTCTCTCACCAAACTTTATTAACACGAGAATCAGCAAAAACGTCCCAATGGGTGACGCCATTCGAACGGAACTTCCCCTTTATAGTGCCGTTGTACGTTTTGTACGTCACCACGCTTTGCTCAAGCGTTTTTTTTTCATGAACGTGTGTATGCAAGGCAGGCTTGAGAGGAAGCACGAAAAATCACGTCAAGAAAAACTTAGTTTTTTTCCATGACATGAATAACGGTCATTAAATTAGAACTCATTTGATAACTATGAAGTTTTACAACCTCCAGAAGAGACTCCTTTGCACAGTTCTGACATACAAAAGCAAGCTTATATCAAAAAGCCCACACTGATCTACAGCATCTGCTTATATCTGCACTGATCCGGAGAACAATGGGCCATGTGACAAAAATTCATGCAAATCAGATAACTCATTCAGACCCATGTGTGTACACCAGGGTTATTTGCTATATGGTCCTTGCTACTCCATAAGTATTGAAGTTGTTGCTCAGTCCTGTTGTAGTTAGAGGCGTAGGAAGATGAAGATCTAATATCCTTGGCTGTCATTATTCATGCTAGTAGCTAAACACGGACAATAAACACACTTTACATCACAATGTGAGAGGTTTCTGTTTATTGCTAACTGTAGTTTATAGTTTTGTTAATTATAAAATAGCAGTAATAAAGTAGTACAGAGTGGTGCAGTAAATGTATTCACAGGTAAGCTGGTGGTTCATTGACTTGAATAAAATGAATGTTCTTGGAATTATTTCAACACCCATTGACCATTAAGGAAAGAATTATACAAATTTTTTAACTAAAGATCATAAAATTTCGCTACTGAGGTAAGAAAATAATAATAATAATGTAATATCCATGAGGCCTATTCACCTGTCTTTCAACGATTGCTCTGTTGTTTGTCTGTCATTTGTTGTTTTGCCTGTCTGTCTGTCATTTGTCTGTCTAATTTGTCTGTCTACCTATTGGTTAGTGTGTTGTTTGTCTAATCCAGCATTTCTCAAACTTTTTACCCCAGGGGAACCATTGAAACTTTCAGGTCTCAGGGAATCCCTGCTAAGATTGGTCTATTGGGAAAATGCACCTTACATTGGTGGTCATTGAGAAGAATGCCCCTTGCATTGGTGGTCAGTGGGAAGAATGCCCCTTACATTGGTGGTCAGTGGGAAGAATGCCGCTTACATTGGTGGTCACTGGAAAGAATGCCCCTTACATAGGTGATCAGTGGAAGGATGCCCCCTTACAGTGGTGATCAGAATGCCACCATTACAATCAGCTAAAAAAAAAAAATGGAGTTATGCTGTTGGCTCTACCAAGTGGTGATGAACCTGAAACTAGGCAGGCAACATTTAATGGGAGGTCAACCAGCCACACCTCAAGGAACCACTAGGAACCTCCGGAGGAACCCTAGGGTACCACTGTATCCATGGCTGGTCTAATCTGTCTATTTATCATTGTGTTGTTTATCCTTCTAATCTAACCATTGATCAATTTATTTATTGATTTAACTATCTATATATCTATCAGTTGGGCTGTCACTCTTTTACCAGTCTATGTATGTAGTCTTCCCGGCTACCTTCGTTTTCTACATTATAAATGCTGATTTGAGTTTAATTCTAAATGACTGCATCTATAACCTGTTTATTTTTTACAGCCATGTCACTTTGTACATTTACATGGGCATGTAACCTCTTTATGGTGTACAGTAGACATTTATTTTTTACAATGGTGGTGCATTACTGATCCATATATACCTGAACTGCTGTGTGTTTGCTGTGCTGTGTGGTGTGCTGTGTCTTAAACAGAAGATAGAATGCTGACTTTGTTTAGAGAATTTAAAAGGAAAAATTCTGCTTTTGCTGACCTACTACTGGAAATGCTAGTTACAAGAAAAACAGAAATGGAAGGCGCGCACACCTAGTGCATTACCAGAGATAATTAAATAATAAGAATTTTTTGTATAAAAGTGGGTACTCACAAAATGCAATTGACAAAAGGCCATAAACACAGCGCATGGACATGCACAGAACACGGAGTACAGCTAACGCGTTTCGGGGGCGCACCCCCTTCCTCAGAGCTAGGCCTAGCTTTGAGGAAGGGGGTGCGCTCCGAAACGCGTTCGCTGTACCCCATGTTATGTGCATGTCCATACACTGTGTTTATGGCCTTTTGTCAATTGCATTTTGTGAGTACCCACTTTTATACAAAAATTTCTTATAAATAAATTATCTCTGGTAATGCACTAGGTGTGCGTGCCTTCCATTTCTGTTTTTCTTGTAGTTCCTTTCAGATTACCCAATCTGAGGAAGGCAGCATCCACCTAGTTTTGGGATACCATATATACCTTTCACACCACCATTTTATCTGACATCTGTTACGCCACACCTCGGAAGACCTATTAGCGCTGGAAGCGACTGTGATTTTTAGAAATGCTAGTTGCCTGACCTGAACTGCTGATTTATGTGGGGAGACACTGTGAATATTGTGGTTGCTGCATTTGTTTTTATGTATGCTGGGCAGTGAGTTTAAAAAAAAGTTGGAGTTTACGTGTAAATGCTTTCTAAGTTGCTAATAAAGAAAAAGTATGCAGCAAGTAAAGTCACTGCAAAGCCAGAGCTACTGATCTGCATAACTGTTTTAGGTCAGGAACTTAGGAAATATTCAAGCCATTGAAGTAGTGTGACAGCCAGGCAACTAACATTTTCAGAAGGAGAAGTCTGCATTGATAGCCTCCATATTTCTCAGTACAGAGATTTCTTTTAAGATATGTTCATTGTAAAGACTCATAATTAGTAACATTGTCCATACTCCAACTGATCAAGGTATATAGCATGACATAGCGTTATGTACACAGATATTATAGTGATGTTAAAGGTACATTTTAAAAAACAAAAACAAACATGTACTTACCCGCTCTGTGCAATGGTTTTGCACAGAGCAGCCCCAATCCACCTCTTCTCTGGTCCCCTGTTGGCACTCTAGACTCCTTTCTTCTGCCGAGTGCCCCCATAGCATGCCGTTTGCTATGGGGGCGCTTGTGTGTGTTTGCCACCAAGCCCCACTCTATATGTCCATAAGACACACAAAATGGGGCTCAGCTCCGTTCCTGCTTTTGCCTCCCTAGCTGTGATTCATGTGATTGACAGAGCCAATGGCTCCCGCTGCTGTGTCTCAGCCAATGAGGAGCCAGAGAGCAGAGTATTGGGGGGGGGGGTTCACCACTCCTAATGCGCTCCAAAGTTGCTGGCAGGACTTTTTCTGACGCCCTGCCAGCGCACCGCTCCAGTGTGATAACCCTCGGGGCTTTCACACTGGAGACAATAGAGCAGCTGTTTTAGGGCGGATTGCAGGCGCTATTTTTAACGCTATAGCGCCTGCAAAATGCCCTCAGTATGAAAGGGGTCCTACATAGGTTGTTCAAATTTCACATGTTGGCAGAGTAACTCTTCCTCTATAGTAACTCTTCTTCCTTTTCATTGCATGTAAATAATGGATTCCAAGCAGAAGCAACGTGCTGTCATTGAGTTCTAAAAAAGGAAGGATGCAGGCTGTCCACATCCACCAAAAGCTACAGAGTGTTTATGGAGATGACACTATTGACAAGAGTAATGTCTTGGCATTGGTGACTCTTGTCAATGGTATCATCTCCATAAACATTCTCTAGCCTTCTGTGGATGTGGACTGCCTGCATCCCTCCTTCTTTAATATCTCAATGACGGCATGTTGCTTCTGATTGGAGTCCTTTATTTACCTGCAAATGAAAAAGAAGAAGAGTTACTAAAGAGAAAGAGTTATTCTACAAACATGTGAATGATCTACAGTATGTAGGTTAATAAAAAAAGTTATGCCCAATTTTACATTGCTTTCGGTACAGCCCACTGATATGCACAACATTAGTATTTGCTGGATGCACATTAGGGAGCAAGGGAATTCAACTGTGTACAGTTCATTGCCACTGAGAAAAAATTATTTGAAATAAACAGGGCAAATAAATAAATGTTAATAAAAGGGGGAGGGGGAGTAGACGGTGGTCCATTTGGTCTTTTCTTGCCATCACTCTTTTATGTTTCTGGATGTGTCCCTGTGCCATATGCATAGAGGACTCTCATTTTCTATTGAGGTGAACAGAAGTTTACTTGCATCTGCTGACAGCAGATGGTGGCTATTGCAGCAGGTAAATCTAGATGGGTATGACTCATGACCGCTGGATAGTCAAAGGTCACAAGGCACTGTTAAAGTAACCTCTCAGGACCATTTACCTGATGATCCTCGTCTTTTCATGTAGACAGCTCTTATCAGATATACATGTCAGATCAGCTGTCTTTTTCTTTTAATAAAAAATATATTACCAAACGCAACACTTGTAGACAAATACTGGTTTGAGCATTGATGTATATGGCTACATGCTTTATTTCTTGTGTTGTCATTTATTTAAACAGATATCTCATGTGGTTGGACACTCATGGGCTGGATCACCCACTGGTTTTCTGTATTTCTAAGAGACGCTATATATGTATATGTATCAAGTAAAGTGAGATTTCTACCATGGCTCGGTAGGTGGGTGGAGCTTAGAGTGCCAAGAAAGACATACAATGCATCTGGATGACTCCTTCCACCTGTATGAAAAGAAACAGTTGCTTGGCTGGAACAAATCTTTGTGGAGTTTGCAAAAAGGATTAATAGAAAACAGCTTGTATAAGCACTGGAAAGCAAAATCTTCTAATACCTAGAACAAAGATCATTGGTTGACGATGACAGCACAACAAAATGAAATGCTACAGCCACCTTGTATGGTGCTCCTGTGTGCATTGTCAGATGCAATTTGCAAGATGAATGCATTATATGCAACCTACTAAAGTGGTATTTTTATTTTTTTTCTTGTACAGCGAGCATGCCAACCAGTGAGACAGAATCAGTAAATACTGAAACTGCTGGTGCAGAAGGAGAAGGCGGTGGGTGTTGCGGCAGTGTGTGGTAAGTTCGGAGCGTTCCATTGGAATTTCAGGGGTTGTAAAAGATTCACTGAGTGAATGTCTTAGCATCTGCACAGCTATTGGAAAAAATCACATAATTTGTCTAATATGTGTATTTCCTATGATGGTCAGTGCATTCTAGTGGCCATAATGCAGTATTTTTCTGAAATACCACAATCGGGCAAATGCCAAATTAGGGCCACTACGTAAACCTGACAATCATATGAAATACACATATTAGACACATTATTTGTGACAGTGGTGCAAATGCTAAGACTTTTTTAAAAAAACACCTTGTCCCTTGTGCAATATTCTTACCCTTCCCTATGTGCACTGTATTTTTGTCAATGAGCTATGTTTATGGGAAATACGTTCCAATCTCTCAAAATGATTAAGAGGACACGTTTGGTCTCATCCCCCATCTACCCAACCCCTTATTACCAGATTAGGGCCTATGACCTCAACATTTCCTTTAAATGTTAGTGCCTTAAAGTCAAGACATTTACACTGCAACAGACACTCCTGACTAATTGGTCTTGCAGGCAAAAGCCATTAAACAGATTTTCCAATGCGATCCTCCAGGATAAGCCAGATGGACAGGTGGAGGGGCGTCTGCTGTATACCTAAATATGCTAGTATGGTAATAAACATACTTGTCACTGCAGTATTCTGTGATAAAGCGACTCATTTGAACATCACCTGTTTCCTGTGATCTGACCAAGTCATTATCTGCATGTTAGGATTTTATAATAACTCAGTAATTGTTTTATTGATTTTGGTGCCTTATTTACTAAGATGTACTGTATGCGCCAAATAATTAATAACGGTAAGTTTAGGTAAAAGGAAAAAAAGAATCAGCATAAAGACGTTACCTAAATTTAATACGGAATGTCCTTTATGCTGGTGATGGCAGTCTTCTACCCCCCTCCAATACCCTGAAGCCATAATCTTCCAGTGCTGTGGGGAGTTAATACCAGCACTGAACCTGTGGCTCGTCAAGAGTGCCGACTATGCCTTCCCCTTCTCCCCCCTCCTTTATTCATAGAAGCTGTAACTCTCTCTGCCAGTCCCTGAACTGGCTTCCGCTCACCCAAAAAATAAAATTCAAAGTACTAACAACAACTTACAAAGCCATCCACAACTCTGTCACCTCCTCCCATGCTCGCCTCCAGGACTTCTCCCGAGCTTTTCCCTTTGGAACTCCCTACCCCAATCTGTCCAACTATCTCCTAATCTATCCATCGTTAGAGGATCCCTGAAAACCCTTCTCTTTAAAGAAGCCTATCCTTCTAACTAATACACAGTTTTTACTTTATCCATCAGCTCATCCACCACAGCTATTATCTTTTGTATCACTTGACCCTCCCTCTTAGATTGTAAGCTCTAACAAGCAGGGCCCTCTGATTCCTCTTGTACCAAATTGTTTTGTAACTGTAATGCCTGCCTTCATTTTGTAAAGTGCTGTGCAAACTGTTGACACTATATAAATCCTGTATAAAAATGGCTTTCATCAATGAACAGAAACCTATAAATGGATGACAAATGAATGAGATCACTCATAGATAACTTTTCGTTCATGGAAGCTTTGGTACAGTTTCTGTGAATGGCGGTCTAAGAAACACTTGAATGCTTTTGTCACAGCAAATCAAACAAAAATCATATGCAGCACATCTCTTCAATGCATGCACAGTTCCCAGTGAAGACTCTGCAAGTACAAAACAATACCTGTTTAAATGTGTTTAGCTCCTAAAGCCTCGTACACACAATACGATTGTTGGCCAACCGAGCGTCTGATTTTTGTCAAAAGGGTGTGTGCCTGGATCTTGTCTTGCATACTAACGGTACACAATTGTTGTACCACAAACACAAATGTAGTGAAATACTGCAAGGAATTTCAGCTCTTGAGCGCCACCCTTTGGGCCTCTTCTGCTAATTTTGTGTTTGGCAAGCATTGATTCCGAGCATGCGTGTTTGTACTTTTGACTTTTGTGTGACAGATTTGTGTACTGACCATACGAAAATCAGACGTCAAGCCATTGTCTGCCAAAAATGTACTGTCATCCAACATTTGTTGCCCGAAAGTTGGACAACAATTGTCACAAGGACCGTACTAACGGTAAGATTTTAGGACAACAGTCTGTCAACAGACAATCCCCTGCCAACAATCGAACCGTTTGTACAAGGCTTTAGTCTTGTTGTAGGCTGATAGAAAACAGCTTTGTGGACTGAGTGGTGTCACCCTTTCCAATGTCTTTTGCTCAACTTCTTAACTACTCCCACTCTCAAATCTCTGTAATGCAAGGGCTAATCACTCTATAGTCCAAGATAGAAACCGTGGGGGGGTTATTAGCCTCTTTGAGATAACTAGTATGGAAAGGACACAGGAAAGCTCTGAATTTCTGACATGATCAACAGGTTGTTTTTTTTTTCACTTATCAAATATAACATAAGGCTTTCAATGGTATATTTAACAGACTAAAGGGAGCAAATAGAAAAGGTTTATTATTATAGATTTATATACAGTTTAAGCATTTCTCAAACAAAGAGGTTGATTTACTAAAACTGGAGAGTCCAGAGTCTGGTGCAGCTGTGCATAGAAACCAATCAGCTTCCAGATTTTTTTGTCAAAGCTTTATTGAACAAGCTGAAGTTGGATTTTGCACTGTCCAGTTTTGGTAAATCAATCCAGATGTCTTGCTTCTTTGGCTTCTAAACAACATACAGGTCATTACAAACAAGGCATGCTCCATCCAGCTTGCAATTGAAAAAAGTATGTGCCAACCCTGATGCTATGAAAGCAATCATTACTCCAACTAGAGTTTTGCTTTAAAAGAAATCTTTCTAAAGAGGAATTCTAGCCAGAGTGTGTTTTTTTTATTGGGTTGGAATGCTTTGTTTTTGTTGCAGTCTTCGTCATATTAGGCGAATTTCCCCACACTTCCTATCTTAGTGACCAAAAAGGAAGGAAGGTGAATTGTCACCAATGGGATGTACCAATAATAAATAAACAGATTTTTCAACACTGCTAAAAATATTGTCATGTTTCATTTGGAAAGAACCCTCGTATTGCCTATTTTGGTGACTACACACTGAAGTGATAAGAAATCCACCCTGTTGGGGACACAGATATCAATAACTTATTGACAGAGCTTCTAACTCCAAAACTGGCTGGAATTTACTTTAAATCTCATTAGACCTTGTAGTCTAACTGGGAAAGCTTTACTTGTATTTCATATTTATATATTTTTTATTTTTTATCTTTTTTAGTCAGTCATTATCCAAGTCTAAATGCAGGTATGTAAACATTATATACACTATTTATGTCCGTAGTTGTTCCTTGATAAATGGGCCTATATCATAATTAACTTTCAGTGCTTGAAGTTTAATATATATTCCTTACTGTCTATTTGAATAATTCTATAATGATCTCTCTGTAGTCGGCGCTGGCGTCGATGGAATCGGTTCAACAGAAGAAGGTGCAGGGCTGCGGTGAAATCTGTTTCCTTTTACTGGTTGGTTATAATCTTGGTCTTTCTCAACACTCTGACCATCTCCTCTGAGCACTATAACCAACCAAACTGGCTAACACAAATACAAGGTACAACTATATATATTATTATATTTTTCTACTAAAAGCAAATACGACTAAAAATATATCCCTTCTAAAAAAAATCTCTTCCAGTGGGGCTGTGCCTGCACTACAAGGGTAAATTGCTAATTTTGGTCATGGGGAACAATAAAATATTTTCTAACCTGATCCTCTGCTCCTCCCTGCAGCTAGATCGGAGCACGGGGGAGCACCATCTGCCAGGGGAGTGGAGGATTAGGGAAATAAAACCCATTCGCCTCTCCCCTAGACAAAACAAGCTATTAACCCTTGCTGTGCAGGTGTACCCCACTGCAAGGGATCATTTTACATTTTCCTAGAGATGGGCTTTAAAACTTGATAAATAGATGTATGGAAAGAGAATGGATTGATGTATGAACAAAAGAAACATAATTTAAGTAAATAATACCTAACCTGCTAGATGTTTTCCAGTAATTCCTTCTTAGGCCAGAGGTATTCAAGTAAATTTTAGTGGATATTGGGTGGGAGAGCTTGTTACAAAAAACTGGGCACAATCCCAGAGAAGCCAAAACTCGTAAAGAAGAAGTCCCCTTGTCTCACATGGGGAGACTATGAGGAATGGGGATTTTAGAGTGTCAAAAAATAACCAAAGTAACACAACACATAAAATAACAAATGTATTTATATAAAGTTTAAAAGTGGAGTGAAAACTTCATAAAAGGTAATATCTCATAAATGTAGACAAATACAAAAGTGTCTGTGTTGCATAGAAGAGCTATTAGGGTGAAAAGCGTCAATCCATATACTTCTCGCTCTTCTCTGCTGCATAGACAATTATTGTACATGTCTACATTTATGAGATATTACCTTTTATGGAGTTTTCAATCCACTATTCAACTTTATATAAATACATTTTTTATTTTATGTGTTGTGTTACTTTGGTTATTTTTTGGCACTCTAAAATCCCTATTCCCCATAGTCTCCCCATGTAGAGAGACAAGGGGACTTCTTCCTTACAAGTCATGTAGATTTTAGTTCGCTAAAGCACCTTATATAAAAAAATACATAGTTTGCAAAAAAAAGGACGTGTTGTCTTCGTCATAACCGGTGTGAGCAGGATTGGAAGATTGGGACAAAGAATTGCCACCCTATAACAGGAAGTCCCTGGACAAGGACCTTATAGTAGAAATTCTGGTTATACAACTTCCACCTTTTAAATTTTGCCACCCCTGATTGCCTTCACACTGCATACAATTAAACACAAAATGCAATGTAATTACTGTTTTTTTCTCCACTTTCCTGTGCCATCACGTGACCAGCCCCTCGTAATTGTATAGGAAAACAAGGAAAAAGGGTATTTACATAGCATTTTGGGCTACACTATATGCAGCATGATAGGGAGCAAGAGGGGAAGCAGCATTTAAAAAGTTAATGTTATATAGCCTGAACCTCTACTTTAATGTCAGGATCGCCAGGTATTGTTTTTTGTTACGTTTGAAACGTGGTTTATTGAGAAAATAGTAGTCATACAATCAGAGCAGAGAAAACAAAAAAAAAATACATTAACAGTACTGTTAAGTAGTCAAGTCCATAAGCATATGGCAACACAGAGAAATAATCGTTATGGAAGATGACACAGATAAGGTTGGAATGGAGAACCATTGGCAATGATATTCGGCACATCTACAAATACAGAGGTTTATAATGTGATTCACAACACTAACCCAACTCCAAGCCCAGGCTCAGGAACACGTGTCCGGGACAGCCCGGGATAGCCATTTTGTCATGCCAAATCGGACCACTTGGGATCAATAACATTAACAGCTGGGCAATCCCATAGCATATGAAAAAGTCCCCTTGGGATCTGAAAATCTAGGGCACATGGGAGAATGGGAGGGGCGATATCTGGTAACTTGTATAGGGGTCATGTAGGCTCTATGAAGAATATAAAGCTGTACAAGATGATCAGAGATCTTAGGGGATACCACCTTACAGCTGTCTAATATTTCTTCCCAGTGCCCATCTTCCACGTCTCCCACATCCTGTGTCCATCTAAATTTAATTTGATAGGCCAGCCTAGATGCAGAGGGATTACTGAAGAACATAGATATTAATTTCTTAGAGTCCACTCCTAAATTCATGTCCAGGGTAGAAAGAACTGATATTAATTGGCTGATAATTGGGGGAGAGGGTGAGGGAATTGAGTATCCTAAAATCGTGTCCAGGGTGGGAAGACCAGGTATTGTTTAAATGAAAACCACAGATTTATACCATTAGAAAACTAGATTTGAAATGATAAAACATGTTAAAGCTTTTATGAGATTTTAGTGATACATATATTTTAAAACTGATGGAATAAAATAGGACACACTGTAAATTGATATCATGACAATAAGGCACTGCTAGTACTGACACAGTTGAAATACATATATATTTATTGTTTCACCTTTTAAAGGATTTGTAATCTTATACAGCTATACAGGAATACCCCACTTTTAAGTACACAATGGGATTTATTTACTAATGCTGGAAAGCGCAAAATGAGGCTCACTTTTGCATAGAAACCAATGAGCTTCAAGGTTTTATTACCAAAGCTTAATTGAACAAGCTGGGGTTAGAAGCTCATTGGTTTCTATGCAGAAGTGAGCTTGATTTTGCACTTTCCAGCTTTAGTAAATAAACCCCATTGTGTACTTAAAAGTGGGGTATGCCTGTAATACACATATCATCAGCACTTCCACAGCCAGATAGATGACATTTACTAAATTCTGATAAAATCACAAAATCAGAAAGAAAATTGCATGCAATAAAATTGATAGAATTCTGTGTTATTCAAACCAAATGCCTGTTTTCCAGATATAGCAAATAAGGTCCTACTGGCCTGTTTCACCTGTGAGATGTTGGTGAAGATGTACAGTCTTGGCCTTCAGGCATACTTTGTCTCCCTCTTTAACCGGTTTGACTGCTTCGTGGTGTGTGGAGGCATAACTGAAACCATCTTAGTGGAGCTGGAGATTATGTCCCCTCTTGGAATATCTGTCTTTCGATGTGTCCGACTTCTGAGGATTTTTAAAGTCACTAGGTAACCTGACAAGTACGACCTGCAAATGCATTCTGTGGTCTTGTTTTCTTTAACTTACGGAAAGTGAAAAAAAAAAAAAAAAAAACACTAGAAGGTACAGTATCTCACAAAAGTGAGTACACCCCTCCTGAAGCCAGGAGCAGCAGTGAGGGACCCGAGAAGAGGAGGATCCGGGCTGCTATGTGCAAAACCACTGCACAGAGCAGGTAAGTATTACATGTTTGTTGCTTCAATAAAAAAAATATTTGACTTTACAATCACTTTAAGTTCCACTTTGGAAGTGGCCTATGCCATTCCTCTTGTTATTGCATGTAAAAGTACATGTGCATAGAGGCTGTTGTGTGTTCTTTTCTCTCTTTTTATTTAACGGGTAAAAGTTTTATCAAACGTAGTTGCAGCATACAAGTAAAGCAGCATACATCAGCTGAGCAGTTCAATAAGATACAGACATAGATACAGCAGACTCAGCCAGAAGTTAACCAGAAGCATACTCTTTTCTCTCTTACATCACAGATCTCTAGTAGGGAGGAGCTCAGGCTTGTCGGATGGTAGTCTGAACCCACCTAACCAATCCCACGAGAAGCTGACATTTTTGCTGTGCAAATCATAAGTGTCTGAGGCTTTCCGCTCCTAAGGCCCAGAGGAAGAGCTGATGTATTATAAATTAATGTGATTTTACTTCAGGTTGCACCGGTGCCGGATTTCTACTTTCTTTCCTCTCCCCACAAGTGCAGGTATACAAGGAGCTTGTATACATGCGTCTGCAGGGTGGGGAATGCCTTAGCCTGCTGTGCTTAGCCAAGTATTGTGACTTGCTTCCTGGTAGGTTCGTTCAGGTGGGTTTGGACTAGGATCTTAACTCACCTGAGCTCATCCCTGCTCTCTATATTCCTCTAGATAGCACCAGGGAAAACTCAATGTAACAATCCACTTTACCTTCAGAAGTCTGATGATCTGCATTCTGTGTTAAGTCATCATCCCGCCTTTCCCAATGTATTGGAATAATATGTTTTTATTGGCTGAGGTCAGCCAAAATAGTATCATTGGTGCCAATTGTTATTTATCTTAAGGCCTGCTCTCAAATTGTCCGAACAACAAATGTATTCCGTCGGATTATCCAATCGTGTGTACACAGGGTGGCACTAAAGAGCAGAAAAAACACGTATTTTCGTGAATGTTGGCTGAAAATGTTCTGCCGTCTGTATGCAGAACAAGTTCACGGACAACGCCCTTCGGACAAAAATCAACGAATTTGTCTGATGGAAGTCCGATCGTGTGTACGAGGCTTTAGAGGAACAAGAAGTGCCTCAACTGAACTGGCTCTGCTTGATGACATTGGTGCTGGAACTGTGTAGGTGCCTCCAGGTGGGCAATCAATCTTTCTGCCAGTACCTATATACAGACAGTGCAGTGTGCTCCCCTACTGGCTGGACCAAATATATCTGGCTCTGTTCTACTCTTGTTTTGTCTCTATTTCTATGATTCCAGATATATTAAAACTGAAGATTTGAAACCCTTTAACACAGCATGGTCCTCTCCTCAAATACAAAAATAGGCTACTATGTAAAATGCTCACATACAGTCTAAGGAGGAAAGAGAAGGAAGAATTTGCTTTCCTTATGGTAATATGTTTGCGGTTTCTTTTTCAGGCACTGGGCTTCACTCAGCAATCTTGTAGCATCCCTATTAAATTCCATGAAATCCATTGCTTCTTTGTTACTCCTGCTGTTCCTCTTCATCATCATCTTCTCCTTGCTGGGGATGCAGCTCTTTGGTGGCAAGTTTAACTTTGATGAGACACAGACGAAAAGAAGCACGTTTGATAACTTTCCTCAGTCTCTTTTGACAGTATTTCAGGTAAGATGCACCAATTTACAGGGAGTCACTTTGCTATTATAATATTATTGACATGGTATTATCTAACCTCTAAACATATTGCTTTCTACTAATAAAGCAATAATGCTGAACTTCAGGCAATTATAAAAAGTTCAGGAATTTTTAAACACAGTATACAATATTTGTATTGAATATGTCTGGCTAGTGGTAGAACACACAATTGATTAGCACCTCATCCCAGATAGTCAAATATGTAAAGTGGGAAAGAGAAACGGGATTATCACAGTGCTTACAAATAATAATAGGAACCAGATAATAAAAAAGGTACCGTATTTATCGGCGTATAACACGCACCGGCGTATAACACGCACCCCAAGTTTAGGAGGGAATTTTAAGGAAAAAAACTTTTAGGAGGGAAATTCAAGGAAAAAAAACTTACATTTAAATGCAGCATGCAGCCTTGCCCAGTGTCCATCTGCAGCCTTGCCCAGTGTCCATCTGTCCATCTGCAGCCGTGCCCAGTGTCCATCTGTCCATCTGCAGCCGTGCCCAGTGTCCATCTGTCCATCTGTAGCCTTGCCCAGTGTCCATCTGTCCATCTGCAGCCGTGCCCAGTGTCCATCTGTAGCCTTGCCCAGTGTCCATCTGTCCATCTGCAGCCGTGCCCAGTGTCCATCTGTCCATCTGTAGCCTTGCCCAGTGTCCATCTGTCCATCTGCAGCCGTGCCCAGTGTCCATCTGTAGCCTTGCCCAGTGTCCATCTGTCCATCTGCAGCCGTGCCCAGTGTCCATCTGTCCATCTGCAGCCGTGCCCAGTGTTCATCTGTCCATCTGCAGCCGTGCCCAGTGCCTTTGCGATCGTGTCAGTCCCGGCGGTTTTTAAAATTTGGCGCCGATTTCTGTGGAGAGGAGCGAGCGGGGCCGAGTGTACTTCGGCTGGACTCGGCTCCTCTCGCAGTTCCGCCCATCTCCACTGACTGCGCCGCTGACGGAGAAAGCCGAGTGTACTTTGCCTAGACTCGTGTCTGCTCACAGTCACAGGCAGGACTGCGAGAGGAGCCGAGACTAGGCGAAGTACACTCGGCTTTCTCCGTCAGCGGCGCAGTCAGAGATGGGCGGAACTGCGAGAGGAGCCGAGTAAAGCCGATTGTGCTTCGGCTCCGCTCGCTCCTCTCGCTCGTTTTCAGCAGGGGAATTCGACGGAGTATCGGCGTATAACACGCACCCCTGATTTTAAGGGGAAAAAAGTGCGTGTTATACGCCGATAAATACGGTATATATTTTTTAATGAGAATAGCGTTAAAAAGGTAGGACAGAGCTGAGTTGTTTTAAAGATATTCAACATTTCATGATAAAGGTGGTCAGGAGATAAATGTTCGATTTAGGCAGAGATTTCATATTCGTATATTAACCTGACATGTTTCACCTAATGGCTTCATCAGGGTATATACGAATCAATCAGGGAATGCATAAGACTGTACAAAGAATACAAAGGAAAATAATATAAGTACAAAATATTGAAGAAATACTTATAACATTCTAAGCAGAAAATGTACACATAATTGCCAAAAAATGCTCCAATGGGAGGAAAGCTTACCACACCAGGATTCCTGAAATAACCACTCCCCATTATATACCTTTTTTTATTATCTGGTTTCCATTATTATTTGTAAGCACCGTGATAATCCCTTTTCTCTTTCCTACTTTACAGTATACAGTATATGCCTGAAATCTCTATTTGTATTCCTGTGTGACCCTGCAAACCACAATAATAATTATTAATATATATGCTCTATATTTTTCACATTTTCCATACAATGATACAATTGGCAGCATTTTGCACTGTTTAACCACTTCCATACCGGGTCATTGTAAAATGACGCCGGCAGGAACCCTCTCTCCCTCCGGGTGGACGTCACATGACGTCCTGGGTTTGTGGAGGGATATCTGAATGATGTCTGCAGCTAGAGGCATCATTCAGATATCCTTCTCTTCTGCCGGCGATTCTGCGCACCATAAGAATGATCATGGCGGCGGTTCCACCGCTTGATCGTTCTTATAGGCGGCGGGAGGGGACATCGTCCCCCCCTCCCGCCGCCATCCGGTGCTTCTCCGGGCTCTCCCGTGCCATCGGGGACCTGGAGAGAATCGTCCGGCGCCGGTGGTGGGTCACGTGACGAGTATAGAGATGACTGGTGACCAGATGGTCACCAGTCATTTCTATGGCCGTCGGAGGCCCGGGCGCGATGTGATGACGTCACGCCCGGGTCCTCAGAAGTAAACAAAGCCGCCATTGCGGCTAGTAAGCATGAGATCAGTGAAAATGTTTTCACGATCTCATGATTTTCAGCCTGGAGGAGAAATGTGGGGTCTTATTGACCCCGCATCTCTCCATAAAGAGGACCAGTCACACACCATTCCTATTACAAGAGATGTTTACATTCCTTGTAATAGGAATAAAAGTGATCAAAATTTTTTTTTTTTAAATGTGTAAAAATTTAAAAAATTAAGTAAAATAAAAAAATAAATAATAAAAAAAACATTTTAAAACGCCCCTGTCCCCAATAGCTTGCGCTCAGAAGCGAACACACACGTAAGTCCCACCCACATATGTAAACGCCGTTCAAACCACATATGTGAGGTATCGCCGCGTGCGTTAGAGCGCGTGCAACAATTCTAGTACTAGACTCTGTAATTCTAACCTGGTAACCTGTAAAAAAAAAATCAAAACGTCGACTATGGAGATTTTTAAGTACCGAAGTTTGGCACCATTCCATGAGTGTGAGCAATTTTAAAGCGTGACATGTTAGGTATCTATTTACTCTGCGTAACATAATCTTTCATATTTTACAAAAAAATTGGGCTAATGTTACTGTTTTTTTTTATTTTTTATCTCATGAAACCATTTTTTTTCCCCAAAAAAGGCGTTTGAAAAATGATTGCTCAAATACCGAGCAAGATAAAAAGTTTTGATGATGGTCATTTTATTCCCTAGGGTGTCTGCTAAAAAAACATATATAATGTTTGGGGGTTCTGAGTAATTTTCTAGCAAAAGAATGATGATTTGTACATGTAGGAGAGAAGTGCCAGAATAGGCCCGGTAAAGCCCTGTATGGAAAGGGTTAAAATAGTAATGTAAAATAGAGATGAGCAAATTAATACACAGTTCTCAGTGAACAGAACATTGAAAAATAAGAGTCCAACTCCAGCAAAAAACTGTTTTTTTCATAACCTGTACTGTGCAAACTCTGTCCCAAAAAGGCAAGCAGAAAGCAAGCAAGTAGTCACCATTTTTGCCTGTAGGTTCCCCGCAGCTGATATTTTCCGCAAAGCTGACTTTATTGTCTTGTATAATTATGTCACAGTGTTTCTGTGTAAAAGTGGCTATCATGGTAGACTAGCAGGGCTCTCCTTCCTTATAGCAAGACTGACAAACCCCCCCCCCCCCCCCATCTCTGCTAAATTTTAATTTGATGACTGACTAAAGGTGGGGTATATTCAAGAGAAGCAGCACAAATCCACAGGATAAGTCCACTAATGATGCAGAAGGTAGATCCTTGCACTGCAGGCTGTCAACTACAGCTTTCTCTCCAGCAAGCCCTTAGGAAGAAAGTGACATCAAATCTCCCTCTAAATCTTGCAGGGCTAACAATCAGAGGCAATGGTGCCATAGCTGATCTTGCACTACAGATGTACAGGTATTGGCCTGCAGAAGTGCCCAGGCAGACTCACATGGCAGGAATTCCATTGCTATTGTTCAGAAGAAATTCAGTACAAAAAGAACACCTGCCATGGTACTGGCAGGGTACTGCTGAGGCATAATTTATATTTCTATATATTTTTGTTTCTTATAGGATAGAAAAATCTTACCTTTTTGATTTAAGGTCCAGTTTAAGTTAAAGTTAAGGAGTTTTTTTTTTCTGTCTTTGACCCTGTTTGAGTCTTTCCTGCTTGGTAGCAACTGAAGTTTCAACAGGATAGCAAGACAAAAACATCAAAGAAAACCTAACCCTTACCAAAAAAAAAAAAAAATAAGTGCTTTTGTTGCTGTCTCTCTCAAGTTACCCATCACTTCTTGTCCTTCGACCCCATGTCAACAGTACAGGAAGTAAGGAGAAATGTCCCTAGTGGTGACATAGATGACAAAAAAACATCACAGTGGTTCTAAGCTTACCTTCTCTCTTCCCCACCCCCTCCACCTCCCCAAATTTTTTTTGGGTTTAAGATAGTCTATAAAGCTCAAATATCATTGGCTGTCATGGGCGAAATCTCATTACCGTGACCTTATAAATCGGTCTGAATATACTTTTCTGACTTAGTTCTTTGTCCTTCTATATCCATTCCTTCCTTTGTAGGAATACGATTAAAATGAGCAAAACGCAGCGCTACCGAAATGATAGTGCACACACCACTATACAAAGTAAGGGGATATGTGTCCGGTAAGTGATGCAGATATGTGCAAGAAAATAGTACAAGTAAATATATATAAATAATGATTAAAAAAATATATATAAATTGCATCAAAAAAATCGCATGATTCAAAAAAAATTGCATCAAAAAAATCGCATCACACTAAGGTGCATAAGTGCATAAACATGCATAATAAATAATAGTGGTAAACAGTCCAATCCTTAAAAATGACACACAAGTTCATATAAAAGTATTCTAAGGTGCTTCAGTGTGGATAAAAAATTAATGAAAAATTCCACAGTGCTTTAGTGCATGTAATCAGTAGCAGCAATCCAAGGGTGATGTATAATACAGTTCATACAGCAACACACGGCCCAGTGAGTGATCCAAAAGTCATGCCAAGGTGTAGTCACACAGGTGCTCCCCTATGGTAATGGACGCTCACCCTAGAGCGTGCTACCTTGCAACTAAGCTTGGTCTGTGCACGCTTATGAACCACACCTGGGTTCTAATGGATGATCCTGGGTTCCTGGTTCCTTGGCAGGCAGCTCCAGATCATAGAATATATAATAAAAAAACCCGGATGGTGCAAGTAATGTTTTAACAATATTTATTTAAATAAAAAGAGAGATCCCTTGCCGGGGTACTCACATACTGAAGGTGCGACAGTACACCACTCTATAACAGGCTCGTAGCGAGATGTACAGATCGGGATATGGTTAACAGTCCTCACAGCCTCAAAGAGACTCTCCTGCTGTCCTGTCCCCTCCCCTACGCGTGACAATACAGGGACGTCATATCTTCTTCAGGGGGAAATTTCCTATGACCTGGAGCTGCCTGCCAAGGAACCAGGAACCCAGGATTATCCATTAGAACCCAGGTGTCCATTAATATAGGGGAGCACCTGTGTGACTACACCTTGGCATGAATTTTGGATCACTCACTGGGCGGTGTGTTGCTGTATGAAATGTATTATACATCACCCTTGGACATGCACTAAAGCACTGTGGAATTTTTCATTCATTTTTTATCCACACTGAAGCACCTTAGAATACTTTTATATGGACTTGTGTGTCATTTATAAGGATTGGACTGTTTACCACTATTATTTATTATGCGTGTTTATGCACTTATGCACCTTAGTGTGATGCGATTTTTTTGATGCAATTTTTTTTTAATTATGTGATTTTTTTGATGCAATTTATATATTTGTTTTGAATCATTATTTACCATATATACTCGAGTATAAGCCGATTTTTTATGCACTTTTTTTGTGCTGAAATGCCCCCCTCGGCTTATACTCGAGTCAACTTTTTGCGCCTGATCTCTTGGACTTTGGGAACCCGGTACCGGCCAACTTGGCACATATGTAGCCCCACTCTTCCTCTACAAGTGTACAAAGTTTGTTGTCCGTGGGACCTACGGCCGGGGAGCAACAATTTTTCAAAGCCGGGCACCCCTCCCATAGACTCCCATGTTAAACAGTAATTTCTCCGGTGACTTTGGGGACTCGGTACCGACCGGTCGTAGGTCCCCTGGACCCAAAACTTTGCACACATGTAGCTCAATTTCTCCTCTACAAGTGTGCTAAGTTTGTTGTCTGGGTTACCTACAGCCGGGGAGCACCAATTTTTCAAACCCGGGCACCCCTTCATTAGACTCCCATGTTAAACATCAGTCTAGTCATGGATACAGTGAGGCATGCACATGGACACAGTGAGGCATAAAGATGGACACCCTAGGCTTATACACGAGTCAATAAGTTTTCCCAGTTTTTTGTGGTAAAATTAGGTGCCTCGGCTTATATTCGGGTTGGCTTATACTCGAGTATATACGGTATATATATTTACTTGTACTATTTGTTTGCACATATCTACATCACTTACCGGACACATATCCCCCTTACTTTGTATAGTGGTGTGTGCACTATTATTTCATTAGCGCTGCGTTTTGTTCATTTTATTTAGTCTTTGGCACGTTTTATGAGACGTGTTTCACGCTAGCAGCTTTATTTCTATACCTTAGCTGATAGGAGTGGTGGCTCGCAGGATTGTTGCATTTTTATTTTTGTAGGAATACGATTATTGCTTTATTTTTTTCATTGAATAGATTTTATTTTCCTATTATATTATATTCTTAGAGAAGGCTGTTGTTTTATTCAGGATAACAGCATATAAAACTTATTCTTTTACCAGTAATTCAGTGCTAATGTTAAATATACACATGCACAGTTGTGTATTTTTAGAGCCATTTGGTGACTCTGAACAGAGCAAACACGGAATAGCTTTCTTTTTATAGCCATATTACTATTCCTGGTCTTTTTTAAGACCCGTAACTCTTGATTGTCTCACTAGTAATGTTATTTTTGTGTTATATGGGATGTCTGTTTCGTGAAACAAAGCTTGATTTTATTTAGCCTGCTCTCATTCTTTCATCCACCACAATGGCTTGAATTCAGATAGATTGCACAAAGGATAAAAGATCATAGAGTTAATTAGCTATAAACACAAACAAAGCACGCATACAGAGTAAGAATAGCTCTTGTCAACAGCCGTATTGGCTTCTATAAGACCAGGTAAGGGATAATTCATCTGTAATATACTATAAAGGTAGTATCACTTGTAATATACTTTGTAGGATATATCACTCCTGATAGGAGCCATATGGTGGGCATGCCAGCCAAAAAGCAAGTTGAACATTGCCTCAGGTGGTACTTTGTAGGGGCAGCAGGGAAACATTTATGCCTCGGGTTTCTCTTCTGCCTCTGTTATTCATGCAATAAATAGACAGGCAGCAAATAGTCATAATTACTGTAGTTGGCTGTCTTTTAAAATATGGTCACAAATTAGGGACAGAACCTTGGATGTGAATACATTATTTTTTTTATTGGACTGACTTTAAATACACCTCCAACTACAACCAGTGGCTATAAGTGCCCCCCCCCCTTTCATCATGTAGTGGGGGGGGGTCCAGTAGGACGGGTTTTTTCATTTTTTGACCATATACTGTATGTATATGTCTGGCACTCGACTGCTGTCCCCTCTTTCTTCTTCCTCCTCGCCCCCCCTTTTTTACCCAATTGGCGAGCTAAACCCCCACCCCCCTCCCGATCTGCACACCGTGTTTCCCTGGGAGACCCCGTTTCCCTCTGCATTAACCAATTTGCTCTAACAGGGAAAAAAAATCCTTCTTAAAATACATGGGACAGCACAAAGGACTTAATGTACTAAATAAATAATTAAACACCACACCATTCTTTATTTTGGCTAATAATGGCCATGACGTTTATTAAGGGGTTACCCAAAGATAAACAATAAATATCCATATAGGAAAAATCTTTAATCTTAAAATTCCATAACCATAAATTATATATTAATATTATCTCGTAGTCCATCCAGAACTGAACTGGATGACAAACCCCCACCAGTGGCTGAAACCCCCCAAACGCTGTGGCCTGCTCAATCATGTTTTGTAAACCTAAGACAAAAATATCTATCCCAACATCTGACAGATGTACAAAATCAGGTCTGTACAGACCAGGAAGGAAACCCTCCAGATCCGTGTGGTGGTAGGAAAAAACACCTTGTGACACTACTAAATTGCGTATAGTTCTATTAATGAGTTTCCTAAACTTATCTAAATAATGCAGATTACTTTCTGCTGACCAAAGCAGTCTAGGTACCATCTCTGAAAATACTATGACCGTAAAAGGAAATAACAACTTAAAAGAAGATAAATCCCTCTTCATATCACAAATCAAATCCCAGGTCTTAATCCTGCCCAGGTCGTTAGCATGAATGATAAGCACATCCGGCGAAGGCCATTGCCCTAGCAAGCAAATCAGATGTTCCTTTAAATTTCTCTAACATCTCAAACCCCTTACCCCCCACCATAAAACCTGTAAGCGTCCTTCATCCAAACCAAGATTGGTTTTGCACTTCTTGATGGAAGTTCTCCTTTTGGCCCAAAAAATAAAGGAATGTCCTATTATCCAAATTACACTCTTGGAAACACCTAAGAAAAATCAAACAATGACAAGGTCAGGACGACCATACAATGTAAATCTATCGCTATCCCAACACCCCAATTTTTTAAGACCCTCATTAGGCAAACCAAGAAGGCTGGCTTAAAAAGTAGCCGCACCTATCCTGAAAGAAAAGTGAAAACCAGCAAGGTTAAGTTTTTTTAAAGGCAAGAAGAGAGGACAGATGAGAACTGAAATCTTGTTAATGGAGACAAATTACTGTGACTAAAAAATGAACCCGGAAACGAGGGTCGAACAGAAAGATATTGATTGACTTTGAAAACTGGACATATGTTCTGAACAGGAGCCCTGTAAAGAGTTATCCAATGACCCTTGCCCAATTGGTCCATCTTAGATCTACGAAGAAATATTTTAATTGAATCTTCATTAACAGAGATATCCGAAAACACTAGAAAAGATGAGGCGACCTTATTTGGTGCTGTGAGCTCCCCGATTCTAAAAGCCCCAAAGAAATTGATGACGAAGACCGCTCTAAACAGAGAAGTTTCAAATGAAGAAAAACAAAATAACTCCAAAGTATCCATTAGTTTAGCCAATAATTCAGAAGAAATAGGTCGTCTATTGTCGACCGCTGGGACAGATCTTCTGAAACCTTTCATCACCTGCCTAACTGGAAAAAAGGAAGGAAGAGCAGGAAGTCCAGAGATTTTGAGAAAGAATGAAACTCCGGCTAGAACTTTGTTCACTGAGGCTGGAATAAGCTTATCTTGAATTAAAGAGGAAACAAAGCGTAAAGCCACATATGCATTCACAGATTTAACAGCAAAATTAGATTTGGTACAAAAATTACACCACCTAAACCAAGCTTAAGTGTATTCTTCCCAAGTTTTAGGAGCAATGGAATTCCTCAGATTTGCTTCAATTAGTCCCAGATCAGGCCCCAAAGAAAAACTGGGCATAAGAATCCTTCTTGGTCCGCCTCTGGAGCGAGTTCCCGAAACTTCTGGAACTGCGAACGAGATAATGAATCGGCAATCTCATTAGTAAAACCAGGGATATGTTTCGCTTTCAACCAAATGTTAAAAGTCATACATTGTAACACCAAACATCTGAGTCATTTTAATTACTAATTCAGATTTTGATGATAAACCATTTATAGCAAAAAACACTCCTTTATTATCCGTGTGGAGAAGAACCCTCTTATTCTCAAACTTTTCATGCCAAATGGTAATGGCAACTACCACAGGGAATAATTCTAATAGGACCAGGTTACGGATAATATCCAGTGACCTCCAAGACTCAGGCCATCTGTCTGCACACCAATGACCGTCCAGGAAAGCACCAAAACCAACCGAGCCTGTTGCATCTGTAAATAGCCAGACATCCAAATCATTAATAAAATCACTCTGCCATACTGCACTACCATTGAAATTTATCAAGAATTGGTCCCAGACCCTCAAATCCTCTATAATGGGACGTGTAATGGAAACATGAAAAAAAGGATTCGTAAGCCCTCTAGTGGCCAGGGAAAATCTCAGAGAAAAAACGCAGGTTACTGGGATCACTCTAGACGCAAATGCAAATAGACCCAATAAGGACTGAACATCACGCAAAATAACCCTTCTTCGGGACAAAAAGTTGGTAATGAGTAACCTCATCTTTAAATTTTTTGACACTGGCAATCGGAATTCCATGGCGAAAGAATCGATTGTAATGCCCAGGAATTCGATCACTGTCACTGGGCCCATTAATTTCTCATGTGCTATTGGAATACCAAATGACTTACAGATGTTGACAAAACAATCCAACATATCTGAACAAACTTGAACTCCAGCCGGGCCAATAAATAAAAAATCATCTAAATAATGAATGGCGCCACCCTGAGGGGAATTTTGTAACAAAACCCACTCTACAAAAGTTGAAAAAGCCTCAAAATAACTAGAAGACTTGGAAAACCCCATGGGCAGGCACTTATCAAAATAAAATTGATCCTCAAAATAAAAACCAAGGGAATTAAAACCTATGGGATTGACAGGTAAAAGGCGAAATGCGGATTTTATATCCGCTTTTGCCATGAAGGCTGTTTTGCCAAAACGCTTTAACAAGCACAAAGCTTCGTCAAATGAGGAATAAGACACAGATGACTCAAAATCTGATCTCATCATTTAAAGAATTACCATGAGGGAAGGATAAGTGATGAATTAAACAAAAAGAGCCCTGTTCCTTTTTAGGAACAAGGACTAATGGAGATAAACGGAAATTCAAAAAAGGGGGAGAAGAAAAAGGTCCAGCTATTCTACCCTCTTGTAATTCCTTTAAGGTCTTTTCCCTAACTATATCTGGGTGCGCAAAAACAGAACGTAAATTTTTTACTGGAAAACAACCTTGATCCACAAAAGAAGGTACCAAAAACCAAACTTAAAGCCTTCATAAAGTAGGACTGTTATCTTGCGGTCTGGATATAGATCTAGCCAGAACTGCATTTCTGACAGTTTCACTGGCGTCCATGCTTTTTGCATTAATGTCCCTTGGTTGAGCTGTAGTAGCGGATTTTTTGAAACAGCGGGATGCAGGGTGGGTACCTGCGCAGAATGAGCATTCATGCTTATATCTGCAATTAGATGAAAATCTACATTGGGAATCATTAAATGAGAAGCATACTCCCTTACGAAAAGTAGACTGAGTACTAATTGTTGTTTGAGGTCTCTGAGTATATTGCTGCCTTTGAGGCAGCATCAGATTCAGCCATAATCCTACATCTTTTACCCCCCAACGGAAGGACGGATGTACTGAAAGCTTTTGCCTAAAGCTCTCATCATAACTGAACCAAGCAATGCTACCAAAGTGACTATATGCCTCCGCCACTGCTGAACGATATGCTGAAACAATCCTGAGCATTTGTCTGGAAAATGTTCACCCATGCCAGAAGAAAAAATACAAAAGGCCTGAAGCCAATTCTGAAAAGTTCTTGGAATTGCCCTCCTCCTATCTTCCTCAGACCTATCATCTGTTCTTTTATCAGATTTCAGCAAGAATTCTTTGAATGACGGGAGTAATGATAAAATGTCTATAAATTCTCCTCGCCATATTTTCTCCTTAACAGCAGTATTCTAATGAAAACCAAGAGGAGAAAGCTCACAGGGGAGCGCCTCTTTAACACATGTCTTAGAAACAAGAGTTCTTACAGGTAAAGAAAGTGATGGATTTGTTATAGAAGGAGTTATAGTAACAGCATTAACATTATTTACAGGTAATTTATCAGCAATAGGAACCCTTGTATTAATACTTACTGGAATGACAAGGTTACCCTGTGAAAAAACAGCATTATCAGTCAAACTTACTCCACTCAAGCCACCGCCATTCCAAATAGTACCAATATTATTAGTTTCAGTCAATTTATTAAGTACATTGGCTAAAGAACCAACTACTTTACCTAATTCAATTAAATTGAAATCATAATTCTCACCATCACTGCGGTCCACGCTAACAGGATGCCCAGACACTGTCACCTCACTGGATAAGCCCGCATCAGCAGCTAGCTGAGGTGATTCATTTCTGGCTCTGTTTGAAGAGCGTGACCTTGCCTGTTTAACGTTTTCTCTCACAGGAGAAGAGGGAGAATCTTCACTTCTCAACCTCTTTCCCCTGTTACCTCTGCAAGGTCCTTTTTGAACAGCAGGGGGAGCAGCTTCCGTGGATACAGACTGGGCTTGCTCCATGTCAGTGGACGCTGATACCTACGGGACTGCATCCTCTTCAAGGCACCTCCTTAGCCACTCAGCCCCTCCCTGGCTCACGGCTTTTGTAATGAGGCGGTTCTTCCATGTTCTGAGGTAACTGACCACAGCAGCACAGGCTCCTCACTCTGCGTGATCCCCTCAGGCTGTGAATGGAGCGGGAAAGCCGCCGGCTTTTATTAACACTGCCCAGCTCAATCCCGCCCGATCAGCCAATCGGGACCTGTCGCTATGCCGCTCTGCATCTTCCATCACCTGAGGCAACCTAAAGGGGAAGCAAGAAGAGGGGGGGAGACAAAACGAGGCAGCCCTTTAGACTGTCTCATGGAGCCCCGCATAAACGCTAAGGGCTTTTTCATTCTTCCTCAAAACTTTATAGTTTCACTTTAACCACCCTGGCGGTATGATTATATCAGATTTTTGTGACATTGTTTTGCATAGAAATTTGGCGTTTTATATTGTAGGCCTGTAATTCTTAGTAATAACACATTTAAATCTGTCTAAACAAGAGTCTAGTAGACATCCCGGGTATGATAACATTTGAAACACAAAATCATTAATTATAATGTAAATAACTATAAATAATTATACAAAATAATAATATAATAATAATAAAATAAATTTCCTCATGATTCACTATCGCTCAATTCTGCAAGTGTTCTAATTTAATATCACTGTTTTCTAGCTGGTCAAAAGCCACTTTTAATGTGAAGGGACACTTTTTGGTTGCCATGGACAATGTCAAGTTTCCAGGCAGAAAAAACTGTATATATAATATAAAACTGCATGCAGGACACTGGACAAAGTACTAGGGAGGTGAAATGATTTGATACAGTAATGTAATCTGTAAGATTACAGTGTACTGTGTGTGTTATGTTTTGTGTACTTTTTGAATTTGCTGCCGGGCTCCGGCCCCATGCATCACAACGCTCAAAGGGAACGGAGCCCGGCACACAGAGCATCGGGCGGAGGACAGAGCCCGCAGACACAGCAGGGGGACATCACAGGATCCTGGGGACAAGGTAAGTACACTGCAACAGGATTCTGCAATGCAATCCCGAGTGTGGCTCGGGATTACCGCTAATGGTACTGAAATTTAACCCCGAGCCACACTCGAGGATACCGCCAGGGAGGTTAAAGCTAAACTCCAGGCAAGCAGCAAAATACAGCATTCAAATACATATAAGAAGCTGTTTACCTGCCTAGGGTTTTTGTGTTTGTGTCTCTCCAGTCCTAAGATTTAGACCGCTCTACCAGACAGTAGAAACACATAGTGACCTCCTGGGATATTGGTCCTTTAATGGGGGAGTACCATCATCCCTTTATATTAAACAAAAAAGTCCATACAGTGACACATCCATCTGCATCTTGCACAGTGGCATTTCCTAGCTAGAACTAGCATATGTGAATTAAGTAATGAAATAATTCTATCCTTAGACATAGTCTTTAAGCAAAATATTGTTGATTGTAATAATTTTCTTCTATAATGATTATACATTGATTATGTTATAATTAACTATGATTATGTATTTTTAGATATTAACGGGGGAAGACTGGAATGCTGTTATGTATGATGGTATTATTGCCTATGGTGGACCCTCATCTTCCGGAATGATTGTCTGTGTATACTTTATCATACTGTTTATCTGTGGTAACTGTATCCTTCCTAACAGTCACAGTGACTTTTTTTCTGAACTGATTTTTCCAACTGTATTCTGAAACATCAGTATATGGTCCTTACAGATCTACATAGATGGTCATGTGTATTGAAAGGTATTTGTAAGGAGCAACTCATGTTTAAACAATAGCAATCTGCCAACACATACATCATACCTCCCAGTTTTAGACCTTGAGAATGAGGGATGCCTGAGGGTTCCAGCACCAACCCGCTGGCCTGTTCAGCTGAATCTCCTGGAGAACAGACCTGGGATGAAAGAGGAGCTTTTCTTTCCTGTCACTGGCCTTCATCAATGCCACTAACTGTGCCGACTGGCCGCGGCGCGCTGCATTGATTGATTGGCGGCTTCCAGGAAAGTGGGCGCAGACGGCTAACAAAGCAGCTTGCAGTCAATGCACAAAGTGTCGGTCTAACTACACTGGACCTGCAGCAGCCACCCACATGACAATCAGCAGGATTGTGGGAAACAGCCCAGATCAACAGTACACTGGGATTTGGTTGCAATCCCTGGATAGTCTTGGGGAGTCTGGGGGCGGGGAGGTAGTTATGCATACATACATACTGTATACAAGTCCTTGGGCAGTAAGGCCCTCCTTTTACTATTTTGTTGGGAGTGGCTGTTTATAACAAAGCCTACCAACTTAGATGTCTTTCTTCTTGATGCTTTTAAAAAATAAGCATCCGCCCTCAAAGGGCATCCTCTCGTTTTGCGTTTTGCAGAAAAATGTCTCCAATCAGCACTTAAGGTAAAGGATCCTTCTTATGTGGACAGACATGGTGTCCACATGTAAATGCTGCTTTCTGAAGTCTTTCAGGGCATCCATTGAGAAAATCAAGGTTCTCAGAAAGTCTTCCAGGAGCTGCCAAATGGCAAGATCTTCTGGATCTGAGGCCTCGTACACACGGCCGAGATTCTCGTCGAAAAAAACATGTCGTTTTTTTCGACGAGATTCTTGGACAAGAAAATTGTCCCGGCCGAGTGTACACACGCTCGATTCAAAGAACCCGCGGTTCTTTGAATGGAGCGTACGCGGTGACGTCATCGACTACGACGAGCATGCGCTCGTCACATTCGATGCCGTCGCCGCCGCCATCTTGGTATACCCTACGTATGCCTAGGAAGCTACCGCGCATGCGTCAAATTCATTTCGAACATGCGCGGGCTTCCGGGAGGACAGGTAAGTGTACACACACTCACTTTTCTCGTCGAGAAACATGCCGACGAGAATCTCGACGAGAAAATAGAGAGCAGGTTCTCTATTTTCTCGTCAAGATACTTGTCGCTTTTCTTGACGAGAAACCATACACACGAACAAGTTTCTCGGCAAAAAATCTCTGCCAGCAAGTTTCTTGCTGGTTTTTGCCGAGAAACTCGTTCGTGTGTACGAGGCCTGAGTCTTTGGAATGGAGCACATGCTTTGCCCATACATTAAAGGCTTGGCAAGCTCCTGCCACAGCCACCGCAGGCTGCAGAGCCACTCCTACCAGAGAGAAGGAACCCTTAAAGAGGTCCTTTAACCTATTATCTGTGGTGTCTTTAAAAACCTGGGTCTTTTCCACTGGGACTGCCAGGGTCTTTTTTAAGTATAAAATAGCTGGATCGACAGCTGGAGAGCCCCATTTCTCATAGAATTCCACCTCCACAGGGTATTGGTGAGCAGAATGCTTAGGTGTTGAGCTCAAAAAACATACATCACTTCTTGTAAGTAAGGGTGCACTAGGAAAGACTTGGACATTTTAGGCAGCTGCCAAGGTCCCAACCAGCGGCTTTTGGGGAGTAAGATTCCAGCAGCTGAAACTTAAGGTTACATAGTTACAATGTTTATAAGGTTGGAAAAAACGCTGGTCAATCCAGTTATGTTATGTGTTTGTATGTGTTATTTTTTTTATTCAATAGGTTAGTGTGTATCACATCTGCCAGTAAGTCCAGCGTGGTCTTCTGTATCTTGAAGTCAGTGCATACATGTACTGCACCAGATTACACCCCTGCTGTATTGAGGATTAAGAAAGGGTTAATACTTATTTTCAAGCATTACACTGGTTTTCTGCATCTGCTCACTTCCAGGCTGTCAAATACTTGTTCCCTGGCTGTACACTTTGATTTATTTTACTGGATCCTATGTCACTATTACATCAGTGTCCCCAGCAGAGCCCGGTCCTTACATCAGTGTCCCCAGCAGAGGTCGGTCTATAAATCAGTGTCCCCAGCAGAGCCCGGTCCATACATCAGTGTCCCCAGCAGAGCCTGGTCCTCGGTGTCCCCAGCAGAGCCCGGTCCTTGGTGTCCCAGCAGAGCCCGGTCCTTGGTGTCCCCAGCAGAGCCCGGTCCTCGGAGTCCCCAGCAGAGCCCGGTCCTCAGTGTCCCCGGCAGAGCCCGGTCCTCAGTGTCCCCGGCAGAGCCCGGTCCTCAGTGTCCCCGGCAGAGCCCGGTCCTCAGTGTCCCCGGCAGAGCCCGGTCCTCAGTGTCCCCGGCAGAGCCCGGTCCTAGGTGTCCCCAGCAGAGCCTGGTCCTCTGTATCCCCAGCAGAGCCCGGTCCTGCGGTACTGCGACATTGCAATGGACAGATCGGACACTTTTGACACATTTTTGGGACCACTGACATTTATACAGCGATCAGTGCTTTAAATATGCACAGATTACTGTGTAAATGCCACTGGTTAAAAGCGGTTAAATGTGTTTTCCTTCAGTGTGTTCTAGCTGTATGGGGATAGGACTGACTGGGGTAGGAGTCATATAGTTGTTCCTACTTAGTAGGAACAAACGATATGTCTCCTCTCCCGTGACAGAACAGGGATTTGTGTGTTCACACACACAAATCCAAATCCCCGTGCTGACGCTCGTACATGTGATCACCGCCTGCCACGTACATTGGCTCCCCCGCCATGCAGCGGGTATGCGCACGCGCCCTCTGGCGGCTCTGAAAGGAAAGGACGTACCGGTACAGGGTTTCACCCAGGAGAGCCATTGTGCCACAGTATATCTGCATGAGTCACCGGTTAAAGCATGTTATACAGCGCAGTGCTTATGGTACAGGATCCTTTCCATTTCTGCCCCCCCTGTAAACTGATGACGATTAATCATGGCTGTTGAGCCCTGACATCGTGATCAGTTTACGTGCCTCCATCATCCGCAGCCCTGCTCTCTGGTCTCCTGTGCCCCCATCTCCCCTCTCTGCTTGTCAGCTAGTCTGTGTGTGACCTGCCTCTCTCCTCCCCTTGTAGCACTGTTCAGAGCAGTGCAAACATTACTGCACACTGCACTGCCACCCCACTGCTAGTAGAACCTGTAGTATATACTGTATGCGGTTTTGTAAAATTCTTCTTCTAAATACCTTGTTATTTCTCCCAGATCAGTGGTCATGTGACCGCCCGTTGCTCTCTTCCTCTGATGTAAACACTAGGGAGGGAGGTCACATGACTGCAAGGCAAACATCAGAGGGAGAGCTTGACCCCTCCCTCCCTAGTACATACATCGGAGGAAGAGAGAGACGGGTGGTCACGTGACCGCTGATCGGGGAGAAATAATAAGGTATTTAGAAGATGAATTTAAAAAAAACGGCATACAGTATATACTACAGGATATAAAAGCAGTGGGACTGGCAGTGCTTGTGTGCACTGCCTTTACAACCCCTAGAACAATCTGAAGTTAGAATCTGATTGGATACCATGCCCAGCTGCACCAGATTTTGCACTCTCTAGTTTTAGTAAATCAACTTCTGAGTCAGTTGACTCCTTGACAACAATGCATTACCCATTTGTCTGATATTCTGGCTTAGCAGCTGTCGTGTAAATTTTCTTTGGCCATAATGTCAGGTGTAGGACATTTGCTAATTAGCATATTTGCAGCTCTCCCAGAAACACAAACTTCAGCTGGCCATACGTCAAATTTCATTCACATGTTCACATGGAAATTCTGAAAAATTGTTTGCCAGTGCATTCGAACTTGCCTTCAATGACTGATTTTGTTTGAATACCCTTAAAATTTCCTGCTACTTGAATAGAATCCCAGATATATTAAACAGTATTGTGTATTTAGAACATGCACATTACTATATGGACATATTTTCTGGAATGAAAAAAAAACAATTCTATCCTACTTAAATTTTCTGATCAGAACGATGGAAATCAATATGACCCCAATAACCATTATTAAATTGTGAAAATTATATGAAATTCTAAATTGTTTATAGATTATTTAGAAATCTGAACAGTTTTGTTAGTTGAAACTTTGGAAACATTATGTGTAGACTGGTGGTCTTTAATGAGCCTGTATTTGTTAATTCTCACAATGAATGTTTGCAGAGTCCGTAATAAATCCTTACTGAATGGCAGTACTTGAAGATGTCCATATTCAGGCTTATAATTGCAAATGTTTGTTTTGTTTATTGAAACCCTTGGATGAGTAGACTATATATGAAAGGGTTACTTTCCTAAACCTTTGCATATCAGATATTCTACTAAATGTCTTCTTGGCCATTGCTGTGGATAACCTGGCAGATGCGGAGAGCCTAAACACTGCTCAGAAAGAGGCAGCCGAGGAAAAAGAGAAGAAAAAGAGTGCAAGGTATTGTGTGTTACAAGAAATTGTAATTCTCCTTTAGAAAATAGTCTGTCCTTCAGTTTTCTGGAATCTCTGTTGGCAGTCTTGAATATGTAATAAATATATTTTACTCTTTTATCTGTAGTATATGGCTTTTCCATCTATAAATACTCCTTTATCTAGTTAAGGAATAAGAGCGCTTTTAAGACATTCAGTAAGGGGGTGATTTACTAAACCTGGAGAGTGCAAAATCTGGTGCAGTTGTGCATGGTAGCCAATCAGCTTCTAACTTCAGCTTGTTCAATTAAGCTTTGGCAATAAAACCTGGAAGCTGATTGGTTTTTATGCAGAGCTGCACCTGATTTTGCACCCTCCAGTTTTGATAAATCAATCCCTAAGTGTTTTGTGTAGGCAAATCAAGCAAATATAGCATTTTACATGTTCCTTTTTTGTTTTCAGAGACCTCAACTGGGTTCATAACTAGTTCTAGTTTTCAAAATGTTCTTAATAAGTCCCCTGTACATGATCTACATGACTACATCTTGAACAATATTAAAGAAAGAATCCCTATAAACCCTCTACATGTTGATGCTCTGTAGGGTGGCTCATGATTAGCTGGAAGGGAATCAGCAGGGATGCCTAAAGGCCCTTACACACTATCGGATTTTCCGATGGGAATTGTGTGATGACAGGCTGTTGTCGGAAAAACCGACCGTTTGTATGCTCCATCAGACAATTGTTGTCAGATTTCCGCCAACAAATGTTGGATAGCATGCTTTAAAATTTTCCGCCAACAAATGTGTGTTATCGGATTATCCCATTGTGTGTACAGAAGTCCTTTGGACAAAAATCCAAAGTACGAACACGCATGCTCAGAAGCAATGTTAATCATAGCACAACATTAGCAGAAGTTGCCCAAAGGGTGGCGCTAAAGAGCTGAAAAACCGCATTGTTTCCTGTTTGTTGGCCGACAATTCTTTGTCGTTTGTATGCAAGACAAGTTCATGGCCAACGCCCTTTGGACAAAAGTCCTACGCTTTGTCCGTGGAAAATCCGATCGTGTGTACCAGGCTTTAGGCTGGCCATTGATACCTTTTTTTGATTAGCCAGAGCGGAAACAGCCATAGGGCAGCATTATACTTTGCTATCCGTTGGCACAATTCATTTTGTACATCTTTATTTTTATTTTTTTAATTATTATTTTTTGGCTGCAAATAAAATTTCAAAAGACGCAAAGTAACAGTTTACATTTATAGCCAATATTTTATCACAAAGGTTTTGTGATAAAAAAGGTATTGAGGTTCTTTAACCACTTCAATACCATGCACTTATACAGCTTCCTGCCCAAGCCAATTTTGAGCTTTCAGCACTGTCGCAATTTGAATGACAATTGCACGGTCATGCTACACTGTACCCAAACAAATTTTTTATCATTTTGTTCCCACAAATAAAGCTTTCTTTCGGTGGTATTTGATCGCCTCTGCGATTTTTATTTTTTGCACAACAAATAAAAAAAGAGCGAAATTTTTTAAAAAAACTAAGTTTTTCTTTGTTTCTGTTAATTTTTTTTGTAAATAAGTACCTTTTCTACTTCAATGACGGGCACTGATAAGGCGGCACTGAAGGGCACTGATAAGGCGACACTGATGGGCACCGATGAGGTGGCACCAATGAGGTGGCACTGATGAGGTGGCACTGATGGGCACTGATGATGGGCACTGATAGTCGGCACTGATGGGCACTGATATGTGGCACTGGTATGCGGCACTGATGGGCACTCATAGGTGGCACTGATTGGCACTCATAGGCGGCACTGATTGGCACTCATAGGCGGCACTGATTGGCACTCATAGGCGGCACTGATTGGCACTCATAGGCGGCACTGATTGGCACTCATAGGCGGCACTGATGGGCACTCATGGGTGGCACTGATGGGCACTTATGGGTGGCACTGATAGGTGGCATGGACGGGCACTGATAGGTGGGCACAGATTGGCACGGATGGGCACTGATAGGTGGCACTGATGGACACTAGTAGGTGGCATTGGTGGCACTGGTGCCCAGCAATGCCAGCCAGTGGCGTCTCCAGCTTTCACATTTAGGGGGGGCACATGGGGGGACAAGGACAAAAGTAGGGGGGCCAACCATAAAACGTGTGTGTGTATATATACATATATACACACACACACATATATACACATACATATATACAGTATATATACACACACATGTGTATTAAAAAATAAATTAAATCAAGAATAGAATGCACTCCAGAGGTCTTGTTACAAATTCACCTTTGTTTTATTTGTGCAACATACAATACACTTGAGCGTCAACATTTCAGTCCAACTGCGGACTTTTATCAATGTGCAAAAAGTCCCTTTAATGTGACCCATAGCCATAGACAAAAATTTGCATTATGAAGGGCCAACTATAATGGGCTAGCTTGTCCTGTAAGAAAAGCTGATTTAGCCCTACTTCCATGAAAAACTACTAAGAAGGGTTGGCCCTTCATCATGCTAATTTAAGTCTATAGTTGAAGTGTACATAATAATTTAAAATCCCCTACAAAAAAACACTATTAAACCGCATAATGGTAAACATTGCAAAATGAACTGCAATACCTATGTTGAAGCATAGGCAATAATAATAATTTTTCCAGGTATGTACCAAAACATATTCAAGCTATAGTTATATAAATGAACAACAATAATTGTAACTATTTTTGTTAAAGGGACACTATAGTCACCAGAACAACTTGAGCTTTAATTGTTCCTAAACCCACAACAGTAAAATCAGTCTGTATATGCAGTAAAGCATGCTTGTTATACTCACTTTGAAACCTAAGGGGCTAAACCTCTGCATTGTGTGAAAAGGCTGTTTGATCCTGTCTTCTCTGATCCTCTCCTTCTTCCACAGTCCCCTCCTGATAGTACAGTCTTGGTGCAAGCTGTACATGCTCAGTTTGGTGTGTATTGCTAGAGAGGTTTTTTTTTTCTTGGGAGGGTGCATGTGATCAGCACTGTCCAGACAGAGGGTCAGGGATCCTGCAGCCTCATAGGACAGACAGAGGAGAATGAAATTAACCTGTTGGTATTCCTGACCCTATAGTGTCCCTTTAACTATAAATATCTAACTTTCAAATAGCAATTCTTAAATAAGGAAACAAGTGCACGTAAAATAAAGTGCAACGTCACAACAAATATGCAGTGTTATGCTTTTAAAGTGCACAGCATAAAGAAAAAAATTGAACTTAAATTTTGTCTTTCACGCTAATATAGGCTTAAACGTGAATTTTTATGGATTGATGCAAACCTGCTAACTACAAGTTCCATATTTATTTGGGATGCAAGTCTGGCCTCAATTGACAATGTGGCAAGATCTGAAAGCCTTTCCTCAGTCATTGTTGTGCGTAGGAATGATTTTATTAACTTTAGTGCAGAAAAGCTTCTTTCACATGAGGCACTACTGACTGGCAAAACACAAGCTATTTTACATAGCCGATAAAGTTCAAGAAATGGAATAGAGTAAGGTTCCAGAAAGTTAGTGAACTCAAGAATTGTGTCCACCTTAATGGCATCTGAAGATTTTTTCCTCTGTAGGGTTAGCATTGCCTGTTTCAGCTCAATCTCCAAGTTTTCTGTGTTGCAGGAGTAGAATTTGGCCATTGGTAGCAATTTTTCAAAATTAAGAAATGAATCTGATCGAGGATTCAGAGACTGTACGCCTTCCATGATTTCCAGAGAATCTTTTGAAAATCGAGATTTTAGCTCTGAAATTATTCTGTCAAGAACAACATACATGAACATTTGAATGAAGTCATCTTTTTTGAGCAGTTGTTGTCGATGCCCTACAGTTTCCAAAATGACGCTATTTCTTAAGTTGAGAGGAGGCCGGCGATCTCGCTTCTTGGAAGGCGGTTCGGTAGAATCATCATTTGGTGCTGATATTCCACACTTGATGCTCAGTTGGATTGCTTCTGCCCAGACACTTTCTATTGTTCCAGAATTAGCTTCAGGTCTCCTCTCTGGATTGCGCACTTCTTCAAGCTCTTGTAAAATTGTTTGCACAAGAAGGACAGCTGATGCCAAGTCAATATCTTTTGCTTGTGACATGTTAGAGAGCGTCTGGGTCCTTTTTAGTATGTTCTCAAAAAACACAAGTGCCAGAATGAAGCCAAAATCAATGAACCGATGAATTGATTTTGCCTCAACTGCTCTCTCAGTATGGTTCCCTTCTGCCAAAATATTGAGAGTTTCCAACAGAGGGCCAAGCGTTTTAAGAACAGCATTGCAGGCTGCATGTTGGCATGTCCACCTTGTGTCACTTAATTGTTTAAGCTGGATAGCTGGTTTGCTTGACATTTCTTGTTGCACATTAGCAAACACAGAGTGAACAACAGATGTACTGCAAAACACATATAGCTTTTCGAGTTTTACAAAAAATTCATTTGCTGCCTGTACATTCTTCACAGTGTCCACGATGACCAGGTTGAGGCGGTGACTCATGCAATGAATGTAAAGTGCACAAGGCACCTCCTTTTTAATGCGTGCTTGCACGCCATTAAGCCGGCCACTCATTACAGAGGCTCCATCATAGCCTTGTCCAACACAATAATTTTTATCAATGCCTAGAGATGCTAGGACCTGGAATATGTATCCTGTTAGAGATTCAGCATCAAGGCTATCTGCGCGGTAGAATTGTAAGAACCGTTCATGGATCATCTTATCGTGAAAAAATCGGACTACGACAGACAGTTGTTCTGATTTACTCAGATCCTTTGTTTCATCTGCAATGATGGAAAAGGGACTTCCTTTAATGCTCTGTGCGATGCCTTCTCTAACAAGAGCAGCCATAATTGATAAAAGTTCATTACTCTTTCGTCCATGGACCGACACAGCTTCTCTATTGACAAAGTGGGTATTATCCGTTAATTAGGAGTGACTAGGCAGAAAAACTTGTAAAAAGTGTTGCATCACACCTTCTACAGTACCGCCACGGGGGCGGACCCTCTGGGTATACCCTCTCAGTCTGCATCTTCGCAGATCAGTTTTTTTCTGTCTAGCAAGGAGTAGGACATGGCTCCCTTCGGGCCCATTGGTCCGGGGAAAAAAGATACATATATATATATTTTTTTTTTTTGCTACATTTGTTGTTTCCTGCGATCTTCGATCAACTGCCAACTGGGTGACAGGCTGGATCCTCGATCCTTGTAGTCTCCCCAGTTTCGGCCATCGAGCGTGTGCCGACCCTAGCTACGCGCTGGGTTTTCCACGACATGCCCGTCGCTCCACGGGTGGCCGGTGAGCTTACGCTCCAGGGCCTGCATCGGACCGCTCAGCTTCGGCTGACCTTACGGCCGAGTCGCAGCAGCCTGGCCGGTGAGCTTACGCTCCAAGGCTTGCATCGGACCGCTCAGCTTCGGCTGACCTTACGGCCGAGTCGCAGCAGCCTGTCCGGTGAGCGTCATGCTCCAGGGCATACATATGATCGTCCCTTCTGGGTCCAATCACAGCATGCCTGGCCAACAGTCACCTTCCGTGCGCGGACGATGATCTGTTTGGAATGTCTTCCAGCAGAATACATGCAGGATAGGTAAGTAAAACTCCCCTGCCTCGGCTGGGTGATTTAGCTGGACATTCCTGGAGAGATCAAGTAAGTGGTTGTGGCCCCTTTCTTCCCTCTCTCCCTGCCTTTCCCTCCTCCCTGGGCTTCTAGCTAAAGGTTGCTGGGTGCTGGGGGTCACCTAGGGGGTCCCACTGGAGCGGGGCTGGCTGTAACTAACATTTAAAAGAAATGTCATTTTTTTCTTACCTGTGTTTGTGTCCTTCCTCCATGCTGTCGGCGGCCATTTTGAGGTGGTCCATGCCAAGTTTGGCCTCTTGTGACTGCCCGGCGGCCATCTTCCTGTGGTTCGGCCACACCCACTGGCCCCTATCAGCTGATCGGCGGCCATGTTTGTCCACCCTGTATGCAGATATTGCCGTTCGGCGGCCATCTTTTTGTGGGCTATGGCTGCTTGACCTCTATCTTCTGTCGGCGGCCATTTTCTTAGAGCCCACATTATCTTCCATACAGACGTTTTTGGCAACCATTTTTCGAGAGCCTCCGGCCTCTAGGGTGCATTACACTGGCGCGAAAATTCACACAGGAAGTGCTGATAAAAGCAAGCAGACTGACACAGCAGCAGAGGGACAGCATCACAGGCGCAGCATAGCAGTACCTATCCAGGGTGGTGAGTCCTCTGGGTGACCCGGCCTCTCTGCAGCACAGGAGGGTGGCCTATTGATATCTTGCCTGGAGCCCTGTGAGTGTCAGCGTGTGGTCAGCATGGCATCTGAGCCAGATGTCTTCTCCCCTGAAACACCAGATTTAGCAGCTGGTGCCCCTGAGGTGTCTATGAACGCTATGACTGCAATCCTAGAGGCGTTTGCTGCCAGGGTGGAAGCAGCACACGGGAATACAGGGGGTAGTAAACGCCCCATCCCCTGCAAGCTTCTGGGGATAATTCTGGTGCAGAACCAGGTCCAGCTACGGCTCGGGGCCCAGATTCTGACGCATCAGAGACTGCAGACCGTGACCGGAGAGTGAGAATGACTCAAAGTCCAGGTCAGTACGCGAGACGGCTTTGGTATCTGACCTTATTACTGCAGTGCGGGATATGCTAAAATTGGAAAATACTGCAGAAGCAGCAGAGACTCCGGTCCACTTGGGTTTCATAGACCTGCCCGCACTGCTAAGGTGTTCCCTTGTGTGTCTTTTGATAAACTCTTATACAAGGAATGGGAGAACCCACTGAGGGTCTTTACAGCCCCAAAGAGGTTTGCGGTACGGTACCCCTTTTGAGGAGAGTTTTCTGAAGAAATGGACCTCTCCCCCCTATAGTGGACCCTCCGGTGTCCAGACTTAATAGAGCCACCACAATTCCTGTAGAAGGGGCTCCTGTTTTCAAGGACCCTGTGGATAAGAAGGCTGAAGCACTCGCTTGCTACCTATACTCAGTGGTAGGCTCGGCAGTACGCCCGGCATTGGCGGGGGCCCTAGTGTCTCACACACTTACTGAATGGGCAAGATTGCTACTCCAGGGGTTAAGGAGCGAGATGCTCCTCCTGATGAGATAACATTGGCCGACCTGTTGGTCCAGGGCCTTAGGTTTGTCTGCGAGTCAGACATGAATACTATTCCCCTGCTGTCTAAAACTTTGGTTTATGCAGTAGCAATACACCGCCTGATCTGGCTAAAAGGCTGGTCTGCGGACCAGACTTCCAAGAAAGCCCTGTTGGATCTGCCTTTTAAGGGCGACAGACTTTTTGGGGCTTCTCTGGATGACATCATCAAGGATGCCACAGGAAGTAAAAGCACTTTGCTTCCCCAAATTAGCAAGGGTAAGGGGCCACGCCAAGGGCAAGGGCCCTCCTTTACTGCACACAAGTGGTTTTTTCGTCCCCCTAGGGCGACAGGGAAAAGACCCCAGGCCGATAAAGCGCCTGCCCAAGGACAAAAGCGTCCCTGGTCCCGCATACCCAATAAGCCTGCGGACAAATTTGCGTCCGCATGAAGGTCCACCCCGCTCTCGGGTGGGGAGACGTCTTTGCAAATTCGCGACTCAGTGGACAGCACTAATCTCCGACAGGTGGGTTTGCGAAGTAATCTCCTCAGGCTACAAGATAGAGTTTCTCTCTTGTCCACCGGACAGATTTAACACCTCCAATCTCCAGCTACTACCGACCCGTCGGGAGGCCCTGTATGGGGCGGTCCAGGGTCTACTGGAACGCGGGGTAGTTATTCCAGAACTGGAACGGGGTTTTTACTCAAATCTGTTCATTGTGCCAAAGAAGGAGGGGGTTCGTCCAAGCTTGGATCTCAGAGCCCTCAATTGCTTTGTGAAGGTACAAAGTTTTCGGATGGAGTCGGTTCGATCTGTAGTCACGGCTCTCCATCCGGGGGACTTTCTGGCCTCCTTGGACATCAAGGACGCATACCTGCATGTCCCCATATACTCCAGACACCAGAGGTTTCTGCGATTTGCTATCGGGAAGGACCACTACCAGTTTGTGGCCCTCCCGTTGGGCCTTGCCTCAGCACCCAGGACGTTCACCAAGGTGCTCGCTCCGATTCTGGCACTTCTAAGACAGCGGGGTATCGCTATCACAGGCTACTTATACGACCTTCTGCTGAAGGCCCCTTCAAGCTCAGAATTAGAGGTAAGCGTGTCCATTACCTGTCAGACTCTTCGAGACTGTGGTTGGATACTAAACACGCAAAAGTCAGTATTGGTGCCCACTCAACGCCTAGGGTACCTGGGGTTGATTCTGGATTCTTCAGAGGCAAAGGTATTCCTCCCTGTGGAGAAGTTGCAGACCCTCCGGGCTGCAGTACGGCAGCTGACTTCCAGGAATTGGTCGTCACTCCGTTTTTTGCATGCGAGTGTTGGGCCTCAGGGTAGCCTCCTTCGAGGCGGTTCCATATGCTCAATACCACACTCGAGTGTTACAGAAGGAAGTTCTGTCCAGATGGAACAGATGTCCATCATCTCTGGATTATCAAATCCGAGTGAGCCACATAGTCAGGAGATCCCTGGTATGGTGGCTGACAGCACCGGCTCTAATGGCCGGGAAGTCATTTCTTCCGGTTTACTGGATAGTGATCACGACGGACGCCAGCCTTACAGGTTGGGGGGGAGTCTGGGGTATTCAGTCGGCGCAAGGTCGCTGGACCCCAGAGGAAGCCCTCCTGCCGATCAATGTCCTGGTAATCCGGGCGATCAGGCTGTGCCTCTTCAAATGGTCTGAGGCTGCAAGGGCGTCTAGTCAGGATCCAGTCAGACAACGCCACAGCAGTGGCATATGTCAATCATCAAGGAGGAACAAGAAGCTCAGCTGCAACATCGGAGATCGCTCGCATCCTGAAGTGGGCAGAGAGGAGCGTACCGGCACTGTCGGCCGTGTACATTCCGGGTGTGGAAAACTGGCAGGCGGACTACCTGAGCCGCCAGATGCTGGACCAGGGAGAAGGGTCCTTACACCCGGAGGTGTTCCAACTCCTCTGCCAAAGATGGGGCACACCAGACGTAGATCTTCTGGCTTCCCGACTCAATCGGAAGGTATTGAGATTTGTGGCCCGGTCAAGAGACCCATGGGCAGACGCAACGGACGCGTTGGTAGCATCGTGGGGTCAGTATCGGCTAATCTATGCCTTCCCTCCCTTAAGGCTTCTTCCTCTTCTGCTCCGCAGAGTGGAGGCAGAGGGAATTCCAATGATCCTAATCGCTCCAGATTGGCCTCAGCGTCCTTGGTACGACGATCTAGTACGTCTGGTAGCAGACGTCCCCTGGCGCCTACCACTACGGAAGGATCTGCTATCGCAAGGTCCCATATTCCATCCTGCTTTACAGTCATTGGCTTTAACGGCATGGCTGTTGAGAACCAGGTACTGAGAGACCGGGGCCTGTCAGACTCAGTAATCTCTACTATGAGAAGTGCTCGAAAACCGTCCTCTAGGAAGGTCTATCACCGCACTTGGAGGGCCTACATCTCCATGTGTGAGGAAATGAAATGGCATCCGCGTACCTATTTGGTTTCCAGAATTCTGCTGTTTTTACAGCATGGGGTGGACCAAGGGCTTGCCCTAAGTACGATTTAAGGGACAGATATCTGCCCTGGCTGTCTTTTTTTTCAGCGACCCCTGGCGACTCACTCTCTCGTGAGTACATTTGTGCAGGGGGTCCGACATGTGGCCCCTCCGGTCCGTCCCCCGTTACCTCCGTGGGACTTGAACCTGGTCCTCTCGGTGCTTCAGAAGGCACCGTTTGAGAATATTAGAGATATTCCCCTGTTGACACTTTCTCAGAAAGTGGTCTTTTTGGTGGCTGTTACGTCAGTTAGACGAGTCTCTGAGCTGGCAGCCTTGTCCTGCAAGGCTCCCTATTTGATTTTCCACAAGGATAAGGTGGTGCTGCGACCGCTGCCTTCCTTTCTTCCGAAAGTCGTTTCGGCTTTTCATCTCAACGAAGACATTGTACTTCCATCCTTGTGTCCTCAGCCGTCGAATCCTAAGGAGTCGGCGTTGCATTCCTTGGACGTTGTCCGAGCTTTGAGAGTATACCTATCTGCTACTTCCCTGTTCCGGAAGTCAGACTCACTGTTTGTTTCGGTGGCTGGTCCCAAGAAGGGCCAAGCAGTCTCATCGGCCACCATCTCTAGGTGGATCCGACAGATAGTAATCCAGGCTTACGCCTTAAAGGGTCAGGCGCCCCCCTTTCCTGTCACGGCGCATTCGACCAGGGCAATAGGTGCCTCCTTGGGCTTTCCGACATCAAGCGTCTGTTTCCCAATTATGTAAAGCGGCGACTTGGTCGTCCGCTCACACTTTCACAAAATTCTACAAAATTGATGTAGGTGCATCTTCGGATGCCTCTTTTGGCCGCAAGGTTTTGCAAGCGGCTGTTTAGAGTTGCAACTCCTCCGTTGGAGGAGTGCTGTTTTGTGTTTGGGGTGAAGTTTATTTTTATGCTGTTACCACCCCTCGTTTTTTCTCTGACACTGCTTTGGGACGTCCCACTTTGTCAATAGAGAAGCTGTGTCGGTCCATGGACGAAAGAGTAAATAGGATTTTTTACTCACCGTAAAATCCTTTTCTCTGAGTCCATGGACCGACACAGCACCCACCCCTCCTTTTAAGTTTGTACTGCTTTTTGACGAACTGATCTGCGAAGATGCAGACTGAGAGGGTATACCCAGAGGGTCCGCCCCCGTGGCGGTACTGTAGAAGGTGTGATGCAACACTTTTTACAAGTTTTTCTGCCTAGTCACTCCTAATTAACGGATAATACCCACTTTGTCAATAGAGAAGCTGTGTCGGTCCATGGACTCAGAGAAAAGGATTTTACGGTGAGTAAAAAATCCTATTTTTGTATAGATGGATGTAGATATCTTGCATTCCTTGGTCCTGTAATTTTGTTTCTTACAACGCTGTCTTTTTCTGCAATTAAATAGAGAATTTCACGCACATTACCATGGTTGACATAATCTGAGCTGTACCGATGCTCTCGCTGGGCAATTTTAGTCTTGGCTGTTAGCAACAAAACTTGGGCAATTGTCTTTAAGTAATGTCTATTCTCATTGACCTCTCGTGTATGAGCTTTAGTTAGATCCTTCATGATTGATGTATCCTGGCTTACACTATTTTTGAAATCCTCCCATCTGACATGGCAATCCTTGTGTGAAGCAGACTTCTCATGCTGTAGTATTCCTTTACCAGTTTCAAGTGCATTTTTCCAGTTTTTGTACCCTATGTTGATAAACGGTACTTTTTTAGCATGCCCATGGAGATATTTTGGTGTTGAAAAAAAACGGCACGGAAAACAGTATGCAGCATCCTGGGACACAGAATATTCCAACCAGTCAAACGATCCAAACCACTGTGGGCGGAATGACCTGAAGCGTCCTCCCATTTGTTTCTGTGGGTATTTTTTTAATGCAGGCTGTCTTGGCCCTTCACTAGCACACTGGCTGATATCATGTGGTCCTTGTACCTTTGTTTTTTCAATGCTAGCAGATGTTTGTGCACTCTGTGGCTGTTCAGCTTCACTGAATTGCTCTTCATAAGCACTGTGTTGAATATTGCTTAGTGAGGAGGTGCTTGCGTCTTCAACCTGCAATGAAGGTTCATCATTATCCGATATTAATTCAGCAGTGTCATATTCAACGTCATCCTTCTGAAGCTCTTCACACTCCTCAATGGAAGAAGACGGGCCAGGCTGACTTTTTCCTTTTTGCTGCTCTTTTGAAATATCAGCCTTCTGGGCCTTAACATTTACCACAGAATAAAATGAACGGATGTCCATTTTTTGAGTTATAATAGAAAATTTTATCTGGGGGAAAAAAAATACATGATGTTCTTCTGAAACACTTACCATAAATGAATACCATTTGTTTTATTAAATGTCTTATTGATAAATGTAGTTGCCCATCCAACCAGCAACTAGCAATCAACTAAAATAACTAAAGTGGAGTTCCACCCAAAAGTGTAACTTCTGCTTACCGTATTTAATTCCCCCCCCCCTCCGGTGCCACATTTGACACCTTTTAAGGGGGAGCAGGTACCTGTTTTAAATTGACAGGTACCCTGTCCCCACTTCTGGCGGACACGGTCGCGGCGATGTGCTTCACCTTGGCCGGCCTTCTCCTCCCCCCACCACTGGGCCAATACAGAAAGCGCAGTAGGGAGCTGGCCATGAAGCTGCAAGGCTACACTGTTGGAATCCCTTACCCACAATGGCGGCGGCAGCACCCGGGGTTGCCGACATCACTGGATTCCAGGGCAGGTAAGTGTCCTAATAATAAAAGTCAGCAGCTGCAGTATGTGTAGCTGCTGACTTTAAAAAAAAATTCTGGGCGTCAGAACTCCACTTAAATAAGAAACTGCATTATCACACACACCTTACTAAAATGTGCATTGTTAAATCGTCATCAAATATTCCTGACAATGCACACGAAACGCACAAATATGAAATATTCCTGACAATGTACACGAAACGCACAAATATGAAATATTCCTGACAATGTACATGAAAGCACAAATACGAAATATTCCTGACAATGTACATGAAAAGCACAAATATAAAATATTCCAGAAAAATTCAATGCACACGAAACGCATTAGCATGAAATATTCCTGACAATGTACATGAAACGCACAAATATGAAATATTCCAGACAAATTCAATGCACACGAAACGCACAAATATGAAATATTCCTGACAATGTACATGAAACGCACAAATATGAAATATTCCTGACAATGTACATGAAAAGCACAAATATAAAATATTCCAGAAAAATTCAATGCACACGAAACGCATTAGCATGAAATATTCCTGACAATGTACATGAAACGCACAAATATGAAATATTCCAGACAAATTCAATGCACACGAAACGCACAAATATGAAATATTCCTGACAATGTACACGAAACGCACAAATATGAAATATTCCTGACAATGTACATGAAAAGCACAAATATAAAATATTCCAGAAAAATTCAATGCACACGAAACGCATTAACATGAAATATTCCTGACAATGTACATGAAACGCACAAATATGAAATATTCCAGACAAATTCAATGCACACGAAACGCACAAATATGAAATATTCCTGACAATGTACACGAAACGCACAAATATGAAATATTCCTGACAATGTACATGAAACGCACAAATATAAAATATTCCAGAAAAATTCAATGCACACGAAACGCATTAACATGAAATATTCCTGACAATGTACATGAAACGCACAAATATGAAATATTCCAGACAAATTCAATGCACACGAAACGCACAAATATGAAATATTCCTGACAATGTACACGAAACGCACAAATATGAAATATTCCTGACAATGTACATGAAACGCACAAATATAAAATATTCCAGAAAAATTCAATGCACACGAAACGCATTAACATGAAATATTCCTGACAATGTACATGAAACGCACAAATATGAAATATTCCAGACAAATTCAATGCACACGAAACGCACAAATATGAAATATTCCTGACAATGTACATGAAACGCACAAATATGAAATATTCCTGACAATGTACATGAAAAGCACAAATATAAAATATTCCAGAAAAATTCAATGCACACGAAACACATTAACATGAAATATTCCTGACAATGTACATGAAAGCACAAATATGAAATATTCCTGACAATGTACATGAAAAGCACAAATATAAAATATTCCAGAAAAATTCAATGCACACGAAACGCATTAACATGAAATATTCCTGACAATGTACATGAAACGCACAAATATGAAATATTCCTGACAATGTACATGAAACGCACAAATATGAAATATTCCAGACAAATTCAATGCACACGAAACGCACAAATATGAAATATTCCTGACAATGTACACGAAACGCACAAATATGAAATATTCCTGACAATGTACATGAAAAGCACAAATATAAAATATTCCAGAAAAATTCAATGCACACGAAACGCATTAACATGAAATATTCCTGACAATGTACATGAAACGCACAAATATGAAATATTCCAGACAAATTCAATGCACACGAAACGCACAAATATGAAATATTCCTGACAATGTACATGAAACGCACAAATATGAAATATTCCTGACAATGTACATGAAAAGCACAAATATAAAATATTCCAGAAAAATTCAATGCACACGAAACACATTAACATGAAATATTCCTGACAATGTACATGAAACGCACAAATATGAAATATTCCTGACAATGTACATGAAAAGCACAAATATAAAATATTCCAGAAAAATTCAATGCACACGAAACGCATTAACATGAAATATTCCTGACAATGTACATGAAACGCACAAATATGAAATATTCCTGACAATGTACATGAAAAGCACAAATATAAAATATTCCAGAAAAATTCAATGCACACGAAACACATTAACATGAAATATTCCTGACAATGTACATGAAACGCACAAATATGAAATATTCCTGACAATGTACATGAAACGCACAAATATGAAATATTCCTGACAATGTACATGAAAAGCACAAATATAAAATATTCCAGAAAAATTCAATGCACACGAAACGCATTAACATGAAATATTCCTGACAATGTACATGAAACGCACAAATATGAAATATTCCAGACAAATTCAATGCACACGAAACGCACAAATATGAAATATTCCTGACAATGTACATGAAACGCACAAATATGAAATATTCCTGACAATGTACATGAAAAGCACAAATATAAAATATTCCAGAAAAATTCAATGCACACGAAACACATTAACATGAAATATTCCTGACAATGTACATGAAACGCACAAATATGAAATATTCCTGACAATGTACATGAAAAGCACAAATATAAAATATTCCAGAAAAATTCAATGCACACGAAACGCATTAACATGAAATATTCCTGACAATGTACATGAAACGCACAAATATGAAATATTCCTGACAATGTACATGAAAAGCACAAATATAAAATATTCCAGAAAAATTCAATGCACACGAAACACATTAACATGAAATATTCCTGACAATGTACATGAAACGCACAAATATGAAATATTCCTGACAATGTACATGAAACGCACAAATATGAAATATTCCTGACAATGTACATGAAAAGCACAAATATAAAATATTCCAGAAAAATTCAATGCACACGAAACACATTAACATGAAATATTCCTGACAATGTACATGAAACGCACAAATATGAAATATTCCTGACAATGTACATGAAAAGCACAAATATAAAATATTCCAGAAAAATTCAATGCACACGAAACGCATTAACATGAAATATTCCTGACAATGTACATGAAACGCACAAATATGAAATATTCCTGACAATGTACATGAAAAGCACAAATATAAAATATTCCAGAAAAATTCAATGCACACGAAACACATTAACATGAAATATTCCTGACAATGTACATGAAACGCACAAATATGAAATATTCCTGACAATGTACATGAAACGCACAAATATGAAATATTCCTGACAATGTACATGAAAAGCACAAATATAAAATATTCCAGAAAAATTCAATGCACACGAAACGCATTAACATGAAATATTCCTGACAATGTACATGAAACGCACAAATATGAAATATTCCTGACAATGTACATGAAACGCACAAATATGAAATATTCCTGACAATGTACATGAAAAGCACAAATATAAAATATTCCAGAAAAATTCAATGCACACGAAACACATTAACATGAAATATTCCTGACAATGTACATGAAAGCACAAATATGAAATATTCCTGACAATGTACATGAAAAGCACAAATATAAAATATTCCAGAAAAATTCAATGCACATGAAACGCATTAACATGAAATATTCCTGACAATGTACATGAAACGCACAAATATGAAATATTCCTGACAATGTACATGAAACGCACAAATATGAAATATTCCTGACAATGTACATGAAACGCACAAATATTAAATATTCCTGACAATGTACATGAAACGCACAAATATGAAATATTCCTGACAATGTACATGAAACGCACAAATATGAAATATTCCTGACAATGTACATGAAACGCACAAATATTAAATATTCCTGACAATGTACACAAAACGCACAAATATGAAATTTGAATTCTTAATTCACGGTTCATCTACGCTGTCAGCAAATTTTAACTCATTCATGGTAAAATACCAATTTATTGTTTAATCCTTATCAACTGTCATTGCATGCATGCATTTTGTAAACTGAAAAAAATATTTCTTAGGCCCGGTTTACACTGGTGCGTTGCGAGAACACTGCGAATCCACTGCGGGTTCCCGCATCGCACCCGACACGCACGGAAGTTCACATTTAAGGCTAGGTTCACACTGCTGCGATGTCAGAGTTCGAATGTGATCCGCACCGCACTGCAAGTGCACATCACAGGACCCTTTTTTTTGTCCGCAGCAGAATCGGATCGCATGGGTGTTCACACCCATGCGATCCGATTCCTTTTTCGAGTTTGCAGATCGCACTGCGATATGCAAACTGATTTGGGGGTGTCATTAACTTTTAATTGACACTCCCAGCAGTTCGCATAGGGCAGTGTGAACTGCCGCCGGAAAACCTGCGATGCCTAAACCCGCAGTGGATTTGCAGCGTTCCCACATCGCAGCAGTGTGAACCCAGCCTAAATCTGAAATAAATAGCTGGTGGTTCTGGTGCCGGACAACAGTAACTTCAAAGATACATAAGATAGAGCTCTCATGGAGGTAACAGAAAAAATACTTAACTAATATTAGAAAAGCATGATGAAAAGATGAAGTAATATTGACTTAATAGTATATAGGAGGCTTTGTTTTTTCTTTTTGCAAAATCCAAACCAATGTGTTTTAGAGGTTAACATATATATCATTGACCCCCAATATATATATATATATATTGGGGGTCAATGATATATATTTTAACCTCTAAAACACATTGGTTTGGATTTTGAAAAAAGAAAAAACAAAGCCTCCTATATACTATTAAGTCAATATTACTTCATCTTTTCATCATGCTTTTCTAATATTAGTTAAGTATTTTTTCTGTTACCTCCATGAGAGCTCTGTCTTATGTATCTTTGAAGTTACTGTTGTCCGGCACCAGAACCACCAGCTATTTATTTCAGATTTAAATTATAAATGGTAATGCAATTGCAAGCAAATTTTTACTGTTTTTTTAAAAAAAGTGACCTACCTTTCCTGTGGCAGCACTGGTGGCAGATGCACTGTGACTGGACTGGAGTTGGCGGGCAAAATATGATAATTTATTTATCATAAATAACCGACGATGGGAGTTGGCACGCGATAGGCTGGCTGCGCTGCTCTTCTCAGTGACTCACTGACTCCACCCCCCGGGAGCAGGGAGCTTGAGCACGATGTAGGCGGCGCCGCGGACTACAATTCCCATAATCAATAGCGGCGGCCGTGACCGTCAGACGCGATGTCACCTGACAGGCTGACGTCTGTTACAAGTCAGATTCAGTCATTCAGCGCCGCGGACGGAAACTCAGATAGCCGCGGCGCTGTTAATACTAACAACTTAACTTGGGGGGGCACATGGGGGGGCACACAGTAAAATTGGGGGGGACGTGGCCCCCTCAGGTCCCACCCTGGTGACGCCCATGATGCCAGCCACCACACATTGTGAAAGTGCCAGTCAGTGCCCATTTGTGGGCACTGATTGGCATATTTTTTTAATGTTTTTATTTTATTTATTTATTTTTACTACATGTGGATGGCCATCCACATGATTGGGGCTTCCCTGGTGGTCCTGGGGGGCTTCCCTGGTGGTCTAGTGTGGGTATCCGAGGGGGGGCTGCGCTGATAAACAATCAGCGCGGACCCCCCCTGTCAGGAGAGCCGCCGATCGGCTCTCCTCTACTCGCGTCTGTCAGACGCGAGTGAGGAAGAGCCGATCAACGGCTCTTCCTGTTTACATTGTGATCAGCCGTGATTCGACACGGCTGATCACGTGGTAAAAAGCCTCCGACGGAGGCTTTTTACCGAGATCCGTGTAGCGGTGGGTCAGACTGACCCACCGATCGCCGCGATGCGCGCCCCCCCCGGGCGCGCGGTGGCTGTTATCCCGCAGGACGTCATATGACGTCCAGTGTGGATAACAGAACCACTTCCCGGACGTCAATCTGCTATTGACGGGGCGGGAAGTGGTTAAATAAGTATTCAGTGGGGCAGTTTTATTTATCATTTAAAGTGGAAGTAAACCCTCCTATCATTTTCAGGCAAGGAAGCTGCCATCTTGGCCTCTGTTTAATCTTCAACTGCTATGATGCTGCACATGTGATCAGTTATGACACCAGCCATTGGATGGTTTGACAGTTTGGTTGAGAGCACAACCAATGTGACAGTTGGCATTCCCAGCATGCCGGGAATGTAACTGCTTTTTCAAACTGTTAAATCGATGGGTTTACTTCCGCTTTAAATCCTAAAGGTAAATTGGGTGAGCTTAGCTTTACAATTATGATAAATCAGTATACATAAATGAATAAATTGGAGCTCCAGTCAAAGATTTAAATTTCTTTTGTAATCTGCAATTCAGGGTTAGATCCTCTGTGTTTTTGATAACAATATTTGTACTGGTTTGGGAGATGTTTGCTCAAGTCTTGTAATGTCTGGCATAGGAATTGCTGTTTCTCAGCAAGTGTAGGTGTAACTTACGTTCTACAACCCCCAATGCCAAAAAAGTTGGGACACTGTATAAAATATACATACAAACAGAATGCAAAAATTTTGAATTCTCATAAACCCTTATTTTATTCACAATAGAAAACAGAAACATTATCAAATGTCTAAACTTAGAAAATTTACTATTTTAAGAAAAAAATAAGGTCATTTTGAAATTGATGGCAGCAGCACGTCTCAAAAAGTTAGGACAGGGCAACAAAAAGCTGGCAAAGTACAACCTCAATTTAAAAAAAAGTTAGGACAGGGCCCTGTTTACCACGCGTCCCTTCTTTTTTTTAACAACACTCTGTCTGGTGACTGAGGAGACCAGTTGCTGGAATTTTTTAGCATAGGAATGTTGTCCCATTCTTGTCTAAGCATATGTTTCTCTAAAACCTGGATATATGTTTCAGCATTGATGGTGCCTTTCCACATATGCAAGCTGCCAATTCCATACTCACTAATGCACCCCCATACCATCAGAGATGTGGAACTTTGAACTGAGCACTGATAACAACCTGGGAAGTCCCTCTCCCCTTTTTAAACCCAATCATGTTACCGACCTGTTGCCAATTAACCTAATTAATTGCAAAATTTTCTTCAGCACTTTTTTGTTAGTACCACCTACTTTGCCAGCTTTTGTGTTGCCCTGTCCCAACTTTTTTGAGATGTTTTGTTGCCATACCTTATTTTTTTCTTAAAATGGCACATATGTTTTCTACTGTAAAAAGAAAATGGGTTCATGGGATTTGTAAATCATTGCATTCTGTTTTTATGTAGATTTTACACAGCATTTCAACTTTTTAGGAATTGGGGTTGTAAATGTTTCAGGAGGTACTTTAACCTCTTTAATACCCCCTTTTCCTGAGCTTCCTAATCAAGTGATCATGGTGATTGACTGTCACAGTAATTATGTGATCAGAGGCCTGTCCTAGTGGCTCCCAATAATTGCTATGTGACCAGGAGCTGGCAGCCCACTCACAGTGCTGGGGGTGTGCAATTGAGCATGCTTCCTGCACAAAGCAGACACATTAATATGTTACATTACGGAGTAATGATGGAACCATAGCACCCAGAGAAGGACCAGGTAGCGGTCAGACCCCGAGGTGTTGGTAAATGGCGGTGGCCATAGATGTACAAGAGAACAAAGATTTAATGTCAGAAAGGTAAGTATTTTCTTTCTGCTTTTACAGGCTGCTTTTAGTTTTATTTTAGGCAGTTAGTAACTAGGTCACTTTATATAGGAGCTCCAGTTGCACAGATGCACTTGTTAAGGAAATGGAGGAGGAGGAAAGATTTCCACAAAGTGCCAACATCGGGGAGAACAATAGTGATTGGACACGGATTCCTAACCTGCTTAATCATTTTGATTCCAAAGAATATTTGTTTGGGAATTTCATGTATTGCCTCATAGACATTGGATTGTTTCCTAATTCATGAAAAGTAGGCCAAATGTTAACATTGTTATCTAATGATAATGGACACCTTAACCTCCCTGGCGGTAATCCCGAGTTTGGCTCGGGGTTAAATTTCAGTACCATTAGCGGTAACCCAGAGCCACACTCTGGATTGCATCTCAGGATCCTGCTCCAGGTTACTTACCTTGTCCCCAGGATCCTGCGATGTCCCCCTGCTGTGTCCCCAGGCTGTGTCCTCCGTTCCAATGCTCTGTGTGCCGGGCTCCATTCTCTGCGAGCATCACGACGCATGGGGCGGAGCTCGGTGGCAAATTCAAAAAAAGGGATTTTTATAACAGCTTACCTGTTAAATCCTTTTCTTGGAGTACATCACGGGACACAGAGCGACTTAGTCATTACTAATGGGTTATATAGTTTACCTTCAGGTGTTGGCACTGGCCAATTCCAAACCGGAAGTACCCTCCCCTATATAAGCCCCTCCCACCCGGGAGCACCTCAGTTTTGTAGCCAAGCAATAAGTGTCCCAAAAAGAGGGGTGGGAGCTCTGTGTCCCGTGATGTACTCCAAGAAAAGGATTTTACAGGTAAGCTGTTATAAAAATCCCTTTTTCTTTTTCGTACATCACGGGACACAGAGCGACTTAGTCATTACTAATGGGACGTCCCAAAGCAATGCCAAATGAGGGGGGGGGTACATAAGCTGGGCGCCATCAGGCATGAGGATCTTTTGCGGCCTGCAACACACTGCGCCCAAAGGCGACATCCTCCTGACTTCTAACGTCTACCTGATAGAATCTAGTAAACGTGTGTACCGAAGACCATGTTGCGGCCTTACATACTTGAGCCAGGGAGGCCTGGTGATGCACTGCCCATGAAGTTCCAACCGCTCTTGTGGAGTGCGCCCTAACTTTGAACGGAGGCGGTCTCTTTCTCAAGCCATAGGCTTGTATTATGACCTGTCGAATCCACTTGGCTAAAGTAGATTTTGATGCTGCCTGACCCCTTCTGGGGCCTTCCGGCAGAACAAACAAAGAATCCGTTCTGCGAATCTGAGCAGTGGCTTTTAGATAAGCTTTAACTGCTCTTACCACATCCAAAGAATGTAATAACTTTTCCTCTACTGAGCTAGGTTTGGGGAAAAAAGAAGGAAGAACCACATCTTGGTTCAAATGAAACCTCGATACCACCTTAGGAAGAAAGGCTGGATGAGGACGTAATACTACTCTGTCCTTATGGACAATCAGATATGGCTCCTTACAGGACATAGCTGCTAATTCCGACACTCTTTTAGCCGAACAAATGGCTACTAAGAAAACCAATTTCCTGGTGAGAAGAACCAAGGAAATGTGTTGTAATGGTTCAAACGGTTGTTCCTGTAGAACCGACAGAACCAGGTTTAAGTCCCAAGGACATATGGGAATACTAACCGGAGGGCTAATACGCATCACTCCTTGTATAAAGGCTTTGACTAGTGAATGCGAAGCCAAGGGCCTTTGAAAAAATATTGACAAGGCCGAAATCTGACCCTTGATAGTACTCAAGGCCAGCTTCCTATCTACAGCCCACTGTAGGAAGTCCAGAATCCTCCCTATCATGTACTTACGTGGATGCCATTTCTTGGTCTCACACCACGTAATGTACGCTTTCCAGATCCTATAATAGATCTGCCTGGATACCGGTTTCCTGGCATTGATCATGGTAGATACCACAGAATTAGAGAGCCCTCTCTTTTTCAGAATGTGGGCTTCAATAGCCAGGCCGTCAAACCTAGGGCTGGTAAGGAAGGGTGGTATATCGGTCCTTGCGACAGCAGGTCCGGACGAAGTGGGAGGGTCCAAGGACTCCTCACTGACATTTTTACAATCTCCGCGTACCATGCCCTTCGGGGCCACGCTGGAGCCACCAGAATCACTGGTTTCTTTTCTACCCTGATTCTGCGGAGTAATCGCGGTAACAATTGTGGCGGTGGGAATGCATATATCAGCTTGAACCGATCCCAAGGGAACACTAGGGCATCCGAGCCGCAAGCTAGGGGATCCCTTGTGCGAGACACAAACCTGTCCACCTTTGCGTTGAATCTGGATGCTAGCAGATCTACATCCGGTGTTCCCCACCGCTGGCATATTGCCTGGAAAACCTCGGGGTGAAGAGACCATTCCCCCGGGCATAATTGTTGGCGACTTAGAAAGTCCGCTCTCCAATTTTCCACTCCTGGGATGAAAACCGCAGATATGGCTGGGACATATCTTTCTGCCCACTCCAGGATGCAATTTGCTTCCTTCTGGGCTGCACGACTTTTGGTGCCACCCTGATGATTGATATATGCCACTGCCGTGGCATTGTCTGATTGAATTCTGACAGGGGACCCCTGGAGTTTGGATGTCCATGCTACTAGGGCATACCGGGCTGCTCGTATCTCTAAGAGATTGATGGGCAGGGCCTTTTCTGCTTCTGACCACCTGCCCTGGAGAGACCACTGCTCCAGCACTGCCCCCCAGCCGATGAGGCTGGCATCTGTAGTGACCACCTTCCAAGAAACCGGACTGAAGGGTTTCCCTCTTTCCAGATTCTGGGGCACCAACCACCAATGGAGGCTCTTGCGAACAGAAGGGGACAGGGACATTGGTAAGTCTAAAGCCTGAACTTTTTTGTTCCAGGCTGACAGTATGGCCCTTTGCAAATTCCTTGAATGGAATTGACCGTAGGGTACCGCTTCGAATGAAGCCACCATCTTTCCCAGCAGCCTCATGCAGAGACGTATGGATGGTTTTCTTTTTGTACCCACTAAGTGGGTCAAATTTCTTAAAGACGACACCTTCTCTGGAGGTAAGAAAATCTTTCTCTGATTTGAATCCAGCCTTAGCCCTAAGTATTCCAGACTTTTGACTGGTCTTAGAGCTGACTTGTCCCGGTTGATAATCCAACCGTGATATTCCAGATACTCGATTGTCTTGTGAATAGCTACTTCCAGCTTTTCCACTGAGTGGTCTATTAGTAGCAGGTCGTCTAGATATGCCATTATCGTTACACCCTGTGTTCTTAGATTGGCCAATAATGGGGCCAGAATTTTTGTGAACACTCGTGGTGCTGTGGCCAGACCGAAAGGTAAGGCTCTGAACTGAAAATGGCGCCCTTCTACTGCAAAGCGTAGAAATTTCTGATGGGCCGGAAAGATGGGAATATGCAGATAAGCATCCCTTATGTCGATCGAGGCTAGCCATTCCTGCCCTTGTAGGGCGGTGGCCACTGATCGGATCGACTCCATCCGAAAAGTCCTGATATTTAGGAACTTGTTTAGCCCTTTTAGATTTAATATGGGCCTCACGTCCCCATTTGGTTTGGGGACTGTGAAAAGGTTCGAGTAAAACCCGAATCCGCTTTCTTCCAGGGGAACCTTCATGATTACCCCTTGGAGCAATAGTTGTTCTAGTGCCAGAAGGAGGGATCCTCTCTTTTGGGGATCTCTTGGCACATTTGACCTCATAAATTGGGCAGGAGGAGTGCCTTTTAACTCCAGCTTGTATCCCAGACTTACTGCGGAGAGCACCCATCTCTGATGGTGTCCCGCCAGGTCTCTGTGAACAACTGAAGTCTTCCCCCCACCCGATTGAGCGGGGGCAATACTTCATGCCTTAGGGGGAGGTTTTGTACCTCTCTTGATCCAGGGCTTCTTGTTACCCTGTGATTGTCCCTGATTTCTGCCCCCTGAATTTGACCGCGGAGGCCGTCGGAACTGCTTCACAGCCGATGTGCCCGGGACTGGAGAGGTAGGCCTCTTAAAAGAAGGACTTCTACCCTTGTTCTTAACCGGTAAGAGTGAACTTTTACCGGCAGAAATTTTCTGGATATATTTGTCCAGATCTTCTCCAAATAAGCGTTCTCCATGAAATGGGAAGCTAACCAGCAGTTTTTTACAGGGAGCTTCAGCAGACCAGTTTTTGAGCCACAGAAGCCTACGCATATGTACTATAGACAGCGTAAAGCGGGAGGCCTGTTGGATTGTATCCTTTATGGCGTCCACCGCAAAACACAAGGCTCTAGGCAGGTCAGCTAGGGCATGAGCCTGCTGATCTGGTAAGTCCCTTAAGACTTGTTTCAACTGATCTTTCACTGCTTGGCAGACTCCAATCGCTGCTACCGCAGGTTGTGTCACCATACTTGCTGTAGAGAAAGCAGATTTTAGTAAAGACTCCAATTTTTTATCTATTGGGTCTTTGAACATTGGAACATTATCTACTGGACATGTCAGTGATTTGTTAACAGAAGAGATGGCTGCGTCCACTATAGGGACCCTCCATTTTCTTATGAACTTATCCTCCATGGGATAGATCACCGGAAATCTCTTGGGGGGAGCAAATATTTTATCAGGATGCTCCCAATCCTGGTAAATAAGCCCTTCTAATAAAGGGTGGATTGGGAAGGAACAGACCGCCTGGGGAGCTTTTAGCGACCCCAGCGAGGAAACCGTAGTGGATGGTGGTTCCGCCAGAGGCATTTTAAATGCTGATCGGACCATGTTAGTCAGAGACTGAACCCATAATCTTTCAGCCTGAGAAGCTGAGAAAGGTTCTTCCACTGTTGATTCCTCTATAAGTGAATCAACCTCATCCTGATCCCCTTCAGGTAGGTCGATCTCTGTGTGGGGCTGTTCCTCCACTAACAGGCACTCTGAAGGAGGAGACGGAGATCGGACGCGCTTTTCCTGTGACAGGGAAGCAGCGATCAATGCTGTTAATCTCTCTTCCAATCCTCCCAGAGTTGAGGATAAAACCTCCTCTGTTATATATACAGGAGCAGGTGGACTGGGGACAGCCGCAGCACCAGGCATTCCTGCGGGGTTTCTACGGCTACTGACCTCTGCATTCTCAGGGGAGATTGGTGCAGTGCAAGCATGCCCAATATCCTCAGAGCCCGATGGAGACCCCTTTGGCTTCCTGGAAGATCTATTTCCGGAGCGTCTGGACGACATATCCTTTAAGCACAAAGCTGAGGTATTCCCGTCGTCATACACCAATTTTTGCTGGTAATAGTCTAACACAGGTGCTGCTATATACCAGCTGGTGTCCACTAAAGTGCCTTTCTATGGGGATGCCTGCATCAACCGCCTCTGTGTGCCACTGTTTGTTGCTAGCTCTGTTTGCATGCAGCTGACACTTGTACTGTGTCTTTTAACCATGCTGGGACGCCCGCACATGCGCAGAAGCGCCGCGGCGCGCATCGAGCGTCATCCACCCGCCCCGCCCCTTTTTTTTTCATAGGAGGCGCGTGCACGCGCCCGCGCGCGCGCCCGTGCGCCAATGGCGCCCTTTTCGAAAACCAACAGAGGACTAGGAGCCAGGGCCCTTTTTGCCGGAGGGCCTGTGCGGTGGATGAACGCAGCAACAGGGCAGAGGAAGTGGATTCCCTCAGAGAAACTTACCAGCTGCCTGGATCTTTTGAGTTGAGAAAACCAAAGATCCACATTTACAAGAAAAATGGACTACAGCGGCCTCTAGTGGTTTAACACAGGTACCGCGGTCCCTGTTTTTTTTTTTTTTTTTCTTGACTACTATTAAAATTTTACATTTTCAGTAGTTATAGGCAAACACAGATATTTAGCGGGAATACCGTTAGGTAACAGACAGAAAGACAAATTAGGCTTGGGGGTCCCCCAATAGAACCAAGTTCCTGAGGGCCCCCACTTACCTGATCCCCGCCGCAGGACTTTGTTTGGTCCACAAAAGTCCAAACTTCACCTATCACGGCAGGCATTGTAATTAAACCTTCAGGGACCGGGTTCCCAAGGATTCCACTCCCCTGGACCTGTATAGCACCCTGCACAGACAGCGTCTTGGTCGTGGGTATGACCAGAGCTCTGGATCCCAGGGTCCAGCCCTCCTAAGAGAAGCATTACAGGCAAAACCTTGCTCTTCTGCTGCAAGGCCCGGGTACCGACCGTTTAGCTATGAAGCTTTTTTGGTGGGATCCGGAACAGCTTACTAAGGCCCAAAAGAACCTGTACGCAAGCCCAGTGAAAACACATGTTACTCTTTGGCCAACACCTTAGACACTGGCAAAAAACTGAGGTGCTCCCGGGTGGGAGGGGCTTATATAGGGGAGGGTACTTCCGGTTTGGAATTGGCCAGTGCCAACACCTGAAGGTAAACTATATAACCCATTAGTAATGACTAAGTCGCTCTGTGTCCCGTGATGTACGAAAAAGAAAGTACAAATAACATAACACATACAGGACACTGTAATCTTACAGATTACATTACTGTATCAAATCATTTAGCGGTTCGACCCTGGCCTACTATGGCAGCACCAACTGCAGGCCACAGGGAACTATACACCAATACTCTCCCTGCAGACAAAACCGGTTGCAAGAACTCTAACAATTAGGGTGTTTGGGCATAACTACCACCCAACACTTCCCCTAAATTTAGCACCCTGCTACATACAGTATACTGTTCTTTCTGGCTGGAAACTTGAGATTGTCCATGTCAACCAAAAAGTGTGTATCGTGGGGAAATACATTTTATTATTATCATTATTATTTTTTATAATTATTTATAGTTATTTATTATATTAGGATTTAAGATTTCGTGTTTCAAACTTTATCATACCTGGGATGTCTACTTGACTCTGGTTTGGACAGATTTAGGTGTGTTACTACTAAGAATTACAGGCCTACAATATGAAACACTGAATTTCTATGCAAAACACTGTACCGCTTTGAGATAATAAAATCTGACATAATCATTCCGCCAGGGAGGCTACAGTGGAAGTAAACTCCCATGGACGATTTTTACCTATAGGTAAGCCTATATAAGGCTTACATATAGGTACAGTAAATATCTCCTAAACGTGCACGGTTTAGAAGATACAGTATTTACTTGTGAAGCTGCCGGCGACATCACTGGCGGATGCGTTCTGAAGGAACGGCAGAGCGGCTTCCGTGTGCATGCGTGGGAGTGACGTCATTGGGACTCGTCCAATTTAAAGGACTGGAGCCCGCCAACCCGGAAGGAAGACTGGGTGAAGGAAGCCCTGTCAGTGGTGACACTGGAAGGCTTCATTTTAAGGTAAGTTTCACATAATGTGCTAGTGTGCGATGCATACTAGCACATTATAACTTTGTCTTGCAGGTTAAAAAAACAAAATGCTTTAAAGTGCCAAATTTCTAAAAACACATGTTTCCGTTTTTGGTAGATGCAGGGAAGTTAACGTGGAACTATACTTGCCTTCTTTCCAGTGCTGCTGTGTCCCGGAGCTCCCCGACAAGCGCTGACATCTTTGGTCATTTTTCATTGGGTGGGCCGAGATGATGTCACACCTGCTCATGCGTGGTAGTACATTCATCAAAATTGTATACAGAGCTGAGCATGTGCAGCTCAGTGTACAGGACGTACATATGGGTGGGCTGGGATGTTAGGGTACCCAATGCAAGAGAGCAGCAAATACAGAGCCCAAAAGAAGATGGCTGTTATTGCATTTTCCACAGTAGCAAGTATGATGACAAGGATGCTTGCAGAACACAGTTAATGGCAGTAGTATTAACACGAATGGCAACAGGTGCAACAGTACTTTCAATATCAGGCACAGTAACACATGCAGTTAACAAACACAGTAGCCAGAATGATGAACTCTCCTCTCTGGCACAGAACAGTGTTCTGATACAGACCTTAGTGGCACAGGTGTAGCGTAAAGCCTCATACACACGATCGGATTATCCAACGGGAATTGTGTAATGACAGGCTGTTGTCGGATAATTCGACCATTTGTGTGCTCCATCGGACAATTGCTGTCGGATTTTCCAACAGCAATTGGGATAATGGGATAGCATGCTTTCAAATTGTCTGCCAACAAATGTGTTTTTTGTCGGATTATCGGATCGTGTGTACACAAGTCCGTCGGACAAAACTCCAAAGTACAAACAATACTCACCATAACACAACATTAGCAGTTGCCCAAAGGGTGGCGCTAAAGAGCTGAAAAAGCACATAGTTTCGTGTTTGTTGGCCGACAATTCTTTGCAGTTTGTATGCAATACAAGTTCCTGGCCAACGCCCTTCGGACAAAAGTCCTACGCTTTGTCCGCATAAAATCCGATCGTGTGTATGAGGCTTTAGGTTAGAGCTTGACAAATTTGCTTGGAATCTAGGAGCCAGCTAAAAAAGTTAGGAGCCAGGAACGCGCCCCGTCCAGTCAACCTCGTGCGCAGAAGCGAACGCATACGTTAGTAGCGCCCGCATATGAAAGCGGTGTTCAAACCACACATGTGAGGTATCGCCGCAATTGGTAGAGCGAGAGTAATAATTCTACCCCCAGACCTCTGTAACTCAAAACATGCAACCTGTAGAATTTTTTAAACGTCGCCTATGGAGATTTTAAAGGGTAAAAGTTTGTTGCCATTCCACAAGCGGACGCAATTTTGAAGCGTGACATGTTGGGTATCAATTTACTCGGTGAAACATTATCTTTCACAATATAAACAAAAAATTGGGCTAACTTAACTGTTGTCTTATTTTTTAAATTAAAAAAAGTGTATTTTTTCCCAAAAAAGTGCACTTGTACAACCGCTGCGCAAATACGGTGTGACAGAAAGTTATGCCACGACCACCATTTTAATCTCTAGGGTGTTAGAATAAAAAATATATATAATGTTTGGGGGTTCTAATTAGAGGGAAGGAGATGGCAGTGAAAACACAGGGAAAGCTCCATTAGTCTTGTCATGCCAACGGCCACCACAAGATGATGCCAGATCACAGAAGGAAGCATAGGCCTGCAGAAGGCCGCAAAGCCACGGCCTCAATTACCGGCCAGGGCGGTCCGACGCGATCGCGCGGCGGGGGAGGTGGGGATGCACAGAGACGCAGGATTGGGTATCCTGTGTGTCCGTGCGCCCCCACTTCCCCCGCCGCGCGATTGCGTTGGGCCGCGCTGGCCAGCCGGTAATTGAGGCTGTGGCTCTGCGGCCTTCTGCAGGCATATGCTTCCTTCCTTAGGTGCCAGGTTGCGATTTCTAGTCGCAATTGCGACCTGGCGCCCCGGATTTCATCGAGCCCTGCTTTAGGCAATGCAGCTAAGCCAGCTTGTACCAGGAGATGGCAGCACCCTCACACAGATATGCAGGAGTATACCTTCAGGCACAACACACTTATGACCTACTTTACAGGGACGTCATCTGCTGGAGGGGTGGCTGACTGGCAGGCTGACACAGCAGTGTCTCAGTAAAAACAGGCAGTTGAGCAAAGGAATCCTTTGATATGTAAACACATAGTGCTCCAAAAATGATTCAAGTGATTGGGGCCACAACCGCATGAAATTCATGTGGTTGTGGCACAGGGTGCTGATCAATTTTCCCAGGTTAATGCTTGTGTAAATGAGCCCTGAAAATACACAGGGGTTGATAAACTAAAACTGGAGAGTGCAAAATCTGGTGCAGCTCTCCATAGAAACCAATCAGCTTCCAGGTTTTATTGTCAAAGCTTCATTGAAGAAGCTGAAGTTAGAAGCTGATTGGTTACCATGTACAGCTGCCCCAGGTTTTGCACTCTCCAGTTTTAGTAAATCAATCCCATAGATTGATGCATTTTGTCTTAAACCCCACTCTTAGGCCCCTTTCACACTGGGGCGGGAGGTGCGGTGGCGGTAAAGCTCCGCTATTTTTAGCGACACTTTACCGTCGGAATTGCGGTGGAATTCGGCCGTTAGCAGTGCTGTTTTAACCCCAGCTAGCGGCCGAAAAAGGGTTAATACCGCCGGCAATGCGCCTCTGCAGAGGCGCATTGCCGGCGGTATAGCCGCGGTGTCCCATTGCTTTCAATGGGCAGGAGCGGTGGAGGAGCGGTAAACACACCGCTCCTTCACTGCTCCAAAGATGTGACTAGCAGGACTTTTTGAGCGGTCCTGCTAGCGCACCACTGCAGTGTCAAAGCCCTCAGGCTTTGACAATGGAGAAACAGGGTTTAGGGTCGGTTTGCAGGTGCTATTTTTAGCGCAATAGCGCCTGCAAACTGCCCCAGTGTGAAAGGGGTCTTATTTTTTAATTGAAGCAATTTGTTTAAATCTCTACTAAGTGGCATTTGAAAAAAAAACTAAAAACTTTGCAGCTCTTTGCATATAATTTATATTATTTATCAGCTGGTAATTAGAAGGCATAATGACCACAAAACAGATCCCAAAGAAAGTAAGCTCTTCCATGCCGCTGTCCCCCTCTGCTGTGACCTTATTCTGAGTGTCATCTCCGGAGGCTCAGGTAATCTCTTCAGAGACTCGCTGGGGCTATACACTGCTGAACTTGATAGGAATTACACAGCTTAGAAGCAGCGTGTAAATGATCTGCTCTGATTTTTCTTTTCCCCTGATCCGCAGGTGGGAATAATGGTATTAACCGACTTTCCGCCTCAGGTTTGCTGTATCGCAAAACAGTAAATGGTACCTGTGTCTTGTAGTGGTTATTTAGCTGAAGTGTCACTGAGAAGGGAAAATGACACCTCCTGTGACTTGTATAGATGATTATTGTAATTATCATTAATTTACTAAGTGCCAACCTATTCAGCAGTGACATTTCTAGCACCCACTATTTATATCAGCTAAAGCTGGAGCTGCATCAAAGAAATCCAAAGTGCAATATGTATCTCAATTTCTGACTGTAGACCTGAATGGCTGCACTTATTAGGTGTGCTAATTAGGCTCCTTGTTATAGCACAGAGGGGGGAATTTATCAAAAGTAGAGCAGACAGAATCTGGAGCAGATGTGCATGGCAACCAATCACATACCTCCCAACTTTTTGAGATGGGAATGAGGGACACCTATCAGCAAAAGTATGCAGGCATAGGACACACCCCTGGCCACGCCCCCTTAAAGGAGAATTGTACAAAAAACAAGATTGGTTAAACCCAAAAGTGCTTTTTTTTTACCACTACTATTCCTTAATTTTTGTTTTTAAAATTTACTAATGCAGCAATTTAGAAATTGGATGAAAGGTTTAGCGCTGGGAAACACTTTTTGATAGATAAAAAGTGCATTGTATATACATCTATATAGATCAGACCAAAATGAGGGACAAATTAGGATGAATGAGGGACAGGGGGACATTGCTCCAAATCAGGGACAGTCCCTCGAAATCAGGGACAGTTGGGAGCTATGCAGTCAACCTTCTGCTGGTTTACGTAAACTTTGAAATGAAACCTAAGGCTCCATGTACACAGAAGCTCAAAAACGGTCGTTTTGAACACCAGATTTCTAGCATAAAAAGCTGCTTTAAAATATAGCTTTTATCAGCGTTTTTTACTAGCGTTTATTAGCGTTTTTCAGTGTTAGCGTTTTTTAGCTTTTTTTTTTTTCAATGGATCAAAAAACGCTGGCGACCTGCGTTTTTTGAGCGTTTATTAGCGTTTTTCAGCGTTTTGCGTTTTTGCCCGCCGAAAAACGTCACTTTGAACGCGAATTTCTTGCGTTCAGAAAAAAGCCCATTAACTCCACTGCTCATTAACGCTAAAAAACGTCCATGTGTACATGAACACATAGGCTAACATAGAGTGCAGTTAATGGGCTTTTTAAAAAAACGCCAAAACGCCAATAAACTGCAGTTTATCAGCTTTAGTGTACATGGAGCCTAAGGCCTGGTTCACACTGGGGCGACAAACGCTCCGACATTGGGAGCTCATGTCGCATGACGTGTGAAAATCAATATTTCCCTATGGGAGCCGTCTTAACTGGTCCGACACATGTCGGTCCGACTTTGAGAATGCTCCCGGTACTACTTTGGTCCGACTTTGATCCGACTTCAGCCCATTGACTATCATTGAAGTCGGATCAAAGTCGGACCGCAGTCTTGCATGGTCCGACTTTGGCATGCGACTTGTGCTGTACTGCTCTTGAGGGGGAACTCCAGGCCAAATTTTAAATAAAAAAACGGCGTGGGTTCCCCCTCCAGGAGCATACCAGGCCCTTGGGTCTGGTCTGGATTTGAACGGGCACCCCTACGCCAAAAAAACGGCGTGGGGGGGTCCCCCCAAAATCCAAACCAGACCCTTATCCGAGCACACAACCTGGCAGGCCGCAGGGGAAGAGGGGGGGACGAGAGAGCGGCTCCCCCTCCCTCCTGAACCGTACCAGGCCGCATGCCCTCAACATGGGGGGTTTGGTGCTCTGGGGCAGGGGGGCGACCTGCGGCCCCCCCACCCCAGAGCACCCTGTCCCCATGTTGATGAGGACAGGGCCTCTTCCCGACAACCCTGGCCGTTGGTTGTCGGGGTCTGCGGGCGGGGGGCTTATCGGAATCCGGGAGCCCCCTTCAATAAGGGGGCCCCCGGATCCCGGCCCCCCCACCCTATGTGAATGAGTATGGGGTACATCGTACCCCTACCCATTCACCTGGTGGAAAAAAATTGCAATAAAAAAACACTACACAGGTTTTTAAAGTAATTTATTACACAGCTCCGGCGCTCTTCTTCCGACTTCCGGGGGTCTTTTCCGACTTCGGGGGTCTCCGGTGTCGTCTCCGCGCTCTCCGGTTCTTTCTTCCGCCGGGCCTCCGCTAACTTCTTTTTAGCTCTCTTGCTAACGGAGGCCCGGTCTTCTCCGTCGTCTCGTCCGGCTCTCCGTTGTCGTTCTGCCGGCCCCTCCACTAACTTCTTGGTAGCTCTTTCGCTAGTGGAGGGGTCAGTCTTCCCGTCGTCGCCGTCGGCTTCTTCTTCCCTCTTCTCCTTCTCGATGTTGACGCGTCGCTTCCTCCCGCTGTAATACTGGCTCTCCGCTCCGCATTAATATAGGCTTCTCATGACGTCACAGTCACATGTTCCCATGACGTCACAGTCACATGCTCCGGGGCCATATGCCCCGGAACATGTGACTGTGACGTCATGAGAAGCCTATATTAATGCGGAGCGGAGAGCCAGTATTACAGCGGGAGGAAGCGACGCATCAACATCGAGAAGGAGAACAGGGAAGAAGAAGCCGACGGCGACGACGGGAAGACCGACCCCTCCACTAGCGAAAGAGCTACCAAGAAGTTAGTGGAGGGGCCGGCAGAAGGACAACGGAGAGCCGGACGAGACAACGGGAAGACCGGGCCTCCAGTAGCAAAAGAGCTAAAAAGAAGTAAGCGGAGGCCCGGCGGAAGAAAGAACCGGAGAGCGCGGAGACGACACCGGAGACCCCCGAAGTTGGAAAAGACCCCCGGAAGTCGGAAGAAGAGCGCCGGAGCTGTGTAATAAATTACTTTAAAAACCTGTGTAGTGTTTTTTTGTTGCAATTTTTTTCCACCAGGTGAATGGGTAGGGGTACGATGTACCCCATACTCATTCACATAGGGTGGGGGGGCCGGGATTCGGGGGCTCCCTTATTGAAGGGGGCTCCCGGATTCCGATAAGCCCCCCGCCCGCAGACCCCGACAACCAGCGGCCAGGGTTGTCGGGAAGAGGCCCTGTCCTCATCAACATGGGGGCAGGGTGCTCTGGGGTGGGGGGGCCGCAGGTCGCCCCCCTGCCCCAGAGCACCAAACCCCCCATGTTGAGGGCATGCGGCCTGGTACGGTTCAGGAGGGAGGGGGGGCCGCTTTCTCGTCCCCCCCTCTTCCCCTGCGGCCGGCCAGGTTGTGTGCTCGGATAAGGGTCTGGTTTGGATCTTGGGGGGACCCCCACGCCGTTTTTTCGGCGTAGGGGCGCCCGTTCAAATCCAGACCAGACCCAAGGGCCTGGTATGCCTCTGGAGGGGAACCCACGCCGGTTTTTTTTTATTTAAAATTTGGCCTGGAGTTCCCCCTCAAGATTCATACCAAACACAGTGCCTGATATTGGCGGGGATCCAAGTCGGATCCCCGTTCATTGAAAGTCGGACATATGTCGGCTTCATGTCGCAGGGCAAAGTCGGATCCAAAGTAGGACGGATGTCGTGTCGCACTAGTGTGAACCCAGCCTAAAGGCTGATTGGCTGCCATGCACATCTGCTCCAGATTCTGTCTGCACCAGTTTTGATAAATTCCCCCCCAGAAAATGTGCACAAGACTACCAGCAAGAATGAGTCCTCACATTTTAAGAGCACCTGTCATTTCAGATCCATCATGGCAGCGCCTGTTAGCGGGTATCCACTCACCTGCTGCCGCCCCGTCCCTCACCTCGTTGTGTCACTGCCCCATCACCAGCCGTCCCATTAAAGTGAATGGGACGGTCAGTGAGTCAACGGCGAGTCAGAGGAAGGGCCACTGCAGGACAGAGATGACAATTGCTCTTTATAAATTATGATTTAAATCGAGTTGATTAAGGCTACTTTCACACGAAATGGCTACAAATAGCGCCTGTAAAGCGCCTGAAAAACGCCTCCCCAGTGTGAAAGCCTGAGGGCTTTCACACTGGAGCGGTGCGCTTGCAGGACGGGAAAAAATGTCCTGCAAGCAGCATCTTTAGAGCGTTGCAGGAGCGGTCAATATACCGATCTTGCAACGCCCCTGCCATTGAAATCAATGGCCAGCGCTGCTGAAGCACCCGCAAATCATTTCGGCAGCGACGCTTCGGCTTTTAACCCTTTTTCAGCCGCTAAAATTATGGTAAAGAGCAGCTATAAACACCATAATCACCCCATGCAATGCCCCCTCCCCTTTCCCCTGCAGTGCTGCTGGGTTCCCTCCTCTCCTTTCCTACCGGCTGCTGATGCAGGTGCACATGGGGATGTTTCAGGATGGTAATTTACTGGCCCCTCCCTTTTCTCTATGAATGGTCAGTACCAATGATTCACTGTGTTCATCCATAACTGAAGCATTGAAACTGTGTTTACTATGCTTCAGTTTGTGATTGAACAGGACGCCACACAGCACAGAGTACTTCCCACTCATTCACTGTCCAGTGCAGCTGAGGCTGCCCCAGAACAATGCAGCCCCCCCCCCCCAAAAAAAAAAATTCATTGCAGTAACATCCATAAAATATTGTTGGCTCAGTGACAATTATCACCGGGACAAATAAAGAAGGCGAATCTCCCCAATGGGAACACAGAGAGCAATAAACACCTAACAGGGGTTCTTACTTATCTTCACTGAATTTTAATAAAATAAAATAATTTTGACTAGAGTTACTTTAATCGCATTTCAATGTATATATACTTGTAGCTAGAAGTAGAGATACTGAACGTCATACATATAGATCTGTCTGTACAATTTTACAGATCTCTGTACTTGAATTCATTAACACTGCAGTGTTCTTTTGACTTTTTTTTCGTGCTTTTGAGAAAAAATACAATAAACATAAATCACATTTGTAGGAAAGAAAGTCTGGAGAAACGGGAGGAAAAAAAAGCAGAAAATGACCGTAAAAAAGCAAAAGATGCAAAGGTAAGAGAACACTGCTTATGATTAACAGGAATTCTGAAGTGTATCAGGGAGACCTTGAAGAGCGACCTCTCAACCCTCACAGTGCTATTCAAAGGCAGTTGCCAGGATATTCACCAAGTGCTCACACTTTTACCAGTGGCAGTTGGAATGCCCTCTTCAATAATTGAAACCTCCCGGACCCTGGTGTATTATTTAACCACTTAAAGGGCAACTCCACTTTCGTGGGAAAAAACATTAGGAAATAAAAATAAATTAATAAAGCATATGCGACACAAGTCATATTGTAATTGAATGTTATTAAAAATTCCTTATCAATCTGCAGCACTGTAATTTTCTGTAAAATGCAATATGGCTACCCGGAGGAGTTCTGTACACATAATGTGTACACAACACCTTCCAGAAATGTCATTTCCTGCTTGTGTGATTCGTCTTTTGATTTTCTCAGAAGTCTGCACTAAGATCAGATTTTGAGCATCCCCTGCAACAAAAATTTACGGAAAAAGGGATGCAGACCTCGCATCTTGTCTCATTAGAGCCCTGCAGGTGCAGCAGCTGACTGATAATTATAAAACCACTCCCATACACACACTCTGAACATGGACACAGACAAACAAAAAGCTATTCCTTCAGAATAACAAAAGGTAGGAATCTGAAAAGTGTGTTAAAATCCATGCATGGTACAGTGGATATAAAAAGTCTACACACCCCTGTTAAAATGTCAGGTTTCTGTTATGTAAAAAAATGAGACAAAGATAAATCATTTCAGAACTTTTTCCACCTTTAATGTGACCTATAAACTGTACAACTCAATTGAACAACAAACTGAAATCTTTTAGGTGGAGGGAATTAAAACGAAAAAACTAAAATAATATGGTTGCATAAGTGTGCACACCCTTACACTAATACTTTGTTGAAGAGAAGCACCTTTTGATTTTATTACAGCAATCAGTCTTTTTGGCTATGAGTCTATCAGCATGGCACATCTTGGCAATATTTGCACACTCTTTGCAAAAACTCAAAATCTGTCAGATTGTGAGGACATCTCCTGTACACAGCCCTCTTCAGATCACCCCACAGATTTTCAATCGGATTCAGGTCTGGGCTCTGGCTGGGCCATTCCAAAACTTTAATCTTCTGGTGAAGCCATTCCTATGTTGAATTGGATGCATGTTTTGAGTCGTTGTCATGCTGAAAGATGAAGTTCCTCTTCATGTTCAGCTTTCAAGAAGAAGCCTGAAGGTTTTGTGCCAATACTTACTGGTATTTGGAACTGTTCATAATTCCCTCTACCTTGACTAAGGCCCCTGTTCCATCTGAAGAAAAACAGCCCAAAGAATGATGCTGCCACCAGCATGCTTCACAGTGGGTATGGTGTTCTTTTGGTGATGTGCAGTGTTGTTTTTGCGACAAACATATCTTTTGGAATTATGGCCAAAAATTTCAACCTTGGTTTCTTCTCACCAGAACACATTTTCCCACATGCTTTTGGGGGACTTCAGATGTGTTTTTGCAAAATGTAGCCGGGCCGGGATGTTGTTCTTTGTAAGAAAAGTCTTCCGTCTTGCCACTCTACCCCCTTACCTGGGGGGTAAAGGGCCTGGTATGGAGTTGGGGGGGCCCACGCCATTTCTTTAAACATTTTTTGCTTGGCTCAAACTGTTCGCCCAACTCTAGTTACAACATACTGTATGAACCAGGAGGGAATTGAGTCAGTAAGTTTTTGTCTGTTTTTTTTCTTCTTTTAGGTAGATGTTGATGAAGAAAATGATGAAGAAAAGCAACATGCAGAGCCAGGTAATATAAGTAATACAATAGGGGTTATTTACTAAAGGCAAATCCACTTTGCACTACAAGTGCAAACTACAAGTGCACTTGAAATTGCACTGAAAGTGCACTTGCTAGCCAGATTCCCAGATCCCCATTTGTTGCTCTCCTGAATGCACATGTTCCTCGTATATCTAAACCTACTCAATTTCTAATTTACTTCATTCTCACCGGAGCCAAGATCACCATAGCAAAAGCTTGGGAAAAAAAAAAACCTTTCATTTTTGATGTCAAACGAAAGATTTCTTGGAATATGACTCAAGAAAAACTGGCTAGTATATTAAATAACACAGTACCAAAGTTTGAAGAGATATGGGAACCATGGGCTAATTATATTGGATTATCTCTCCATTAAATTGTTCCATTGTTTTCCAACTTAAGATCGTTGTTAGGTCAGGCATGTACACCCCTCTTCTTCTCCCTCCCTCCTTCCATCTTTTATTGTTCTATTGTCTTTTGTTTTTATTTTTATCGTTATTCTTTCTGACATGAATCTTGGAGATTCTTATAAGAAACATATTCTTATGATATTCCTAAGGTCTTTTACAACATTTTTTGATTGTAAGGTTACCGTATTTTTCGCTCCATAAGACGCACCTGACCATAAGACGCACCTAGATTTTAGAGGAGGAAAATATAGAATAAAAAAAACTTGAACCAAATGGTGTACTAAAATATTTAATAAAGTATAACAGAATAATATTTCTACACTAACAACTAATGTAAGGGGGCACCCTACACTGATCCCCAATTTAACTGAGACATTTACATGACCTCAATACAACAGGAGTATTTGCATATTTAGACATTTACACTGACCAGTAATGTAAATGGTGTATTTACAGTAACCCCCTCCCACATCTCTCTACTAATCTCTGCATTCTTATCTCCCTCTCAGTACAACTCTGCCCCTCTAACTCATCTGCTAACCTCTGTCCCCCAAACCCCTCATCTTCTAACATCTGCACTCCAACCTCTCCTTCCCATTCAACTCTGCAGCCTCTGCACCTCAAACCCCCCTCTTTGATCCCCTCTACATGCCCCCTATATTCACCTGTATGCTGTTCACACCTTCTAGGTGGGCGGCATGCAGAGGTGCGGGCGTAATTAGCATATGAATCGCGGCGGCCGACCTCATTAACATAACAATGCCCGCGCGATTTACATATCAGTGCCGATCCTGTGGGGGTTAAATACAGAACAATACCCTTTTGTTTCTCTCCCAGTAGCAGCTGAAAGCATTAGAGAAACAGGATCTAGCTGGGGCAGAGTGATGCATAGGGCATCGTTCTGCCGTCGAAACGATCCCCCTATCAGCGGCTCTCCTGATTAGTATTCGCTCCATAAGACGCACACACATTTCCCCCCGTTTTTTGGGGGATAAAAAGTAGAGGTCGACCGATATATCGGCTGGCCGATATATCGGCCGATATTTGGCCATTTTTGATAAATCGGCATCGGCCGATTTATTATCAAGATTAGGCCGATATTTCAGACTGACCTCCGCTCATTCTTCCTTCTCCACACTCAGCGGCTCTGGCTGCATCAAGCGCCGCGCTGAGTGTGTGAGCAGAGAGGAGAGAGAGACAGAGAGGAGCTGTCAGCTTGATGTCGGAGGTGGGCGGGACCCGGCCGGGGTGGGCGGGACCCGGCAGCTAAATTACACCAGCCAATGATTGGGCTGCTTTAGAAAGGGGGCGGGGCCACATACACGTAGCGACCCGCCCAGATACCATCCCATTAGCTGGTGTAATATAGCTGCTGGGTCCCGCCCACCCCGGCCCGGGTCCCGCCCACCCCGACATCGAGCTGACAGCTCCTCTCTGTCTCTCTCTCTCCTCTCTGCTCACACACTCAGCGCGGCGCTTGATGCAGCCAGAGCCGCTGAGTGTGTGAGCAGAAAGGAGAGAGAGAGAGGAGCTGTCAGCTCGATGTCGGGGTGGGCGGGACCCAGACGGGGTGGGCGGGGCCCAGCAGCTATATTACACCAGCTAATGGGATGGTATCTGGGCGGGTCGCTATGTGTATGTGGCCCCGCCCCCTTTCTAAAGCAGCCCAATCATTGGCTGATGTAATTTAGCTGCTGGGTCTGCAAAATCAGTGCAATCTGTCAGTGCCGCCAGCCAGTGCCACCGCCAGCCAGTGCCACCCGCCACCGCCAGCCACCGTCAGCACCACCCGCCACCGCCAGCCAGTGCCACCCGCCACCGCCAGCCAGTGCCACCCGCCACCTCCAGCCAGCGCCAGTCAACGCCACCGCCACCCGCCACCGCCAGCACCACCCGCCGCCACCGCCAGCCAGCGCCACCCGCCACCGCCAGCCAGCGCCACCGCCAGCCAGCGCCACTGCCAATCAGTGCCATCTGTCCCAAACTAGTGCCATCTGTCAGTTCCAAACAAGTGCCACCTGCTACTGCCAATCAGTGCCAGTCAGTGCCAATAGTGCCATCTGTCAGTTCCAAACCAGTGCCACCTGCCAGTGCCAGCTGTCAGTTCCAAACCAGTGCCACCTGCTAGTGCCAATCAGTGCCACCTGCCAGTGCCAATAGTGCCATCTGTCAGTTCCAAACCAGCGCCATCTGCTAGTGCCAATCAGTGCCACCTGCCAGTGCTAATCAGTGCCTCCTGCCAGTTCCACACCAGTGCCACCTGCCAGTTCCAAACCAGTGCCACCTGCCAGTGCCAACTGTCAGTTCCAAACCAGCGCCATCTGCTAGTGCCAATCAGTGCCACCTGCCAGTTCCACACCAGTGCCACCTGCCAGTTCCACACCAGTGCCACCTGCCAGTTCCAAACCAACGCCATCTGCTAGTGCCAATCAGTGCCACCTGCCAGTGCTAATCAGTGCCTCCTGCCAGTTCTACACCAGTGCCACCTGCCAGTTCCAAACCAGTGCCACCTGCCAGTGCCAACTGTCAGTTCCAAACCAGCGCCATCTGCTAGTGCCAATCAGTGCCACCTGCCAGTTCCACACCAGTGCCACCTGCCAGTTCCAAACCAGTGCCACCTGCCAGTGCCATCTGTACTGAGGACATCAAGTGTGTGCTAGAGTGACGGGAGTAAGCAGGAAGGAGTGGAGTGGGTGAGGGTTTTTTTTTTTTTTTTAATCGGCCACACAAAAATCGGCCACAAAAATCGGCCACAAAAATCGGCCATCGGCCGCCCAAATTTCTAAATATCGGCATCGGCATCGGCCAGCGAAAAACCCATATCGGTCGACCTCTAATAAAAAGTGCGTCTTATGGAGCGAAAAATACGGTATTTCGTTGGTTTTATCTCTTGATTTGAAAGCCTTAAGCCCTGTACACACGATCGGATTTCCTATGGATTCTAATCCGATGGATTTTTCCATCGGAAAACCGATGAAGCTGACTTCCATTAGTCTTGCCCACACACCATCAGTCAAAAAACCAACCGTTCCAAACGCGGTGACGTAAAACACTCCGATGAGCTGAGAAAAATGAAGTTCAATGCTTCTGAGCATGCGTCGACTTGATTCTGAGCATGCGTGGGTTTTTTATCCGATGGAGTTCCCCACAGACGATAGTAATTTGCTATTAACCATCGGATAAATTTAAAACATGTTCTATTTTTAAACACCGATGGAAAAAAGACCGATGGGGCCTATACACGATCGGTTTGTTCGATGAAAAAAGTCCATCGGACTGTTTTCATCGGTAAAACCTATCGTGTGTACGCGGCTTTAGAAGGCTTTTTTATGAGCCCATTCTAAAACATGTGGGATCCCCTCTTCTGGCACAGCATGATCCCAATAGGGGTGCCATGGAGGGGCGTGGATCTCGATAAACGTATTTTTCTTTTTATTCTGGTCTAGCTAAGGAAAATCTATATAGCATTTTCTAGGCCTTCTGGCCTTTATCAGATACATTTTCTATTGATATTATTGATATATTGCTCTTTTAATATTATTATTTTTTTTTTTATATGGAATATTATTTGTTCTGTTTGTATTATTATACTCCTATATGAATTATTCATATGTTATACTGTATATTATTTGATTTATTTTATGATTTATTTTATGATTATTGAAAAATAAAATATTTTGAAAGGAAGTGCAGTCGCTGTAGATCTGAGGGGGACATGCAAGGAAAATAAAAAACAGCATTTTAGCTTGCACATGATTGGATGATAAAATCAGCAGAGCTTCCCCTCATTTCAGATCTACTCCTCAGATTTACAGTGACTGCATTTCCAAGTGCATTTTCAGTGCAATTTCAAGTGCACTTTGCACTTGTAGTGCAAAGTGGATTTACCTTTTGTAAATAACCCCCAATGTCTATTTTGAATAGTCAGATTGAAAAAATGCACAATACCATTGAGTTCATCCAATAAAAAAAGAACAATAATTTAAAAACCTGTATATATAGAGCCCTAAGCCCACAGTTGATCCAGAGGAAGGCAAAAAAAACTTATAAAGCATGGGTCAATTTGTTTTACTGGAGGGAAAGAAATCCCGATCCCAAGGAAATTGGATATTCCCTGGATTAACAATCTCTGGTGTTATTACCTATAAATGTTCCACAAACTTCCAATGATCACCAATATTGTCTGTCACCTCACTGATTTGTTTCCGATTGCCTGCAGGAGGAAGTGACAACGTGCTTACAAAACTAAGAGTGCACACAGCAGCAAGCTCCTAGTTCAGCTCTCCCCAACCTTTTTTGCACCAGGGACTGAGGGAGGGGGGGTTACTGTGCAGGGGCAGTTGAGTAAGTCGGTCCTCAGCACCCCATCACACCACAACCCTCCTTTACAGCACAGTCCCCCTTTAGATCAGTGTCCACAGTCCCCCTTTATGTCACAGTTTCCCCTTTAAAGCAGTCCCACGGTACCCTCAGTTCCCCTTCACATCACAGCCCGCTTTACATTAAAGTGCCCCTTTGCAATGCAGTCCCATTTATATTACAGTGCCTCTTTATCATGCAGTCCCCTTTACATTAATGTAATGTGCACTATGATGTAAAGGGGACTGTACTGTAAAGGGGCACTGTAATGATTATATCACAGCCACCCCCAATTACAGTGCCCCTTGCATTCATGCCCCCCTTTTCTCTCTAATCACAGTGTCCCCTTTCACTCTCTGGGAGAGGAGACACAGGCATGGCTGCACAGCTGGAGATGAGTGGCGGCCGTGGTCTGTGATAGTCCTGTCCGGACCACGGTCACCGCTCACCTCCCACTGTGCGGCCCAGTCATCAACAGGTCACGGACCGATCCCAGTCTTCGCCCCCGGGGTTTAGGGAACCCTGTCCTAATTCACAGCTGAAACATAGATTAATGAATTCACTGTAAAGTTTTTTAGTGTCTGCAAACAATAAATTACTGATACCAGATTACAGCTAGTTAAAGCGGGTCTAAAGGCAGAGATGCTCACCGTTCCAACGGTCCCTCCGGCGTTGGCATCTTCTCCAGCATGCCGGTGTTTGGGCCTCTTCATTGGCCAGCAAGGGATGATGTCACTGCTGCACATGCAATCATCCCTTTACAAAGGAATGATACAGCTGCTGTAAGCTAAGTTGCACATGTGCAGCTCAGTTTACATTCCAGGGATCGCTGTGGTCAGACAGGTAGGTGTAGTTTATTGCAAAAGGAACATTGCACGTCTCCTCTCAATAAACTTCCGCTCTAAGGTAAACTAAACTTTCTTACTTGAGATACTTTCACCTTGCCCATGCATGGCAAAGTGACATTGACTCTGCAAAGGCCTCCCCCATTCCGTACCTTACTCATTACTGCAGGAGAAGAAGAAGAAGAAGAAGAAGAAGAAGAGCCAGAAGTACCAGCTGGCCCTCGTCCCCGGCGGATGTCAGAACTGAACATGAAGGAGAAGATTACCCCAATTCCAGAAGGGAGTGCCTTCTTTATATTCAGCAACACCAATCCGTAAGTAGATTGCCTTGCTTGTCAGTCTGTCTGTTCTGTATGTGGATATAAATATATAGACTAGGATATGGGTACAGGTTAAAATCTGATTGAACACCCTCTAGGATTTGTATCCAGTAATTCCAACCCTTATGCTATTCATACATGGCTCAAATTTCAGCCAATTCCTGCTGGATCAGCTGAAATCTGAACTGTAGGTGGACCTGTCACCACCACCTAGGTCATCAAACCGTGATCAGAGAGTTGAAAGAGCCTGACAAATATTATCAGCTGAACGGTGACTGCATCCAATCAGAAGCAGGAGCCGCAACTGTCAAAATACAATAGCTGGCAGGGGAAATTCTTCCATCCAAGCTGTTTAGCATGGATGGTGGAATCTACTGGGTTTTCTCATTCAGCCCACGGGGTTCACCGTCTCTATTTGTCCTATTTACCATTATCATTAAAAGTAAAAGAAGATCCCACATTTTTGGTTGTCTCCAGAAAAGTAATCGAGGGAAAATATTCCAATGGGGACATTAGTTCTGGTGACCTGGGGTTCCCCAAAGGATTTCCTCTCACTTCCTGTTTGGCTTCGGGACAGGCAGTGAAGGGAAATCCCCAAAATGGGACACAGATGGCGAAAAAAAATCTGACCGGGGTTATAACCCTTCCTTGCTCTGTCCAAAAGTTTTGCATATAGTTCTACTTTAAATATGATATAACAAATGATTGCTGAGTACTGTTATCTTGTAGAGTTACCCTTGTCTTGACTTGCTGTAGTTTTAGAATTGAAAGTACTAATACACCATGCTTAATAGGTGTTTAGGACCCCAGATTCTAGTTAGCCATTACTTTCTGATCTGTGATTGTGAATTTATGTTAAATTCAGGACGTGGGGAAAGTGGGAGCAGAGATGTTCACACTGGAGAAATTCACATGTATATTTGTTATTTAGGATTCGGGTGGGCTGCCACAAACTCATAAACCATCACATCTTCACCAACCTCATCCTCGTGTTTATCATGCTCAGCAGCGCGTCCCTAGCAGCCGAAGATCCTATTTGCAGTACTTCCTTCCGTAATATAGTAAGTATTGTTATGTTAATCCAGTTTATTGCTGGAAATGATGTTTACAAATCGTTAATTTTTAACCTCCTATCATTTAATAAATGCCTTTCAAACCCAAATTGCTAAATGTTTTAGGAACTCATCAGAGGTGAAAATAATTGAAAGGTCACCTTACCCAAAAGTGTGATTTCAGTCAAATTCTTTAATAGTGAGACCTCTCTGCCATAATTCCTTACCTCTTTTTCCTTTCCATCTGGGAGTTTTGGGTGTTCGCGACCACCTTTATGTGTTCCAGCTTTGTTTTGTTTTTCATAATATAAAATAAAACATAAATCCAACCGAAATAGAGATGGAAACTAATATCTCACCAATAGAGTCCCTGAGGGCCCATGTAGGCATGTGTCAACGTGTGTTGTGTTAAGGCAACCCATTCGTTTTGAATCCGCTACTAGAGCACAAGAATGGATAAAGAAATAGACTTGCAGCAGATTTTCCAACGCAACATGATGTTGTACACTGCAATGTAAACTTCTCTCCTTCATGTAAAAATCATAATTTTTTTTGCTAGAAAATTACTCAAAACCCCCAAACATATATATTTTTTTAGCAGACAGCATAAAGTGGCGGTCATTGCAACTTTTTATCTTGCACGGTATTTGCGCAATAATTATTCAAACGCCTTTTTTTGGGGAAAAAAAAAACGGTTTCATGAATTAAAAAATAACAAAACAGTAAAGTTAGCCCTATTTTTTTGTATAATGTGAAAGATGATGTTACGCCGAGTAAATAGATACCTAACTTGTCACGCATTAAAATTCCGCACACTCATGGAATGGCGCCAAACTTCGGTACTTAAAAATCTCTATAGGCGACGCTTTAAATTTTTTTACAGGTTACCAGTTTTGAGTTACAGAGGAGGTCTAGTGCTAGAATTGTTGCACACGCTATAACGCACGTGGCGATACCTCACATGTGTGGTTTGAATGGCATTTACATATGTGGGCGGGACTTACGTGTGTGTTCGCTTCTGAGCGAGAGCTACCGGGGACAATGTAAACATCCCTTGTAATAGGAATCTATTGTGACAGGTCCTCTTTATGGAGAGATGTGGGGTCAATAAGACCCCACATCTCTCCTCCAGGCTGGAAAGCATGAGATCGGGAAAACAAAATTCACCGATCTCATGCTGACAGCTGCGATGACGGCTTTGTTTACTTCTGGGTACCCGGACGTGACGTCATAATGTCGCGCCCGGGCCTCCGACGGTCATAGAGATGACCGTTGACCATCTGGTCACCGGAAATCTCTATTCTCGTCATCCGGCGCCAGCCGTTTCGTTCTCCGGGCCCCCGATGGCACGGGAAAGCCCAGAGAAGCACCGGATGGCAGCGGGAGGGGGGGACCCTCCCATCGCCTCTAAGAACGATCAATCGGCGGAATTGCTGCTATGATCATTCTTATGGTGCGCAGAATCACCGGCTGAAAAGAAGGATATCTGAATGGTGCCTGTAGCTGCAGGCATCATTCAGATATCCCCCCTAAAATCCAGAACGTCATATGACGGCGTGCGATATTAAGGTGGTTAAAGGATAAATTAAGGTCTTTAAGAGCCTACAGAGCATTGCACTTGAGATCAGCAGATCGTGGGTGCAGTGCCAGGCTCCTGCAGACTCTTAGTAAAGCTGTTTGCTCGTACCTCCCATATGGGCAGACTGTTACTGGAGAGCAGGATGATCAGTGAACTTCGAGAGTGCTCATCAGTGCCCTCCCAGTTCATTGAAACCTGCAGTTGAATGAATGAAGGGGCAGTGCCTGCAGAGCATGGACGTGCAGTTTTCAAATTGTGATAGCGGGTGCGGGGAGCAGAACCCTCACCCACTGTCACAATGGGGGGGGGGATAGCGGTGCGGGGGGAGGTTGCTGAACATGTAACATGCTACACCAGTGGAACTGCAGTCATTTTTTCATCTTTCCATCTATTAAATCCTCTGCCCTTGTTGTTTTAACTTTGGGTAGTAAATAAAAAAAAATTCTGCTAGTAAATGCCTTATACAGCCCACTTCCTGTTTCTTGTCTGGTAAAAAGCCTAGACTTATGACATCATGCACAGCGCTCTCTCTCACTCGTGAGAGTTTGCCAAGAAGGGGGGGGGGTGAGAGCTGCAGAGCTGGAGGTGTGCCTCTGTGTGTCTGTGTAAATCCAGGAAGTGAACAGGCAGCAGCTTCAGCTGCCCACAGTTAAAATGGATGCAGCCAAACTCAGTGGAGAGAGATTTCTGCAGCATATTTGGCAAGCACAGATTCACAGTATATATAAAATAATATGCAAAGTGGTTGGAGGGAAGCTTCAGAATGGCAAAGATGTTTTTATTACAAATTATGTGAGCAGACTGCAGTTCCTCTTTAAATATGGGTGTAACATGTATAACATGTAACATATTCAGAAAGGTGAAGTTTTCCTTTTCATATACAAAGAGATGGTTTCTTTTTCACTTTAGTGCTGTCATTTTGTAACTTTTAATCTTAGCAGAAAACAGTGAAACATGTTGGTAGGTCGTAGCTGACCTTTTGCAGGACTGAGCTAGCGTAGAGTCAGAAAACTCACTTGGTGCACATTAACAATTCTAAATCTATGTGTCCTGCACAGCTCACAGTCCTGGCAGTGTGCTAGATTTATTACCAATTAATTGAGGAGCCGCACTGAGTCTTCTCCCGCTGCTACACTAAGTACTTTGGTTTCTGGTTTGATTTAGTCAGAAATAGCTTGCCTGACCTTTGTTATAACACCACAGGGGGTAACAAAATCAGAACAGTAATCGTTTTGGGCAAATGGGCTAGGTCCTTAAAGCAGAACTCCGGCCTTCCCTTCAGTCTTGCACAGTTGTACAGGCTCCTCTCCTGTACTGAAATTGCTTACTCTGATTCATGAACTGTAAACTCTGATTCATGAACAGTGTGCATTAGAAGCTGAAGTAAATAAGATTCCCGCATTCTCTGGCTGAGGGACATCCAGCATCATCTAGCTCTATCCTCCCTAGCCCTCCTAAACCTGGCCCACTCATTTTATTCATTGGATTTCAGTTGTTCAACATCATGTGGGTGTTACTTAGACTAGTCTGCATGCAAATGCAGTCCGCCCAGGAGCACCTAATCTTCAATACTGACATCCATGATTTATTTTGATATTTGCATACAGGGCTGAGTGCTATTAAGAGAAGTACCGAGGCAGGATGATGTGATGGTTTCAGTTAGCTACAGTATGCACAGCATAGCTGGCCCCTTTCCCCAATCATGATCTACCTGCATTGCACAACGAACCACAAAGACCCAGTGATTATATTACTGTGTCTAAAGTAAGGTATGTAAAGAAAACCTAAAGGTTATATGTTGAGTTGAGTTGAGAGGTATCTTAATATAGTGAGGTCTTACCCCGAAGGGTCCCGACGCGCATAGTAGAGTTCCAAGGAAAAGAGGACCCAGGAACCAAGAGCAACACAGAGCGGCAGAAAAGGTGGAAGAGGGAGGCTACACAAGAAAGGCTTGCGTGAAAAGCCAAGTCTTCAGTAACCCGCGGAAGACCGGGATAGTAGGGGCCTCCTGGAGTTCGACAGGGAGGCTATTCTATAATACGACACCCTGGTGGAAGAAGGCCCGACCACCACGCCGGATCTTCTTGGGCACTGAGATGTAGAGGAGATCTCTGCCGGTAGATCTGAGTGATCTGACAAGAGCTTGTTTATGAAAACGAGAGCAGAGATAGCTGGGGGCCAGGCCTCTCATATGTATGTAGTGCCACCCCTCGTGAGGGCTGCTTACAGATGATTGACCCCAAGGATTGTCCTGAACTTCAATTCCCCGACACCTCTGACAGCCTGGGTTCAGACATTTCTAAATGACAATACAATTATACAGACACCAGACTATGACACTGTAATCAAATGTTTTTTACGGTTATGCAATCAGACAAATCAGCAAAATGTGGCCTAGGCAAATATATTGTTAGTATCAAACTCTTAGCACACATAAGCAGGGGAATTATGAATGTATAGCTTCAACAGAATGAAGGGCAGCAACCAGTAACTTGAATAATGCCTATGGCCACAGGTAGAAAAGGAAAGGAGAATGACCGTCTTTATGTCAGACTACTCCCTTTTGCCTACTGATGCCACAACCCCAAACCAAACACAGATACACAAGAATATTCCAACAAATTACCCAAATATAATACCCTGATTTCTGAAAAGACTTTCTTACTAATATGGGCAGGTATTGTACTCAACGTTCTTTGGGGGGATAGAGGAGTCCTTGTGTTGGAAATGTTCTGTATCTTCAGCTAGGTTAAACAGGGGCCCAGGAAAGTTCCTATATAATGGCATCCAATGTTGCAAATGCAAATGCAAAGTGTCTCCTTATTAGAACTTTAGCAAAGAGAACAAGGTAAAGGTGTCTGAATGCAGTGTGTCTTGGGGTGTAAAGAGGATGGGCTTTTTCCCGCTCACCAATCCAGACGATTACCATCCAATACCAGGCTCACAGGAATAGCAGGGAGATCCTGGAGCAGGCGCCTGAAAATTCTGTGATCAGTGAAAAAGGCGATTGACCGCACACCCTGCAGCGCTGTGGTTCAGCCAGATCTGTGATGTGGGCGGTGAGGGTGACCACTGATTATCACCGGACCGACAGGAAGCTGGCGATTATGTCTCCACACACACCCTTTGGAGGCTCCCTTGCTGCCTAGGCCACAGTGCGGGGGGTTTATCGAGATCTCCAATCACGTCCCTTTTGGCAAATGTAAAGCATCAGTAATTGGCGATTTAGACGAATTGCTGTTTTGAAATAACACCGGCAAACGTTTACACTCCGGTACACAATATTATAATAACATGGCCGCCTCAGAGATGGTGACAACTTTTTCCTTCTTAGCCGCTGTTCTGTCAAAACATCAAACTCTTCATGTACCGGAGTGTATATGTTTGCCAGTGTTACGTCAAAACATCAATTCATCTAAATCTCCAATTACTGATGCTTTACCATAACCGTAAGTGACGTGATTGGAGATCTCGATGAATTGGCTATTTTGACAGGACACCAGGTCATATTCCTGCTCCGTCTGGATTTCTGCTCCCAGCTGAAGGCCGTGGTCAAAAGAGAGCGACTCCTCCCAAACCCAAGCTATTTATTACCTCTCCCAACAGTCTGTTCTCTCCCTTCAGCCGGCTGGAACTTGTAGTCCACGACAATCTGTCCTCAGTGCAAGATTTGGTTCTTTCTGCGGACTACATGTCCCAAGACCATTTGCTCTTCTGTCAGTTCTTACGCTGCATTCAGGATATGACACTGTAAGGTCTAAGTTGAGCGCTGAAGAGAACAGCCTCACTGTGGTTAATGTTGTAGAGTTTCCGCCCCATTGACGCAGGCAATTTAGCCGTAAAAATGTTATTAGCATATTGATAAGGGAGGGGGACCAGGTAGGGCAAAATATAAACAGATTAAACTTCAGCTTTAAAGTTGAACTCCAGGCAAACAGATAAATACACAGTTAGAAATAAATGTATGTGCGCTATTTTACCTGCCAATAAAGTTGCAATATTCTTCAGTCATGCTTATGATCCAGGCACCCTATCAGACATCACAGCCAGATCCCAGACCACCCTGCAGACTACATTGCCCTTAATCAGCACAGTCTGGTCCAGGGCCCACCTCAGCCTTTGACTGGAGAATGCAGAAGCAGCAGCATATTTATGTGCAAACTTTTACCTGGAGTTCCCCCACAATTCTGTCCAATAGCAATGAAGGATGTTATTTCAGTAGATTTTTGAATAACACAAACAAGTGTTGCCCTGAGCCAATTTCCAAATGGTACGGATTTCCCTTTAGTGTAGGAAGAAAATTTGCCATTTTATTTTCTATTTTTATTTTAAAATGGACAAAATCGTTTCAGTTTACAGTTTGGGAAACATCTTATTGGATAATTTTGTGCATGCATCTGTCCGAAGCTGTACTGACACACATGTGGGTACCAAACATCTAGTGACACAAATGTGGTCAAACTTTGACACCTGCAGGCCATGTAAAATGATGCCAAAATAACCGTTTTAAATGAAAGTTGATGTCTGCCCTTTGTAAAGCAAGCTAAATACGGTACATATCCCCCAACTGTCACTGATTTTGAGGGACTGTCCCTGATTTGGAACAAAGTCCCTCTGTCCCTCTTTCTTACTCATTTGTCCCTCATTTTGGTCTGATCTATATCGTTTATATAAAATGCACTTTTTATCTTTCAAAAAGTGTTTTCCAGTGCTAAAACTTTCATCCAAATTCTAAATTGCTGCATTCGTAAGTTACAAAAGCCAATATAAAGGAATAATAGTGGTAAAAAAAAAAGCACTTGTGGGTTTAGCTAATATATATTTTTAATTTTTTGTTTTGTTAAATTCTTCTTTAAGGGGGCATGATTGGGTTGGGGGGGGGGGGGGGTCCTATGTCTACATACTTTTGCTAATAGGTGGCTCTCGTTTCCATCTCAAAAAGTTGGTAAGTATGTAAATATACAGTGATACCAATATAAAGGAATAATAGTGGTAAAAAAAAAAAGCACTTGTGGGTTTAGCTAATATATTTTTTACATTTTTTGTTTTGTTTAATTCTTCTTTAAGGGGGCATGATTGGGGGGGGGGGGGGGTCCTATGTCTACATACTTTTGCTAATAGGTGTCTCTCGTTTCCATCTCAAAAAGTTGGTAAGTATGTAAATATACAGTGATATGAACAACTCGGTTCGCGAACAGAAGAGTTTACAAAAATTTGCTTCGGTACATGAACACGAGCCGCTGCCATCTTCCCTGCTCTAACAGGTTCATATTGAGAAGAGCAGTAGAAGATGAGAGTCTTCGGAGAACCATTTCTTAATTTTATATATAAACAAAAAAAAAAACGGATTAACCCGATTTACATTGAACCCTATGGGAAAATTTGCCTTGGTTCGCAACCAATTCGGTTCGCGACCAGGGTCGTTTCAGAAATTTTATGAACCGAGGTATCACTGTATGTCTATATAAGCTGGCCAAACACTAGTAGAATTTCATTAAAAAAAAAAATAATTTGTGAAGATTTGTTTGATTTTCTATTCGTGTGGTCAAATCGCTGTTCATTTTCGACCTCAGTGATGATATCATTTGAAGAAGTGGAGTAGAAAACTTTCTCAAACTAACACATTTTTGGCAGATAATGGGGGGGATTTACCAAAACTGGAGCACTCAGACTCTGGTGCAGCTGTGCATGGTAGCCAATCAGCTTCTAACTTCAGCATTGACAATAAAACCTGGACGCTAGTTCGTTTCTATGCAGAGCTGCACCAGATTTTGCACGCTCCACTTTTATTAAATCCCCTCCAATGTGTTTTTTGTTCAGGAAAGTCAATTTGTTCCAACATTAAATGCTAATAGCAAACAAAATTTGGAAGTTTGAAAATTTTAAATTACATTTGTCAAGTCATTGCAAGTACTGATAATAATTGTACAGTACAAATGTTTATTCGAGTATTTGTATGAATGTTCATACAAAAAGCTACTAGTGTATGGCCAGCTTTATTGTCTGCTCCACTGTGAAAGTTCACTGTTATGTATTGATGAAAGTATTGGATGTCCATAGTAAATCCCCTGTTGGATTGCTTTCCCTATTTCAAATCTACAGTATTGTATGATTGTATCACAGCACCATGACACAATATACCCACATATGCCGCGTACACACGATCGGAATTTCCGACAACAAATGTTCGATGTGAGCTTTTGGTCGAATATTCCGACCGTGTGTATGCTCCATCGGACATTTGCTGTCAGAATTTCCGACAACAAATGATTGAGAGCTGGTTCTCAATTTTTCCGACAACAAAAGTTCTTGTCGGAAATTCCGACCGTGTGTGTCCAATTCCGACGCACAAAAATCCTACGCATGCTCGGAATCAATTCGACGCATGCTCAGAATCATTGAACTTAATTTTTCTTGGCTCGTTGTAGTGTTGTACGTCACCACGTGCTTAGCGATCTGAATTTCCGACAACTTTTGTGTGACCGGTACAGAAGAGTTATAGGTTATGCAAGACAAGTTTGAGCGAAAATCCGTCGGAAAAAAACCCACGGTTTTGTTGTCGGAAATTCCGATTGTGTGTACGCGACATTAGGCTATGATTCAGATATAGGTTCACCAGTAAACAGCTGTGATGTAACTGGGTAAAATATCAGCATGTAATCTAGATCAGTTGGTGACGCACAACCTTTCCTTTAAAAAAAGTTTTCCTTTAAACAAATAATTCTGTGAAAACTCCATGTCAGATGGTGTTGGAGCTTACAGTGTTAACTGTTTCCTCTTCCTCCTCATGTGACAGTGTTCAGGACTGGCAGTTGGCCACGTATAGCTGACCACTGCATCTTGGGAGTAGATCACATGCTCCAACTTACCCAAAAGGACCAAGTACTTACCAAAGCCCTTGGCAGAGCAAATGAAAGGCAGGGGAGGTGAGAATAAATGGGTGGGGGTTCTTTTTGTAAGAGAACCAGATTTTCTTTAAGTGGTTATGACCAAGTCTTCAACAAAATAATTTCCTATTAAACTTAATGATAAGCTTATTTTTCTCAGTCCCAGCAAAAGGCAGTGATCCATTCTCAGCTTCTCTTCAAGCAGATTACTCACTGTGCTCTTGTACCTTGCAGATTCTTGGTTACTTTGACTATGCTTTCACAGGAATCTTTACAGTTGAAATCTTCTTAAAGGTAAAATCATGTTCTTTTTTGATGATCAGAATGATGTCTGTGATAACCTATAACTCTTCTGTACCCTCAGGTGCTAGGATATGCAGATTATGTCTTCACTAGTATGTTTACATTTGAAATCGTTTTAAAGGTAACCTGGTTTGTGTGAAAATTGTATTTAAAACAGCAGTACAATTGTTTTTACTGTCCCTTTACAGACACTGGTCAGTGGGATTATTGTTTTTTTTCTTGCAAATTTATAAAAAAAAAATTAGAATCCTTTTAATTTTTATAGAAATTAAGTGCTAAAATAGTAGGCATTGACATTTATTTTTGTAACGCTATCTAGTTTGTACCCGCTCATGTTTCTAATGCTTTTAAGCCTGATTCCAGCCTAATCTTTTAATTTTATATTTTGAAGCAGGGAAGGGTTAGAGTCTCTAACAGGTTTATATTGCTGTCTGTGTCTTTCTCCTCTCTTCCTGTCAAGGCAGAAAGTCTTAACAGGAAATTAAGTAATGGGTAATCTCATCAATGGGGACAGAAAAAAAATAATAATTTAGTAGTGTGAATAGGGGTGAAATGTTTGACGTTGGACGTTTCCCCTATATCTTTTATGGATGTCACAGGGAGAGTACCCCTAAGTAACAGACATAAATATAAAGCCTGACACATGTTACCGCTTACCTCCTTTATCCAAAAGAATAAAGAAAGAAAAAAAAAGTTGGAGTCGTGCTTTAAAGCAAACCAATCTAGACCTCCTTCTTAAAAGTACTAATCCCCCGCTCATCCTCTGGAATCATTCATTTGAGACACTGATGCTAAACTATTATGCACTCCAATTGTCACAGTCGGGGTCAGGCTCTGAAACTAGGGATGAGCTTCGTGTTCGAGTCGAACATACGTTCGACTCGAACATCGGCTGTTCGATCGTTCGACGAAGATCGAACGATTTGGGCCGTTCGCGCCAAATTCGAGTGACGCGAACGGCCCACAATGCACTACGCCATCGCAGTGTCATCCAGGCGCTGTGATTGGCCAAGCATGCACTGTGACCCCGCATGCTTGGCCAATCACAGCGCCGGCAGCGAGGAGAGCCTGTGGCCAATTATTGCTGAGGGTGTTTAGTACACGCCCCACACTATAAAAGGCCGCCAGCACGGCGGCCTAGTGTAGTGTGTTCCGGAGCAGGGAAAGAGCAGCATAGGCAGGGACAGTGACATTTATTTCTTTCTTGCTTAACCTGGATTCCTTTAGTTTAGGGAAAGAGAAGGATAGGTAGGGAGAGTGTCAGTGTGTTTTACTGTTCGAGTCCTTGTTTCTAGGGACAGGGAAGGACAGTGAGTGAATTCTCCTTGTGCTATAGTGTGCTTTAAAAAAACATTTTTTCTAGGGACAGAAAACTCTAGGTAGGGAGAGTGTCAGTTTCTTTCACTGTGCAAGTCCTTGTTTCTAGGGACAGGGAAGGACAGTGAGTGAATTCTCCTTGTGCTATAGTGTGCTTTAAAAAAACATTTTTTCTAGGGACAGAAAACTCTAGGTAGGGAGAGTGTCAGTTTCTTTCACTGTGCAAGTCCTTGTTTCTAGGGACAGGGAAGGACAGTGAGTGAATTCTCCTTGTGCTATAGTGTGCTTTAAAAAAACATTTTTTCTAGGGACAGAAAACTCTAGGTAGGGAGAGTGTCAGTTTCTTTCACTGTGCAAGTCCTTGTTTCTAGGGACAGGGAAGGACAGTGAGTGAATTCTCCTTGTGCTATAGTGTGCTTTAAAAAAACATTTTTTCTAGGGACAGAAAACTCTAGGTAGGGAGAGTGTCAGTTTCTTTCACTGTGCAAGTCCTTGTTTCTAGGGACAGGGAAGGACAGTGAGTGAATTCTCCTTGTGCTATAGTGTGCTTTAAAAAAACATTTTTTCTAGGGACAGAAAACTCTAGGTAGGGAGAGTGTCAGTTTCTTTCACTGTGCAAGTCCTTGTTTCTAGGGACAGGGAAGGACAGTGAGTGAATTCTCCTTGTGCTATAGTGTGCTTTAAAAAAACATTTTTTCTAGGGACAGAAAACTCTAGGTAGGGAGAGTGTCAGTTTCTTTCACTGTGCAAGTCCTTGTTTCTAGGGACAGGGAAGGACAGTGAGTGAATTCTCCTTGTGCTATAGTGTGCTTTAAAAAAACATTTTTTCTAGGGACAGAAAACTCTAGGTAGGGAGAGTGTCAGTTTCTTTCACTGTGCAAGTCCTTGTTTCTAGGGACAGGGAAGGACAGTGAGTGAATTCTCCTTGTGCTATAGTGTGCTTTAAAAAAACATTTTTTCTAGGGACAGAAAACTCTAGGTAGGGAGAGTGTCAGTTTCTTTCACTGTGCAAGTCCTTGTTTCTAGGGACAGGGAAGGACAGTGAGTGAATTCTCCTTGTGCTATAGTGTGCTTTAAAAAAACATTTTTTCTAGGGACAGAAAACTCTAGGTAGGGAGAGTGTCAGTTTCTTTCACTGTGCAAGTCCTTGTTTCTAGGGACAGGGAAGGACAGTGAGTGAATTCTCCTTGTGCTATAGTGTGCTTTAAAAAAACATTTTTTCTAGGGACAGAAAACTCTAGGTAGGGAGAGTGTCAGTTTCTTTCACTGTGCGAGTCCTTGTTTCTAGGGACAAAGAAGGAAAGTGAGGGGAATTCTCCTTGTGCTATAGTGTGCTAAAGCATTCCTCATCAACCATCTTTGAAATCCTTGTTTTTTGGACAGTCAGGGAAATTGTCAGTTTCTTTCACTGTGCGAGTCCTTGTTTCTAGGGACAAAGAAGGAAAGTGAGGGGAATTCTCCTTGTGCTATAGTGTGCTAAAGCATTCCTCATCAACCATCTTTGAAATCCTTGTTTTTTGGACAGTCAGAGAAATTGTCGTTGTGCTATTCTGTGCAAAAGCAATCATCCTCAACCATATTTAGAAATCCTTAAGTAAAGGGACAGAGAAGGACACCTGAAGGTAGCCCTTATTGCTTTTTTCCCATCTCCCTGCAGGCCATCTATTAGAATGTCTGGAAGGCAAACAAGGAGAGGCAGACAGTCAGGAGGCAATAAAAGAGGGCAAGCAGGCTCTGTGTCTGGGGGCAACAGTGCTGGTCGTGGACGCGGTGCATTGTCATCAGCACATGGCCATGGGACACGCTTGTCCTTCTTTTCGGCAGCTGGACATGTTGAGCCACATCATGCCGAAGACTTGGTAGAGTGGATGACCAAGCCCTCCTCCTCCTCCTCATCCTCTCTCACCCAGGCTCAGGGTACTGGCAAAGCAGCTGCCAAAGCGTCCTCTTCCCTGGTATCAATGTCAGACTCATCATCAGTCACTCCTTCCCTAGACCCACCATGTCCTCCTCCTGAGGAGTCCCCCGAACTGTTTGAGCACAGTGTTGGGTACATGCTCCAGGAGGATGCCCAGCGTTTCGAAGGGTCTGATGATGAAACCCAGCTACAGGAAGGCAGTAGGGTGAGAGCAGACAGAGGGGATGCTCAAGAAGGACACCAATCTGGCAGTCATGTTCCAGCAGCTGCAGCATACTGCCAGATTGGCTCCAGTGATGAGGAGGGAGGGGATGATGAGGTCACTGACTCCACGTGGGTGCCTAATAGGAGAGAGGAGGAGGAGGAGGATGAGGAGGAGGCACATCTCCAACGAGGCAGGATGCCCTTTGGTGGCCAGCGTAAGGGCAGTACACCGACGGAATCACACCGCAGAGCTCCGCCTGTGCAGGGCGCTGCCTCTGCCCGTCATTCAAAAAGTTCCTTGGTGTGGGCCTTTTTTGAGGCTAGTGCATCAGATCGCACAGCTGCTGTTTGCAACATATGTCTCAAGCGTATATCGCGTGGCCAAAACATCAGCCGCTTGGGTACCACATGCCTGACCAGACATATGTTGACCTGCCATGCAGCTCGTTGGCAAGCCTACCTCAAAGACCCACACCAAAGAACAAAGCGGACCTCTCCTTGCACCGCATCAGCTGGGATCTCCAACCCCACTATAACTTCAGTCCTCTCTGAAACATGCACTGAGAGGAATGAAGGTGTAGAATTAGGTGTGTCACAGCCAAGTACTTGCGGCCACTCTGCTAGCAGTACACCGACGTCCGATTCTAGCAGGCAAATTTCCCTGCCCCAGCTGCTGGACCGTCGAAAGAAGTTCACTCCCAGCCATCCACATGCCCAGCGGTTGAATGCTAGCTTGGCTAAATTGCTAGCGCTTCAACTGCTGCCTTTTCAGTTGGTAGACTCGGCCCCCTTCCGTGAGTTTGTGCAATGTGCGGTTCCTCAGTGGCAGGTTCCCAAACGCCACTTTTTCTCACGGAAGGCTATTCCGGCTCTCTACCGGCATGTGGAAGGCAATGTCTTGGCCTCGCTGGACAGGGCGGTCAGCGGTAAGGTGCATATTACCGCTGACTCATGGTCCAGCAGGCATGGACAGGGACGTTACCTTTCTTTCACGGCCCATTGGGTCACTCTTTTGGCAGCTGGGAAGGATGCAGGACAAGGTGCAGTAGTGTTGGAGGTTGTCCCACCGCCACGCCTCCAAAATGCTACTACTGGTTGTGACACACCTCTCTCCTCCACCCCCTCCTCTTCTTCTTCCTCCATGGCCTCTTCCTGTGGTTTGTCCTATGAACCAGCGGTGCTCCGTAGCCGTTCACGGGGCTACGCAAGTACGCAGGCAAAAAGATGCCATGCCGTGCTTGCGCTGGTGTGTTTGGGGGACAGAAGCCACACTGGGGCAGAGGTCCTGTCTGCTCTGCAGGGCCAGGCCGAGAGGTGGTTGACGCCACGCCAGCTTAAGCCAGGAATGGTGGTTTGCGACAATGGCACCAACCTCCTCTCCGCCCTTCGACAGGGACAACTGACCCATGTGCCCTGTGTGGCTCACGTCCTTAACCTGGTGGTGCAGCGGTTCTTGGGCAGGTACCCGGGCTTACAGGATGTCCTGAGGCAGGCCAGGAAAGTCTGTGTGCATTTCCGCAGATCTTATAATGCCAGTGCTCGCCTGGCTGAGCTGCAAAAGGAGTTGAACCTGCCCAAGAACCGCCTTATATGTGACATGCCCACCAGGTGGAACTCAACGTTGGCCATGCTGCAGCGGCTGCACACGCAGCAGAGGGCCATCAATGAGTACCTGTGCGACTACGGCACCAGGACAGGGTCAGGGGAGCTTGTTTTTTTTTCTCCACGCCAGTGGGGCATGATCAGGGATGCATGCACTGTCCTGGCACCATTTGAGGAGGCCACGAGGATGGTGAGCAGTGACAGTGCATGCATCAGTGACACTGTACCTCTTGTCCACCTGTTGGAGCACACGCTGCGTGGAATAATGGACAGGGCACTTGAGGCAGAACAGAGGCAGGAAGAGGAGGACTTCCTTGCCTCTCAAGGCCCCCTTTACCCATTCAGTGTTCCTTCTGTCCCACCCATCGCACAGGAAGAGGAGGAGGAGGAGGAGGAGGATTGTGTCAGCATGGAGGTGGAGGCTGGCACTCAGCATCATCAGCAGCAGTCTTTTAGGGATGATTTACAGTCCCAAGAAACCAGTGGACTTGTACGTGGCTGGGAGGAGGTGACTGCGGATCATGTCGTCCTTAGTGACCCAGAGGACTCCGGAGCGAATGCCTCAGCAAACCTACGCTGCATGGCCTCCCTGATCCTGCAAAGTCTGCGGAAGGATCCTCGTATTCTTCGGATCAAGGAGAGGGACCATTACTGGCTGGCCACTCTCCTTGATCCACGGTACAAGGGTAAGGTTGCGGACCTTATGTTACCGTCGCAGAGGGAGCAGAGGATGAGACAACTCCGGGAGGCCTTGCAGAAAGGTCTGTGCAACGCGTTCCCAGAGACTGGGAGGTTACAAACTCCTGGTCCTGGACAACGAGTTGCTGAGGCTTCGGCCAGTCAAAGAAGGAGCGGTGGGGAAGGTGGCCGTCTGACCGATGCGTTCAGACAATTCTTTAGTCCGCAGCCCCAAAGTATGATCGGTTCCAGCAACCATCGCCAGCGTCTGATAAGCATGGTGCAGGAATATCTAGGGGCAAGGTCAGACTTGGAAAACCTTCCCCACCGAAAATCCTCTGGCTTACTGGGTCTTGAGGATGGATCACTGGCCAGAGCTTGCACAGTATGCAATTGAGCTACTGGCCTGTCCTGCATCCAGCGTTCTTTCGGAACGCACATTCAGTGCTGCTGGAGGATTTGTCACGGATCACAGGGTGCGCCTGTCCACCGACTCGGTTGATCGACTGACTTTCATCAAGATGAACCAGTCTTGGATCACCACCAGCTACCACACACCTGATGCTGATATAACAGACTAATTGATTTTAACATGTCACATCCCTTCAAGACTGATGCTGATGCTGAGTGCCTGTGCTGTTATGTTGACTGGCTATCCTCCTCCTCCGAGTCCTCAATGATACGATTGATGATGATAGCTTGGAAGATCATTTTTGTTTATGGGTGCCGCCACCAGTGGCTAAGGCCCAATTTTTCAGCCCCTGTTTTACAGGGGCGTGTAATTACAATTTTTTTAGCAATAATTTGCCATAGGGCTCATTGCTGTGCTCCAAGTACAGTATCTGTGAGGGGTTGGAGTGTTGTGGCACCAGTGCCTAAGGCCCAATTTTTCAGCCCCTGTTTAACAGGGGCGTGTCATTACAATTTTTGAAGCAATACTTTGCAACAGGGCTCATTGCTGTGCTCCAAGTACAGTATCTGTGAGGGGTTGTAGTGTTGTGCCACCAGTGCCTAAGGCCCAATTTTTCAGCCCCTGTTTAACAGGGGCGTGTCATTACAATTTTTGAAGCAATACTTTGCAACAGGGCTCATTGCTGTGCTCCAAGTACAGTATATGTGAGGGGTTGTAGTGTTGTGCCACCAGTGCCTAAGGCCCAATTTTTCAGCCCCTGTTCAACAGGGGCATGCAATTACAATTCTTGATGTAATAATTCACAGCAGGGCCCATTGCTGCACCCACCAAGAGTAACTCTGAGGGCTTACAGTGTTGTGGCAACGCCACCACCACCACCACCACGAAAGGCCCAATTTTTCAGCCCCTGTTCAAAAGGGGCATGTAATTACAATTCTTGATCTAATAATTCACAGCAGGGCCCATTGCTGCACCCACCAAGAGTAACTCTGAGGGCTTACAGTGTTGTGGCAACGCCACCACCACCACCACCACGAAAGGCCCAATTTTTCAGCCCCTGTTCAAAAGGAGCATGTAATTACAATTCTTGATCTAATAATTCACAGCAGGGCCCATTGCTGCACCCACCAAGAGTAACTCTGAGGGCTTACAGTGTTGTGGCAACACCACCACCACCACGAAAGGCCCAATTTTTCAGCCCCTGTTCAACAGGGGCATGCAATTACAATTCTTGATCTAATAATTCACAGCAGGGCCCATTGCTGCACCCACCAAGAGTAACTGTCAGGGCTTACAGTGTTGTGGCACCAGCACCACCATCAAAGGCCCAATTTTTACTACCACTGTTCAACAATTATATGTAATTACAATTCCTGATATAATAGTTGACAGCAGGGCGTTCCAGCACCAACCAAGAGTAACTGTGAGTGCTTACAGTGTTGTGCCAACACCAATAACTAAGGGGCCTATTTCTGCAGAGTATATACGGCAGGTCCCTACTTTCAAACATCCAACTTACAAACGACTCCTACTTGCAAACGCAAGAAGACAACAGGAAGTGAGAGGAAATCTACCCCTAGGAAGGAAAATTCTCTCCTGTAAGAATAAATATGGGAGAAAGGTGTCTCCTCTGTACTGATGCTTTATCAGCAATCCTTGTTTCAAGAAAAACACCACATTTCAAAAACAGTTGACATTGGGACGGAAAGTGAGGTGAAATGTTCTGAACAGGGGCACAGACAGCAAAACAAATGTTACAGGGGTGATAACCCTTACCTATGTTTTCCAAAAAGTTTAAAAATAGATTTTTGGGCTGGAGCTACACTTCAACAATGTACCTGTTCAAAATTACAAACAGATTCTACATAAGAACAAACCTACAGTCCCTGTCTTGTATGCACCGCCTGTATACGGCTGTTCAGAGTATATAGGGCCTTCTTTATTTTATGTGCGGGGTTCCCCTTAATATCCATACAAGACCCAAAGGGGCTGGTAATGGGCTGGGGTAGGGGGGGGGGGGTCATGGGGTAGCTATGCCATTTTTCTAAAAGATTTTCATCCATATTACCGGGACCAGACATTACATTAAAGCCGCAAGCAGTTTTAAATGGCTTTTTTTTCCTTTAGAAGTGTCATTTTGTGCAGGGACAGTTCTAAACACGGGAAACACGTGGCACTTCACAGGCATACTTTAGACACCCCCCAGGTACGATATTTAAAGGAATATTTGATTTTTTTGACTTTTTTTTTTCACTTTATGCATCATTAAAATGACTGCTCCCGAAAAACGACCGTTTTTAAAACTTCTTTTTGCATTGATACATGTCCCCTGGTGCACAACCCGGGTTCCCAAACCCTTTTTAGGACAATAACATGCATAATAGTTGTTATAATTAGCACTTTAGAATTCGAACGTTCGCATCCATTGTATTTAATAGGGTTCTAATGTTCGTACGAACTTTCGGTCCGTTTGCGGGTTCTGGTGCGAACCGAACCCGGGGGTGTTCGGCTCATCACTATCAGAAACCAGTAGTTATAGCAGTAGAGAGTTTATACCAACCAGCAGGATAAGTACACAAGCAGGTCACCCTGGTGGATGACATGGGCTCACCCGAGACGCAGGGTCTAAGCACTAACTGGTCTTCACCAGATCTTCTGGTGGTGGAGATGGGTTTTGCTGTGTGATAGTGGCAGATTATGGACCTTAGGATCTCCCCACCATAAGCAGATGGAGCAAGTAGGGATCAAGCAGAAGCGTAGCCAGTAAACAAGCCAAAGGTCGGTAAAAAGTGGTTGCAGGTTTGGATCAAGCAAAAGCATAGTTGAAAAACAAGCCAAAAGTCAGTAACATATGGTTGTGAAGATATAGAAAAGGAGCAAGATAATGAATGGAGAGGAGCAAAAAAAAAAACTGGCAACAGGAAGTGCAGAGACATGGCTTAAATCAACAAGTTCATGGGAGGAGCAAATGGTTCAAGGTTCATCAGAAACAAGACACAAAGCAAGGTTGTCCAAGGAATCAGACAGGGAGCTGTCCAATATCTCAGATGGCATAGAAATACAGTCAGACACCACGGAGGCTCAAGGTTCACATCCAGATTTTGACACCAGAGTTGTGACTTTACTCCTTTGATGTATACTTGTTCCACACATTATGAAGCCAGACAGTCAAGTTGACAGCCAGTGAGAATAGAATGGGAAAACTGATTAGTAATACTAAAAAAGAGCAACCTTATAAGAAAGTAACATACATAGTAAAAATTGTAACACCTGTTACAATTACAGCTGGACTGAACTATTCTGTTTTACATTAATAAATCAAAGTTTTAAATAAGTTCAGTTGTGTAGGTTTTTGTACTAAAGATGCATATGTCCATTATGTAGCTTTTTTCTAATTGTGCAAATCTGACTCTTCAGCTTGAGACTCGAGGGTCAAAAGTTAACATGAAGTGTGACAGTTTCTGCCCCGTCTTTTTATGACATCCATGTGCATTCTTTTTTTTTGCTGCAAGATATTTTCAGGACTTATATTGTGTCCATTTACATCAGACTACCTCCGTTCTGTCAAGTTTACATTTGAAAAAATGGAAATGGACGCAAACCTTTCCTATGTTTTTTTCCTGATTTATACAGATTTAGAGGTAATCTGATGTAAACAGTTTATTTACATTCCCATGTCCATAGACTTACATGGAGCTTCTGATCAGGTCCACTGGAAGATTTGACAGGCAGACTTGAGTGGACCACCCGTGTGAAATGTTCTCTTTATAGATTTTTGGGGATTTTCTGACTAGTGCACAACATATATGCTGTCTTTTTATTAGTGACAGCAAAGGTTTCTTGAAAATCCATCCTCCAAATTTTAATGTCAAGTGTTTGCTTTTTTGGTGAGTGAAGGCTCGGTATTATGCTAAAAATACAGAACAAACATATTCTATGAGACAGGCTAAAATGGTGTAACGTCACTTCACCATAATTTACTTGAATGGCGCTGTCGATTATATCTAGAAATAGCTCACTGTAAACATCTGCACAAGGATAATAAAGAAGATTCAGTAGATTAATTAATTGTTGCTTCTTGTACTGTTGATTTAAATACTATTTTCTGTGTGAGTTTTGTTTGAATGGAGTGTGTTTATTCTGCACAATAAAAGCCAAGAGGCGTTTGTCTTTGACAGAAAATAATGTGTTTCTGGAGTTATACACTGTGTGGCTGCATCTAACTCAACAGCTGAACATTTCCACCAAAACTACAGCTTACCAGAGCAGTATCAATGGATCTCTTCCATAGGTTATTGTTTGCATCCTCATATCCCGAATCTGGATTTGACCTGTTTCTAAATGATAGAAGTGTGTCCGGTTTTCTCCATAAATAATAGGGGTGTTCATTTTCTTAGGGTGGTTCTAGGAAATTTGCAGAAATTTTCTACTGAGGCACTCAAAGTCCCATACCCTTCCAATCAACTTAAGGGCTACAGATCAACCCGAATGATTTTAATGAATGCATCTGTACCCCTAAACTAATCCTTAATTGTACAGACGATGTTCAGGACTGAATTGTCTCTCTCTTCGGCCTTAGGTACAGTTCTCCAATGGTGCCTAGGGCCATAGATCTTCAGGGGTGGGGCTTTAAAGGACTTGTTGGTGTTTCTGCCATTAAAAAATATCATTAATTCAGCCATTCGCGACTCCTAAAAACTGATGTTTTGCATAGTCAGTGAAAGATCAGGCAGTTTAAATTTTATTTAGATTGTGATATAATGAAAAAGGTTGCTGCTGTGACATTTTGCTTTGCTTTGTTACCTAGGTAGGAAATGTAAGTGCATCCTGTAAAATATCTGGTGATGTCCTTCCTGGGACAGACCGAGTGGAGTGATAACTATTCGATGATGGTGACTTAAATGGGTGGAAAATGGTAATGAGGGGTAGAAGAGAGTAAAAAGACATATTCCCTGGCCAGACTGAAGGGAAAAGAACTGGTGTAGATGGAAATTTATTTTTAAAATTTTCAACAAATTTATACAGGTATATTGGTGCAAACAATTGCACATACAAATTAAGAAGTACAAGGAAAGTCAGCACACAAGTTGAAGTCATCAAAAGCTAATAACGGTGGTAGAATACCATCACTATAACATCAGACTAAGTGAGTATGGTAAATGTACAAGGATGCGCTTACCAGAGGGACAACCCCTCAACGCGTGGTCTGCACCTCAGTGGATAGAACTTGCAGGTCAGGGGGGAGGAGATGGCCTAAGTGCCCTTCGTCAGCCAGCATGCAAGGGGGGGAAAGACACCCAAAAAGAAGGAAAGAAACAGCAGAGGAAGAAAAGAAGGGGAAAGGGGTGAAGATGGGTAGTGTAGAGGGAAAAAACCATCAGGCTGCACTCAAAGGTTCTCATTCAGGTAATTCATTACGTCGAGAGTAGGGAACGGTCCAGATTGGGGCTGTCATTGTATGCAAGCCACGGTTCTCAAGCCTTTAGGAATGAAGCATGTGTGTCATTCAGGATAGAAGTGAGCTTCTTGTGCACCATAGTCCCTATGAATCGTTCAACCTTAAGGAACTGTTGCTGCCAAGCCCTAACCAAGCCCTAACCATGGTGGGCTGCCAGAAAAAACAAGTTCACCCACCTCCTCTGAGTCCTGGCTGGGGCCATAATAGGTGGAAATTTCTATTTGTTGTAGACCACAATGTATGGTTATACTTTACCACTTCTGCCCTAAGGTGAATCTTGTTTCTTTATCGTACATCACGGGACACAGAGCGGCATAGTAATTACTATGTCGGTTATAGAGCTTACCTTCAGGTGATGGACACTGGCACACCCAAGACATATAACCCCTCCCATATCGGGAGCACCTCAGTTTTGTTGCCAGTGTCTAAAGGTGTTGGACCGTTAAGCATGTATTCAGGTTAGCTCTGCGTGTGGTCTTTGAGGCCTAAAGGCAAGCTATTCCGGATCCGTCCAAAGTGCTTCAATGCCAAAATGGATGGTACCCGGGCCTCGGTGAAGAAGATGTGGACCATCTACGAGGTTTGGCCTGTAATGCCTCTCTTAGGAGGGCTGGACCCTGGGATCCAGTACTCTGGTCAGACCCAATACCAAGAGGTTTCTGGCAGGGTGCTGTACAGGTCCAGGGGAGTGGTGTTCCTTTCAGTAGGACCCCGGTCCCTGAAGGTCAAATGACGTTGCCTGCCAAAGGGGCGAAGTTTGGGCTGTCTGTTCCGAACAGGGTCTTGCGGCGGGGACAGGTAAGTGGGGGTCCCTGATGAACTTGGTCCAGCAAGGGACCCTTCAAAACTAATGTGTTTGCCTGTATTTTACCTGCATGGTATATTTCCCACTGTACCTGATGCCTAAAAATATCTTTGATAAACCTGAAATGTTTTTTTCTTATAGTTCTATTGGACATTATGTAGTACCCCTGTTTGGCCACAAGATGGAGATACTTGAGAATGTCTATATAGCTGGGCATACCTTCTATAAAGTGTAATGCCTAGACAGATGTAGGAGCATTCTTCTATGTACAAGCTCTGCAGTACCCATCTGTAAAAATGTTACCATACATGCTAGGGGGACCTGGAAACAGCGTTCTTAGTACACGGCGCTGTGGTCTCCCACTATAGTGTCAGCTAGGCTCCAATGCAAAACTGCCGCTCCCTCCTGTTCTTCTCCCCATTCCTTCCAGGGAACGTTTCTGGCGTGCGCGCATTAGCGCGCACGCGCGCGCATTGTCGCACACGCGAATCCTTAGAGGCTTTAAGGAGAGTGTTTCCCAGAGGGGGCGGGGCCTAGCGTAATGACGCGCGGTGTCCCCCGGTGCGCTTCTGTGCATGTGCGGGCGTTCTCTGCTTTAAAAAGACAGCCTCTGTAAGACATGCTGTAAGAGGACAGACACATCAGCAGAGCTCCTTGGTGACATTTATTATTATTATTATTATTATTATTATTATATTGGGCACAATACAGGTGGTGATACAGGCATCCCCAAGGCACATTAGTTTAGTCACCTGACTAGCTCTCATAGCAAGCTTGTACGTTAGACTATAGCTAGTGGTGAGTGCATTTTTGGCTGTCAGTCCTTAGCTTGAACTAGGACTATGCCTTCCAAGGGCTCTGGGAGTAAAAATCCTAAGAGGCTAAAGGGTTTGCCATAGGGCTCTGAGGATCTGGGGCTTGCTCCTGCTAATATATCCTCCCCTGATAAATCAGAGGAAGTTATCCGAGGGGAGCCATCAGGAATGCTAGGTGCTGCGGCTGCCCTCAGTTCACCTGCTCCGGTGTATGTGACAGAGGAAGCTTTTACCTCTGCTCTGGGAGGATTAGAACAAAGATTGGTGGCATTAATCGCTTCCTCCCTGCTGGGAAAAAAGCACGCCAGATCTTCATCTCCACCGTTAGAGTATCTAACAGCAGAGCAATTGTCTCAGGATGAAATTGATTTTCCTGCAGGGGATCAGGAGGATGATGCTGCCTCGGAGGAATCTACTTTAGAGGAACCGTTTTCAGCCTCTCAGGCCTCGTACACACGACCGAGTTTCTCGGCAAGAACCAGCAAGAAACTTGCTGGCAGAGATGTCTTGCCGAGAAACTCGTTCGTGTGTATGGTTTCTCGTCAAGAAAACCGACAAGTAATCTCGACGAGAAAATAGAGAACCTGCTCTCTATTTTCTCGTCGAGATTCTCGTCGGCATGTTTCTCGACGAGAAAAGTGAGTGTGTGTACACTTACCTGTCCTCCCGGAAGCTCGCGCATGTTCGAAATGAATTCGACGCATGCGCGGTAGCTTCCTAGGCATAGGTAGGGTATACGAAGATGGCGACGACGGCATCGAATGTGACGAGCGCATGCTCGTCATAGTCGATGACTTCACCGCGTACGCTCCATTCAAAGAACCGCGGGTTCTTTGAATCGAGCGTGTGTACACTCGGCCGGGACAAGTTTCTTGTCCAAGAATCTCGTCGAAAAAAACGACATGTTTTTTCCGACGAGAATCTCGGCCGTGTGTACGAGGCTTGAGGCTGAAAAATTGTTAGTTCAGTCTTTGACAGACATGGTTCGGTCAGCTTCAAGCTGTCCCTTTTCAGAACCAGCAACTACATCGGTTTCTTCATTGGGGTCTTTGAAAGCCCCACAGGCTAATGGTTCCTTTCCAGTGCATCCATTGTTAGAAGGTCTCATTTTATAAGGATTGGGAACATCCTGATAAATTGTTCCTTCCTCCCAAAAAGTTTTCTGTAGTATATCCTATGGAGGAAAAGTTCACCAAAAAATGGAGCCTTCCTACTGTGGACGCTGCCATCTCTTCTGTGAACAAATCCCTGACATGTCCAGTGGACAATGTACAGATGTTTAAAGATCCAACAGATAAAAAGTTGGAAACCCTATTAAAGACTGCTTTTTCTACAGCTGGTACTGTAACTCAGCCTGTAGTGGCAGCCATTGGCATCTGTCAGGCCTTGAAAGACCAGATGAAGCTGGCTTTAAAAGACATGCCAGTTCAGCAGGCGCAGGATTTAGTAGATCTACCTAGGGCTTTATGTTTTGCGGTTGACGCCATTAAAAATTCAATTCATCAGGCCTTACGCTGGTGTCGGTACACATGCGTAGACTCCTATGGCTGAAAAACTGGTCAGCTGAGACGCCCTGTAAAAAGCTCCTGGCTGGATTTCCATTCCATGGGGAGCGGTTATTTGGCGAGGACTTGGATAAATACATCCAGAAAATCTCCAGTGGGAAGAGTACCCTTTTACCTGTTAAAAGAAAATTCAGGGGTCCTGCCTTCAAGCGGCCCACCTCGCCAGTCCGAGGAACTTCAGCCTCTAAGCAGTTCCGACGGCCTCCCCGATCCAATCCTGGAGGGAGAGCTCAGGGACAGCCACAGGGTAATAAAAAACCCTGGAACCGAAGGAATACTAAACCAGCCCCCAAGTCGGCCTTATGAAGGGTCGCCCCCACTCAGACGAGTGGGGGGAAGACTTCTGTTGTTTTCAGGGGCTTGGCGAGAGACGATTCGGGACAGATGGGCTCTCTCCACGGTATTCTTGGGATACAGGTTGGAGTTACAGGAATTTCCTCCTCCTCGGTTTATAACATCAAACGTCTCAAAAGATCCAATAAGGAGAAGATCTCTCCTTTCGGCGTTAGACCGACTATTATCCCAAGGGGTAATTGTGGAGGGTCCGGTAAAGGAACAGAGGTTGGAATTTTACTCAAACCTCTTTACCGTTCCAAAGCCCAACGGAGATGTAAGACCCATACTAGATCTCAAAGGTCTAAACAAGTTCCTTATCGTCAAATCATTCCGTATGGAATCAATTCAGTCAATAGCCGCCTCCCTACAAGGGGGAGAATGGTTGGCGTCCATCGATATCAGGGACGCTTATTTACATGTTCCTATATTCCCCAGTCATCAAAAGCTTCTACGCTTTGCGGTGGAACAGCGCCATTATCAGTTTGTGGCGCTACCCTTCGGGTTGGCCACGGCTCCGCGAGTGTTCACAAAGATCTTGGCCCCTCTGTTGGCCGACTTAAGAACTTGGGGAATATCTATAAGGGCCTACCTGGACGATCTATTGATAATAGATCAGTCGGCTCCCAACCTAAGGGTTGCTGTACACAACACGGTACAATACCTGGAATCCCGGGGCTGGGTCCTAAATCTGGACAAATCGGCCTTGCAGCCAGCAAGAAGACTCGAATATTTAGGCTTACTCATAGACACAGACCAAAGAAAGGTTTTTCTGCCTCAGGCAAAAATCTCTTTCTTAAGAGAACTAATTCAAGCGATCTGTGCAAAGAGACAGCCATCCATTCGTCTTTGCATGCGGTTGCTGGGAAAGATGGTAGCCTCATTCGAAGCAGTCCTGTATGCTCAATTCCATTCAAGGAAATTGCAGAACGCCATCCTATCCGCCTGGAACAAAAAGGTTCAAGCCCTAGACTTCCCAATGTCCCTGGCGTTGTCAGTACGCAGGAGTCTATGTTGGTGGCTGGTACCCCAAAATTTACAAAAGGGAAAGTCATTCATTCCAATCTCTTGGAGGGTAGTAACTACGGATGCCAGCCTTCTAGGCTGGGGGGCAGTACTGGAGCAATGTTCACTCCAGGGAAAGTGGTCGAATATCGAGAAGACCTTGCCCATCAACCTGCTGGAAATTTGGGCGGCACGCTTGGCCGTGGAAGCATGGACTTCCAACCTACATGGGTCTCCTGTCAGGATCCAATCAGACAATGCCACAGCTGTGGCATACATCAATCACCAAGGGGGCACCAAGAAAGGTGAATCATATTCTGATATGGGCAGAAAGACATGCCCCATGCATATCCGCTATCTTTATTCCAGGAATAGAGAATTGGAAAGCAGACTTCCTGAGTCGGCGGCAGTTATCCCCAGGGGAATGGTCTCTTCACCCCGACATCTTTCAGACAATATGTCAGAGATGGGGGACACCAGATGTAGATCTATTGGCATCCAGGTTCAACACGAAATTGAGCAGCTTTGTGTCCAGAACAAGGGACCAGCTCGCTTGCGGATCGGATGCACTGGTGTTCCCGTGGGATCAGTTTGCACTAATATATGCGTTCCCTCCGCTGCAGCTACTACCTCGACTCCTCCGCAGAGTCAGGATGAAAAGGAGGCCGGTGATTCTGGTAGCCCCAGCATGGCCTCGGAGATCCTGGTACGCGGAAATTGTAAGAATGTCTGTGGGCAAGCCTTGGACCCTTCCGCTTCGGCCAGACCTGCTCACGCAAGGTCCTATATACCACCCTTCTTTACAAACTCTAAATTTAACAGTCTGGCTATTGAATCCCACATTCTAAGAGAGAGAGGTCTCTCTAACACAGTGGTGTCTACGATAATCAACACTAGAAAGCCAGTATCTAGACATATATATATTATAGAGTTTGGAAGGCGTATGTGGCATGGTGTGAAGCCAAGAAATGGCATCCTCGGAAGTACGTCATAGGTAGAATACTTGACTTCCTACAGTGGGCAGTTGTCAAAAACCTAGCCTTAAGTACTATTAAGGGACAGGTTTCGCCCTTATCGATATTTTTTCAAAGGCCACTAGCTACACATTTGCTAGTAAAGACCTTCTTGCAGGGTGTGACTCGTATCAACCCACCAGTGAGGTCTCCCATATGTCAATGGGACTTAAACTTGGTTCTATCAGTTCTTCAAAGACAACCTTTTGAACCATTACTCCACATTCCTTTAGTCCTCCTCACCAGGAAATTAGTGTTCTTGGTAGCTATATCCTCAGCCAGGAGGGTATTGGAATTGGCGGCTTTGTCTTGCAAGGAGCCATATTTGATTATCCATAAGGATAGAGTAGTTTTACGTACACATCCAACCTTTCTTCCGAAGGTCGTGTCAAGTTTTCATTTGAACCAAGATATGGTTCTTCCTTCCTTTTTTCCCAAACCTAGTTCGGTGGAAGAGAAATGATTACATTCTTTGGATGTAGTAAGAGCAGTTAAAGCCTATCTTGAAGCTACTGCTATGATTCGGAAAACTGATGTTTTATTTATTTTGCCAGAAGGCCCCAGAAGGGGCCAGGCAGCGTCGAAATCTACTATTTCTAAGTGGATTCGGCAGGTTATTATTCAAGCCTATGGTCTGAGAAAGAAGGTGCCTCCATTTAAAATTACAGCACACTCTACTAGAACAGTTGGTGCTTCTTGGGCAGTGCATCACCAGGCCTCCTTGGCTCAAATCTGTAAGGCCGCAACTTGGTCTTCAGTCCACACATTCACTAAATTTTATAAAGTGGATGTAAGAGGTCATGAGGATATCGCCTTTGGGCGTAGTGTGCTGCAGGCTGCAGTATAGATCCTCATGCCTGATGGCGCCCAGCTTGTTATGGTGTCTCCCTCCCCTCATTTTGGCATTGCTTTGGGACATCCCACATAGTAATTACTATGCCGCTCTGTGTCCCGTGATGTACGATAAAGAAACTAGGATTTTTATAACAGCTTACCTGTAAAATCCTTTTCTTGGAGTACATCACGGGACACAGAGCTCCCACCCCTCTTTGGGGACACTTATTGCTTTGCTACAAAACTGAGGTGTTCCTGATATGTGAGGGGTTATATAGGGAGGGGACTTCCTGTCTTGGGTGTGCCAGTGTCCATCACCTGAAGGTAAGCTCTATAACCCACATAGTAATTACTATGCCACTCTGTGTCCCGTGATGTACTCCAAGAAAAGGATTTTACAGGTAAGCTGTTTATAAAAATCCTAGTTTTTATGTTGCACAGAGCTTTGTATCTCGGGTATTCTATACATTTTCACGTTCCATTGATGGAAATAATTTCGATAAAAACTCACTGAAACTGAAAAGAGATCTTTCCTGGCTGTTACCCGTTTCTGATAGCCTTCCCTGAATCTGAGAAGTTCTGGGTGCTAGCATCCTGTGGTTTTGGTGGAAATGTGTAAATTGCATGGGGGAGCTGGTGTTATACTGACATGGACTGTACACACAATGTGCTAGAGGTTTCCTCATTGTTTGATATATTGCTGGATCGCATGAGCTTTTTCTGTTGTGTGACACTGCACAAGTTGCTGCCTGGGCTCTTTTTTGGAGTTGCAATGCAGTGCGCATCATGTTTAACATTCCTGTTTCTGCCTTTCTGTTTCTGCAAAGTTTATGTCTGTAAGCTAGATTTTTCAAAGAATAATGATCTGTAGGGCTGTAGTTGGCTCTTTATCTATTTAATACAACTTTGTTTATTTTTGTGCTTTTTGCATTTTGCAGATTTGCGCTACAGTCCATTTAACATGGTTTCCTATGGAACACGTTCTGTAGTGCAAATCTGCAAAATGCAAAAAGCACTAAAAATGCCTAGGTGTGAATCGGGCCTCAGTGAAGTTATCAAGTTGTTTATCTTACATTTTACAGTGAGAAATGTCTACAAGTATTTAAAGTGTTGATCTTCTAGTTACAGCGATCACACGTGCTTCCTGTCAGCCCGCTATATGTTGAGTCTGATGTCACTACATGTATGATGTCCCTGAATTGGTTTGCGATAATTAGATCTCTGTATTTTGCAGTATATTAATCTTTTTTCTTGGTATCGTAGATGATGACATTTGGAGCATTTCTACACAAAGGTTCATTCTGCCGAAACTATTTCAACTTATTGGATCTGCTGGTTGTTGGAGTTTCTCTGGTTTCCTTTGGTATTCAGTAAGTATGTTGTATATAAAGATTTTGCTGTTTTTCACACTTATGCCGCGTACACACGATTGGAAATTCCGACAACAAATGTTCGATGTGAGCTTTTTGTCGGAAATTCCGACCGTGTGTAGGCTCCATCGGACATTTCCTGTCGGAATTTCCAACCACAAAAATTTGAGAGCTGGTTCTCAAATTTTCCGACAACAAAAGTTCTTGACGGAAATTCCGATCGTCTGTATGCAATTCCGACGCACAAAAAAAACACGCATGCTCAGAATCAAGCAGAAGAGCCGAACTGCCTATTAATCTTCATTGATCTTGGCTCGTCGTACGTCTTGTACGTCACCGCGTTCTTGACGTTCGGAATTTCCGACAAGATTTGTGTGACCGTGTGTATGCAACACAAGTTTGTGCCAACATTCCGCCGGAAAAAAATCCACGGTTTTGTGGTCGAAATTTCCGATCGTGTGTACGCGGCATTAGTTATCAGCAATCATTTTGTACCCAGTAGTATCAGTGCAGTTTAACATTTAAAACAAGTAAATATGATACAGTATACTGTACCTTCCTATCTATTTACTAAGACTAGCAGCATAATAATTAAAATAGTTATTGTTGATAGAGTTTAGTTCCGTTTTAATACAATGATTTCTCATGATCGTCCACGCCATCTACAAGCCATAATGTGATATTTTTTTCTGATTAGAGCGGACCTGCAGTAATTGCTGGTAAGGGAACCCAGCAGTGTTGCCTTACAGGTTCACGCCGGGAACCCTACTGCGCATGCGCAGGACTCCGCTCCTCTCTCCTACTGGCCCGGCGGCAGGGGGAGGAGGAGGGAGTCGGAGGGAGCTGAGCGGTGACATCATGGGCCACGGCTTGGACTCCCGGAAGTGGGAACAGGAATACCTGTAAAAGACAAGTATCCACCCCCCCCCCCTGAAAGGTGCCAAATGTGGCATCGGAGGGGGCCAGGAGACAAATCAACGGAAGTTCCACTTTTGGGTGGCACTCCGCTTTAAGGAGTTTAAGAAATAAATATCTTGTTATGGCCACTAGATGGAAGTGACGGTCATATGAAATCACTGTATTATGTAAATACAGTCAGGATTTGTTCAACGTGTTTTTTTTTTTTAAATGGACCCCCAAGAGTTCCGTTCCACAAGTTTACAGTCATTACTACTTATACAATTCCAAGAAGATCGATTTTGGGCCCACATGTTATATAGAAAATCTAAGGTTTCAACAGTAAATTACATTTAAATAAATGTCATACTTGCATACACAAATTGAAAAAGGAAGGAAAGTATTTGCCTATGTACATTTTGCAGCTGCCATTGCTAGAGTACAAAAAAAGTAGCAACCATCCCAACCCTCTAACTAGCCTTTGCAGTAATGTGCACACAGAAGCACAACACACATCACAAATTACCGTAACAAAAGATTTTCCAGCACACTTACCAGCTAGCCTGCAAAACAACTGAATTGACCTTGTTTAGCAATTCACATTAAAAACAGAGGGTTTTTTTTTTTTTTTGCACACACTTGCAAATACATGCGTAAGCCACAGTGCCCATGTCAAGGCTGCTCAGTGTATTACAGTCCTAACTCTATAATTCTCCCAAGTTGGAGAATACATAGCAGGGGATAGATTAAGCACACTGTTTTTAACTTGACACATAAATTCAGGAGTCAAAAGATTTGAGGTTTCCTTTACAAATAACATTTAGTGAAGTTTAAAAAAAGGATTTCAGAGCATTTTAAAACGCAGCACAATGCAGCATGAAAATGCATTTCAATGTACTTGTGTTTACATGTGCTTAACGCACGCTATGCAACACTGGCCAGAGATCCCCCAGCTGGTTCACACTGATGTGATGCGGGAAACGCAGCGTATCCTGTGTGTTTCCCACACCACATTGCAATCGCACGGCATCTATGCGATCTGCTGCGGGTGTCAATGTTAGATTAATGACACCCTGAAACAGCTCACAAAATGCAGTGCGATTGGCAGAATCGGATCGCATGGGTGTGATTCAGGTGCGGGGGTAAAAAAAGGGTCCTGCATGATTTTGGTACGGATACAATGCGATTTGAGCCATACAAAATGTACGGCTCAAATCGGACCGCACAGACATTGCATGTGCAAATCACATGCAGTGTCCTGCAACGCACAAGTGTGAACACAGGCTGGACTACTGTGTAGAAGCATCTCTCATTCTCTTTGACAATCATGTCTTAACAAATTGATTGAAAACCCCACTGAGCACAGCCTTCAACATTTATGGCAATTGTGATATGATGAAATAACACAGACACATCATACCAGTTTAGTAGTATTAAAGCAGGAAGTCTGAAACCCTCTGTGGAGAACTTAGAAATGCCTCCCCCTTACATAGTTACATAGTATATAGAAAGGAATTCAATCCGGATGGCCGCACTCCAACAACTATTTCGTTATTGGTCAATAACCATACAGCAAAAGATGCAATCAACAGCTGACATGTTTCACACCGTAACTACTGGTGCTTACTCATGAGTAAGCACCAGTAGTTACAGTGTGAAACATGTCAGCTGTTAATTGCATCTTTTGCTGTATGGTTTTAACCCAATAAAGAAATCGTTGTTGGAGTGCGGCCATCCGGATTGAATTATTTTATATATTCTATTTTGCATACTGTCACAGCACCATTATTTGAGGAGGAGAAGATTTTTTGTGACCCAGACACCAGGAGTGGGTTCTTTTCCCTGATAGTTACATAGTAATAGGTGAAGTTGAAAAAAGACACAAGTCCATCAAGTCCAACCTATGTGTGTGATTATAGGTCAATATTACATTGTATATCTCTGTATGTTGTGGTAGTTTAGGTGCTTATCTAATAGTTTTTTTAAATTATCGATGAAACCACCGCCTGCGGAAGAGAATTCCACATCCTTGCCGATTTTACAGTTAAGACCCCTCTACGCAGTTTAAGGTTAAATCGCTTCTCTTCCAATTTTAGTGAATGGCCACGTGTCTTTTTAAATTCCCTTTCACGGAAACGTTTTATCCCTATTGTGGGGTCACCAGTACGGTATTTGTACATTGAAATCATATCCCCTCTCAAGCGTCTCTTCTCCAGAGAGAATACGTTCAGTGCTCGCAGTCTTTCCCCATAGCGGAGATCCTCCAGTTCCTTTATTAGTTTTGTTGCCCTTCTCTGGACTCTCTCCAGTTCCATCACATCCTTCCTGAGGACTGGTGCCCAGAACTGGACAGCATACGCCAGTTCTCCTTGCCATCTCTATGTATGAAGCTTGATATTTTCTCTTGATATTGTACTATATTTACAATTACTCTGCCACACTGTGCTGGAACAACAGATAATGCAGGGCAATTAGGTTACATTAACACAATATTAAAATAATGTGTAATAGTATGTAGAGATTCTCATTAATATCATTTTATAAGCTATGGTGCGGCTTGTAGTAGTTAATCACATTTAACTGCACTAAGCCCAGGTTCACACTGGTGTGATCACAGACATCGCATGTGATTCACACCGCATTGCTGTGCAGATCACATGCAATATCTGTGTGATGCAAATTCAGCCATACAGTTTGTATGGCTGAATTTGCATTGCATCTGGACCAAGATGGTGCAGGACCATTTTTTTGGTCCGCCCTGGAATCGTATCGCATTGGGTGTTCAGACCTATGCGATCCGATTCTGTACCATTTGACATCTGTAAAATTATCTGGGGGTGTCATTAACTATACATTGACACTTGCAGCGGTTCGCAGAGGGCAGTGTGAACTGCCTTTAAGTGACATGCGATGCGGGATCCCGCGCTGGAATTGCGCTGGTTCTCGCATCGCACAAGTGTGAACCTGGCCTTATTCTGTAATGGTGAAGACAATTTGCTGCCTGACAAAAGTCATGTGACGACTGTAAATTTAAATAAACAAGAAGTGGCGCCAAACAATATAAAGTGCTGTGAATAGTCAATAGAGCTGCCCCTTTTTCATCACCTTACAAACAATTTAAAAATATAAAAAGGTTGGTGCTAACTCAAATCAAAGTATATGAATAACACCATATAAATACATCTAGTGCATAATGAATACCATACAAAACAATACTTATACTTCTACCCTAAAAAAATAAAAAAAATAGGCAAAAAGGCTAAAAAAAATAAAAAAAATGTATACTTGCCAGAGATGGCTGTTACTAGGCAGATCGTCCTAATCTGCCTCTTCCTCGTTTGCGGTGAGGTTCTGTGTTCTCCTCCTTGCGTTGCCTCCTGGGAAATGGAGGCGCGCTGCCTTCTGGGACATACAGGATGGTGTGCCCATTCACAAAGAGCCGCACAACTCGCGCATGCGCAGTAGGAAACAGGCAGTGAAGCCGCAAGGCTTCGCTGCCTGTTTCCCTTAGTGAGGATGGCGGCGCCGGGCCGAGGGACGGATCGGCCTCAGGTGGCCGACATCGCGGGCAACTTGGACAGGTAAGAGTGCTTATTAAAAGTCAGCAGCTACAGTGTTTGTAGATGCTGACTTTTAATTATTTATTTTTTACCGCCGGACCTCCGCTTTAATACTTATGCCGCGTACACACGCTCGGAATTTCGGATGAAAAAAGTCAGACGGAATTTTTTCATCGGATATTCCGACCGTGTGTATGCCCCATTGGAAATTCCGACGGACTTAGAAAGAGAACATGTTCTCTTTTTTTCTGACGGAAAAAATTTCTATCAGAAATTCCGTTTGTCTGGATGCAATTCCGACGGACTAAAAACCACGCATGCTCAGAATCAAGTCGACGCATGCTCGGAAGCATTGAACTTAATTTTTTTCGGCTCGTCGTAGTGTTGTACGTCACCGCGTTCTTGACGGTCGGATTTTAGTGTGACCGTGTGTATGCAAGACAGCTTGAGCGGAATTCCGTCAGAAAAACCCATCGGAGTTTATTCCGACGGAAAAACGTGTCGTGTGTACGCGGCATTAGTCTTATTCTTTACTTAACTAGTATTGGTTTGTATGGTATTCATTATACACTAAATGTATTTATATGGTGTTATTCATATACTTCATATACTTTGATTTGAGTTAGCGACCACCTTTTTTTATTTTTAAAAAGTCATGTGACTACAATTATCACCTGTCCCATATTTTATGGCATCATTGGATTTGATTTGTAATCAGAACACAGAAGTTTTACAAAGCTATAATTTTTTTTTGGACAGTCTGCCTTAACAAATTCCATGGTAATTCAACGAATTTGATTGACTTACCCACATAGCTATAAATGCTTGGGTATGTTCTTCACACTCTTTAGAACTGAAGGGGGGCTACTTGGATAAGTAGCAAAACATCTTCAACATTACAATCCAGTTCTAGATGTCGAATTACTATAAGCTATAATGTGAAAAAGTACTCTTTTTTGTTACAATACTACGAGACTGCAAACTGAGGCACTAGCTCTGCAGTTCTACTATTATTGCTTTGGACATGGATCTAGGAATATAGCAACACAATGCCAAAAAATCTTTATCCAGAAGGGCCTCCTTCCCAGGTATCCCATGCAGTGGTGGTTGGTGAAGTTTTAGGATGGGGAGGCGCCAGACTCCACCCTTTCTTTTTGACCCATCCCACTTCACATAAGCCACACCCCTTATAGAATACACCCTCTCCGTCCCCTGTATTACACTTGCTTCCATCCATACTTTCAGGAGTATACAGCCCCAGCATCACAGGATAGAATATACAGCCCCAGAATCACAGGACAGAGTATACAGCTCAGCATCACTGGACAGAGTATGTAGCTCAGCCTCACAGATAAGGGTATACAGCTCAGCATTACAGATCAGGGTATATAGCTTAGCCTCACAGATCAGGATATACAGTTCAGCCCAGCTCAGCCTCACAGATCAGGGTATATAGCTCAGCCTCACAGATCAGAGTTTATAGCTCAGCATTACACAGATAAGGGTATATAGCTCAGCATGACACAGATCAGGGTATATAGCTCAGCATGACACAGATCAGGGTATATAGTTTAGCATGACATAGATCAGGGTATATAGCTCAGCATGACACAGATCAGGGTATATAGTTCAGCATGACACAGATCAGGGTATATAGTTTAGCATGACACAGATCAGGGTGTATAGCTCAGCATGATACAGATCAGGATATATAGCTCAGCATGACACAGATCAGGGTATATAGTTCAGCATGACACAGATCAGGGTATATAGTTCAGCATGACACAGATCAGGGTATATAGCTCAGCATGACACAGATCAGGGTATATAGCTCAGCATGACACAGATCAGGGTATATAGCTCAGCATGACACAGATCAGGGTATATAGCTCAGCATGACACAGATCAGGGTATACAGCTCAGCAGGTCAGCAGGGGCGGCTGGAGGCTCACAGCATTGACAGCTCCCCCCAGCCTCCCATCACCCCCAGAGCAGGGCTTGCAACGCTCTGAGGCCACCCCCCCGCGGGAGGTCCGGCACTTACTTGGCTGCGGTGTCCTCTCCTCTAAGCCCTGTGTAGGCTCCTCCAGAGTGTGGGCAGCAAGCAGCAGCGGCTTCAGAGGTGTCCGTTTCTCCAGCGTGTGTCGCCTCTGCTCCTCTTGTTGTGTGTTTCCTCTTCCTAAGCACTAGGCTAGGATCGCCTGGCGCTTTGGCCAATCGGGAAACAGGTTTTTTGACCTGCCTCCTGATTGGTGGGGAGGAACTTTAGTGTGAAATTAGCAAAAGTGAATTTGCAATTGTCACACAATTGGGTGGGATTGGGGCGCACACTCTGCACCCCGAGCCCACCCTTTTTTTTAAGCCTATTAGAGCCTCTGGCTCTAATCAGGTGCTTAAAAAAAAAACACCTCTGCCCACCACCACCATAGAAGTTCATGCGCCCGATGTCCTAAAAGGGGCCGGGCGCATGGATAGGGGGACAGCGGCAGGGATAGGGGGGGCAGCGCCTGTGGGCCCTCAATGCACTGGCTGCCACTGATCCCATGTAATTTACAGGATATGTAGGGATATGTAGGGTGAGTCATAGAGATAATACAAGTCCCATGTTAGATTATTTTTGTGTTTGGCAGTATCAATAATTGGTAGTTAAAATCTGTTTCATTTTGCACAGTGATCTTATGTCAGGACCCAACCATACACCATGTTTATTTCCACAGGTCAAGTGCTATATCTGTAGTAAAAATCCTGAGAGTATTGAGAGTACTCCGGCCTCTGAGAGCAATCAACAGAGCTAAAGGACTGAAGGTATGGTTCTCAACTTATGATTTATATTGTTAAAGTGGAACTTAAAGTATAACTAAATGCAACACTTTTTTTTGCTTTATATAGAGTGGAGAGATTAGAACATCTGTCAGGATTTCATTGCTGACTGCATCCATTAAGGGAGATTAACCCTCTCTATCTGTCTTGTTTACCATTATCACCGAGCGTGAAAGAAAATTCAAAATTTCACCCTGGTGGCACCCCAGGATTCCCTCACTTCGGGGGGATTTTCACTCACTTCCTGTTTTGGCTATAGGAGAGGAAGTAAAGGGAAATCTCTCCAATGGGACACAGGTGGCAAAAAACTTTGCTCTATCCAAAATCGTCCTTTATTAGCTGTATCTGAGTTCCACAAATTAAAAACACAATTTAATTCCATTTTAAAGTACAACTAAAGGCAACTTTTTTTATCATTGAAAGTGAAAGTAAAAGAAAATCCCAGATTTTGGGTTGTCCACAGAAAAGTAATAGAGGGGAAATCTTCCAATAGGGACACTAGTTCTGGTGACCTGGGGGTCCCCAAGGAATTCCCTTAATTTGTAGGGATTTCTCAACACTTCCTGTTTAGCCATGGGATAGGAAGTGAAGAGAAATCCCTGCAATGGGACACAGATGGGGAAAAAAATCCGTAAGTACTTGTAACCTTCCCTCCCTCTATCCAAAATGGCAAAAAAAGTTTTTCCCATAGTTCTACTTTAACTACTTTTTCCCAGCATTTCTATTCACAGCCATCTTGAGTAAGGGCAGAAGGTCAGGGTGTGCTTAACTAAGAAAGCCCCTCCTCTGCTCCTCTGGATGAAAGAAAAAATAAGTGCCCATGAAGACTCCTGAGATGTATGACATCATATGTGCTTAGGCCAGAAGCCAGGAAGCAATTTAACCACTCAGTTACGGGGCACTTATACCCCCTTCCTGCCCAGGCCAATTATCAGCTTTCAGCGCTGTCACTCTTTGAATGACAATGGCGTGGTCATGTTACACTGCACCCATATGAAATTTTTATCATTTTTTTCCCACACAAATAGAGCTTTCTTTTGGTAGTGTTTAATCACTACTGGGTTTTTAATTTTTTGCTAAGCAAACAAAAAATGACCAAAAATTTTGATAAAAAAACTAACTGTTTTCATAGTTTGTTACAAAATTTTGCAATCAGGTAATTTTTCTCCTTCATTGATGTGCGCTGATCCAGCTCCACTGATGGGCACTGATAGGCTACACTGATAGGCCCTGATAAGGTGGCACTGATGAGGCGGCACTGATCAGGAGGCACTGATAGGTGGCACTGGTGGGCACTGAGAGGTGGCACTGATAGCAGGCACTGATTGGTGGCTCTGATGGGTACTGATAGGCACTAGTAAGTGGCATTGATAGGCAGCACTGATTGGCAGCACTGATGGGCACTGATAGGTGGCACTGCTGGGCACTGATAGGTGGCACTGCTGGGCACTGGTAGGTGGCACTGGATAGCAGTACTGATGCGCACTGGTAGGTGGCACTGGTGGGCACTGGTAGGTGGCATTGGTTAGCAGCAGTGGCTGTCAATGTGTGGGACAGATGTCCCGTTTACACAAGCTGGTAATCGTCCCTTTTTTTTCCCCCTCACGCTGTCAGCATGAGGGGAAAAAAAAGCAGATTACCGTCTTCTGTTTACATCATGTGATCATCTGTCATTGTCTGACAGCTGATCACGTGGTAAAGGGTTGAGATTTGCCCTTTACCCCCATCTGTAATCAGCCGAGTCCCAAGGACTCTGTGATCACAGAGTGTGCCGCCCGCGCACAGCAGGGGGCACACAGGCAGTGCGAGCAAGGGGGGACGTCCATGTACGCCCTCCTGGCAATCTAAGTCCACGCTGTAGTTGTCTTCCGGCTATAGCATGGGCATCAAGTGCTTAAAGAGGAGCTCCAGGCTCCTGCAGAAAAAAATGAAACGTCTGCAGCTACAAATACTGTAGCTGCTGACTTTTAATAGTAGGACACTTGTCCTGTCCAGGAATCCAGCAGTGTCTTCACATGAGCCAATTTTTCAATTGGCTATCGGGTGCTGCGGCTGTCGCCATCCCCATGCACGAATCGCGCTGCGCTCTCTGATTGGGCTGGCTGCGGGGCAAGGAGGAGGGGGCTGAACTTCCAGCAGAGTTTGCCGTGGCGATGTCAGCCGGAAGTGGGAACAGGTACCTGTCAAAACCAGGTACCCGCCTCCCCCGCTCCCCCAAAAGGTGCCCAATGTGGCAGCGGAGGGGGAGAAGGCAGACAAGCAGAGCTTCCCCTTTTGGGTGGAGCTTCGTTTTTAAGAAAGGTACAAAAAAAACATTTAAAACAAGTAAATGTGATATACCTTCTTATCTATTTACTAAGGATAGCAGCATAAGGTTTACAAATAGTTAATACTGATTGAGAGAGTAAAGTTCCACTTTAATCCTGGGCTACCATGGGGAATTTGTTGAAATATCTATTTAATTTGCTGTCAGCTATTTAGAGAAGAGGCAGAGGCGAATCAATGAAAGGAGCATAAAATAATATGTGCCTCATTAAACAATTATGGCTCCTACACGCTGCAAATTATATTGGTAGGAGTTTATTGGTCCTATTAATCAGTAATCTGGCGCCTCTCCGCAGCATGAGTACTGCAGCATACTGGGAAAACTGATTATTTTCGGTGAAGGTAGTTGGAGCATTTTTATTTTGGAAGAACCTTATGAACAAAATATACTAAAACAGTACAATTAAAGGAAGCAATAATGTGTCTGTTGTATACGCTGCCTAAATGAATACACAACACTAGCAAAGCATTTGTAACCCTATGTGACTTTTGACGCCTATAGAAAATACATTTTAACATGCAAAAATACATGCATTATGTCTTATGCAACAACACAAGTAAATTTTTTTAGGTGGTCATTAGCATTGTTAATATGAAATATTACCTCCAGCAGTTCCGGCCCTTTGTTCTGTGCTGCTGTGTCTCCAGCTCTGCATGCATGCCCCAGTAAGGTAGGAAGGGGCTATGTGCAGTGGTCCCGAGTTGGGGGGGGCAATGTGCAGGGGTCCAGAGCTCGGGGTTGGGGGCAATGTGTAATGTGCAGGGGTTCCAAGCTGGGGGGGGCAATGTGCAATGTGCAGGGGTCCCGAGCTGGGGGGGGGCAATGTGCAGGGGTCCAGAGCTGGGGGTGGGGGGCAATCTGTAATGTGCAGGGGTCCCGAGCTAGTGGGGCAATGTGCAATGTGCAGGGGTCCCGAGCTGGGGGGTGGGCAATGTGCAGGGGTCCCGAGCTGGGGGGTGGGCAATGTGCAATGTGCAGGGGTCCCGAGCTGGGGGGGCAATGTGCAGGGGTCCTGAGCTGGGGGGCTGTGTAATGTACAGGGGTCCAGAGCTGGGGGGCAATGTGCAGGGTTCCCAAGCTGGGGGAGCACCGTGTAATGTGCAGGGGTCCCGAGCTGGGGGGGGGCAATGTGTAATGTACAGGGGTCCAGAGCTGGGAGGGGCAATACGTAATGTTCAGGGGTCCAGAGCTGGGAGGGGCAATGTGTAATGTACAGGGGCCCAGAGCTGGGGGGGGTCTGTGTAATGTACAGGGGTCCTGAGCTGGGGGGGCAATGTGTAATGTGCAGGGGTCCAGAGCTGGGGGGGCTGTGTAATGTACAGGGGTCCAGAGCTGGGGGAGGGGGGACCGGGTGCCAAATGCTCTAGGTATGCCCCTGCTCTGGAGCAACTGCAAAGTGCACAGTCTATTTGCCTTTAGTAAATCAATCCCATAGTGTTCTGTAGCCCACAGAAGAGAACTATTAACATTGATTAACATTGATTCAGCTCTTATGGCGCGTACACATGATCGGTTTTCCCGTCGGAAAAACCTTGGATGTTTTTTCCGACGGAATTCCGCTTAAGCTTATCTTGCTTACACACGGTCACACCAAATTCCGCCCGTCAAGAACACGTGACGTACAACACGTACGACGAGCTGAGATCAATGAAGTTCAATAGGCAGTTCGGCTCCTCTGCTTGATTCTGAGCATGCGTGTTTTTTTGCGCGTCGGAATTGCATACAGACGAACGGATTTTCCGCTAGGAATTTTTTCCGTCTGAAAAATAGAGAACCTGCTCTCAAACTTTTGCTGGCGGAAATTCCGACAGAAAAAGTCAGATGGAGCATACACACGGTCGGAATTTCCGTTCAAAAGCTCACATAGACTTTTTCCGACGGTAAAACCGATCGTGTGTACGCGGCATTAGTTCAGTGCACAGGAAGTTAGAAGGATACTAGATTTCTGGGAGGACCAGCAGGTATTTTTGTGTACTTTGAAAAAATATAATTGATCTGAAAAAGAGAAAACCAGCGCAGCCACCATCGTGTCATTAGGCGATTCCCACGTACTGGGATATCAGTGTCATCTATTCCAGGAGTCTTTGGGTAGCCTAATAGTCTTGTCTACTCTCGTAGTATTTCCAGACAGGAACTTACGCAATCAGGTGGAGCTAAGAAAGCAAAAAAAACAAAACATGAATATTTATGCACTATAACAGTTATGAAAAAAACTTTTCAACTCATGTCGCAACGTGCAGTTTTCGATTGCAGATGTATAAAGAAGCCCCAATCTCTGTGACCAATTCATCTACTATAGGGGTATCTGAAAACCGGGGGCATCCGATTTCAAAGAGTTGCAGCTGGCCCCATTCTTATTTTCTTCATTAAAAAAAAAATAATTTTCATAACACGATTAAAGACCTAAAGAATGTGAATGATCAGATCTGAATTTGAATGAGAATGTAGGGCTGGTCATCATGTTTCTGAACCGGGGTCTGCAGAAAGAAGATTACTGCCAGGATAAAAATGAAAACCATTAAATTGGAGTACTGTAAGTTTTGACAGGAATATTTTCTAAAAGCAGGCAAGGTGTAGATATTTGTTTCTGACATTCCCCAAACACCTACAGGTGAATTTTCCTGGTGCATGTGTTTTACATGGTAGTGACTGATCCACCACCGGTAAATATTTTGTGAAAGTCACATTCACTGCTTTATAACTATGCCCCTAAATGATACATTAGTATAACCCTAATGCCGCGTACACACGACCATTTTTCTCGTCGGGAAAAATGACATTTTTCCTCTTTGACGAGAAAAACGACCGTGTGTGGGCTTTTGGTCATTTTTCCCGACGAGAAAAACGGCATTAATCATGACGAGAAAAATTAGAACATGCTCTAATTTTTCTCGTCATGATTCACGCCATTTTTTTCCGCTGCAGTTTTCCCATAGGGAAACACTGCCGGGGAGCCTACACACGGTCGTTTTTCTCGACCAAGAGAAAAAATGACAGGAAAAACGGCCGTGTGTAGGGGAACAAGCCGTTCCTCGTTTTTCCCGTCGATTTTCACCGTCGAGAAAATCGATCGTGTGTACGCAGCATTACAGGTATTTATTACCCAAATATAACAGTGCTCCTCTTATTTTTCCTATTTACAATGCCGGCGAGGTATTCAGAAACACACTAACTATAGCTGTTTGTGGCCCCTCATATACAGAAAGTCTCTGGTTGTATGTAAAAACATTATACACTACTTTTTATGTTAAAATTTTGAATCCTTTGAAAATTAATAAGCAAATGTTTACCAGAAAACATTACACACTGCAAGCCTTGGAACGCAAACATACCCACCCCACATGTAAGGAGATTTGTAAAATCTAGCTACAGAGCTGGAATGGATACAGTAAAGCAGTTACATGACTGGTTTTGCTCAGAGTTGCTCATTAACATGGCAATTCCTTATTTTTCATTTCTGTCATTGCTCTAAACCAGTGGTCTCCAAACTGCAGCCCTGGGGCCGGATGCGGCCCTTTTTCTTGCCTTTATCCGGCCCTTGAGGCATTATTTTTGCCACTGTTACCAACAATGGGGCACTATTCCTTTCACTGACATCAACGATGGGGCACTATTCCTTCAACCGACACCAACAATAGGGCACTATTCCTCCCAATGATATTTCTCCACCTAATAATAAAGATTGGGCATTGTTTACTTCCACTGGGCACAATCCGGCCCCCCTAAAGTCTGAAGGACAGTGAACTGGCTCTTTCTTTAGAAAGTTTGGATACCCCTGCTCTAAACTCATGAAAGCAGACTTGTTATTATAGATTACTGTACATTTCCCTTAATCAATAATGTTGTGCTGCCTTTTGTCAGTGTGGTCTATAGGTATGATTTTGTGTTGCTAGTTTTATTGTGTTCATGTATTTATTTCCACTTTTGAATGCTCAATGTTTTGGTCCACGATTTAACTTCCATTTACATGGCCTGGAAAAAATGTAATTTCAGCAGCATGCTGTCTACAAATTTTTTTATTTTTTTTTATTAAACTTAACTTTTAAGCAGTGTTAACTTCGTCGACTAAAATATTTTCGTTGACTAAATTAATACTATTTTAGTCTACTAAATACTACTAAAACTAAAACAATTGAGATGACTAAAACACGACTAAAACTAAAATGGCATTTTAGTGGAAAGAATACTGCTTTTAAGACAGTGTATTGTCAATATGTAATTATTTAGATACAGTGGGTCAAAAAAGTATTTAGTCAGCCACCAATTGTGCAAGTTCTCCCACTTAAAAAGATGAGAGAGGCCTCTAATTGTCATCATAGGTAAACCTCAACTATGAGAGACAAAATGTGGAAACAAATCCAATCACATTGTCTGATTTGGAAATAATTTATTTGCAAATTATGGTGGAAAATAAGTATTTGGTCACCTACAAACAAGCAAGATATCTGGCTCTCACATACCTGTATCTTCTTCTTTAAGAGGCTCCTCTGTCCTCCACTCATTACCTGTATTAATGGCACCTGTTTGAACTTGTTATCAGTATAAAAGACACCTGTCCACAACCTCAAACTGTCACACTCCAAACTCCACTATGGTGAAGACCAAAGAGCTGTTGAAGGACACCAGAAACAAAATTGTAGACCTGCACCAGGCTGGGAAGACCGAATCTGCAATAGGTAAGCAGCTTGGTGTGAAAGAATCAACTGTGGGAGCAATAATAAGAAAATGGAAGACATACAAAACCCCTGATAATCTCTCTCGATCTGGGGCTCCACGCAAGATCTCACCCCGTGGGGTCAAAATGATCACGAGAACGGTGAGCAAAAATCCCAGAACCACACGGGGGGACCTAGTGAATGACCTGCAGAGAGCTGGGACCAATGTAAGAAAGGCTACCATCAGTAACACACTACGCCGCCAGGGACTCAGATTCTGCAGTGCCAGACGTGTCCCCCTGCTTAAGCCAGTACATGTCTAGGCCCGTCTGAGGTATGGTAGAGAGCAATTGGATGATCCAGAAGAGGATTGGTAGAATGTCATATGGTCAGATGAAACCGAAGTAGAACTGTTTGGTAGAAACACAACTCGTCGTGTTTGGAGGAGAGAGAATGCTGAGTTGCAACCAAAGAACACCATACCTACTGTGAAGCATGGGGGTGGCAACATCATGCTTTGGGGCTTTTTCTCTGCAAAGGGAACAGGACGGCTGATCCGTGTACATGAAAGAATGAATGGGGCCATGTATCGTGAGATTTTGAGTGCAAACCTCCTCCCATCAGCAAGGGCATTGAAGATGAAATGTGGCTGGGTCTTTCAGCATGACAATGATCCCAAACACACCGGCCGGGCAACGAAGGAGTGACTTCGTAAGAAGCATTTGAAGGTCCTGGAGTGGCCTAGCCAGTCTCCAGATCTCAACCCCATAGAAAACCTTTGGAGGGAGCCCAGCGACAGCCCCAAAACATCACTGCTCTAGAGGAGATCTGCATGGAGGAATGGGCCAACATACCAGCAACAGTGTGTGACAACCTTGTGAAGACTTACAGAAAACGTTTGACCTCTGTCATTGCCAACACAGGATATATAACAAAGTATTGAGATGAACTTTTGATATTGACCAAATACTTATTTTCCACCATAATTTGCAAATAAAATCTTTCCAAATCCGACAATGTGATTGTCTGGATTTGTTTCCACATTTTGTCTCTCATAGTTGAGCTATACCTATGATGACAATTACAGGCCTCTCTCATCTTTTTAAGTGGAAGAACTTGCACAATTGGTGGCTGACTAAATACTTTTTTGCCCCACTGTATTACACTTTTCTGCCATTTCAGCATGTTGTTCAGTTCAGTTCACTGCACTACCACATAAGATTATGTAGGGGGCATCCACTAAGCTTCTAAAACAAACAAAAAATAAGAAACAGGTTTTCTTATTTTTTTTTTCTTAATATTTAATGTTAATATTTAATATTTAATGTAATATATTCAGGTAATATGTGTAATGGCATTACAGCCATTAGGCCCCTTTCACACGGGGCGGATCCGTGCAGATCCGCCCCGTGAAGCTCCGCTTGCTCAGCGGGGATCGCTCCGTTGATCCCCGCTGAGCCGACGGATGACTGGGCGGTCCCCCCACACTGTGCAGGGACCGCCCTGTCAGAGCGCCGCTCTCCCCTATGGGGAATCGGATGACGACGGACCGTAGAGTCCGTTGTCATCCGATCCGCTCCGCCGACGGAAGGAAAAATAGGGTTTTCCTCCGTCACACTTTGGCGGAGCGGAGCGGATGTCAGCGGACATGTCTCCGCTGACATCCGTGCTTCCATAGGGGTGCATGGAGGATCCTTTTCAGGTCCGCCTAAAAAACTGACAGGCGGACCTGAACGGACCTCCGTGTGAAAGAGCCCTTAGGGTTGAATTTTTTTTTTTTTTTTTTGCACTTCTGCTTGTCAAAAAGCAATATTTGTGTTTGTTTATGAAACTTGGTTTTATTTATAAAGACGTAATATATCACGACGGCTAAGAGCCGGTTCACACAGGGGCGACTCAGCTGCCTGACAAGTTGCGTCCCGTTCTGTTCAATGTAACCGTTCTAATAGGAGCGACTCAAGTCGCTCCGACTTAAAAAAAGGTTCCTGTACTACTTTGGGACGACTTCAGGGCGACTTCCATTGACTTCAATACAGAAGTCATTTTGCAAGTCGCCTCTGAAGTCGTCTGCAGATCGCCTTGCCGAGTCGCGCGGCAAGTCGTGCCGCCCCAGTGTGAACCGGCACTAAATCTGTGTCTGTAGTGCATGTTTAAACCTTAATACCATAAATACTGACATATTATTCGATTTTTTACTCCAGGGGTATATAATGAGTTTGGTAATTCTAAAGAAATGCTTAAATAATGCATTACAATTTTACTAAACCCATTCGATTTTAGACGACTAAAATGTACTGGAGATTTTAGTCGACTAAAATAAGACTAATGCCGCATACACACGATCGGAAAATCCATCATGAAAACCGTGGATTTTTTTTCCGACGGAATGTTGGCTCAAACTTGTGTTGCATACACATGGTCACACAAAATTCCGACCGTTAAGAACTCGGTGGCGTACAACACTACAGCGAGCCGAGAAAAATGAAGTTCAGTGATTCCGAGCATGCGTCAAATTGATTCAGAGCATGCGTGTTTTTTTGTGCGTCGGAATTGCATACAGACGATCGGAATTTCGGACAAGAACTTTTCTTGTCGGAAAAATTGAGAACCAGCTCTCAAATTTTTGTTGTCGGAAATTCCGACAGAAAAAGTCAGATGGAGCCTACACACGGTCGGACTTTCCGACCGTGTGTACGCGGCATGAAACTAAAACAATTCAGATGACTAAAATAGGACTAAAACTATAATGGCATTTTAGTCCAAAGACTACAACTAAAACTAAATCGAAATTTGATGTCAAAATTAACACTGCTTTTAAGACAGTGTATTATCATTGATATGTAATTAATTAGATATTACACTTTTCTGCCATTTCAGCATGTTGTTCAGTGTGTGTTTGTCGCCATCCGGACTATTGGTAACATTATGATTGTTACAACATTACTGCAGTTCATGTTTGCCTGCATCGGGGTTCAGCTATTTAAGGTAGGTGATCTGATGAAAGAGATTGGTGAGTAGTTTGTATTGGGGAATATAAGAATATAACCCATTTAATGCTACAGTTTTTTTTATTTTTTTCCAGCCTAAATAGTGACTAATACAAATGACAGAAAGTTCTTTTACACTGTAGTATGGAAACACAAGAGTTTATGATCCTTTGTTCTGTTTGAGTTTAGTCCAGCACTGGTGGAGCATAGCTCAGCTAGCACTGAACATACAGGCTTATTCAAGGAACGAGGAGATGGGGGGGCGCCATTTACTGTATACCCTCAACAGTGCTTAGCTAGTACCTCATTTTGTTGTGTATAATTCCTTACAAATGACAATAGTATATAAGGGGCCAATAGTTGAAACGCTTGCCAGTATTTAATCCAAAAATTTAAAAAATTGCAAATTCGTAGAGAAATATAAAATAAATATAATATAGTATATAATAATATAATATAATAATATAAAAAATGTTTTGTTATAAATACAAGTGACAACATTACATTTAATATATTTAAACCATCTACTGGCTGATAAATCAAAAACAAATTATACAGTAATAACCGTACATGAGCCAAAAAAGAGAAAAAAACGTCTGTGTTTATTACCTCAGTACCGTATATACTCGAGTATAAGCCAAGTTTTTCAGCACATTTTTTTGTGCTGAAAATGCGCCCCTCGGCTTATACTCGAGTCACCTTTTTGCACCTGAACTCCTGGACTTTGCACACATGTAGCCCCACTCTTCCTCTACAAGTGTACAAAGTTTTTTGTCCGGGGGACCTACGGGGAGCACTAATTTTTTAAAGTCGGGCACCCCTTCCATAGACTCCCATGTTAAACGGTAATTTCTCCGGTGAATTCAAGGACCCGGTACCGGCCGTTTGTAGGTCCCCTGGACCCCAAACTTGGCACACATGTAGCCCCTTTTCTCCTCTATAAGTGTGCAAAGTTTGTTGTCTGGGGGACCTACAGCTGGGGAGCACCGATTTTTCAAAGCCGGGCACCCCTTCCATAGACTCCCATGTTAAACATCAGTCTAGTCATGGGCACAGTGAGGCATGGGCACAGTGAGGCATGGGCACAGTGAGGCATGGGCACAGTGAGGCATGTGCACAGTGAGGCATATACACATGGACACAGTGAGGCACAGTGAGGCATGCAGATGGACACCCTAGGCTTATACTTGATTCAATAAGTTTTCCCATTTTTTTGTGGTAAAATTAGGTGCCTCGGCTTATATTCGGGTCGGCTTATACTTGAGTATATACGGTAATTAGTATTGTGGACACATCATCCATCCAATAAATGTAATAGTCCTCAATGTACATCTGCCTAGAAAAATTATTCTCTTATGTCTAAATTGGATTTATAGCTCTCAAACAACAAATAGGTCATGCATATCTATATCTCTCCCAATCGAGCCAGATGTTCATGGAACTGGAAGTTTATCATTTTAGGTATACTGCTGAAAATGGTGAGATATTCACCTTGGCCTGGGCAAAGATATAGTCATATGGCAAACATATCCCCATAGTGAGAATATAGCTTTTCAAACAAATTGAACCATTTTATGAAGCAGGTTATCACTCTTAAGCCTCAAACACACGATCGGACTTCCATCGGACAAATCCGTAGTTTTTGTCCAAAGGGCTTTGGCCGTGAACTTGTTCTGCATACAGACGGCAGAACTTTTTCAGCCAACATTCACAAAACAAGGTTGTTTTTTAGCTCTTTATAGCGCCACCCTTTGGGCAACTTCTGCTATTGTTGTTTGATGTTTAGCATTGGTTCTGAGCATGCGTGTTTGTACTTTGGATTTTAGTCCAACGAATTTGTGTACACACGATGGGATGATCCGACGGAACACATTTGTTGTCGGACAATTTGAGAGCATGAACACCCAACATTTGTTGTCGGAAATTCCGACAACAATTGTCCGATGGAGCATACAGATTATCCGACAAAACACGTCCATCGGACAATTGTTGTCGGAATATCCGATCGTATTTACGGGCCTTAAGGTAGTTAATTATTCATAGACAATCCGCAATCCACAATAAATACGGGCAGCAGTGGATAGACATCTCTGCTGGGGTAGAGAGTACAACCTGCGGTAGACATCTTGGTTGGCTGCTGCAATCCATATTCAGTTTGGTACTATACCAATGCCTTCCTTTTTTTGTTGTCAGACAACTATGTTCTGCCTTGGTTCTAAGGACTGCTTGATAGGCTGTTTGGGGTTGGATGGGGTTAAATGATCATTTCTGGCAAACATTTGCCTGGGTCCTTTAAGCAGATCTAGCCTATCAACTCTGTTAAGTTAAAGTAGAACTATAGGCAAAATGTTTTGTTTTCATTTTGGATGGAGCAAGGGAGGGTTATAACCCCTGTCAATTATTTTTTTTCATTTAATTTCTGTGTTCCATTGCAGAGATTTTCCTTTACTTCCTGTCCCATAGCCAAACAGGAAGTGATTTACAGGTTTTCTAATCCCTCTCCACACTATCCAAAACGAAAAAAAAAAAGTTTTGCCCTAGTTATACTTTAAAGTATAACTAAAGGCAACACTTTTTTTTTTTGGTCAGTTGAGATGGATTAGCAATGGATTAACAACTGACACATTTTTATTGCTACCTCTGGCCATGTTATGCAGATTCACCCTCTCTATTAGTCCTGTTTACCATTATTATTGAAAGTGAAAGTAAACAAAGTCCCAGACAGGGACACTAGTTCTGGTGACCTCTTTAATTGATTCACTTCCTGTCTTGGCTATGGGACAGGAAGTTGAGGGAAATCTCCCCAATGGGACACATTGCAAAAAAAAACCAACATTGACAGGGGTTATAATCCTTCTTTGCCTATAGTTCTACTTTAAATCCACTATAGTGTTTGGTAAGATCCATAAAAAGTAAAAAGCAGTTCCACCTTGGATTACGTTTTTTTTTTTTTTAGAAGCTACCTTCTTCCTGGACATACGAGCTTGCCTCCCAAATTTTTGAGCAACCTGATAACCTTTTAGTGTACATAGTTATTATATTGTAGCTTGCCAAAACTATCATAACTACTGTATAAACAAATATAAAGCTGACCAATTAAAAAATTTTCATTCAAAATTAGGGCAAATTTTATCGATGTTCTGACGAAGCAAAGCAGACACCAGAAGAGTGCAAGTAAGTATTTGCATTGTTATCATTCTACTAAGAAAGCTTATTGCTTCGTGACATTTTATGTAGGTTACTTTAAGTGAAGATAATGTAACTATTCAGTCTTTGGGAGGTATGGAGTGTAAATGCTGTAGTATTCTACTTTAATCTTAAAGTGGAACTTCAGTCATTTTTTCAACTTTCCATCTATGAAATCTTCTGCCCTTGTTGTTTTAACTTTGGATAGTAAAAAAAAAAATTCTGCCAGTAAGTACCTTATACAGCCCACTTCCTGTTTATTGTCTGGTATTTAGCCTAGGCTTATGACATCATGCACAGCTCCCTTTCTTTTTTTTTTTATAAATTCTTTTTTTTTTTCACAGCAATAACAAATTACATTTGTACATCAACACCTCCCACTTCCACTTATACTTCTTCAACTTATCAATTACTACATCATTTATCACATAGTTGGAATCTCCTAAAACCTTCTTTCCTTTTTAATCATGCTTCCTCATATTTTTAATACAACCATGTGATACTTCCTGCCCTTATTACCGTTCCATTTTTTTAAAGAGAAAAAAAAAAAAGAGAAAATAAATAAATAAATAAATAAATAAATAAAAAAAAAGGGGGAAAAAAAAGAAAGAAAAACAGTTAAGGAATAAGAAAGATACCAAAAAAAAAAAAAGAATAAGGAGGGGGAGCCCCCCCCCAGAATCCTTCTCCCATCCCCCTCTCCTCCTCACCCAGGACCTTCCTTAAGATTTTTGTTCCCTATATATAATATAGGGAGTCCAGACCTCCCAGTACCTCTCTTCTTGCTCTCTCAACATCATAGTGAGATTCTCCATTTGCTGGATTTCTGTTATTCTCCCCATCCATTGTATTTTAGTTGGAGCTGCCGTACTTTTCCACAGAATCGGAATACATGCTTTTGCTGCTGTAAGCAGATGCCTTAAAAGGGAGTTTTTGTATTTTTCTGTCGATATCATGTAGAAGAAAAGCTGCGGATTTTCTCCAAGAGACACCTCAGTAATTTCCTTAACTGTTTCAGAAACCATATTCCAAAATTCTTTCAATCTCGGGCAGTCCCAGAATATGTGTAGCATGGTGCCTTCCGCTCCCTTGCATCGCCAGCATTGGTTCGATACTTGTGGAAATATCCGATTCAATACTGCCGGGGTTCTATACCACCTAGTCAGGATTTTGTACCCTCCTTCTTGATATCTTGTTGCCATTGACGCTTTATGCGTAAACAAAAATATTTTCTTTTTCTGCTTCTCAGAGAATGTAACTCCTAAGTCTCTCTCCCATGCTTGTATGAAGGCCAGTTCTTGTGGGGCTTCTGACTCTATCAACAGAGCATACATAATTGAGAGTGAGTGTCTCAATGGTTCCCCTTTTAGACATATCTGTTCGAACCTAGATGGTATACGTACTTCAGGCACCCGTTGCCTAATTGACCGCAGGAAAGCGTTCAGCTGTATTCGCCTAAATATATCAAGATCTTCCGCAAATACACAATCAATCTCCTCCTTAGTCATAATATGATTATCAATCACAAAATGTATGATCCTGCTAATTCCCCGCCGCCTTAATTCTTTAAATCCCCGATCTTTAAGACCCGGCTCAAAAATTGGGGTACCTAGGATGGGGATCATGGGGCTCGGATGCATAGACACCTTTGTTTTCCTAAATATCTTTTTGATAGATTGAAGTGTGGCACCCACCGTGGGGTGTCTTTTCGCCATCTGTGGTATCTCTGCATCCAAGAGCCATGCTAATCCCTCCAAAGGTATGGCAATTGTTGCTTGTTCCATATGTATCCATGGTTTTTCCTTTCGGAGTGTGCACCAGTCCACTACTCTTGTTAAATGGGAAGCTTCATAATAACCCAACGGGTCTGGCAATCCGACCCCTCCTCTCTCTTTAGGTAAAGTCAAAATGTCTCTCCGTACTCTTGCAGATTTACCCGCCCAAATAAATCTCGTAAATCTTGATCTTAAGTCTTTCAGAAAACCTATTGGCAGTTTTATCGGTAGGGTCTGGAACAAATATAAAAGTCTCGGCATTACATTCATTTTGATGATGTTTATTCTACCGAACCACTTAAAGATCTCTTTATCCCATCGCTGAAAATCTAATTTAATCTGTCTAATTAGTGGGGCAAAATTGAGTTCAAACACTCGATTCAGCTTATGTGGTATTTTGGTCCCCAAATAGCACATATGGGAATCTGTCCATCTGAAGGCAAAATTCTCAGAGAGCTGGTGTTTTAGCGTGGAATCTAATTCCACACCCATTGCTTCTGATTTATTATAGTTTACCTTAAAATTAGATATCTCCCCATATGTGCGTAACTCCACCAGCAGAATCGGTAACGATATAACTGGAGCGGTCATAAAAAACATCAAGTCATCCGCATACGCGGCAAGTTTATGTTCTTCTCCTCTTATTGTAATACCCCTAATATCTGGATTGGCCCTTATTGTTCTTAAAAAGGGTTCTAATATAAGAATAAATATGATAGGTGAGAGTGGACATCCCTGCCGCGTTCCATTGCCAATCGCAAATGGTTCGGACATTATATCATTTACCTTAACTCTTGCTCTTGGACAAGAATACAGGCTTGTAATCCAGTTCATCATCCCACTTCTTAATCCTATATGTTGTAACGTGGCTCTCAGGAATGTCCAATCTACCCTATCAAATGCTTTTTCTGCGTCCGCGGATATAAGCACTAATGGTTTTTTACAATGATGAGACAGATGTATAGCACTTAGAACCCTTTGCGTGTTTTCTCTCCCCTCTCTACCCTGGGTAAACCCCACTTGGTCCGGATGTATTAAAGAGGGAATGAATTCCCCTAATCTATTAGCCAATATTTTCGTGAGAATCTTAAGATCTACGTTTAATAGCGAGATTGGACGATAACTGGTACATTGGGCTGGATCCTTCCCCTCCTTGGGGATTACCGTTATGTGAGCCAACAGTGTCTCCCCCGGTATCGTTTGTCCGTCGCGAACTGAATTAACAGCGGCTAAGAATTTTGGTGCCAACGTCTTATAATAAAGCAATGTATACCCATCAGGACCCAGAGCCTTGCCTGGTTTCAATTTTTTAAGGGTTTCTAAAAATTCCTCTGTTGTAATAGGTCCCTCCATTCCTTCTGCTTCCTCTCCAGGCAATTTAGGCATTCCCGAAGCTGCTATATATTCTTTCGCCGACTCCCCTCCATTTAATATCCTTATATTAGGCTGTTGACCCTTTATCTGATAGAGGTTAGTATAGTAGTCTCTGAATGCCTTCCCAATTGCCTGTGAGGAGCTAACTAGAGTGTCTCCCTGGGTTTTGATCTGGGCAATATGATTCCTTGCCCTCGTCTCTCTAAGAGCATTTGCTAGCATCCTGCTGGGTTTATTTCCATGTTCATAATATGCTCGTCTACATCGAGATAGTTTGGCTTTAGCTCTATCCATTAATAGTAAATTTAGTTCCTCCCGTAAGCCCAATAGTTTCTCCTCTGTCTGTTGTGCCTGAGATTTTTTATGTGCCAATTCAAGTACCCGGATCTCTCCCAGCAGAGTGTCCAACTTTGCTCCTATGGATCTTTTCCTGTATGCTCCTAGAGATATAAGAATTCCTCTTATATAACATTTATGCGCTTCCCATCTACAAAATGGAGTTGTTTCTTCTGAGTCGTTCATTTCAAAAAAAGCCTCTAGTTCCTGAGCTATTTGATTCTCATACTCTGGCTCTTTCAGGAGTGTCTCATTTATCTTCCAGTTCCATTCCCGAGGACTTACACCCCCCCATTCTATTGTGCAGTTAGTTGGTGCATGATCCGATAATGTAAATGAGCCTATGGATGTCTCCACTATGCACGACAATACATTCTGAGATATAAAAATATAGTTGATTCTTGTATATGTCTTATGTTTAGCTGAGAAAAAAGTATAATCTCTATCGTGCACATGAAGAACCCTCCAAGAGTCCATTAATTGCAGATCCTGCAACAATCTCTTTGCTCTGCGCAATTTTACATAGGACAAATGAGACACTCCTTTAGAGACATCCAGAGTGGGATCTAGTGCCATATTCAGATCCCCTCCCATCAACAATGCACCCTCTTTATTTTGATGTAATATATTCAAATATGTCTCTAGCGCCGAGACCTGGTCCTCGTTAGGTAAGTATATGTTAACTAATGTAACCTTTTGCTCACATAGAAATCCCTTTACAATCAAAAGACGACCGGTTTCGTCCTTAATTATCTTAATCTCTCTCCATGGTACCTGATTTGAAATCATTATTGATACCCCATTTGCCTTTGTGGTCTGAGATGCACCATGATACACAGTGGGAAATCTACGATTCCCCAATTTTGGAATTTTGTCATTTCTGAAATGTGTCTCTTGTAGAAAAATAATTTGGGATTTGAGTCTCCCCAATTCCACCAGCAATCTGGTACGTTTCTCTGGGCTATTTAGCCCCTTCACATTATATGAGGTGAGAGTTATTCTCGTCATCTTCCCGTTTGACACCCACCAGTCCCCTGGATAGGGGGATGGGCCCCGACAGGGTGAGGCAAAGTAAGGAAGGCCCAAAAAAAATAAAAAAATAAAAAAAATTAAAAAAAAATTAGTAAAATAAAAAAAAATAAAAATAAAAAACCAAGAGAAAAAATATACCTCAGGATCTGGCTAGATCTCCAAGACCCTGAGTAGTGTATATTACCAGCTATAGCAGGCTTTGTGCAACTGCAAGTATGCCTGCCACTTGCTTGGTATGGAAATTGAAAAGTTGAAGCGCCTCCGACTTCCCTCCACTTGGAGGAGAGGCGTTTAAAATTGGGGAAAGTGAATAGGCAGAGCAGAGATCAGAGCTACAGTGCCCATCCACATGCTCCCTTTAATCGATTCCCGCGTCCCTATCTACATATCCTACTCCCGGTTTCTGTCACAGAGAACCCCCTCCCCTTTCTCAGCTATTCATTACTACCTATGTCACATATTACATCATACCCTTATTATATCCTATAGTCTAATACAGCTATCACCCTTATCAAACAGTGTTTCCTTCTATCACAGATTTTTAAAGTATTCTCACAAAATAAAATAACAATACCATTGCAAAAAAAAAAAAAAATCCCTTCCCTTCATGGTTTTCTGGGATGTCATAAATTATATAAATACTCCTCTGCTGTCCAGGTACTCCAATATGCCCCCCCCCATTACGATAATTGCATGGGGGGTTTCCATCCTTCAGTATGATGACCTTAACTTCACTATCCTTAGTCCTAGTACCCTTATTCCCACTGTTCAGGGGATATCCTGCCCTCTAAGTCCTCTCCTCTCCCCTATGTGAGATGTGCTATATGTGCTATTGTGAATTCCATCTACCTTGCCCCCTACCCCTAACCCCTTTATCCCTTACCCCTAACCCCCTTACACAAAAAAAAAGGGGAAAGAGACCATATCTCTCTCGCTTCTTATCACCAATCACTTCAACTATCTCCTTGAGAGAAAAAATAAATAAAAAAATAAATAAAAAATTACCGAGGGGAAAAAGCCCCCATAGAAAAAAGACACCTTGTGTATGACATATTCCTATGCCAATATGTGTATTATCTTCCTAGTTATCAATAGTGAATTGTGAGAAGTGTTCTTTACTATTTATTATTATTCCTCTTGGTCCATTGACCTACTCTGAGGGGTCAAAATACCCCATAGGGAAAAAAATAAATTAAAAAAAAAAAGTGTCATTTGTACCCCCCTTTCTTATCTCCCCACCCCACCCCCTCATTCTTCTCTACTCCCTCTGATCCTTTTTAGATTTATCCTAGAACCCTCCCCTCCCCCCCATCCTAATCATTTCCCTATTACCCATCTCCCCAAACAGTGAATTCGGAAGAGAAGAGAATAAAAAAAACAAAAAAAACAAAAAAAACATGAATATTCTTTACCTAAACCATATACCACCTGGATCATATAACTATATATATCCATGGTTCCTCTATTATCCATAATACAACAAAGCATAATCCTCTAGTCCACTATTATTCTTCCATCTGCATCTTCTGATTTATCCACAAAAAAAAAAAAGAAGGGGGAGGTATCTCCAGAAGCTGGGAAGGACACGAGGGGAACATGAACACACTCTGGTTTACCTATTACATAATTCTCTCCCACCTCCCCCCACCCCCGTAAGAAAACGGGTCATTTCATCCAATTTGCCCCGACCCCCCCCCCCCCCCCCCCCCAAAAAAAAAAAAAAAAAAAAGGACTGTTCTTTCTTTTTTGGATTAGTCGTATTCCTTTTTCATTCCTGTGGTGGGTTACAGGGCCATATGTTTTATACAGCTCCTATATCACTCCTTCTTCTCTCCCTTTGTCCATATCGTTGATAGGGGGGTTGTTCCATAGATACGGGTAACTCTGTCCAATTAGGGACCTCCATGGCCTCTGAACCCAGAAATTTAAAGAGATCTGGAAGTTGGGCAGGTTCTCTTAAATTGAAACTGTACCCTCCTTTTTTTACTATCACTGCCAACGGGTAGCCCCATCTATATGTAGCCCCTTTGTCGCGCAGATATTCCAGTAGAGGTTTTAACATACGTCGCCTAATTTTAGTTTGCCTGCATAGGTCCGGGTATATTTGTATTTCTCCTCCCATGTACTTCAATGTACCCTCCTGCCATGCGGCCCTGAGTATGTCCTCCTTTACCCTGAAAAAATGGACTCTACACAACACATCCCGTGGATTGGTCTGCGTCTGGTTCCGCGTCGTGGGGACTTTGTGCACCCGGTCAAGTTCAATAGGGGTATTTGGGGGGTTCTTTAATAACTGATTTATAATATCCATCACTGTCTCTCTTAGCGCAGGTCCTTCAGTCTCCTCTGAGACCCCCTTTATCCGGATATTATTCCTTCTGCTCATATTTTCCGATTCTTCGGACTGTAACTGTAACCATATCATTCGTTTATGTTGTTTATCTAGTTTTTCTTCTAATAATTCTAATCGTGTCTCTGTCATAGTTTGTACTTGTTCCAGATTTAGTACTCTAAAATCCACCGATTCTACCTTATTATGTACCTCTGCAATCTCATCTCTCAGTGTCCCCGTTATACTAACTAATAATTTTTGAATGTCTTCTTTAGTGGGGAGAGCCTGAATAAGCTGTTTGAGCTGTGTTATATCTTGCTCTATCCCCTTCTCCTGTTCCTGTGTGTTTGGTGTAGCATACGAGCATACCTGTATATCTTCATTGGTACCTGTAGGGAGTTCACCTTCCACTGCATCCATCGCTGTGTCTGATCCAGTCTGTAGTGCTGGAGCCGTTGATGCAGTCGCTGAGACTGTAACCTGCAGTGACCCCTCCGGAAATGGCTCCTGTGTCAGCGCCGAGTTAGCACCTGCATCTCCTGGTTGTTTCAAGTCCTTCTTAACCGTCAGGTACCGGGTAATATACGAGTGGCTTGGAGTGTACGGCACTCCTGTATTCTTTCCCCGTCTCGACATGGGCCGTCAGATACACTGCCACCTCGCTGGATAGGACACTGCAAAGCCTTATCCGTGAAACTGCGGAGCTACGGTGATACACTGATCCGTGCCTCCTTAGAAAACACCTCCGCTCTTTCACCCAGCGCGATGCCGCTTACATAATGTACCGGCCACAGGGCTGTGGGGCTGCAGAGATATTAATGATCGAGTGCAGCTTTGCGAGCACTGCCTTAAGAACCGGTCACCGCGGTTACCCCAGCTGTGGAGAGACTGCTTCGGATCTACAGCGCTACGGCGCTGAGGAGACACCCTCGGTCTGTGATGCCTAGGGGCCGTCGGTCAGCGAGGCTAGGGATATTCTGATGGACCGCGGGAACATCCACAATACTGTCGGTCTACTGAAGGGAGCTCTGTGGCACTGCTAGGCTCCGGGCTCTCACGCCGCCATGCCTAGCCCACTCCCCCCGGAAAACGGAAGTCCACAGCTCCCTTTCTCACTCTTGTGAGAGTTTGCCAGGAAGGGAGGACTGATGAGTCATAAGAGGGCCAATGAGAGCTGCAGAGCTGGAGGTGTGCTTTGGTGTGTCTGTGTAAATGCATTAAGTGAACAGGCAGCAGCTTCAGCTGCCCACAGTTATAATGGATGCAGCCAGACTCAATGGAGGGAGATTTCTGCAGCTTTTTTGACAAGTACAGAATCACAGTATATATAAAATAATATGCAAAGTGGTTGGAGGGAAGCTTCAGAATGGCAAAGATGTTTTTATTACAAATTATGTGAGCAGAATGCAGTTCCTCTTTAAAGCGGAGTTCCACCCTTTTTTTATGTTTATTAAAAGTCAGCAGCTACAAAAAGTGTAGCTGCTGGCTTTTAATAAACATACACTTACCTGCTCCACTGTCCAGCGACGTGCCGCCTGGAGCTCCGCTCCTCTCCCCCCTCCTCCGCCGGCGTGTCCATTCACAGTGTGGGCACCCAGCCGTGACAGCTTTCGGCTTCACGGCCGGGCACTCACTGCGCATGCGCGAACGGCGCAGCGCTCTGTGAGGGGACAGGCGATCGCCTGGGACCTGTCACGTCCCAGGTGATCACCTACAGGGAGGAGCCGCCACAAGGCGATATGACGTATCGCCTAGGCGGCTCCAGGGCGGAAGGAGGAAGTGGGACAGGAAGTCCCACTCCTACTGAAGCCCCCACTCCCCCCCCAAAAGAAATTACATGCCAAATGTGTCATGTAAGGGGGTGAGGAGTGGAATAAAAAAAAGTAAAAAAATTGGGTGGAACTCCGCTTTAAACAGGAGCTCCAGTCTGGAAAAATACAAATACTGCAGCTGCTGACTTTTATCATAAGGACACTTACCTGTCCAGGGATCCCACAATGTCGGCATACCCAAGTTGATTTGTCAATCGGCTTTGGGTGCAGACGCCGGCATTTTAAGTAAGAGAAGCCGGCAGTGAAGCCTTCAGACTTCACAGCTGGTTTCCTACTGCACATGTGCAAGTTGGGCTGTGCTTTCTGAATGATCGCACTGTCTTCTGGGACCTGTGTGGGTCCCAGAAGGTGGCGGTGGGAAAGGAGGAGGGGCTGGAAATGCTCGAAGATCACCGCAGCGATCTTACCCGAAATTTTGGAGCGGGTACCTGTCAAATACAGGTACTCGTTCCCCCCCAAAAATTGCCAAATGTGGCAGTGAAGGGGGAGAGGGTGCAAACAAGCGGAGCATCACCTTTTGGGTGGAGTTCTGCCTTAAACTCCACTCCACCAAACATCCTTTGACCTAAAATCAAAGGAGCCTAGAAGGAAAAATGATTGGCTGAATAGTGTCTTTATTCAATCAGATGCAGCTTTGGCAATAAAACCTGGAAGCTGATTGGTTTATATGCAGAACTGTGGCTAATTTTGCAGTCTCTAGCTTTAGTAAATAAACCCCAATGTATGGAATGATATCAGTTTGTAATCTGTTCATTGGCTTCTGAGTTTATGTCTCACTTGTTGATACGTGAAGTATTTTAAAGAGAAACTATAGATTTTTAAATGTTATTTTAGATGAATTGGAAATACTTATCTATCTAGTTATTCTATATGCAAGCTCTGCTTCCTGCCTGGTAGGGTTCCTAATAGATATGTGTTGTTCCTTCTCAAGGCAGGTCTATTTGTCAAGTCTGACTAGCTGAAAACAATGAACTATAAACTATAAAAAATAAAATAAAATAAAAAGTATGGCAAGATTCAGTCTGTAAAATCCTATAATTTAAAGATCTATCTTTTTCACGTTTTCTTACAGGGGAAAATATATTATCTACAAAGATGGAGATGTTAACAGCCCTGCTATTCGTGAGAGACACTGGTTTAATAGTGACTTCAATTTTGACAACGTTCTAAACGCCATGATGGCCCTATTCACAGTCTCCACCTTTGAGGGATGGCCTGCGTATGTATAATATTTAATCCTCTTTTCAGCTCTGAACCTACATGCTCTTTTGGATGTGTAGCAATACCCTCTTCAGGGCCGCTGATTAGTTTTGGGTTTTGCACGTTACGTCTTCAGCTGCGTTGTCCGGGTAGGAAAGTCTGTAGTAATGCAATGTCCACACAGATGTAAAACCTCAAACGGTTATGCCGCGTACACACGATCATTTTTCCGTCGAGAAAAATTAAATTTTTTCCTTTGGACGAGAAAAACTATCGTCTGTGGGCTTTTTGTCGTCTTTCTCGACTGGAAAAACGGCATTAATCACGACGAGAAAAATTAGAACATGCTCTAATTTTTCTCGTTGTTATTCCCGTCGTTTTTTTCCTGCGGCAGTTGTCCCATAGGGAAACACTGCCGGGGAGCCCACACACGGTCGTTTTTTTCGACCAAAAAAAAAATGTAATTTAAAACGGCCGTGTGTGGGGGGAACAAGCTGTTCCTCGTTTTTCACGTCGATTTTCTCAAAGGTGATTTCACCGTCGAAAAAATCGGTCGTGTGTACGCGGCATTAGGCTTTATTTTTCTTATGCAGTATAACTTTGAGAAGTTTATGTTTATGCTTTATGTAAGGCCCTCTGTGTTCTAATAACAAGTGCTCCTATCTGTGTGTTTTATATTTACCTTGTTTCATAGCGGTTCCTCACGATCACGTTACCGGCCGTGTCTCCTCTCTGCCTGGCTGACAGATGCAGCGGGTCGTTTCGACGGGAAAAACGGCATTAATCACGACGAGAAAAATTAGAACATGCTCTAATTTTTCTCGTCGTGATTCCCGTCGTTTTTTTCCGCGGCAGTTTTCCAATAGGGAAACACTGCCGGGGAGCCCACACACGGGCGTTTTTTTCGACCGAAAAAAAAATTTCATTTAAAACGGCCGTGTGTGGGGGGAACAAGCTGTTCCTCGTTTTTTACGTCGATTTTCTCGACGTGTTTTCACTGTCGAAAAAATCGATCGTGTGTACGCGGCATTAGGCTTTATTTTTCTTATGCAGTATAACTTTGAGAAGTTTATGTTTATGCTTTATGTAAGGCCCTCTGTGTTCTAATAACAAGTGCTCCTATCTGTGTGTTTTATATTTACCTTGTTTCATAGCAGTTCCTCACGATCACGTTACCGGCCGTGTCTCCTCTCTGCCTGGCTGACAGATGCAGCGGGCCGAGATTCCCGCGCTGACATCAGCCAAGACGCGAGGAGGAGAGGAGAGAAGGAGACGGCCGTCAAGTGATCGCGGGAAACCGCTGTGATATACGGTAAAGGAGGCATTTTTGTAATAAAGCACACAGACAGGAGCACTTTTTATTACATAAAGTTATGGAAGTGGGTTAACAACCACTTTAAGGGCCTCTTCAGATCAGCAAGACTCAATGAACGCACAGATACTGGTGCATGCTTAGAAGAACAGTGATTCATTGCATTATTTACATTTTTTTTTTTTACTTTTAAGTAAATGTCACAAGTGACATTTTTATTCAGTTATTTTTACTGCAGTGGTTTTGTAATACATCACAACACACTACATTGAAAAAAGTAGTGCATGCAATTCTTTTTTTTTCTGCACTCCAATGCAATGCAATTTTGTGAACTGATCCCATAGAAAACAAAGCAGATTGCCTTGTCTTTGTGTTGGAACTGTGCTGTGATCAGCACAGTCCAACACAAATGGTATGAAGGGGCCCCAATATCAGATTAAATTATAAATTGATAGGCTAAGACCTTCTATTCATTTTATTTTCTTGCTGAAGATTTCCTTCTGACTTGGCAATGGCTCTGTTCTGCTCTGCCATTGACAGCAGTCTTCCCTGCATAATGTTACATTTACGTGGTGGGACTCCATCCTCTTGATTTAGTCCTTGTTTACACAGAGGTACTACACCAGTGGCTGTGTTTACCGAAACAGGTGTTCTTGTCAATTAGGATGCAGCAGCTGCACGGACACAGCTGCTGCTCTCAATTTAACATCTGTGCGAGTGCACGCCCCCAAATGCAGACAATGTGAGTTTGGGCCCGTGCATCCGCATTAATGTCAAACTGGGAGCAGCAGCCGTGTCTGTGCAGCCGCAGCATCCCAATTTACATGAATGTGACTACCTGCATGGGGGTGCATGCAACACCTGTGCATCCCTGTGCGGGTAAACTCAGCCCTTGCGCGGGTGTATGATGTAGTATGCCTGTGTGAATGAGACTTTATACCCGGGCACCCTACCCTACAGGAGTAATACTTGTATTGTGCTGATGGCAGACCCTATAACTGATACCATAGGAACCGAAGTGATGACTGTAGAAAACAGGGTGTTCTTGCATAATTCCTCCTTCTGCTGCACTAGGTTTTGCTCATAGGGCAGCGCCAGGCAATGACTGCAGTCATTATCGCACAGTAGATAAAAGAAAGTACTGTTTTAAGTACTAAAGTACAGTACATTATTGTGATGCATAGTCTGTATGTGCATTGTGCAGCACTACCAGTTGCTGCTGTAGCTGTGATGCCTCCTGCTAAACTGTACAGAAAAGTTGACTTTATCTGACTGTTTTGGGCTATGAGGTTTTTACACACTTGTTTTCTCAAATGCCTATTATTGTGTGTTTGTGTCTTTTCTATTTAGACTCCTGTACAAGGCTATTGACTCCAATGGGGAAAATGTTGGGCCCATCTACAACAACCGAGTGGAGATTTCCATCTTTTTCATCATTTATATCATCATCATTGCTTTCTTCATGATGAACATATTTGTAGGTTTCGTTATCGTCACATTTCAAGAGCAGGGAGAAAAAGAGTACAAGAACTGTGAGCTGGATAAGAACCAGGTAACAGGAGAAATCCTTTTCAAATCACAGTAAAACCTTGGATTGCGAGTAATGCGGTTTATGAGCGTTTCGCAATACGAGCAGTTTAAAAAAAAAAAAAAACGGACTCGATTTGCGAGCGTTGTTTTGCAAGACGAGCAGGATTCAAGCCTCTGGGGTGTGCAGTACCACATGTGGCCAGAGGTGGGGGGTTCCCGAGTGTCTCTGAGCGTCTCCGGGTGTTTCCGGCGCCTCCCACCTTTGGGCACATGCGGTACTGCATACACTAGCAGTGACACTGGAACAAATTATCGGAGTTTCCATTGATTCCTATGGGGAAACTCACTTTGATATACGAGTGCTTTGGATTACAAGTATGCTTCTGGAACGGAGTAAGTCACATAGATGCAGGAATTGCAGCTGCAAGCAAGCTTTAAAAAGTCCTGTAGTGTAAAAGTGCCCTACTTAGTAATGTGCTAAAAGGTATAGCCAAATCAAAAAGTCGTACATTTTACAAGGAATCATTATATTCCTCCCTCTACTGGTGCCAGTCAGATGATTAAATGCCAACATTTGGTCACTTTTCTTTTTATTGGTAGTATCAGAGTTTAGGCAGCACCACTGGAGCTGCAGAACCCTAGAGCAACAGTTTCTCCAAGACAATTGCCTATTTCAGGGATTGTTTTATCATCTTTAAATTGGACACCTATGTAGCGATGACCCCTCAAAAAGCCCACTGGATTTAACTGGGCCCCACCTACATGTTCGGAGGCTGCTTGCCCTGCTTCCAGTCACAGTAGCACAAAAATTCAGGCTCCAGTCTAGAGGTCTATTTAAGATTCATTGTAACACAAAAACCTTAAAAGCAGATACAGTGAAAACTCGGATTGCGAGTAACGCGGTTAACGAGCGTTTCACAATACGAGCATTTTTTTGGGGAAAATCGTGACTCGGTTTGCGAGTGTTGTCTTGCAAAACAAGCAGGTTTCAAGCCACAGCGGTGTGCAGTACCACATTTGGCCAGGTGTGGGGGGGCGCCAGAGCCAACTTCTAAATAAAGGGAAACCCCTTCCCTAGTAATGGTCAGTCATATGAGTCACAGACTCACCAATACATCCTTACGGTGTCATCCTTGAAACCAAAAATCATAATACCATGATAGATATGATATTTTTTTAAGATTTATTGCAAGTCTTGAACAAAAATGCAGAGTGGAGGGTTGAGGGTGCAATAATACCCAAAGCACACAAATCTTGGAGGATAGCTTTCTGAATCTTTGTTCCAACAGTATTAAGCTCGGTGTTAGCAGCCATAAAAATAATGCTGATAGAAGAGGGGACAGCCATTTAATCTGTAACCCTCTGCAAGCAGTCACAGTCCTTAAAGAGGAGTCTGGCTGCAACCATTATAACTGTGGGCAGCTGAAGCTGCTGCCTGTTCACTTCCTGGATTTACATCGAGAAAATAGCTCTGCAGCTCTTAACCACTTCCCTACCCAGCCATAGTCAAATGACGTCCCCAGATGGGATCTCCCATCCTGAGTGGACGTCATATGACGTCCTCGGCTTTGTAGGGGGATATCTGAATGATGCCTGCAGCTAGAGGCATCATTCAGATATCCTTTTGAAGTGCCGGCGATTCTGCGTACCATAAGAACGATCATAGCGGCAGTTCCGCCGCTTGATCGTTCTTACAGGCGGCGGGAGGGGACACCCCCCCTCCCGCCGCTATCCGGTGCTTCTCCGGGCTCCCTGTGCGATCGGGGACCCGGAGCGAATCTTCCGGCGTCGTTGGTGGGGTCACATGATGAGCATAGAGATGACTGGTGACCAGATGGTCACCAGTCATCTCTATGATCGTCGGAGGCCCGGGCGCGATGTGATGACGTCACGCCCGGGCTTCAAATGTAAACAAAGCCGCCATTGCGGCTGTAAGTATGAGATCAGTGAAAATATTTTCACTGATCTCATGCTTTCCAGCCTGGAGGAGAGATGTGGGGTCTTATTGACCCCGCATCTCTCAATAAAGAGAACCTGTCACACATATCCTAATACAAGGGATGTTTACATTCCTTGTAATAGGAATAAAAGTGATCAAAAAAAAAAAAAAAAGTAAAATCATTGTAAAAAAATAAAAAAATAAGTAAAACAAATAAATAAATAATAATAAAAATAAATAAAACGCCCCTGTCCCCGGTAGCTCGCGATCAGAAGCGAATGCACACGTAAGTCACCCACATATGTAAACGCCGTTCAAACCACGCATGTGAGGTATCGCCGCGTGCGTTAGAGCGCGTGCAACAATTCTAGGACTAGACCTCCTCTGTAATTCTAACCTGGTAACCTGTAAAAAAAATTAAAGCGTCGCCTATGGAGATTTTTAAGTACCGAAGTTTGGCGCCATTCCATGAGTGTGCGCAATTTTAAAGCGTGACATGTTAGGTATCTATTTACTCGGCGTAACATTATCTTTCATATTTTCCCCAAAAATTGGGCTAACTTTACTGTTTTGTTATTTTTTAATTCATGAAACCATTTTTTTTTTTTAAAAAGGGCGTTTGAAAAATTATTGCGCAAATATCGTGCAAGAAAAAATGTTGCAATGACCGTCCCTAGGGTGTCTGCTAAAAAAACATATATAATCTTTGGGGGTTCTGAGTAATTTTCTAGCAAAAGAATGATGATTTGTACATGTAGGAGAGAAGTGCTAGAATAGGCCCGGTATTGAATAGGTACAAAAAGCCCTGTATTGAAGTGGTTAATGGCCCTCTTATGACTCATCCCCCCCTCCCTTCTTTGCAAACTCTCACAAGAGTGAGAGAGAGAGCTGTGCATGATGTCATAAGTCTAGGCTTTTTACCAGACAAGAAACATTAAAGGAGCACTAAACCTTTTTTTTTTTTTGCTTAAAAATAACAAACATGTTATACTTACCTCCACTGTGCAGCTCGTTTTGCACACAGTGGCCCCGATCCTGGTCTTCTGGGGTCCCTCGGCGGCTGTCTTGGCTCCTCCCCGCAAGGACTCCACACCTTAATGCGAGTGAGCTCGCATGGTGTGGAGTGATTGCGGGCGCGCTCCCGTGATACAGCGGCGGCCATAGCCGCCGACTGTATCACTCGGCCCCGCCCCCCGGCGTGCCGCGTCATTGGATGTGATTGACAGCAGCGCCAGCCAATGGCTGCGCTGCTTTCAATCTATCCAGTGTAGCCAATCGGCGGCCAGGCAGAAAAACGAAGAGGATGACGGGGACGAGCATGGGACTTTCGAGGGGCCAGGTAAGAAAAACGGGGGCTCGGGGGGGGGGGGGGCGGTATTGTCAAATGTTTTTTCACCTTAATGCATAGGATGCATTAAGGTGAAAAAACATGTAACTTTACTACTCCTTTAAGTGGGCTGTATAAGGTATTTTCTGGCAGAAAAAAAGTTAAAACAACAAGGGCAGAGGATTTAATAGATGGAAAGATGAAAAAATGACTGCAGTTCCATTTTAAGTTGTAGCATGTTACATGTTCAGCAACCTACCCCCACACCGTGGTTCCCCCCCATTGTGACAGTGGGCGAGGGTTCTGCTCCCCGCACCTGCTATCACAATTTGAAAACCACACGGCCATGCTCTGCAGACACTGCCCCATCATTCATTCAGGTAGTGGGGCTGTATAAGGTATTTACTAGCAGAAAAAAAATGTTTTACTATCCAAAGTTAAAACAACAAGGGCAGAAGATTTAATAGATGGAGAGTTGAAAAAATGACTGAAGGTCTGCTTTAACCTCCCTAGCGGTAATCCCGAGCGTGACTCGGGGTTGTTTTTTTATGCTAGGATCGGTAACCCCGAGTCACGCTCGGGGTAGACATTGCAGAGCTCGCAGCGGAGTTTCCTTACCTTCTCCTGGCGATCCAGCGATGATGTCCTCTGCTGTGATCGCCAGCGAGATCTCCGGCGAGTGTCGGCACTTTCGACCCCATCTGACTTCCTAGTTCCGTTCCCTGCGAGCCGCAGCGGCGCAAGGGAGCGGAACTGGGCGGCAAATTCAAAAAGGTAAACACATAGTATACATACAGTATACTGTAATCTTGCAGATTACAGTACTGTATGTAATAATTACACACCCCCTTTGTCCCTAGTGGTCTGCCCAGTGTCCTGCATGCACTTTTATATAATAAAAATCGTTCTTTCTGCCTGTAAACTGGGGATTGTCCATAGCAACTAAAAAGTGTCCCTTTATGTCAAAAGTGGTTTTAGACCAGCTACAAAGCAGCGATAATAAATTAGAATCACTCGCAGAATTGAGCGATAGCGATTTGTGGGGAAATTCGTCAACAAACACTAAATCTAATGACAGCGACAATTCTGCAACTGAGCAAATTTCAGTGTTTTTGATTTGATTACATTATTGAATAATTTTTATTATAATTAGATTACTATTTTTTATAATTATTTATAGTTATTTATTATATTATAATTTATAATTTTGTGTTTCATATTTATCATACCCGGGATGTTTACTAGACTCTGGTTTGGTCAGGTTTAAGTAAGTAATTACTAAGAATCGCAGGCCTATAATACATATCACCAAATTTTCATGCAAAATAATTGTACCGCTTTTGGTACATAATTCCAGAAAGAATCATACCGCCAGGGAGGTTAAGCAGCACACTCTGGAGTTCCCCTTCAAGAAATACTTCCATACTTGAAGCTACAGGCGTAAAAGACCCCACCATTCAAAAGGATTTGAAATAGACATGTGCACCGCCGAAAAATTTGTTAGTTTACATTTCATTTGTTTTTTGTTTATTTTTTCATTTTTCGGGTCATTCGTTATGACCGCAATTTGTAAATTCGAAAAACTAGTAAATTTGTAAATTTAAAAAAAATTGTAAATTAGAAAATTCATAAATTCGAGATTCGAAAGTCCAAAAACCCGAAAATTCGAAAATCAGAAATAATAATAACTAACTAATAATAACTTAACTATTACTAACTATTAAATTATAGGTATTGGAGTTACCTTTCAAATTTGGCTGTTAGTGAACAAAAGCGCAGGGCGTGAAACATGTAAGTCACGGTCGCCACAGCAACAACGAGCCTGCGATCCGCCCATCACCTGGGTACTCTTTGCTTCCGGCCCCGACCTTTGCTTCCAGTTTTTGGAATTAGTGCACGTCACTCAGAGTGCTATCCAGGACGCCAGGTTGTAGCTCGCTACACCAGTCTGCTTGACTGTCAACATCCAGCAGCGTGGACTACAGTACACCTCCCGCAGCACAGTGACTTTTACACCTGACACTAACCAGTAGCTGTATCTCAGAGAGCTGTGTCTCTCCACTCGGTTTTTTTCTGTGTATTGAGCCATCCAGCCATCCGGTCATGATTGGGACTATGGAGTATACGCATTGATGTTAACCCCTTGTCATCAGAAAGTGTGGCGGTATCGCTTACATTATATTTCGGAGTACTTCAACCATGAGAATGAGTTTTATTTTGTTTGATTTTAACTACATCATTTTCATCTGACAGTTGTCTTTTAACTCAAGTGTGTATGCAATAAATGAACTATATTGAGCACCACTATTGGCAAAAGTTCTTTTGTTACTGGTCCCATCGAGCGCTGCTTTTGTTGCTCGTTAGTGAACTTAACAAATACAAATTTTTCCAAAGTTACAAATTATCCGAAATAACGAATGCCGCATCTAAACAAATGTAACGAAACAAATTAATAATAAATAAAAAATAATAATAAAAAGTTTTTATTATTATTATTGTTATTTATTATTATTAATTCGTTACATTCCATTCGTTTAGATACGGCATCATTTGTTATTTCGGATAATTCATAACTTTGGATACATTTGTATTCATTACGTTCACTAACAGCCAAATTTGAAAGGAAATTCCAATACCTGTAATTAAATAGTTAGTAATAGTTAAGTTATTATTAGTTAGTTATTATTTCAGATTTTCGCATTTTGGATTTCCGAATTTCCAAATTATGAATTTTTACAAATTTACAATTTTTTTCGAATTTACACATTTTTTCAAATTTACGAGTTTTCGAATTAATGAATATTCAGAAAAGTTCGTTAAACGGGTTTTCGTTAATTCGGATATTTCCGAATTAACAAATTTGACGAAATTCGTTAAAAAACGAATTTGGAACGAAAGGAATTGCACATGTCTAATTTGAAATTCTTTTGAGCCATTCTTGAGGTTCACTCACCAAAGCTGTTACTGTAACACAGCTTGGTCAAGGACTTGCAGCAGCCTTTGATTGGACAGTGAAAAACATCGCCTCTTTCATGAGCTAACCCCTGAACTCTTGTCAGTAAGCTCTTTGGCTTAGATTGACAGCACTGTACAGCAGTGGCGGTGCGTCCATAGTGAGTGCAGGAGCGCCACCCCCTCTCTCCTGCACCCGTCAATCTCCAATAGATAGATTCATGCATTGTATAAATCTAAATATTGTCGCCGCTGCCGCCCACTATTCAGGTGTCCAACCCCTTGTTGAGCACCGACCATCTGAATTACAGCGGTGGGAGTGTTTTGGAAGTGCCTATTAGAGCCATAGGCTCTATTAGGCTTCCTGATTAGAGCCTGTCGGCTCTAATAGGCCTCCAAATTGTTAAACAGTGGGCGCACTGCTGTGTGTTCCCTGTTTATACAGTGCTGTGTTAGGGAATCGCTTCCCTAACACTGACCCGCCTCTCAGCCAATCAGGTGCACCGGGTCTGGTTACCGGTCACCTAATTGGCTGAAGCGACAGGCACTAGGCGTCCAATCATAGCATCTCTGACATGAAGAGGATGGGAGAAGACATTGAGGACTCGGAGGGAGCATGGAGGACGACGCTGACCCGAGAAAGGTAAGTGCCGGATGGGGGGGGGGGGCAAACTGGCTGTATTTGATGGGGCAAACTGGCGTCGTTTGATGGGGCAAACTGGCGGCATTTGATGGGGCAAACTGGCGGCATTTGATGGGGCAAACTGATTGATGGGGCAAACTGGCGGCAATTGATGGGGCAAACTGGCGGCATTTAATGGGGCAAACTGGCGGCATTTGATGGGGCAAACTGGCATCATTTGATGGGGCAAACTGGCATCATTTGATGGGGAAAAATGGCAGCAATTGATGGGGCAAACTGGCGGCAATTGATGGGCACAGTGGCTGCGTTTGATGGCACAGTGACTGCGTTTGATGGCACAGTGGCTGCGTTTGATGGCACAGTGGCTGCGTTTGATGGCACAGTGGCTGCGTTTGATGGCACAGTGGCTGCGTTTGATGACACAGTGGCGGCAATTGATGGGCAAGTAGCTGCGTTTGATGGGCACAGTGGCTGCAATTGATGTTTTTTTTTTTCAGTTTGTTTGCGCACCCCCAAACATTTTGAGCACCAGCTGCCACTGCTGTACAGTGAAGTAGAGAATTCCCCTCCCTCTCCTAGTCTGAGTGCTGCTGTACAGATGATTACAAGAGGCTAATGCCCCATACACACGATCGTTTTTCATGCCGTTAAAAATGCCATTTTTAAAAATGGCCATTAAAAATGATCGTGTGTATGCTCCAGAGCATTTTTAACGACGTGAAAAACGGCCATTAAAAATTTCGAACATGCTCTCTTTTTTCACGTCGTTTTTCATGTCGTTTTTTTTAACGACGTGAAAAACGATAGTGTGTATGCTTTAACGACATGAAAAAAACGCGCATGCTCAGAATCAAGTATGAGACGGGAGCGCTCGTTCTGGTAAAACTAGCGTTCGTAATGGAGATAGCACATTCGTCACGCTGTAACGGGCTGAAAAGCGCGAATCGTTGCTCAACAAACTTTACTAACATGAAGGGTGGCGTCATTAGAACGAAACTTCCCCTTTATAGTGCCGTCGTACGTGGTATACATGGTTTTAAATGATCGTGTGTACGCAAGACAGGCTTGAGAGGAAACATGAAAAAAAACGACGTGAAAAACGGCAAGAAAAAAAAAGGCAAGAAAAACGATTGTGTGTATGGGGCATTATATAAAGACAGATTATCATTTAATTTTAAAAACAGAATGTTTTTTAAGCCATCCTGTTATTCTTTCAAAAATATATTTCAACAAAAATGGAATAACTTTAGGTTAACATTTGAGTTTATGTCCACTTTAAGGCAAGAGGGTAATGGATGGAGAATGTCCACTTTACCAACATTATAGAAATAGAAAGTATCTATTTTATCTTATTATCTTCCAGCCTATAAAATGTAACTTCTGGACATTTAAAAGCTCAAAAACGTGTTGTAATTACTGCATTTATTAGAATTTTTCTTGTTGCATATTTCAGCGGCAGTGCGTGGAATACGCATTAAAAGCTCGTCCATTGAGAAGATACATTCCCAAGAACCCTTATCAGTATAAATTCTGGTATGTTGTCAACTCCACGGGATTTGAGTACATCATGTTTGTCCTCATCATGCTGAATACACTGTGCTTAGCCATGCAGGTAAGTGAGCAGAGAAGGGGTGCTCTCTTGGTATTTTTGTTAATGCGAATTGTGTTATTTTATATGATTTTTATATTGTTCTTATGTTCAGTAATAAAAAAGCAATATTTTTCTTTTTATTCGGATAAAATATGAAATATTGCTAATGTATAATCGATTTTTATAACTTGCAGTCAGCAGGTGGTAAACAGGTGCAATCTCTAAATCAGGGGTCTCAAACTGGTGGCCCTCCAGCTGTTGAAAAACTACAAGTCCCATCATGCCTCTTCCTGTGGGAGTCATGCTTGTAACTGTCAGCCCTGCAATGCCTCATGGGACTTGTAGTTTCGTAAAAAGCTGGAGGGCCGCCAGTTTGAGACCCCTGCTCTAAATTCTCTGAAGGCTCTTTCTTTCCTAAATGACTCAGAGGAGGGACATTTTCCCCACACTTTCTTCCGCAGATGAATAGCTTAAATTGGTTAGAGACAAGCATGCAGGCATTACAGGGTTGTCTTATATGATAACCCAGCATCCTTGTATCTGAGTGTCATGAATGCAGCATAATGTATATTAAATGTTTAAACAAATAATAAAAGCAGTTATATAAACTCCAGTCTGTAAACCTGTAAATGTTTAAAATGTAGCAAGGTCTCTGATCTTGTCCAGTCTAATGAGAACTTTCCAGGCCAAAGATAGCTGACATCCTTATGTGGTGGGTTGTGAGGCATAGTGAGTGCAAGGTGGACAAAGTTATTGGGCGCCAGACACTTCTTGGATGTAAAAAAGGTTTTATTTCTCTTAACAGTCCTTTTTTTATTTTTGGAGGAAAGAGGGTTTAGGGCCAGGACACCCTTAAGTAGATTCAATTGGCAGACTCTGAGACTTCAATAGGAGGACAGCCGTGCATTGAAAGTCCCCAGCAAGGCTCCGCATCTGCACATGCAGGAATGCCATCTCCTATGGCAACAGTCTAACTCAAACATAGCAGTTTCTTTAGCTTCACTACAACTGCCTCTTATAGTTCTTCAACACTGAGCTTCCGGTCTCTCACTAGACCCTCTGATTCACTGACTCTGAATCCCTTGAGCTCCTCCAATCTTTGTGGTGGTATCTCCCTCAAGCGTCACCCCCGCTTCCCTGCTGGGTCCCTAGATTGGCACTCCAGATACTTCTCAAGCGTCACCCCCGCTTCCCTGCTGGGTCCCTAGATTGGAAACCCAGATACTTCTCAAGCGTCACCCCCGCTTCCCTGCTGGGTCCCTGGCTTGGCACTCCAGATACTTCTCAAGCGTCACCCCCGCTTCCCTGCTGGGTCCCTAGCTTGGCACTCCAGATACTTCTCAAGCGTCACCCCCGCTTCCCTGCTGGGTCCCTAGCTTGGCACTCCAGATACTTCTCAAGCGTCACCCCCGCTTCCCAGCTGGGTCCCTAGCTTGGCACTCCAGATACTTCTCAAGCGTCACCTCGGCTGGTTGGGTCCCTGACTTGATCACCACCTGAAGTTTCCAGATTCTACACTGTGCCTGTTCAGTGAGAATGCTGCTCCGATACTTGCTTCAGTTACTCACTGTCGTCCCTGGTAATAAGCTGGTTGGTCCCTTTGTGGCGACATCTTCCCTTCTACCTCCGACCACATTATCCTTCTCATATCTAATACCACCAAGTGCCCGGCCACCTAGTGGTAGAATAGAAAAGTACAACTAGACCAAGCTTAGGGAGAAATCAATGGATCTGTAACAATTGACCAGGGCTACTACTGGTAAGTAAATTTGTGAGGAGCTCCCTGACTAAACCCCAGGGTGCTACAAAAAGAAAAAAGAAAATCGACCAAATGTATTTTGCTTTTGGTTCCTCCCCCATCAATATGTCAATATTGTTTTAAAAAAACTTTTTGAGTTGAGAAATTGACATTGTTACTGGGTCTCTATGCTTCTTTTTTCAATGCATGCAGTTCACGGCTGGTGGGAGGGACTGACAGGGTGCTGTACATAGCCTCCTGAAAACATCACAGCACCTTGCCTCAGTACTCCTCTAAAGAGCCCTCAGCCATGCTGCAAGTAGTGGGATAGTTCTTGGGATGGGTAATGCGAATATCGAAATGCCTTGATGGGTGGGTGTCAGTTCAGAGGGTTCAGAGTTTCTAGGCAGACTGCATTTGCAAGCAGACTACCCTAGGTAACATCTGCATGACTCAAACAACTGAAATCCAATGAATAAAGGGGTAGGCCAGGGACAGTTGGACTGGGGAGGAAAGGTTTAGATCAGGGGTCTCCAAACTACGGCCCTTCAGTTGTTTAGGAACTACAATTCCCATCATGCCTAGTCATGTCTGTGAATGTCAGAGTTTTACAATGCCTCATGGAACGCGTAGTTCCGCAACAGCTGGAGGGCCGTAGTTTGAAGAACCCTGGTTTAGATGATGCTGGATGTCCTCAAGTCAGTAAATGAGGCTATAAATCTTTCTGCAGTTTCTAATGCACACTGTGAGAGGCTCAAAGTGTACAGTGAAATTGGACTAAGCTATTTCAGTACAAGAGATGAGCCTGTACAACTGTACAAGATTGAGGGTAATGCCGCCTACACACGACCGTTATTCATGTCATGCAAAAAAACAATGTTTTTCTCGTCGTGATTCCTCTCAAGCCTGCCTTGCCTACACACGTTCATGAAAAAAAAAAAAACGCTTGAGCAAAGCGCGGTGACGTACAACACGTACGACGGCACTATAAATGGGAAGTTCCATTTGAATGGCGCCACCCTTTGGGCTGCATTTGCTGATCCTCGTGTTAATAAAGTTTGGTGAGAGACGATTCACGATTTTCAGCCTCGTGCTCTTCAGTCCGTTACAGCGTGACGAATGTGCTATCTCCATTACGAACGCTAGTTTTACCAGAACGAGCGATCCCGTCTCATACTTGATTCTGAGAATGCGCGTTTTTTTCCCCCTCGTAAAAGCGCACAAACGACCGTTTTTCATGACGTGAAAAACGACGAGAAAAAATAGAGCAGGTTCTAATTTTTTTTTGGGCAGTTTTCTCGTCGAGAAAACTGCTATGGAGCATACACACGACTGTTTTTCACGACCAATCTAAAAAATGGCAGTTTTCTCGCCATGAAAAACGGTTGTGTGTACGCGGCATTAGGCCGGAGTTCAGCTTTAAGGGACACAACCTAAAACTATAAACCATACCTCTACAGTTTTGATGTAACATTTGATTTTGTAACGGCTCTCAGTCCTTACTTTTTATTGACTGAATTGTCTGATTTTATATCCCAGCATTATGGACAATCAAAAATATTTAATGATGTCATGGATGTGATGAACATGGTCTTCACTGCTGTGTTTACTGTAGAAATGGTTCTGAAACTTATAGCTTTCAAACCCAAGGTAGGTACTAAATCATTAGATGTGACAAATATGACAATTACACTTAAATGTGATAAAACTAAGATTGCCTGTTATATCCGATATTATCACTGAATGATTATACTTTATATAGAATCAACATCATTGTGAAGAAGTAGTAAAATCTCCCATTCTATGCCCAGTCATTAAAGGAGTCTCCCATCCTAAATCAATAGAGTAATATGCTAGAGGCATCACAACACCTCTTTTATTAGTGTTGGCTTTCCCATAATGTACCATTATGGGAAAGCCTCCTGCAGCCTCCTTTTACGTTAAATAGGAATAAATGACTTAAATGACCATTACTTATACAGTAAAACCTTGGATTGCGAGTAACGCGGTTTACGAGCGTTTCACAATACGAGCTTTTTTTTTTTTTAATCCTGACTCGATTTGCGAGTGTTGTCTCGCAAGACAAGCAGGATTCAAGCCTCTTGGGTGTGTAGTACCGTATGTGGCCAGAGGTGGGGGGCGCCGGAGACCACTCTGAGACGCTCGTAGACACTTAGGTTCCCCCACCTCTGGCCACATGCGTTACTGCATACACTAGCAGTGACACTGGAACAAATTATCTGAGTTTCCATTGATTTAACCTTTAACCACTTCAATACAGGGCATTTTCACCCCCTGCCCAGGCCAATTTTCAACTTTCAGTGCTGTAACATTTTGAATGACAATTGTGCGGTCATGCAACACTGTACCCAAATTGCATTTTTATATTTTTTTCCCCCCACAAATAGAGCTTTCTTTTGGTGGCATTTGATCACCTCTGCGGTTTTTATTTTTTTGCGCTATAAACAAAAATGAGCATCAATATTGAAAAAAAAACCACAATATTTTTAACTTTTTGCTATAATAAATATCCCAAATGTAATAATAAAAAAAAATTAGGTATTCTACATATTTTTGGTAAGAAAAACCCGCAATGACCGTATATTTATTGGTTTGCGCAAAAGTTATATTGCCTACAAAATAGGTTATTGATTTATGGCATTTTTATTATTATTATTTTTTTTACTAGTTATGGCGGCAAACTTTTATCATGACTGTGACATTGCGGCGGACAGATCGGACACTTTTGACACTATTTTGGGATCATTGACATTTATACAGCGAACAGTGCTATAAATATGCACTGAATACTGAATAAATGTCACTGGCAGGGAAGGAGTTAACACTAGGGGGTGATCAAGGGGTTAAATGTGTTACCTTGGGAGTGATTCTAACTGTGGGGGGGATGGGACTGACTAGGGGAGGAGACTGATCGGTGTTCCTATATACTGGGAACACACGATCAGTCTCCTATACCCTGACAGGACGTGGATCTGTGTGTTTGCACACACAGATCCATGTTCCTGCCCTGTCACGAGCGATCGGCTCCTCAGTGACGCGGCGCGCGTGCACGCGTGCCCCCTATACCGCCAGGATGGAAGATCCCATCTGCGGACGTCATATGACTATGAGCAGATACTGAAGTGGTTAAGTAAATATTACTGATTTGTTGCTATGGGTTAATGCGCTGTCACATCTGCTTTACTGTTGCAAAATATCACCCACATCATTAAAGGGGATTGCAATAAAAAACTAAAACTGCTCACTACCTATCCTACCTACTTCCATCCCTAAACACTTACCTGGCTTTACTCACTGCTCCAGCGCTGTCCTGGCTGCAGAACCGCTCCCCTGACTTCCTGACTCATAGGAGACATTGAGAGAAGCAGGAGCTTCTGCTACTGTCAGTCAAACTTCTGTAAGGAGGAAGTGCGGGGAGGGGCTTACCAGCAATGTGGATGTCTATGGATGCACATAGCTCAGCTCAGGGGTGAATGTGCATGGGGGGTGCCTCCATAGCACCTTGCTTGCTAAGGAGGCATCCAAAGGAAGGAGGAGCATAAAGCATCAAAGGGGGGACTTAAGGGAGGTAAGGGACTGCTCTGTGCAATATCGTTGCACAGAGCAGGTAAATCAAAAAATCTTTTTTATTTTACTAAAAAAAATGTACCTTTTAGTATCACTTTAAGTTAGTAACGTTGTTTAGTATGTATCAAATTACCTTTTGTTTGCATATTATCTGGTAGATTTGCGTGGCCAAAAAAAAACGTTGGCTCGTAAGTGACAAGTGGTTGCTGTGAAAACTTTTTTCTACAAATGCATGATAAGGATGAATTTGCTGTGACTTGTCCATATGACATTTCCCCTTGTCTTGCTAGAACTGCCATGGCTAGTGATGTGTGTGGAAGCTGTATTGTTATTGTCATGTGACTGATATTGCTGGGAAGTGGCTGATTAACTAATTATGGTATACTGTGCTTTAAACAAAATATAATGCATTTATACATACAGGGAATTATTCATTGGCTGAGGGTGTACCAAAAATATTAGGAAGGCCCCAACTATCCAAATTGTGTGATAATTGTAGAAAATAAGAGCAAGCTTTAACAGTTATCTACAGTCAGTTGCCAGCAACTCAAATCCAAAATTGTATTTGGGTTATGGCTGTGTATAGCTCAGGAAGTAAAAGAAAGGCCCCATACCCACTATTAGATTTTTGTCTTCAGATTTACCAAAACTATGTAGTGCAAGGGCCTGTCTGATTGCTTACAAAGTGAAACTCTTAAGGTTTGATCTCATATTATATGGTTTTGGTAAATCTGAAGAAAAAAATCTGCAGAAAATCGAATGCCGCGTACACATGATCATTTTTCCCGTCGGGAAAAATTACATTTTTTTTTTTAACAAGAAAAACGACCGTGTGTGGGCTTTTTGTCATTTTTGCTGACGGGAAAAACGGCATTAATCACGACGAGAAAAATTAGAACATGCTCTAATTTTTCTCGTCGTGAGTCCCGTCATTTTTTTCCGCTGCAGTTTTCCCATAGGGAAACACTGCCACGGAGCCCACACACGGTCGTTTTTCTCGACCAAGAAAAAAAATGTCGGGTAAAACGGCCGTGTGTAGGGAACCAAGCCGTTCCCTCGTTTTTCCCATCGATTTTCTCGACAGTGTTTTCACCGTCGAGAAAATCGATCGTGTGTACGCGGCATCATAGTGTGTATGGGGTCTTAGCATTAGAAAAATACCAGGCACTGTAGCTATTGCAGTATTACTTGCTACCAGCAGGTGGCAGCATTCTACAATTACTATTATTACAAAGTAATCTCCAGGTCCCCTTTTAGAGAGATATTGATAGCAATTTAAAGGACAAGACTAATAGGAACTGTAAGCAGTTTTCTTTCAATGAATGCTTACAGCATGTGTTCTATGCACATTTAAAAAATGAAAATGCTTTATTGTTAAAGCAGACCTATGATGAAACACCAACAAATATAAATAAAATACTAAATACTTTTAAATTTTATTAGAAATTTATTTAGAAATGTCAAATGCAAAATTGTTTACAGTGCCCAGTCTGATTTAGAGGAGGAGTGAGCATGCTCTGCTCTGGGCCAATATATGGGCTCTTCACAGTCTTATAACTGCTGGCAGTGGCGTCGCTAGGGGGTGGCTATTGGGGCTGTAGCCCCGAATCATGGGCCCATAGCCCAGAGTCTCTTGCCGCAGGGTTCCTGTCTAACCAGCGAATCGTGGCTGCGGCGGGCGGGCTGCATTAGAAGCAGATGAGAGGAGAGAGGTCAGCGGTGGGACGAGCAGAGATGTCATTATCTCTCTCCACCCCGCATCATCACTCTTCTGCCCTCACAGCCGGGCCTCTTCAATGTGGGAGTGATGTGCGGCCGGGAGCAGAGAGATGACACCATCTCTCACTACCACCACACATCATCGCTCTTCCGCCCTCACAGCGCGGGTGCTAATTTTTTCAGAACACGGTCCTCTTCAATGTCGGAGGAGCAGCAGAGAGCAGAGAGATGACAAAAAGGTTGGTGACCGCTGATATGGTCTCTAGCCTCAGATCTTTTGCAGACCTAGACCTCCGACTGCTGGTATCTTTTTAGCAACTTCATGAACATGAAAAAGATGAATGAAATAAACTGTTCACAGCTGTAATGCAATGTGACACATATTCATGTATATGGCCACTTAGGACATGGTTTTAAGATGCTATCCTGTGCAGAGGATAAGTCCACTTTAAATACATGGCTGACTCACAGCAATAGGCCCTGGGGACTATTATAAATCTATGGCACTCTGAAAACAGGACAATGTTTGATGTATGCCAAAAGCAGTATTTTTTCCAAACGTTTACCATACAAAATTACAGATGATGAATACCGTATATACTCGAGTATAAGCCGACCCGAATATAAGCCGAGGCACCTAATTTTACCACAAAACTGGGAAAACTTATTGACTCGAGTATAAGCCTAGGGCGTACCTCACTTTGCCTCACTGTGTCCATGACTAGACTGACGTTTAACATGGGAGTCTATGGAAGGGGTGCCTGGGTTTGAAAAATCGGTGCTCCCCGGCCGTAGGTCCCCCGGACAAGAAACTTTGCAAACTTGTAAAGGAAGAGTTGGGCTACATGTGTGCCAAGCTTGGGGTCCAGAGGACCTACAACTGGCCGGTACCGGGTCCCCAAAGTCAACAGAGAAATGACCGTTTAACATGGGAGTCTATGGAAGGGGTGCCCGGTTTTGAAAAATCGGTGCTCCCCGACCGTACTTCCCCCGGACAAGAAACTTTGCACACTTGTAGTGGAAGAGTGGGGCTAGATGTGTGCCAAGCCTGGCGTCCAGGGGACCTACGGACGGCTAGTATCGGCTCCCCAAAGTTCAGGAGGTCAGGTGCAAAAAGATGACTCGAGTATAAGCCGAGGGGGGCATCTTCAGCACAAAAAATTGTGCTTAAAAACTCGGCTTATACTCGAGTATATACGGTATGTATTTATGTGTAGAAATATGAGTTGTTTTAGAAAAATATGACCGCAGCTTTTTTTTGGAGAAAACCTGAGTAGCGCTAGACATTGTCCTATTTTCATCTTGTCCTAGTCTTCTATATGCTCCCCAATTTGAACTGGACAAACCAGCAGGCCACTTCACAGACAATATAGATGTGTTGACTTTTGTGTTTGTGTGCTTTGTCCACGGTGCGTGGCTGCATGTAGCTGTCTTGTGAAATGTTAATCGCCTCCATTTGCCCCCTCCTCGGCTGCTGTGTGCAGGGCTATTTTAGTGATGCCTGGAATACCTTTGACTCCCTCATCGTTATCGGCAGCATAGTAGACGTGGTCCTCAGTGAAGCTGATGTAAGTAACAATCCTGTCCCTCTCCCAGTGTCTTCCTTCTCTGTGTCTCCTGCTGCATCCCATCACCTGGACAAGTCACAGACATATCTAACACTTTACCTTCCTTGGGTTCAGGTATTCCTACTTCAGGTGAAGGTTTTCTAGATATTGCATCTTCTATGGGCCTTGTGTATGAGAACCATGAATTCCTTCCTAAAGCTTTTCATACATGAGGTCCATATTGGGATCATCTATGGAGGATTTTGGTAGGACACAACTAATGTTATGTGGCATAGGGAATGGTAAATAAATTAGGTGCTTTCACAACGCTATGGGCCAGCGGCCAAACCTCAGAATCTGAGGAACTATTTACTGTGTTCTTAATCGGCTTTTGATGTTTGTTTTTTATTGTTAGAATGTCGGCGCTCCCTATACTCTGATATTTCAGTTTTTAATAGATGCTGGTGGTTTGAATCATCCTAACATCTTATGTTGATCTCCACTCTGTGCACCTGCTGTTATTATACCAAGGAGACTTATTTTTTCTCTTAAGGCCTGTTAAAGTTTAGTTTAGGAAAATGTTCCAGGAAGATGGAGACTCTATGATGGTAAACGCATGGCTATTTAAGCTAGGGTTGCACCATAACTGTTTTTTTACCAGCGAGAACGGGTACCGTTACTTTCTGTCAAGCACGCACCAATACTGAGTAACTTTGAGGGCTCAAATCGCACTGCAAATAATCCCATGCAATTTGAACAGGAATGTGGTGCAATTCTGGTCGTTTCGTGTAGTTTCCCGCACCACTCCTGTCTGAACCCAGGCTGAAGTCACTATGACAAGCCTAGGTTTGCACAGAAGCGGTGGTAGAAACTGCTTGTGATTTGGATAGGAATTGCACCGCACTCCTGTTCAGATCACATGCGATTCTTTGCAGTGTGATTTCTGCCCATTCATTTTGTATGGGCTCAAATCGTACCACTAAGGTATCAGTTTTAGGTATTGGAGCATTTGCATGAGTTTGAGTACCTATGCAGATGCTTAGTATCGGCAACGATACCGGTATTGGTATTGGTGCAACCCTAATTTAAGCCAAAGAAAGATAGATAGGATCAATCCGTATCTGGTAGTAGGTGGAAAAGTGGAGGCTAGTGGGCTAAGTAAGCTCCCAGTTTCTTGGTAGAGCTAGTAGGACTTACTGCGGTTGATTTACTAAATGCAAACAGCCTGTTCACTTTGTAAGAGAAGTTGCATTTTGCAAGGGAATTTGCCCTATAGCTTAGTGAATGTGGTAAAGTTTCACTTTGCAAAGAATTACAAATCATGTGCTAGGAAAAAAATAATAATTTTTTATTTGCACATGGTTGGATAACGGAAGTCAGCAGAGCTTCACCTCATCCACTAAGCTCTGCAACAACTTCCCTTGCAAAGTGAGCACTCCACTTGCCTTTAGTAAATCAACCCCACTGTCTCAACCCCTATGGTAATTCTTAATTATGGGATTGGTGTCGTAAAAAGGGGGAAATTAGTTATGTTAATCGGTGTCATCATCTGAGATCCCTGCTGACAAGAGAGCCCGCACCGAGCTCTGAGAAAGGAGGGGCCGCAGACGTCAGCCGGATGGAGGGAAGAGCCGAGATCCCCGCTGACGTCAGCCGGATGGAGGGAAGAGCCGAGATCCCCGCTGACGTCAGCCGGATGGAGGGAAGAGCCGAGATCCCCGCTGACGTCAGCCCGCTCTGAGCTCTGAAGAGCAAGGGGCCGCAGATGTCAGCTGGGAGGACAGAAGAAAACCTCCCGTGGGTCAGCGGTGGCTGTAAATATGGAATTTTTAAATACAGTTACAAAGGGAGAGACACACTAGACCTTATACCAGTTTTAAAAAATTTTTTTAATGAACTTTACTAGGGCTTATTTTCGGGGCAGGGCTTATATTGCAGCCCTCCCTGATAATCAGGTTAGATCTTATTTTCAGGGTAGGGCTTATTTTCGGGGAAACACGGTATTATGTCTCCATAGAGCTCAGTGGTTATACCTGGCATCACCACTTGTTGTCTTTCATTTTGAATACTCCAACAGCAACATTTCCCTGCCATAATTGTTGACTCTGTTCCTGCCTAAATAACAAATTTGAAAGAGGAGGTGGGACCCCACATAATGAGCACAGCAGGTGTGCAGACCCAGGAACCTCATGGACCCCACCAGTAGAGCCCCCAAAAGATGGAACTGTGGTTTAATTTTTGTTATCTGACAAAACTGAAATATTGGTTTTGGGTGGACTGAACATAACAGTATAATGACACAAACCCCAATAACAAAAAAAAATCTACTTTCCTAATTTGGCTTCAGATTTTGATTTTGTCTCTAGGGACTATTGAACTTGAGTTCTCTTTGGCCTATTATTTATTAAAGGGTCATTATCTATCAAGCTAAATGAGGTGTAGCCCCACCTAGCATTTCTCTGCTGTCTTCTTATTCCTCTCTTGTCTTGTTCTGTCCTTACTTGTTACTAACAGCACTATTTCACTGACGCTTGGAACACTTTTGATGCCTTAATTGTTGTCGGTAGCGTCGTAGATATTGCCATAACAGAAGTAAATGTAAGTAAATAGTTCTAATAAGTAAAAGTTCTGTCTTGTGTGTCCATGCTGTTCCCTGGTATAACTATGCTTGTTCATTTTCAAACAGCTTCGAGCCCATGGCTAGATACACATGTATTTTGCTTTTACTGATCATACATCTTATTAATGATGGATATAATTATCGTTGTGACTATCAAATCTTTTAAAAATTGGTATGCCAAAGTGTCATTTAGATTTATTTTAAGTGATCACATTGAAACTGAAGCAATTTTTTTTCATTGAATTAAAAGAGAAGTATGGGTTTCCTTTTTTTTTGCTTACATCTATTCTATGTGAGCTGCTGATATCTATAAACCCTCCCAGCCCTCTCAGAAGTGCCCCCATTCTGTTAAAATCGAGATAAATACCTGTGGGAGGTTCTACAGTCTTTCATACAGCATCTTCTCAGACAATGGTGTGAATATAGAGTCTGGATCCACCCCCTTTCCTGTAATTTTGCTTGATTGATGTCGGCTCTCCTCCCTCTGCTTCTTTCTGAGACTTCACAGAGCGTAGCTGCTCCCCCCTCCTCCCCCTCCCTATCTATCATCACAGACACGTCTCTTAGGGGAGGGGGGACAGAGGCAGGGGGTGTGTTGGTGTGTTGGTGGAGATGTTCACACCCCCTGAGAACTTTTCAAACTCAAAGTGGACTGTTTTTGCCAGCTGAAGGAAAGTTCATGTGCACATGCTGTAAAAACTAAAATAGGTAGGAAAAAAAGATTAGCTGATATGTGACTAATGCGATATGTACTAGTTATTTAACCCATCCCATACTTCTCCTTTAAGCATTTAAATTGTAGATCGAATAAACCTTTTCAACCAATAGGCTTTTTCATCCTAACTTTATAATTATGTGTCACTTCCAAATGAATAAAAACCTGTGTTTTGATTGTTGTATGTTTTTAACCAGGTGGAGACCATTAAATAGCATAAGAAATTGGAACTGTATGTGTCTAGCTAAAAGATCTTTTTTTTTAAGAAGCTGTCAATTTAAAAGATGACATTAAAACTCTAATCACGGAAAACTGGTCACCTGTGTGGCCAGCATTGATCTGGTCTGTTAAGCCTCGTACACACGATCGGATATTCCGACAACAATTGTGTGATGGCAGGGTTTTGTCAGATAATCCAATTGTCTGTATGCTCAATCGGACAATTGTTGTCGGAATTTCCGACAACAAATGTTGGCTAGCATGCTCTCAAATTGTCCGACAACAAATGTCTTGTCGGATTATCCGATCGTGTGTACACAAGTCTGTCGGACTAAAATCCAAAGTACAAACACGCATGCTCCGAACCAATGCTAACCATTAGACAACATTTGCAGAAGTTGCCCAAAGGGTGGCGGTAAAGAGCTGAAAAACCACATTGTTTTGTGAATGTTGGCTGAAAAAGTTCTGCGGTCTGTATGCAGAACAAGTTCACGGACAACGCCCTTCACACAAAATTCCATGGATTTGTCAGACGGAAATCCGATCGTGTGTATGAGGCTTTAGAGTTTACCAATGCTTATGTAGAGTGAGGGCCTGCTGGACTGGACACATACAATGGTTTGTTTCAGTAGGCTCTCACTTTACATATCATATTCAGTGACTCTGCTTGCTGTAGGGCAGAGTGTAAGGCTGGGTTTGCACCTATGCGAATTGGATGTGGTTTTTGCCGCATCCAATTCGCATAGCAGAAAAATGTGACCGGCTCTCTATGAAAACGGTTCACATATCTCGGGGGGGGGGGGCAGCTGCGGAGTGCACTGCACATAAACACTGTGCGGCTTTGACTCCGTTTCAGCGCCAAATTCAGGCAAAGATTCTGCCCTGATTTATCCCTGAAACAGAGAACAGGGACGGAAAGCGTTGCTGTGTGATCCACGGCCGGTTTAGGTGTGTACCGAGCCTGAGACCCCTTTCACACTGAGGCAGTTTTCAGGCTTTTTAGCACTAGAAATAGTGCCTGCAAAGCGCCTAAAAACTGCCTCCCATTCATTGGAATTGAGTGCTTTCACACTGGGGCGGTGCACTTGCGGGACGTCAAAAAAAGTCCTGCAAGCAGCATCTTTGGGGCGGTTTGGGAGAAGTGTATACATATATATTGCAATGAATGGGGTTAAAAGCGCCCCATTAGCGGCCAAAAAGCGCTGCTTAAGAATCGGTAAGGCGTCGCTAAAACGGGCGGCTCTTTACTGCGAATGCGCGGGGGCGGCCCCAGTGTGAAAGGGGTCTAAGGCCCCCTTTACACATGGCCATTCTGTTGCGGTGAATTGGTGCACACACAATAATTTGCATGGTAATGTGCAACTGGGACACAGACAGAAATGAAATTCTGAGGGGAGGGGGTTAGCTTTCCCCTGCTCCACTGAAGAAAATATATTTATTTTATTTCTCCTGTTGGAGAGTTCCACTACTGTATTTCTTATCTGGTTTTATTGTGTCTGCAGGACAGGAAGTAAGGGGAAAATAATATAAAGGAGCCCCAGAAAGCAGTAAGACCCCTTTCACACTTGTGCGCTACCACTAAAGCGCCGCTCATTTGTACACATGTGCAATTCGTTTAGTTTCTAATTTGTTTTTCACACATTTAGAGAAATTCGTTATTTCCAAGTTTTTAAATTTCCGAATTTTCAAATTTCCGAAATTTCGAATTTCCGAAATTTAGAATTTCCGAATTTCCGGATTTTTTAATTTACGAATTTTCGGTTTTGCGAAATTTCGAATTTACGAATTTCCAAAATTCGGATTTTCGAATTTACGAAATTCGGAAATTCGGAATTTTGAAAATTGGAAATTTCGAAAAATTCAAAAATCTAAAATTCGAAAATCTAAAATTCGAAGATGGGAAATTTGGAAAGTTGAATTTCCGAATTTTTAGAATTTCCGAATTTCTGAAAATCGGAAATGTGTTTTTTTTGTTTTTTTGCTTTTTTCAGAAATTCGTTTTTTTCGTTTTCGTTTTATTTATTTTTTTGGAAATTCAGAAATTCGAAAATTCAGAATTTCCGGAATTTCCGAAAAAAGCAAAAAAACAAAAAAATTTTTTTTTTTTCGAATTTGACGAAAAACGCAAAAAAACAAAAAAAAACAAATTTTTCGCAGTGCACATGTCTACTCATTTGCTTTTAACCCCCGCTAGCGGCTAAAGAACGGGTTAAAAACGCTTGTGTTGCTTCTGAAGCACTTTTCAGGCGCTTGAGCAACGCTGCCCATTCATTTCAGTGGACAGGGGCGTTTTGGGAGCACTGTATACAGTAATATTTTCATATTACTGGGTTTAGTAACACTAACTGAATAAGATGAAGATAGAAGCTGATTGGTTGCCATGCACAGCTACTCCAAATTCTGAGTGCTCCAATGTTGATAAATCCCTCCCAAAGATATTGCCATTTTGATATAAGTGGCTTAGCATATCTATTGTCATAAGGCAGTGCAATGAAAATATATCCTCATTATCAGGATAGCTTATGGCTGGATTTACACTATTGCGAATTGGATGACGGTTTCCCCGCATCCAATTCGCATGTCAGGAGATTGTGACCGACTCTCTATGGAGACGGTTCACACATCTCCGGAGCGGCTCCTGTGCGTCTTCTGGTCCTGTTACAGGTCTGAATTCAGCCCAAAATTTGGACCTGAAACGGTGAACAGGGACGCGCCGGACCCCTCCTGTGAGCCGCTCCGTGCGGCAGTGTGAACCCAGCCTCAAAGTGGATATCACATTTAAATATCAGCTAGGGGGTGAAAACAGTATGCTTTGATACTGAGCCAGGAGTGTAGAAGTAATCAATGCAACACGTTATGTATAAACATGATTTAAAACGATATATGGATTTATACCTTTTACGGAAATGAGTCAAAGGACCCGGCAGCTTGACAGCTTTCACTGCTGTGTACTTATGGCTTGCTAAAGCTTTGAGCGAGACACCAACAAAATATTTTACCTTATTTAAAATAGGATTGCAGGGTGGTAGCGCTGTTAGTTTTTGTTCTTTTATGGAAATGCCTTTTATTTTGGAAACAAATAAAAATCTATTGAACACAAAAAACATGATTTAAATACACGTTACTGCATGTTTCCTGCCTACTGATATTTCATTATATTGTGAATTTTTTTATAATATTTCATAGGTTCCATATAATAATCTTTTCAAGAGACAAACCCCTAATAAATAAATAGTACTTTTAAATTACCAAACGTGTTAAATTACATAGTACATACTTCTCATCCACACTTTAAGTTATTGGGCTTGTTATCTTACCCTGTTAAAAAGGAAAAGTACTGGTTAAAAAAAATGATTAGTGTTCTTAACCGATAATTTTGTTTTGCACATTAATTCTTCAGGGTCTGTGTAACTGGGAGCTTGGTAGGAGTGGCAGCACAGTGGTGTAGTGGGTAGCACTCTTGCCTAGCAGTAAAAAGGGTCGCTGGTTCAAATCCCTGGAAGAAGGAAAGGTACCCCTAGGGGCTTTGTGTTGCAACGTTAAGTAAAGATGATCATAGAGTGAGGTTCATAAAAAAAGTACAAATGTTACTTTCAAATCCCAACCATGACACTACCTGCCTGGAGTTTTCATGTTCTCCCAGTGCCTGCGTGAGTTTCCTCCGGGTACTCCGGTTTCCTCCCACACTCCAAAGACATGCTGGTAGGTTAATTGGCTTCTGTCTAAATTGGCCCTAGTATATGAATGTGAGTTAGGGACCTTAGATTGTAAGCTCCTTGAAGGTAGGGACTGATGTGAATGTACAACGTATATGTAAAGCGCTGCGTAAATTGACGGCGCTATATAAGTACCTAAATAATAATAATACATACAGTATATGTATGCTTTGAAGTGTCCCTCTTGCTCATCACATCATTACATTATTTAGCCACTAGATGTCACTGTTTGTGTTAGTAACCCACTGGCTTCAGAGTCTGGTTTAAATGAGTGGTATTTACTGTACTTCTGCAGTCCAGATCCCAAGTGCTGGATTTACCTGGGGAGCTCTATCCTTTGTTCCTTGCAGTGCATAGACCTGGCAAATAGTGGAGGATTTCTTGTTGATTTCTACAGATCATCATTCATTTCCGGGGGCATAAGCCACCAAGGTGGAAATGTACAGTATAAATTTGTGTTAAAGGGTATTTTTATCTAAAGCCCTATTTTGATTTGCTTCCATGTGCTATTGCACCATAAATATATAAGTAAAGTTCAGGAAAACATAACACTTGATGATGGCAAATCTCATTTTTGTAAGGAACTAAAATGTTATCCTTCTCTGCAAATAATGTTGTTCATTCTGCTGTTTTAATTTAAAGACAATGTAAACATTTCTGTTCATTAAAATTCATAAATAAGAGATAATGAAACCTGCAAAAAGGTTACTTTAGAACCAAGTACCATTAAAGTACACCGTGACAAACAGCGAGCAAGCAGGCTTTTATTGCAGAAGAGATATGCAATAAAATACCCCTACCTGCCTGCTAGCTGTCTTCTCTGGCTCTGCAAACTGAGCTGCACATGTGCAGCTCAGCTTACAGCACCAGGCGATCCCTCTGTGCCAGGATGAGTGGCTCCTGCGCATGCCCAGGAGTGATGTCATCCCGTGCCAGCAAATAAAGTTGATCGAAGACCAGCACACAGAAGAAGATGCCAACCCTAGCAAGGAACCGCTGGAGAGAGGAGTATTAGTCCATTTAGTTCTGTTTTAAAGCTAATGCCCTGTACACACGATAGGAATTTTCGATGAAAAAAGTCAGACGGAATTCGTTGGGGTTTTTTAATCAGAAATTCGGAACGTGTGTGGGCCCCATCGGAGAAATTCAGATGAATTCCATCGGAATTTTCAAATAGAACATGTTCTATTTTTTCCCAATGAAATTCCGTCGGAATTCCGATGGAAGTTTGATCGGAAAAAGGTCAGATCGTGTGTACGGGGCATAAGGTTTAGCTAAAAGATAAAAAAATAAAATTCTTTAAAGTTTTAGTTACGTGACTTACTTGTAATGAAGTATGTTCCATGATGTGCAGATGGCTGCATTCTGTAGAAATCGTCACTGTGGGGCTGGCTGCCTCTTCCTGCTTATAAACTTACTCCATTGAGAAAAGTTCTTTCACTGATTACTTTACCTATAATAGGATCTGTGAATGGGAGAGAGTCTTATCAGTCACAGGATTCTCTGCCATTCATAGAACATGTTACAGGCAGTGTAATCAGTAAAATATCTTTTCTCAGTGGAGGAGAGGGCATGTCCCTGTCAGATTATCTTTAGTGTAGCTGAGGCTGGAGACCCAAGCTGTGAACCCCCACAGCTTTAGAGGTTCAGTAGTAGGAAGAGGACATGGCAGCCCTGCAGTGAAGATTTCTACAGAATCCAGCAGCCCTCACATCATGGGATATAGTTAATTGCAGGTAAGTAAAGTAACTGGCTGTAGAGGAAAAAAATAGGTTTTAGTTAAATTGCAGCCTTAATTGTCTAAATTGGGGGGCACTTTGTTTATCATATAGGAAGTCTTGCCTTGCAGAGGAATAAAGTTGACCATACATTAATGATTTTTTTTTTCCGTCCAACCAGTAGGTCTGATTTCCCCATCCACACATTCAAGCTGGATGGGGTAATCACTCCCGCTGCGCTATTGTGTTCTGACGGCGGGAAGCCTTCCCAGCTGTCAGAACACATTGATCAGTGTTGCCGGCTATACTTGGGAGCACTGATCATTTGGGAAAAACCTGACAGGCTGACTTCTATACAACCAGCCTGCCTGTACATGGATCAAAATTTGTCCAGTTATTGCTAAACCGGCCAAAATTCGATCCATGTATGGCCACTTTTCCACTGACTGTAACCTGGGATGCTTTATTATACAAATTGCAATTGGATCATGAATATCAATGTTTGCCCCACCCCCCCCCCCCCCCCCACCAACCTCATGAGTTACTTAACTTATCCATCATAGTAAGGACCAGTAATGACATAGAGAGGTGATAAATAGCAGACCCTCTATTTATCTATGGCATATAACATAAGAATTCATTTTTTCTTTTAACACTTCTTGCATATAACACACGGACACATATGGGCCTTTACCTCACACTCTGTGTAGAAATATGAAAATGAGAATTCTGTATACTGTATATTACTGTGCAAACATTTTAGACAGGTCTGAAGAAATGCTGTAAAGTAAAAATGCTTTCAAAAATATATATTGTAATGGTTTATTTTTATCAATTTACAAACTACAAAGTGAGTGAACAGAAGAAAAATCTAAATAAAATCAATATTTGGTGTGACTGCTCTTTGGCTTCAAACCAGCATCAATTCTTCTAGGTACACTTGCACGCAGTTTTTGAAGGAACTCAGCAGGTAGGTTGTTCCAAACATCTTGTAGAACTAACCACAGATCTTCTGTGGATGTAGGCTGCCCCAAATCTTTCTGTTTCTTCATGTAATCCCAGACAGACTTAATGATGTTGAGATCAGGGCTCTGTGGGGGTCAAACCACCACTTTCAGGACTTTTTGTTCTTCTTTAGATAGCCAAAGATAGTTCTTAATGACATTGACTGTATGTTTGGGTTTGTTGTCCTGCTGCAGAATAAATTTTGGGCCAATCACATGCCTCTCTGATGGTGTGAAATGATGAATAAATATCTGCCTGTATTTCTCAGCCATGAGGACTCCATTGATCAGGCATTGTTAAGGACCATAATTGCAGTGATCAACCAAAGGAAACTTCATGCAGCAGATAAAAGACACATCATGCTTACTTCACTTTGACATCAGAAGATGTCCAGCAGTCCCATGTCTAGAGAAGTCTGGCCAGAAGTGGTCTTCATTGAAGAATTGCAGGCAAAATTCCATATCTCTGACATGGAAACAAGACGAAGCAACTCAACTATGCAGGAAAACATAGGATGTATGAATGGCAACCTCAGCCTGGCCACACCCCCAACACATTTGCCCAACACGGAGCAAAACGCATTGGGGCGTGTCCTGATCGGAGTCCAGGCTGAGGTTGTCATTGATCCACCCAGTATAGGTAAAACACGGATGTGCGGCTTCACTGCCATTGATTGTGGGAGCTGGGACAATCTCGCTCTTGTGTCGGCACTCCCATTGGCGGAATGCTTGAGATCAATAACCCATTTCAGTGAGCTTGAGTGGCACACAAAGCAGTCCAGGGTCGCAGGTAAACATAGGAGCTGGCAGCAGGTGCTCTGGACTGATGAGTCGAAATTTTAAATATTTGGCTGTTTGTTTGCAAAGGGCTGAAGAACGGTACAATAATGAGTCTCTGCAGGCAACAGTGAAGCATATTGGAGGTTCCTTGCAAGTTTGGGGCTGCATTTCTACAAATGGAGTTGGAGATTTGGTCAGGATCAGTGTTGTCCTCAATGCTGAGAAATTCAGGCAGATACGTATCCATCGTGCCACACCATCAGGGAGGAGAGTGATTTGCCCCAAATGTATTCTGCAGCAGGACAATGACCCCAAACATACAGCCAGTGTAATTAAGAACTATTTTCAGTGTAAAGAAGAACAAGGAGTTCTGAAAGTGATGGTTTGGCCCCAACAGAGCCCTGATCTCAACATCATCAAGTCTGTCTGGGATTACATGAAGAGACAGAAGGATTTGAGGCAGCCTACATCCACAGAAGATCTTTGGTCAGTTCTCCAAGATGTTTGGAACAACCTACCTGCTGAGTTCCTTCAAAAACGGGGGTGCAAGTGTACCTAGAAGAATTTATGCTGTTTTGAAGGCAAAGGGTGGCCACAGCAAATATTGATTTGATTTGGATTTTTCTTCTGTTCATTTACTTTCCATGTTTTTTATTGATAAAAATAAACTATTAACTCTTCTATTTCTGAAAGCATTCTTATACAGCATTTTTTCACACCTGCCTAAAACTTTTGCACAGTAGTGTGTGTGTATGTATATATACATATATATCTATATATATATAGATATATACGGTATATAGATATATATATATATAGATATATACGGTATAAATACATTAATACACAATAGGCACACAAAGGCCTTCCATAAGAGAACAACAAGGACGATATAATTCGTTTTCTTGCACCAATGCTTCGGGGAGTCACATTATTGTTCTAGTGCCGACTGTACCTGTTCCTGCAATTATTTATTTTGTGTGGAGCACCAAGGCATTTATTTTGAATAGAATACTGATACTGCCTCTCTACATCCATTATATGCATTATATATCTTTGATGGGAGTTATTCCACCATGTTAATGTAAAAAGTAGCAGGACCAAGAGAATACATGGTCCAGGCCAAGGAGCAAGTGGTATTCTCATTGGAATTTCCCCATTACAGTGTAGACTTATTCCTATGAATTGGGGGTATTTTGTTACCCTTAACAGAAGCCAGGATAGGCCTATCTAGTACTTATATCCACCAAATAAATGGTAGCTATGCCAGGGTTGTATTGTTTCTAACAAAGGATCCAGTTGGAAAAGTCAAATTTTAGATTATTTTGGTAATATTTGGCCAGAGTTAGGCTATAACTTCATAAACTCAGATTTTTTCTGATAGCATTATCATACTCGCCACAAGAAAGACCATAAATAAAAAGGTCACAAACTAGTCGCATTCCAGAAAATTTGATGCCATGCATCATATATATATCAGAAAAATATATCAGGAAGAAATGAAACTTTCCTTCATACTCAAGTGCAAACGAGCTAAGCTGTAACTTAAAAGTCCCATTCTCTCTATGAGCAACTCCCACCACCTAGTGGCAGAAATTTTAGCATAACAAAGAGTCGTTAAAGGGGTTGTAAAGGTTTGTTCTTTATTTTCTAAATAGGTTCCTTTAAGCTAGTGCATTGTTTTCCTTAGATTTCCCTTCTAAATTTTTTTTTTCTTTGTTGTCTTTGTCTGAATTTCTCACTTCCTGTTCCTCCTCAGTGAGCTGTTCTGGCTGACTCCACACCACTCAGATGATGGTGTGAAGTTTAGTGAGGAGAAACAGGAAGTGAGAAATTCAGACAAAGAAAAAAAACACTTAGAAGGTAAATCAAAGGAAAAGGTAAGTGAACCAACAATGCACTAGCTTAAAGGAACCTATTTAGAAAATAAAAAACGAACCTTTACAACCCCTTTAAGTGTAAAAGTGTTGAAGTAGGTAAAACTCTTGACCTCAAAGTTCTCACCGACCCTGACACTATCTGACTAGGTACCCCATAGTCCTTTCTTTTTTTAGCATAAAGACTTTTTTTTTTCAGTCTCTTGGCAAAGTGAAAAAACAAAACACAGGACAGTCCCTCTGGATAATCACCAATAGAACCGGGGATCTGGCAGAGTCAGTGTTTTCCCCTGTTTATCCAAAGTGGTAATGAAGTAGACAATGTTGTCCTTTCCAGGCCTACAGATGACTACCTTGTCAGCATAGATGTGCCTGCCATAACTCCAATGCAGCAGGCACCCACTGAACCGTTTATCCATAGTAGAGGAATAGCCAGCTCTCCTGAAGGGTTTTGGCACAGACAAATAGTCCCAGACAGCTTCATCGTACCACTGCTCTCGGTTGGCCTTGATTTCTTGCATAATTTCTTTAGTAACATAAGGAAACTCCAGACCATACTCTGTGGCAACCCTTTTGGTGAGCACTCTTTGCAATCGGGCAAGTCTGGGTAAAGTTCTGGTTTTCCCCAGTCCAGGAGGCACACAAGAATTTGGAGACTTGCGTACCATAGATCTAACAGACATCTTTTCAGATTCAAGTGCACTAGTAACTTTAGACAATGTCTCTTTAGTAGTGCTGTGTGGCTCCACACTAGGTGACGTCTTCCCAGAATCCACGGCTGTCCAGTCTGAGAAAGTAAAGGCAGAAGCAACATCTTCACCCTGAGCCCACAACAATTCCTGTGACATTGTCTGAAATAGGTCATCATCACTAGAGATATCTGATAGGGAATCTATCTCTGAATCCCTCAAATCCTCCACAAGCGAATATTTACAGTCAGTCCCAGATATGTTCCCCCTTGATCTCTCACCCGTTCCTGTTGTGGATTCTCCAGGGTTCATGCTTTCTTCTGGCTCTGGTTCAGGTAGTTTTTGGGGTAGGCCTCGACCGTGGCCGCGGGAAGCTCTCACATATCCCACCTTCCTCTGGACAGGTGCGATGTCCGCTGATGGCTTTCTAGTAACAGTAACAGCGACATCTCCCTCAGGAACACTCACAGTACCAGATGGGGTGAGAGTTTGTTGACTCCCAGAAGCAAGGGCAGCAGTCTCTACTGTAGCGTTCCCCGTGGCCCAGTCCACTGGATAGGCACGGGGCAACATGGTAGGTTTCTCCACAGCGAACAGGTATTCTCAGCATTGCAAACATCGGACAAATGGACGGAGATGAATGGCCAGTCCCTCGCACCTGTGGCATAGCATACCCAGCGCTTCAATGTCTCCGATAGTGTACAACACAAACCGCCCCTGCGGCTTCAAGCAGATGCCGGTATCCGTCAACAGGGCTCCGGTCAGCATGACACCCGCAGCGGTGCTGGTAGGGAACATCCTGGGCCCCATGGCCGATTGTATCAGCGAGAAGGAAGACATGGCTGCACTCCTGATCTTCTCAGTATGATCACGCAGCTTCTTCTCTTTGGCGCCAGACACACACACGCGTCTCACGCAGCAGGCGGGAACTCCTCCCCCTGCTCCTTTCAGTCACGTAGCTCCCGGGCTTTCTTGGCTCTGCCCGTAGCCTACGCACTTAGAAAGTGATCTGCGCGTAACCCCTTTTTTTCGTAACAAGTAATACAGTCCAGGGCCCTCTTTAACGTAGACTCTCGGTGAAATAACTTTTCTGAGTTGCTCAGGGTAACGACAAATCCTGGATTACGAGCCCCCACATGTAGCACTACCTCCGTAGGAGCTGCTGGTTATTTTTGGTCCTGCCGCTACCCCACAGTTCAATGTATCAAAACTTACTCGGCTCTAAATTGGGCAATGAGCCCAAAGATGAATTCACCAGTCACTTAGTCTTTTTCCAATGCTTTTTATTAAACAACTTGAGCAGTAGAGGGATGGAGGGTTAGGGGAAAGTTCAGATACCTTGTGCGGATCACTGAGGAACTTGAGATCCAGAAGACAAATACAACTCCTTGTCAGCGGATCTTGCTTACCCGGATAGGCCTCTCTCACTGGCCTAGCAGCCGGAATGATGCACGGAACAAAAGTCTCTGTCACAGACTTGATGATAGCAATAACTATTTGTATAATCCTCTGCCACAGGATTCGGTGATCAGTAATAGACAAGCGAACACAGCTACACAGTACCTAAAGTTCCTTTAAGCCCATCCGGCAGTACTGTGAGGTAGATTGTTTAGGGTGCATCCTCCAATTGAGTCACCAGGCTCCTCTTGAGATACCAGCCTTTCGCTCGGTCCTCTCCAAGATGAGTCCTCCCCCGGATCCTTTCAATTTGCTCGGCTTCTTCCTGCAGGACAAACAGCACAGGACCACCTCTGAACCAGTAGGCCCCAGACAGGCTTCTGGGCCTACTTGTAGTCACGTAGCCTCGGGCCAGCAGGGCCCTGAGGCAGAAGAGGAGTTGTCACATACCTTAGGCCAGGCGGGCCATGAGGTGAGAGAGCGAGAAAAATGGCGTCTGCCCCTTAATTATCCTCTCCCAGAATGCACAGCGGTAGACCACTCCCACTGGGCTGTTTCTGGGGAAAAGGACACCCAATACACCTTAGCCTATTGTCCTTCCATCACCGGCCTGTGGTGACAATGACACCTACAGGCGACGGTGTGGAACTGCACGCAACACAGCCAATACTGGAGCAGAGGCTAATTTAGCCATAATATTGAATCTGAACTATGTACAGAACAGATAACCCACTAAATTTACATGCGAGCGCCTGGTCAACAGGAGCAGGGTGCTACACTATCATAATCAGTATCAAAAGAGAAAGAGAGACATTTATTCAATACATAAATACTGATAAAATAGAGTGTATAACATCACCAGTCTGCATCCCAGTGAATGGGAAATTAGGAGAGTCAAGGAAGGTTTTATATGCATATTGTTGGGAACACACATCACCAGGACCCCTGTAATATTACTGCATGTCACATATCACATGTCACATAAGACTTAACAAATGCTATTATCTTGACAACCAGATATAACCTTGTTTGATGCTTTGGTTCTTAATGAGCCATGATCACTGAACCCCATTTAAATGTAAAGCTGACAGTTATGATGTAACAATCACCTTTAGACTTACCATTAACTATGTAGTGCAAGGTCAGCCTTATTAATTACGCACTAAATTAATTAACGTGGTTGTAAACCCTTGCATGCATATACCCAGTGAAGTGAGTGGCCTTGGGTGATACACAGAGATGAAACATATTCTCCTACATAAAATGAACCTGTCTATATGCAGTCTTCCCTTCTCTACATTCGTTGAAAGAGATGCATTTATAAAGCTTGTAGAGCTGTCATAAAAGGGGGTGGAGAGATGCAACTACACTTTGCAGAGCTTTGAGACCTGATTGGAGGTCCCCCCCCCCCCATTACAAGGCACATGGGAACAGAGCTGAGGCTGTCAATCTGGTGGAGGTCCCTCCCCTGTCACCTTTTTTCACTTGGTGTCAGGAAAAATTGTCAGAAGTGATTTTTCAGCAGACAGACATGACACTTGGTTCTCTTAATTTGGACACACTATAGAGGGACTACTTTCTTTATATTTCATGCCTGAGTTTTACAACCACTCTAATTAAAGAGCCAATGTCACCTTGCCATACTGGGTAAAGTGACATTGTCCTTGCAATGGCCCTCTCCTGACCCCCTTATTCTCATCTACCAGCACACTCTCACTATCCTTCCTCCTCCGGAGCCGGCACTGAAACAGCTGGTGTTGGTGACCTGGGAGAACAGTGAAGTCGCTCCCCCAGTCATGTGACATTTTTTGGGGCCAATCCCCAAAATCCTGAGCACTGTCATAGGGGAGGTCACATGCTCCTCCATACCTGGAAATCCTGGCTATTATGAATATCTATGGAGGAGGAAGGAGCTGATGGGGAGTGCTGGTAAGGCGTGTATAAGGGGGTCAGGAAGCCCTTTGCAGAGACGCTGTCACTTTTGCCATCATGGACAAGATGACAGTATCTCTTATTAAAATAATATTATATTATATAGTTTTTGTAAATTTAAAGGTGATTGCACAGAAATGTTACAATCGGAATATGGCCAGTTTAAGAAATCAATGCACTTTATTAGTAGACTAGACACAATTCTAAAAACCTTCTAACCACTTCTTGTGTTTATTTTATCCCTAGAAATTTCTACAGGCAAGTATGTAACATGAGTGATGAATATAGCTAACCCCACAAGGCACTGAGTGCCCCGCTTTAATGGCTCATTAACTGCTTCCACACTCTCCATTAATTCACATTACTAATAACCTTTTTTTTCTCTCTGTTAATCTTTCTTTTTTTTTGTAAAGGGTACCTGTCACAAACAATTATTGCAAGCCAATGTTTTGTTATATAGACCAATAAACAGAAGCATACAGGCTTTGAAATTGACAGGGCTAGGCATGGGGTGAACTCTGGGCAGCAATAATAAAAACAAGGTTAATACAAGTCCCCTTTCACACTGGGGCAATTTGCAGGAGCTATAACGCTAAAAATAGCACCCTGAAACAGCCGCTGCTGTCTCTCCAGTGTGAAAGCCCCGAGGGCTTTCACACTGGAGCGGTGCGCTAGCAAGACGGTAAAAAAAAGTCCTGCTAGCAGCATCTTTGGAGCGGTGAAGGAGCGGTGTGTATACTGCTCCTTCACCGCTCCTGCCCATTGAAATAAATGGGCACCGCGGCTATACCGCTGGCAAAGCGCTGCTGCAGCGGTTTTAACCCTTTCTCGGCCGCTAGCGGGGGGTTAGTGGGGCTAGTGGCCGAATACCCCCCAAATACGACGGTAAAGCGCCGCTAAAAAAAGCGTCGCTTTACCGCCGACGCCCCAGTGTGAAAGGGGCCTTATATATTTATAAAAAAAGCATGAAATAATTTTTTTAATGCAACTAGTGAAGGTACTATGCCCAATCAAATACTATTCGAATAGTATTTGATTGGGAATAGTAGTCAGCGCAATCCACAACTGGTTATATTACAAAAATTCCACTCCAGGGCGGCATACATCTGATTGCAGCAGACTGAATCAATAGAGACCTATTTTGTTTTATTTGCGCCGGTAGCATTTCCTACTAGTGAAGGTAACTGATTTTAATTGATATCCGCTACATGTATTCCCCTGTACAGGAGTACTCTGACAGAGGGGCAGTACTAGTAGTACGAACAGGTGCATGCACTTCTGCTGATAGTAGGAAGGAGGACAAAGATTTCCCTTTATGTCCCCTGCTGTTTCTTTGCTGTCCAATCACAGGCTGGGGTCAGGGAGGTGATCTAGCTTTATTGTAGAGCCGCAGAGCGAAAGTCAGATAAGAAACTATACTGCATTGTCTGACTGGGCTTTGTAAATCTCAGGACTGGATGGACAGAAATACACATCTTTACCAGGTAAATTGGAAAATTGGGATAATATAGAGAGAGGGTATAGAAGAGTAAGCAGGGGTAGGAAGACAGGGGAGGGGGGAGATATCTAGAGATATCTAGATGCCCCCATACCCTGAGTCCAAGGCTCAGGGTACATTTCTCTATTAAAATGCTAGATGAGTTTGGTCGTTATAGATGAACCATAACGTCCATACTTGTCAGTATTTTTCATCCTAATCTTTCAGAGCCATAGTGGAGTTTAGTTTTAAGACTTGCGGTTTCTGTGCATAGGCTGTCCCAGACTTTTAGAGCAATAGTTATTCACCTATTATAAGATATACTGAGCATAGTTGTGGAAGATGTGGCCAAATGAAATTTGCATTGATCCCCAAAATCCTGAGCACTGTCATATGTATGAATTTCCAATGACATCCTCTATTGTCCTCTAAGGGATAAGGCCACTCAATTCAATATCTGTTCATACCTCTCAACTTAATACTTGAGAATGAGGCACACTTTAGGATAAGTGACCTGCAGCAAGTGTAGCATACCACAGTGATGAATGTGTGCGGTTAAATTGTGTGTGTGGTCAAACTGTTTACAGTAGGACAGGCTTAAGGGGCATTGTTAAACAAAAAACAGTTTTTATTGTACCTATAAAATATGTTTTGATTGCTTTGTTACAAGTAAGAGTCTCACAGACACATATAAAATGTAGCATATAAATTCTTTAAGAAGAACTTCGTTAAAACAAGCAACTGTTGGGAAATGTAATTCTTTGGTCCCCACAATCCCCCCTTACATTAGGGTCCCCACAGTTCCCCCTTACATCAGGGTCCCCAAGGTTCTTCCCCTTACATCAGGGTCCCTAGAGCCCTAGCTCCCTTATATCTAGGTCCCCAGAGCCCCCCTCCTTACATCAGATACCCCCCAAGAGTCACCCCCCTTGCATCAGAGTACCCTAAGCTACTCCCTTTACATCAGGGTTCCCAGAGTCCCCCCCCCCTTGCACCAGGGTTTTCACAGCCATCCTTCTGACATCAGGATGCCCAAAGCTACCTCCCTAACATCAAGGTCCCCAAATCCCCCCCCTTTTATTAGGGTTCCCAGAGCCACCACTTAACATCAAGGTCCTCAGATTAATTGCTTTTGGCGCTGCTCAAAGTAGAGGTGAAAGCACATCACAGTGTCCCAGGCATGTCCTAATACCAACTCAGGGGGTTAGTAAATTTAAAGAGGTAAATATTGTCGCTTCTCTCGACCAGCCCAGGCGAGTAAATGATGAAGAGCGGCCTCAGCCCGCATGTCTCCACGAAACCACACTCCCTGAGGCATTTCACCCCGCCCACCGGGCTTAATCATAGGGGAGTAATGGACAAAGTAACTATGTCTCTTTAAAGTATTTACATGTTCCTAACAAGCAGCAAAAAAGCTTTAAAACAAGTTCTACCAGACCAGTTGCAGACACTGTGTAGAAATTCATCCTCAAAAATCAAAATGGAGACTCTGAATTGGGGTCTGCCAGTTCTAACCATTTACAAAGACCTGTTGCTTCACTACCATAGAAGGCTGGTAGGCTGCCACAGAAAATAAGGGGAGAGGAGCTGTGATTTCAGATGAACTTCCCAATTTTGCTTTCAGCTACATAGGTCAGTGAGGGGTTGATGAGCCCAATCACACTGGGTACATTGAACTATACTGGAGAGCCTTGCCCAGCCAGTCCCAATGCATAGACAAGACAAATTGTTCAGTTCACACCACTGGGTTGTTTTGGTGTACGCTGAAAAAAGTAGGTGTTGCAGTACTTTTTCCATTGCAGTGCATCACAACACAATACACTTCATTGCAACACTCTGCGGCGAATAAACATCAATGGAATACCACTGTTATATTCCAAAAAGGTTGAGAAAAAAAAGCAACCAGTTTTAAGTGCTGTAATCAGCCCATTGGACCTGTGTACATGGCAGCGCTTACTAGCTGCTGCTGGTGTGAATCATTCCTAAAGATATTTTATTGTTTACGAATATGTGAGTAAATATAATATTATCTATATTCTGGACACAGGTGAGCTTTAGGTAGGTCAGAAATGACCGGCAAGCATATAAAATAAGTCAATTAAAAAACTGTGCAATTCATACTGGAACATTATATTACATTACATTTGAGCTTGGCCTTTTTTGCTGGGTTCATGACCTCTTTTCCTGGCGCCACATACATTAGGCATTTACTGTCTGTTCCTTTAATTAGCTTTATGCTTTTGTAAAGCAACATTCTGCCTTGTGCAGGGCACTGCTATTTCTGTTAGTGGATCCCTTACATAGATGGAGTTCTATTACATATTTGTTTAAGTGAACATGATGTCTCTAGAATTGTTACATTTCAGGGTTGACTGTTTTTCAATCTAACAACAATAATAAGTCTGGCGCCAGGGGACTGGGACAAGGATTTCACTGGGACCAGTGTGTGATATCCTATGGGAGACCAAGGAGCAGCTGTGTGGATAGACACACCAGGAGAGGCGTAGAAGAGGCACAAACATACAGAAGCAACCACAACGGAAAGCGCCGATCGGACCCTACTCATATGGAAAAATTCTCAGATTAAGTCAGTATAATAAAATCATGAGTCAGTTTATTGTCACCATGTTGTGAAGTTAAGGAATGCCAACAATTAAAATCTCCTTGTGTGGATGCACCAGCTATGCAACATAATTACCGCTGTGACAGTACCTTGTTGGGTGGTGGAGTGTGAACCAGCTATGAGTAGCAATGCTCCGATGGTAAACTGAGCTCCTCATGTGCCAAGCCTACTCCGATGTGAGGGAAGAGCAGATGTTTGCAGAGCCGGGTGGAGGGTCGATTGCTTCAACCGAAGCTCCAGTGATGAGTGGCAGGATGGCTGTGAAAGGAAGAGGAGCCGATGGACAGCTGGAAACGGCGCTTGCAGGAACCAGCAGTCATCTTGACTTGAAGAAGGGCCACGCCCGAAACGTGCTGTCACGACAACAGCCACCTACTTCCTCTTCTCTCCTCGGCTTGAGCTTTATCCACCACCCTGTGTTCCAAGCCTTGTTCTGGATCCGTGTTCCCTAAAAGTAGGCCACTACGCTCGGGCGCTTCAACCTGCCTGTCCCTGCAAGCGGTGTTTCCAGCTGTCCATCGGTTCCTCTTCCTTACACGGCCATCAGCGGAGCTTCAGTTGATGCAATCGACCCTCCACCCGGCTCTGCATACATCTCCTCTCCTCTCACATCAGAGTAGGCTTGGCACACGAGGAGCTCAGTTTATCATCGCAGCATTGCTACTCATAGCTGGTTCACATTCCACCGTCCAACAAGGTACTGTCACAGTGGTAATTATGTTGCATAGCTGGTGCATCCACACAAAGAGATTTTAATTGTTGGTATTCATTAACTTCACAACATGGTAACAATAAACTGACTTATGATTTTATCATACTGACTTCATCTGAGAATTTTTCCATATGAGGTGGTCCCGATCAGCGCTTTAAGTTGTGGCTGTTTCTGTATGTTTCTGTTTTTCAATCTCTTTCTTCCTTTTTTTTTTTTTTTAACACGGTTTTCTTTTTATTGTATAGAGCCGTCATTAGCCGTCATAGATGGAAAAATATGCCCTTTAGAAAATGTAATGTGTATTTTTGAACAATGCAAAAATGGCTTAAATATCGCAAAGTACCGTAAATGTTGCTAAATCAATTTATACACACCAAGATATATATTACTGACCATAAACATTTGTTATTTTTTGTGGTTTGGGGCCACTCTTGTTAGCTTTGTCTAAAGTGATATTCTGTTGGACAGCATTACATATTCTTAAAGTTAACCCATCATGAGAGATCAATGGAGGCTGTCATTGCTAAGCCCTCCTATTGAGAGTGCTAGTTCCCTGGCTGTCATGATATTAATGCTATATATTGTAAACATAGAAAAATCTAACACCTATTTAACAATTATTTCCATCATGCAGTCTTCGGGCCTGTGACTTGAAGTAGAAATAAAGGCAAAAATTGTTTCCATTATGGCAAAAGCAAGAGAGTTTTATAACTCCTGTCACGATTCTTTTTTTTTGCGTCCCATTGCAGAGATTTCCCTTCACTTCCTGTCCCATAGCCAAACAGTAAGTGAGAGGAAATGCCTGCAAATTAAAGAGGAGGTCCAGCCCCCCACGAAAAAACTTAAAGTCAGCGGCTACAAATACTGTAGCTACTGACTTTTAATATTGGGACACTTTCCTGTCCTGGAATCCAGCGATGTTGGCACCCCAGCCAACGTTTCCACTGGCTCTCGGGTGCTGCCGCCACCATTGCCTGTAAGGGAAACCAGCAGTAAAGCCTTGCAACTTCACAGACGGATCCCTACTGCGCATGTTCGAAGCACGCCGCGCTTCCTGAATGGCCAGGCAGCGGCGAGGTCTCTTGGAAGTGGGCATGGGGACCTGTCAAACCAGATACCCGTTCCCCCCCAAAAGGTGCCAAATGTGGCGCTGGAGGGGGGGGGGGCAGATAAGCGGAGCTTCCTTTTTTGGGTGGAGCTCCACTTTAAGGGAATTCCTTGGGGACCCACAGGTCACCAAAAACTAGTGTCCCCATTGTAAGATTTCCTCTCTATTACTTTTCTGGGAACAACCCAGAATTTGGGATTTTCTTTTACTTTCACTTTTTAATGATAATGGTAAACAGGACAAATCGAGAGGATGACTCTCCTTAACGGAGGGCACGGACAGCAATAAAAACTGTCAAGTGTTCTAATGCCTGCAGCAAATACAGTCCCATGTTCTTCTCTCATGGCAGATTCACTTTAAGTTGAAAAAGTAATTCTAGTCTAGGCTGTTGATTGAGTACTGGTTTAAGAAGTCAAAACCACTACAGTAAAAACTATACGAACTATGGGAATGGTCTCCCTGACTTTGCATGATGCAGCCGTTTAAATATTTGTCCTTTAACTATCAAAAAAACGAAGGAAAAATAGATAAGAAAAGTACAAAACTGTCTACACTAAGAATAGCTGCATGACCTAGTCATGTATTCCATGTTCATGTCATTAGATCTTGCTGGTTTCAGCACCAGAAGCAAGGAGTAGCATCCATATCATAACTTAAACTATATGACTTGCCTTCAACTTACAATCCTTTTAATTTTTCCAAAGCCACCAGAAATTGACCCAACTGGGCCACCCACGGTAAGATTAGGATCCCTCAAGGATGCCACATTTTTATCTTAAAGTTTTCCTCCATCTGTACAATCTGCAGGTTTCCCTCCTGTTATGTAATGTCTATATTTTCTTCCGGTCATTTACATTTTGCCCACTTTTCTCTGAGCTCCCTTTGAATGTAAACTTGCATTACTATACGTTGACATTGCTATATAAAACAATCTGAAGTTTGTAGTATTACGTACATGGAAATGTTGCATGTGGCATGAGTTGGTCAGGTGTGGCATGTACAATATCTGTTTATTTAGGAACGACTACAAGGCATTGCAACATGATCAGTGCTTTCATTGGGATTGGTGAAGAGACCCTAGGTGTATAATTATTTACATTTATTTCATATTTTTGAAGTTTTTCTTGTGGAACCAAACATAATGTTCCAGTGACAACACTTGAATTAACTGCCAGTTTATTTTCAAAGAGTGATTACATTTGAGTGTTTCAAAGCCCACAAAATCATAATTACAGTACTCCACCATAGAAATGTAAGAGACACAGCTAGCACAGGGAATGATCAATCGTGCTGGAGAGCCTGTCCACAACGCCCTTTAAACTGGTCCTATTGACAAGCAAAGGCTTTAGTGTGTTGATCGAGCTTTCAAATTCTTTTTATAGCGAGTTATTATGCTCATGGGCATCAAAATGTTCTGTGACATCAATAAATTACCCTGTGCTAACACTTATATTAGAGGATTATATATAAGTTAATTTATACATATCTAAAAATATCTTATTAATTTGCCAATTTCTCTGAATATTATCTCTAGATACCTAGTGGGGTTGATTTGCTAAAACTGGAGAGTGCAAAATCTGGTGCAGCTGCGCATGGTAGCCAATCAGCTTCTAACTTCAGCTTGTTCAATTAAGCTTACATAAAAATAAATGGAAGCTGATTGGTTTCTATGCAGAGCTGCATCAGATTTTTCGTAAATCAACCCCAGTAATCCAACTTCTTTAACTTTGTCTGACATTTTATTGTCTAAAGTTGGCCATACATGGATACCCCTTCAGTGGGTCGCTCCCTTTTGTTATCATAGATTAGAATATAAAGCTAGGGGAAGAAGAGAATTTATGAAAATCTGGACAACAAGGGAGCAGTGTGTGGAAACAGGTGAGTATTTACTCTGCAAGCCTTTGATAAGTTGCTATGGCCATTAAAATTAAGATTTTTTTTAACAATATTGCTTGGCTGGATTAATAAAGACTAATAAAAGGCTAAAATACCTACCTATCATTGAGAAAATGCTGCCCTGGTTCCCTCATAGGAAGGTCACTATAACCAAGAAACTAGGCATTTGGTCAAGTGGCAGTCGTTGAGCCACCCAGCCTAACTCTGATGCCCTTCAGCAAAGATCACAGGACCCAGCAAGACTTTTAGGACGGCCATAAATGGAGCAAATTTCTTTCCTGAAAGAAATTCGCTCAATTCTCCCATTAACACTGGCCCCCATCAACCACCGAACCATTGCGTGCTCCGGAAGCGGAAAACACAGTGATTACAGTGATTATATATATATATAACAGCCGCTAGCGATATTCGCATTTAAAATATGGCAGGCTGGTTGTACCCAAGTTTATCGATCTCTTGCCCATACATGGTGCGAACAGTCTATGGCCGGCTTCAGTTATCATTTGAGTATAAGTTTGCTCAGAGCCCTCAGAGTGTATGGAGTCATGCATTCTGTAGTTACCTCTGGGATTACGACTCCCTCCTGCCAACAAGCCCAAATCAGGGTTTTTCAGAATGTTGGGCATAGTGGATATTAGTTTCACTACTTGCACAAGAAATGAGAGAATCAGTAAAAGTACAAAAGCTGATCTCTCTGAAAACTGGTTTCCTAACATTCTGAAAAAAAAAAAAAAATGTAAAACACTATTTTTAGTCCCATTTTTGTTATTACCCTTTATAGTTTTATATGGCATATTTTTTTAAACCTCATTTGGCGCGACAGCAACCATTTAATCATATGGTCCAAACCCAGTAGAAAGTTCTGCTCATGAGATGTTGCTGCCTCCATATCCAGTGTTATTTTTCATGTTCCTCCTGGATTTTTTTTTAATATCTAATGTTCTTGATTTCTTAAAGCCTATGCCAACAGAACAAGGCCCCACTGGGGACCCGGTAAGATAAGTAGTGCCCGGAGTGGATTGACCTCTACTTGCCTTTATCCTGTATCATTTCCTGCCAGCTTGCCCTGTTTATCATTAAGTCTAGGAAAAAAAAAGTTTGAAGTGGGTACACTGGCCCTTATTTCATTTAGCTCAGTGAGAATCAAGGCTGAGAAATGCATGTGCGTGTTCCTGGAATGCAGCTGGAAGCCAAGTCTGTCTGAGCATGTGCAGCTTCAGTGCCTACCACTGGCACGACTTGGCAGGTTTTTTGCACACTATGTAATATACTGCTGTGCTTTTACTAATGGAAAGGCTAAGATAAAAAAAAAAACAAGCTAGACCATCTTACCTGCTGCTGTACTATATTCCATTCAAACTGGTCTAAAAAAGATGGGTTTGCAGTTCAGCGCAGCTGATAAGGTTGTCTACCCCAGATTTACAACATAACATGGTCTGTCTCTTGCTCAACATTATATCTGTGTGCCACCACTTGCTCTGTCCCATGTACTGTCTGCCCACCTACTCTTTTGCCCTGGCTTGATTTGCATGATGCCTTTCAGAGCTCAGAAGACAGTGCTCGTATCTCAATCACGTTCTTCCGACTCTTTCGAGTCATGCGACTTGTGAAACTTCTAAGCAGGGGTGAAGGCATTCGAACGTTGCTGTGGACATTTATAAAGTCTTTCCAGGTATGTTCTGAGTAGTTGTGATCGCTGGTCTGCATGAAATAATAATAAAAAAATAAAATATGTGTGTAACCTATTCCTATTTTCGTCTTGCCATAGATGAGCAGTTTTAAAAAAAATCTATGTGCTGTTAGAGTTCCCCCCTTTTATGGTCTGTGTAAGAAGGAGCAATAAAATGCAACCATTATGTGGGAAAATTGGGAAGTAGAATTTGCATCTGTAATAAGCAAATATGGCTGCTTTCATGTACATATATATTTACACATTCTCATAGAGACAAGGTTGTGAAAACATTTGCATGGACCAATTAGATTATATACATGATATCAATCTCTTTTAACAATCTTTCCCCATCATTGCTCACAAGAAAGTCTCAAAGGGCATTTGTCACATTACCTGACTGATATAGAATCAAGTTTAGACAATTGTTTATTTTGTGGCTTTTCTGTGTTTTATTTAATTTTGTATAAAAGGATATTGTGTTTTTAACTTTTTTTTTAAATTCTCATCTTTCCATAGGCTTTGCCGTATGTTGCCCTGCTTATAGCAATGCTGTTTTTTATCTATGCTGTAATTGGCATGCAGGTAAGGCTGTCAAATGTTACGTTCTTGTTAGATACAGAGGCTCATGTGATGATAAGAATAATAATAATAATAATAATAATAATAATAATAATAATATATATATATATATATATATATATATATATATATATATATATATATAATAGGTACAGGTACTCCCTCCCCCCTCCAAGTTACCCCTTGTCTTTGCCCCCTACCCACTTTTAAGCACACCCCCTGTCCCTGCCCTCCACCCACCTCCCAGTACCACCCCTTTTAGTGAATAAAAAAACAGGTATCATTTTGTGGTGCAAAGTCATTTGTATAGGATTTGCTAATGATAACAAGAAAGTCAGTTTAATAGATCCCCTGCAGCCCACAACAATAGTATCCCCAGCAACAATAGACCCTTCTAGTAACAATAGACTCCCTAGAAACAATAGATCCACCCAAGCAACAATAGGCTCCCATCAGTAACAATAGATTCCCCCAGCAGCCAGCATCAATAGGCCCTCCAGCAACAGTAGACCCCCCGAACAGTAAATATCCCCAGCAACAATAAATCCCCCCCTGGAAACAATAGACTCCCCTCTCCAGCAACAAAACCCTCCAGTAACATAAGACCCCCCAGCAACAATAGATCTACACTAGCATCAATAGACCCTACAGCAAGTCCCATCACCCTTTGCCAGTATATACATTCAGTGCTGGAAGTGCTGAGACTGCCTACCACCACTTACCTCTGCATGCTGTGCTGGCTGAAAAAAAGCCATATATATATATATATATATATATATATCTATAGCCCTAAATTGTGCCGATTAGGTTCACTTACAGTCATTAAAATCGCTGCTTGATGAACATAACTACATATTAAGTTGTTGTTAGTAATTATTGCATTTATCTTACCGCTAGATTTATTCCGCAGAGAATTACCCACCGGCTGATAAATTGCTTGTTTATTCAGAAATAGTAAGGCCTTTAAATGGACTAATTGAAAAAAATGTTGTGCTTGTCCCTTCGGATATTGTTGGATGAACTGTCGTGATGGACTCTTGAAAGCTGTGTACTAACGATCAGATTATCGTACGATTGCTCCAAAAGCGATTTTTGGCATCCGATTTTATGACCGTGTGTACTAGGCATTAGACCTAGGCTTCCCTTCTTCTATCAGATAATCTATTGCGAAATTTGTATAAAGGGGTTCATTCGCTGCAGATGCTGCTTGTATAATGTAGTAAGTGTTTGGGTGATATTTGATCAGCTTTTGTCCAGTGATTTTACTGAGATTTACCCTGCAAAAACACCTCACTGAGCGGGTAATCTCTACATCATCACAATGGGGAATACTGTAAACCTGTCAGGCATGTATCCTTATTTATTTTTTTTAATCAACAAAAAGGTTTTTATTAATGAGAGCACATGGCATTACATCTTATACATGACAAATGTAAGACACTGTGGATATATACATCGGAGTATCAACTGTTTTAACTTTCCAGTCTAATATACTTGCACAGACAATACTGGAATCATACTCCTGTATAGATAGGGTAATGCCATATCCAAGTGCTCATTCTACATATAGAGAGAATGGTAGTAAAAATTAAAATTAAAAGTAAGAATATAAAAGAAACAAAGGGAAAACCAAACAGTAGATAGTAATTGAATGTTAATAACAAACCAACCATTGACGTTTCACCTTGACTCAGACTCGTCAGTTAGAAACAACTCTCCCTGTGGTGTGACAGCAAAGAAGACATGCATGCGTTTAGATAGTCAGTCATTCATCCCTCATCCCATTAGTAGCCTATCCAGGGCCAGCTGTGGCGGAGCCACTTTTGGGGATCTCAACCAGTCCTGCCATATATTGGTAAATTTGTTTGGTGATTTCCTATGCTGATAGGTGTATTTTTCACGGATAAGAGTGGTGTTAACCATTTGTATCCATTGTGCCTCCTGTGGTATACGTGCTGACAGCCACAACCGGGCAATAAGTTTCCTGGCCAAGTATAGCAGTCTCGTAATAGCAATATATATTGGCGGTAGATATAAATCTTCATCCAGACTGCCCAGCAGGCACACCAGTGGCTCCAACCCAAGCTGGACCTGAAAGGTATTATTTATTCTGGCAACAACAGCGCTCCAATACCTCACTAATTTGGGGCACCTCCAAAGCATGTGGATGAGATCACCTGGGTGAGCCTGGCATTTGGGACATATGGGAGAGTCACGTCTACCCCATCTATGAAGTTGAATAGGTGTGCGATACACCCTGTGCAGTATAAACAGTTGTGAGAGTCTTTGTGCTGCCGACACTGAAACCACCGGACCCACCCCCAGTATCTGATTCCACTGCTCACCATCAATGGGACCTACATCTCTCTCCCACCCTTCTCTGCACGGTAGTAAGTCTGGGGCCTGTATGTGTGATAGAAGATGGGCATAGATTCTAGAGATGATTCCCTTTTTCTCCGGGTCAGTAAATATAGATTCGAGGAATGTAGAGTTTTCTAGTTGCAGACTAGAGTGTCTGTTCTGATACCTAATGGCATGTTGTAGTTGTCTGTACTTAAAGTGGTGTCCCCTAAGGGCAGGAAATTCATTTAGCAACTGGGTGAAAGGCTTTAAAACTGAACCATCCAGTATTTGGGCAAGAAATCTGACCCCAGCTCTTTCCCACTCTAATGGATCGGGCACTCTATTTAGTTCCATGTAGAATTGGTTCCTCCATATGGGAGTCTGACGGAAATAACCCGTCACACCAAATATGGACTTGACCCTCTTCCAGATTTTTATTAGTGACCGAATTGTAGGGCAGGTTATAGGGGCTTTAGAGAAGCCCATCTCCATATTGGATAGGGCAGTGTAACTCGTGTCACTGCCCAGTAGGAGACCCCCGGAAGGATCCAGCACCGTCCCAAGATCCCAGCCTGTGAAGTGCTGTAACTGTGCTGACAAATAGTACATTTGGGGGTGTGGAACCGCCATCCCCCCCTGATCTCTAGGAAGCTGCAGAGTGGGCAGTTTAATTCTCGCCCCTCCACCTCTCCATATAAGAGCCCTGAACTGCGAGTCCATACGCTGGAACCAATATTGTGGTATCCAGAGAGGAGCATTGTGTAAGATATATAACAGTTGTGGTGCCCAGATCATTTTTATGAGATTAATACGGCCACTCACCGACAGTGGCAGCCTACTCCAACTTGCTTGTTTCTGCTGAAATTTTTGCAAAATAGGTTTAAGATTTAAAGCTATGAAGTCCCGTGTTTCCCCAGTCACCATTATTCCCAAGTATTTAAATGATGAAACCACCTGTATGTGGGACACGTCCTCCGGCAAAGTTGCCGGCAACGGATCTAATGGTAGTAAGGCAGATTTATGCCACTTGATGGCAAATCCCGACAGCCGACCAAACTGGTCTATTAGTTTCATTACTGCTCTCAGAGAGTGGTCAGTGTCTCCCAGATATAACAGCGTGTCATCCGCGTACAAGGAAATCTTTTCCTCTCCTAGTCCTCTACGGAAGCCTGTGATGTCTGGCGAGGTCCTCACCATAGCCGCTAGCGGCTCCAATGCAAGGGCGAACATCAGGGGCGACAAGGGACACCCCTGCCGTGTGCCCCGATATAAAGGAAATGGCTCCGAGAGGGAGTCATTTATCCGCACCCTAGCCACCGGAGCAGCATACAGCAACTGCACCCAGGAGATAAATCTATCCCCTAGACCAAATTGCCGCAGAACCTCCCACAGGTATTTCCACTCGACGCTGTCAAAAGCCTTGGCAGCGTCGAGGGAAAAGATGGCCCTATTGCCCGGGTTATCCACCGGTATCTGGGTATTGAGGAACAGTCTTCTAATGTTCAGTGCTGTAGATCTAGCCGGGATGAAGCCGGACTGGTCAAAATGCACCAGTTCCGCCACAACTCCGGACAGTCTTGTGGCCAGCACTCTAGCCAATAATTTGACGTCTGCGTTAAGCAGAGATATGGGTCTATAGGAGTCTGGCTGCAGTAAATCCTTGCCCGTCTTTGGTAATACAATAATAATAGCCTCATTCATAGAGGTGGGTAAATTGCCATCCTCTAGGGCGCTGTTCAGTGTTTTTAGAAGGGTGGGCAACAAAATGTCACCATATTTCCCATACGTCTCTGTGGGTAAACCGTCAGCCCCCGGGGACTTATTATGAGCCATCTGTGCTACCGCCGCCGTCAATTCTTCCAGTGTCAGTGGTGCATTAAGTGCTGTAAGTCCCTGCGGCGCTACCCTGGGAAGAGAGCACTGGTCCAGAAAGTGGGCCAGGTCCTCTTGTGTGGGATGCACCTTGGATGTATACAGGTCTTTAAAAAACTGCGAGAACACTTCAAGTATGTCGGTCGGGCCCGTAACTGTCACTCCGTCTGTGTTTTGAATAGCCTCTATATGAGTCAAGCACTGCTGGTTTTTAGCTACCATAGCTAGTAAATGTCCTGTATTTTCTCCTTCATTGAAGTACTTTTGCTGCAGGAAGAACCTCTTGTTCTCCGCAGCTGTTATCGAGACCTGCCTGAACAGGGCCTGTGCCTCCTGCCAGCTGCGTTCTGTCTCCACTGAGGGTACTGATATGTATCTCTCCTCTGCCCTAGCCGCCTCATTCATCACCACATTCTCCCACTCTTTAGTTTTAGTTTTAATTGCATTAATCTCATTAATAATAAGACCTCTAAGGTGGGCTTTTAGTGCATCCCAAATCACACCTGACCGGGCAGTGTCTTGATTATGAAGCATAAACTCCATCAGGCCTCTAGGAATAGTATCCGTATCTGGGAACAGTGCCGGGACAAGGTCATCCAGCGCCCAGGGCAAAGATGTCAAACTGCGCCCCCCCTTTCCCTTAGGGTTAGGGTCAGGGTGCCCCTCATCCCTGCAATAAACCATTGCGCCAGGGGCAACCGCCCCTCCTGCCCACCCCTTGTCCCAGCCCTGTCTGGGAATATTGTAAACCAGAAGGGATTTACCTTCCAGAGTCTGCGCTTCGGGCTTGGGGATGTCATAATAGCAACACTGACAGGGGAGTGATCAGATATGTTACGCGGGGCATATTTCACATAATCAGTCAGTGCATATGCTAGATCATTAGATAAACACAGATCTATCCGGGATAAACATTTGTATGTTGCTGAATAGCACGAGTAGCACTAGACAGCAGGATTTTGATCCCTCCACACATCTCTTAGGCCTATTTCCGCTAGGAATTTAGCGAAAGGAGTGGGACCACCCACTTGGGAAGCACTGCTGACTCTAGATGAGAATTTGTCCAGCCTCTTATCCATTACATTGTTAAAATCACCTAGCACCCAGACCGGAACCCCGGGGTATGCAGCCATAAATTGAGCCAACTGTTTCAGGGGATCAAAAGAGAAGGGCGGAGGGACATAGATATTTGCTAGTATACATGTAAAGCCTGCAAGTTTGCATAATAGGAACACATATCGTCCCTGCCTGTCTATCATAGATTGTAGCAATTGGAAAGTGGTCGTCTGTGAGATAAGGACACTGACTCCCCTCGAGTAGGCTGAGTGAACGGAATGAAACTGGGTGGGGTATCCACGGTGTTTAAGTGTAGAAATGGTACTGTCCTGCAAGTGAGTTTCCTGCAGGCATAGCACCGAAGGTCTGTAAGCCTTCACCGTGGAGAAAAGTGCCACTCTCTTCACTCCGTCACCCAGGCCCCTCACATTCCATGAAATTATGATGCAAGCATTCGACATGTTGAGGTAAATAGGTAATCATGCCATAGAAGCTTTGTCAGGCGCAGAGGCTCACCAATGGGTGCTTTGCGTCTCCACCCGACAGCTTTAAAGATAAAACATAGGTATAAGTACAGTGGCCTCGTCCACTTATTTACATTTCTGGTTGGTAAGATAGTGCAAAAAATGAATGAACTGTTTGTACGGCTTACAACAGCCAATTGTATGAGCAAAAGGAAAAAAATGCCCCGTAACATGGAGCAACAAACGAAAAAAACCAAAAAACAAGGGGAAAAATTAGAAAGGGTTTGTCCGTGCATCCAGTAGACTGTAAGAGAACTTGACGGACAGAAAAAACAAAAAAAGGGCCAAACAAAAGAGTAAACGTGTCCTCGCAGGACAAATGTAGGGGGGGGGGCCCAACGTCTCAGTACAACTTCGATTCAGAGGAACTTGCGAATCCAACGTGTTAAAGAGTAGCGCAAGTTACAATCGTCGTTTCCTCCGCCTGGCAGGAAAATTAAAGGTGTAGAGGGAGACAAAATAAAAATAATTGTCCACAGCTTCTAATATGACATCCGCTTCTCCTTATTGAAAGTGAATAAAGACAGGTCCTCTTCAGACCGCAGGCGCTGGTGCTTTCCTGAGCGTGTGCTCCATCCGGTCCAGCCACATTGATGCATTAGCAGGGTTATCAAAGAACTGCGTTTCGCCATTAGCCGCGATTCTCAGCTTGGCCGGGTAAAGCATGGCATATGCAACTTCGTATTTGTGGAGACGCTTTTTAACCTCAGTAAACTTGGCTCTGCGATGCAGAAAAATCCAGGTAAAAGGATATGCGGGTATTGTCCATTCTCATAAGGTTGGCCTTGGTCCTGGCTTGATTCAGTATGCAGTCACGATCTTTAAAGTTCAGCATTTTGAACAGGAACGGTCTGGGAGGTTCTCCAGGCTTAGGTGGCCTTGGTGGGACTCTATGGGCGCGTTCCACCGCAAACATCGGTGAGAAGGACTCTTTACCAAAAGTGTTAACAAGCCAGTTCTCAATGAATGACACCGGATTTTTGCCCTCAGCTCGCTCTGGTATGCCTACCGCGCGAACGTTATTGTGTCTCTGCCTGTTCTCCATATCTTCTAGGCGCGCAGTATGGCCGTTTATAACGGATTGCATATGGTGGACCTCTCTCTGCAGGGGTGCGACATCATCCTCCACATTGTTCACCCTGTCCTCCAGTGCGGCTGTGCGGTCGCGTAGTTTCTGCAAATCCTGCCTAACCATATTCAGTTCCAGTTTCACTCCTTTGATCTCAATGGTTAGGGATGCAATTGAGGTGTTGCAGGAGGTTACTGCCGCAAAGATATCCCTCAATGTTGGTTCAGGGGATTGATTGTCCTGATCTGTGTGAGCACTGGGGGCCATGACAGGGGCAGATGTACTCACTGTGTCCCATGTGGAGGGCTGTTCCTCATCCTCTGGCCATATCTGCTCCATTGCCTCTTCTGGAGGGTCTATGTCAGGTGCTTCCACAAGCTGGGAAGTGATTTTAGGTGTGCCTCCCTTCCCCAGAGCACCGCCGAACATCCTCATGGCTGCCTCCTTTGCTGAGCGATGGCTCCGGGCGCCATCTTGGCCTCCATGCTCTGCTGAGTGCATGTTGTCTTTCGCACTTCTGCGGGACATGCCCGCCGCCGAATAGGCACTAAATGTACACCGCTGTCCTGGGGAGAGTGAGAGGGACCTTCCAGTGCCGATCGCGGGAGAAGCAGGTGCCGCCATGACCTTTTATCAGGAGAAATGTGCAGGGTGTCGGCGGAGCTCTCACGCTATGCGTCTTATCCCATCAGCCGCAAGCCACGCCCCCCCATGTATCCTTATTTTTAAGAATTGAGATAACATTTAAGGTTCAGTAGCGCAGAAAATCCTGTTCCATACCCCATCATTTGGTTTCCATATACCCAAAGGTGGTGGATACCCCCAGTTAACAATCCCTGGTCTATTTGGACAGGATTTTGGGAAAAAAATCACTGGCAGGAACAACTCCAATGTGATACCACCTGTAATGTGTACAGTTTGTTTTATTGCACGTCTGTAAGGCCTGGTTCACACCTATGCAGGTTGCAGTTTGCATATTCCAGATGCATTTTGCATTTTTCAATACATGTTTTTGATCCATTGAAGTCTATGGAGCCACAAGCCAGAAAAAAGTCCCTGGTCCTTTCCATAAAATGCACAGATGAGAACTACATCCATAGGAAACCATGTTAAATGGACTGTAGTGTGTTTCTGCAAAACTGAAAACACACTAAATAATGCATAGATGTGAACTAAGTGGATGACTAGCACATTGCTTAGAATAAAGTAAAAATATTGAAGGAAAGCAGACTGAGAGCAATATATAGGCTTCCGTCGATGGACTTCTGAAAATTCTGGTTGCCTGGTTGTGCTAATTTAATGGCTTTAGCCATATGACTTTTTCTAAGTCATATAAAAGTAAAGGAATACTTTACACGATGAAACTGCAGGAGAAGCGGTTTAACCTTAAGGATGGTTAGGATGTGGAACTCTCGTCCACAATCGGTGGTGTGGGCAGGAAGTATAGATAGTTTTTAAAGACTCTTAGACGGGCATCTTAACGGAAAAAAATAAGTTGATATGGGAAATTATTTTTCTACACACGCACACAGGTTGAACTGGATGGACTGTTGTCTTTATTCAACCTTACTAACTATGGAACTATGTAAATATGTAACTATGAATAGAACACTGGGTACTTCTAAAGGCATCAACAAATGGTGGTTTAGATTAAATATTTTCTATTTCAGCTAAGGGCAAACCACACAATTAAAAGCATATACCGCTTCAAAGGTAAAGCAACAATATGCATTAACCACTTAAGGACCCCCTCCAGTAGATATACGTCGGCAGAATGGCACGTACAGACACATCAACGTACCTGTACGTCCCCTTTAACTGCCCAACGTGGGGGTCGCTCGTGCGCCGCCCGCGGCACGCTCGCGACCCCGCTACCTTCCCCGTGAGTCGGACCGCGGGTCCCGTGGACTCGATCGCCGCGGGGATCCCCGCGATCGTCTAACGGAGGGATGGAGCGGGGAGATGTTAGTGTAAACACAGCATCTCCCCGCTCACCTACTGACACTGTCACTGATTTCCGCTCTGTGTAATCAGAGCGGAGATCAGTGACATGTCACTCGTAGCCATGCCCCCTAACAGTAGTAATCACTCCCTTAGGCACACTTAACCCCTTCAGCGCCCCTAGTGGTTAACCCCTTCACTGCCAGTGTAATTTTTACAGTAACCAGTGCATTTTTATAGCACTGATCGCTGTAAAAATGACAATGGTCACAAAAATGTGTCAAAAGTGTCCGATGTGTCCGCCATAATGTCGCAGTCACGGAAAAAAATCACTGATCACCGCCATTACTAGTAAAAAAATTATAATTAATAAAAATGGCGTAAAACTATCCCCTATTTTGTAAACGCTATAATTTTTGCGCAAACCAATCAATAAACGCCGATTGAGATTTTTTTTACCAAAAATACAGGTGATACTGGAAAAATTTGAATATCATGCAAAAGTTCATTTATTTCACTAATGAAACTTAAAGGGTGAAACTAATATATGAGATAGACTCATTACATGCAAAGCAAGATAGTTCAAGCCGTGATTTGTCATAATTGTGATGATTATGGCTTACAGCTTCATGAAAACCCCAAATCCACAATCTCAGAAAATTTGAATATTACATGCAATCAATAAAGCAAGGATTGTACATAGAACAATATCGGACCTCTGAAAAGTATAAGCATGCATATGTACTCAGTACTTGGTGGTGTGGGGTTCAGGTCAGGCGAGTTTGCTGGCCAATCAAGCACAGTAATCCCACGGTCATTGATCCAGGTTTTGGTGCTTTCGGCAGTGTGGGCGGGTGCCAAGTCCTGCTGGAAAATGAAGTCAGCATCCCCATAGAGCTTGCCTGCGGAAGGAAGCATGAAGTGCTCCAAAATCTCCTGGTAGACGGCTGCGTTGACCCCGGACTTATTGAAGCACAGTGGACCAACACCAGCAGATGACATGGCTCCCCAAATCAACACAGACTGTGGAAACTTCACACTGGACTTAAAGCATCTTGCAATGTGCGCCTCTCCATTCTTCCTCCATACTCTGGCTCCTTGGTTTCCAAATGAGATGCAAAATTTGCTCTCATCAGAAAAGAGGACTTTGGACCACTGAGCACCAGACTAGGTGTGTTTTTCTTTAGCCCAGGTAAGACTCTTCTCACGTTGTTTGTTGTTCAGAAGTGGCTTGACAAAAGAATTACGACATTTGAAGCCCATGTCCAGGATCCGTCTGTGTGTGGTGGCTCTTGATGCAATGACTCCAGCCTCAGTCCACTCCTTGTGAAAGTCCCCAACACTTTTGAATGGCCTTTTCCTGACAATCCTCTCCAAGCTGCGGTCATCCCTGCTGCTTGTGCACCTTTTTCTTCCACACGTTTCCCTTCCACATAACTTTCTATTAATGTGCTTTGATACAGCACTTTCGGAACATCCAACTTCTTTTGCAATTACCTTTTGAGGCTTTCCCTCCTTATGGAGGGTGTCAATGATGGTCTTCTGCACAACTGTCAGGTCAGCAGTCTTTCCCATGATTGTGATTCCTACTGAACCAGCCTGAGAGACCATTTAAAGGCTCAGGAACTCTTTGCAGGTGTTATGGCTTAATTATCTGATTAGAGTGGGACACTTTGAGCCTACAATATTGCACCTTTTCACAATATTCTAATTTTCTGGGATTGTGGATTTGAGGTTTTCATGAGCTGTAAGCCATAATCATCACAATTATGACAAATCACGCCTTGAACTATCTTGCTTTGCATGTAATGAGTCAATCTCATATATTAGTTTCACCTTTTAAGTTGCATTAGTGAAATAAATTAACTTTTGCACGATATTCTAATTTTTCCAGTATCACCTGTATGTAGAAGAATAGGTATCGGCCTAAACTGAGGAAAAAAAAAAATTTTTACTCTTTCGTCCATGGACCGACACAGCTTCTCTATCGACAAAGTGGGTATTATCCGTTAATTAGGAGTGACTAGGCAGAAAACTTGTAAAAAGTGTTGCATCACACCTTCTACAGTACCGCCCAGGGGGCAGACCCTCTGGGTATAGACCCCTCAGTCTGCATCTCGCAGATCAGTTTTTTTCTGTCTAGCAAGGAGTAGGACATGGCTCCCTTCGGGCCCATTGGTCTGGGGGAAAAATACATTTTTTTGCTAAAAATTTTTTTTGTCTCCTGCGATCTTCGATCAATTGCCGACTGGGTGACAGGCTGGATCCTCGATCCTTGTAGTCTCCCCAGTTTCGACCATCGAGCGTGTGCCGACCCTAGCTACGCGCTGGGTTTTCCACGACATGCCCGTCGCTCCACCGGTGGCCGGTGAGCCTACGCTCCAGGGCCTGCATTGGACCGCTCAGCTTCGGCAGACCTTACGGCCGAGTCGCAGCAGCCTGGCCGGTGAGCTTACGCTCCAAGGCTTGCATCGGACCGCTCAGCTTCGGCTGACCTTACGGCCGAGTCGCAGCAGCCTGTCCGGTGAGCGTCGCACTCCAGGGCATACATATGATCGTCCCCTTGGGTCCAATCACAGCATGCCTGGTCAACAGTCACCTTCCGTGCGCGGACGATGATCTGTTTGGAATGTCTTCCAGCATGATACATGCAGGATAGGTAAGTAAACTCCCCTGCCTCGGCTGGGTGATTTGGCTGGACATTCCTGGAGAGACCAAGTAAGTGGTTGTGGCCCCTTTCTTTCCTCTCTCCTTGCCCTTCCCTCCTCCCTGGGCTTCTAGCTAAGGTTGCTGGGCGCTGGGGGTCACCTAGGAGGCTCCACTGGTGCGGGGCTGGCTGTAACTGACATTTAAAAAGATGTAATTTCTGCTTACCTGTATGTGTGCTTCTTCCCCCTCCATGCTGTCGGCGGCCATTTTGCGGTGGTCCATGCCGGGTTCGGCCTCTAGTGACTGCTCGGCGGCCATGTTCCTGTGGTTTCGGCGCCATTTTCTTGTAGTTCCACACCCTCTGGCCTCTATCGACTGATCGGCGGCCATGTTTGTAATGATCCACGCTGTATGTATATATTGCCGTTCGGCGGCCATCTTTTTGTGGTCTACGGCTGCTTTGGCCTCTATCATCGGCTCGGCAGCCATTTTCTTAGAGCCCACATTATCTTCCATACAGACGTTTGGCGGTCATTTTGCGAGAGTCTCCGGCCTCTAGGGTGCATTACACTGGTGCGAGAAATTCACACAGGAAGCACTGATAAAAGAAGCAGACTGACACAGCAGCGGTGGGACAGCATCACAGGCGCAGCACGGCAGCATAGCGGTACCTATCGAAGGGTGGTAAGTCCTCTGGGTGACCCAGCATCTCTGCAGCACAGGAGGGTGGCCTATTGATATCTTGCCTGGAGCCCTGTGGGTGTCAGCGCGTGGTCAGCATGGCATCTGAGCCAGATGTCTTCTCCCCTGAAACACCAGATTTAGCAGCTGGTGCCCCTGAGGTGTCTATGAACGCTATGACGGCAATCCTAGAGGCGTTTTCTGCCAGGGTGGAAGCAGCACACGGAAATACAGGGGGTAGTAAACGCCCCCATCCCCTGCAAGCTTCTGGGGATAATTCTGATGCAGAACCAGGTCCAGCTATGGCTCAAGGCCCAGATTCTGATGCATCAGAGACTGCAGACCGTGACCGGACAGTGAGGATGACTCCAAGTCCAGGTCAGTACGTGAGACGGCTTTGGTATCTGACCTTATTACTGCAGTGCGGGATACGCTAAAGTTGGAAAATACTGCAGAAGCAGCAGAGACTCCGGTCCACTTTGGGTTTCATAAACCTGCCCGCACTGCTAAGGTGTTCCCTTGTGTGTCTTATTTTGATAAACTCTTATACAAGGAATGGGAGAACCCACTGAGGGTCTTTACAGCCCCAAAAAGGTTTGCGGTACGGTACCCCTGTGAGGAGAGTTTTCTGAAGAAATGGACCTCTCCCCCTATAGTGGACCCTCCGGTGTCCAGACTTAATAGAGCCACCACAATTCCAGTGGAAGGGGCTCCTGTTTTCAAGGACCCTGTGGATAAGAAGGCTGAAGCACTCGCTCGCTACCTATACTCAGTGGTAGGCTCGGCAGTACGCCCGGCATTGGCGGGGGCCCTAGTGTCTCAGACACTTACTGAATGGGCAAGATTGCTACTCCAGGGGTTAAGGAGCGAGATGCTCCTCCTAAAGAGATAACATTGGCCGACCAGTTGGTCCAGGGCCTTAGGTTTGTCTGCGAGTCAGACATAGATACTATTCCCCTACTGTCAAAAGCTTTGGTTTATGCAGTAGCAATACGCCGCCTGATCTGGCTAAAGGGCTGGTCTGCGGACCAGACCTCCAAGAAAGCCCTGTTGGATCTGCCTTTTAAGGGCGACAGACTTTTTGGGGCCTCTATGGATGACATCATCAAGGATGCCACAGGAGGTAAAAGCACTTTGCTTCCTCAAACTAGCAAGGGTAGGGGCCACGCCAAGGGCAAGGGCCCTCCTTTACTGCACGCAAGCGTTTTTTTCGTCCCCCTAGGGCGACAGGGAAAAGACCCCAGGCCGACAAGGTGCCTGCCCAAGGACAAAAGCGTCCTTGGTCCCGCAAACCCAACAAGCCTGCGGACAAATCTGCATCCGCATGAAGGTCCGCCCCCACCCAGCTCTCGGGTGGGGGGACGTCTTCGCAAATTCGCGACTCAGTGGACAGCTCTAGTCTCCGACAGGTGGGTTTGCGAAGTAATCTCCTCAGGCTACAAGGTAGAATATCTCTCTTGCCCATCGGACAGATTCGTCACCTCCAATCTCCAGCTACTACGACCCGTCGGGAGGCCCTGTATGGGGCGGTCCAGGGTCTACTGGAACGCGGGGTAGTTATTCCAGTTCCAGAACAGGAACGGGGTCAGGGTTTTTACTCAAATCTGTTCATTTTGCCGAAGAAGGATGGGGTTCATCCAATCTTGGATCTGAGCCCTCAATTGCTTTGTGAAGGTACAAAGATTTCGGATGGAGTCTGTTCGATCTGTAGTCATGGCTCTCCATCCAGGGGACTTTCTGGCCTCCTTGGACATCAAGGACGCATACCTGCATGTCCCCATATACTCCAGACACCAGAGGTTTCTGAGATTTGCTATCGGGAAGAACCACTACCAGTTTGTGGCCCTCCCGTTTGGCCTTGCTTCAGCACCCAGGACGTTCACCAAGGTTCTCGCTACGATTCTGGCACTTCTAAGACAGCGGGGTATCGCTATCATGGGCTACTTGGACGACCTTCTACTGAAGGCCCCTTTAAGCTCAGAATTAGAGGTAAGCGTGTCCACTACCTGTCAGACTCTTTGAGACTGTGGTTGGATACTAAACACGCAAAAGTCAGTATTGGTGCCCACTCAACGCCTAGTGTACCTGGGGTTGATTCTGGATTCCTCAGAGGCAAAGGTATTCCTCCCTGTGGAGAAGTTGCAGACCCTCCGGGCTGCAGTACGGCAGCTGACTTTCAGGAATTGGTCGTCGCTCCGTTTTTGCATGCGAGTGTTAGGCCTCATGGTAGCCTCCTTCGAGGCGGTCCCATATGCTCAATACCACACTCGAGTGTTACAGAAGGAAGTTCTGTCCAGATGGAACAGATGTCCATCATTTCTGGATTATCAAATCCGAGTGAGCCACCTAGTCAGGAGATCCCTGGTATGGTGGCTGACAGCACCGGCTCTAAATGGCCGGGAAGTAATTTCTTCCGGTTTACTGGATAGTGATCACGACGGATGCCAGCCTTACAGGTTGGGGGGGGGGAGTCTGGGGTGTTCAGTCGGCGCAAGGTCGCTGGACCCCAGAGGAAGCCCTCCTACCGATCAATGTCCTGGAAATCCGGGCGATCAGGCTGTGCCTCTTCAAATGGTCTCAGAGGCTGCAAGGGCGTCCTGTCAGGATCCAGTCAGACAACGCCACAGCAGTGGCATATGTCAATCATCAAGGAGGAACAAGAAGCTCAGCTGCAGCATCAGAGGTCGCTCGCATCCTGAAGTGGGCAGAGAGGAGCGTACCGGCACTGTCGGCCGTGTACATTCCGGGTGTGGAAAACTGGCAGGCGGACTACCTGAGCTACCAGATGCTGGACCAGGGAGAATGGTCCTTACACCTGGAGGTGTTCCAACTCCTCTGCCAAAGATGGGGCACACCAGACGTAGATCTTCTGGCTTCCCGACTCAATCGGAAGGTATTGAGGTTTGTGGCCCGGTCAAGGGACCCATGGGCAGACGCAACGGACGCGTGGTGGCATCGTGGGGTAATTTTTGGCTAATCTATGCCTTCCCTCCCTTAAGGCTTCTTCCTCTTCTGCTCCGCAGAGTAGAGGCAGAGGGAATTCCAATGATCCTAATCGCTCCAGATTGGCCTCAGCGTCCTTGGTACGCCGATCTAGTACGTCTGGTAGCAGATGTCCCCTGGCGACTACCACTACGGAAGGACCTGCTATCGCAAGGTCCCATACTCCATCCTGCTTTACGGTCACTGGCTTTAACGGCATGGCTGTTGAGAACCAGGTACTGAGAGACCGGGGCCTGTCAGATTCAGTAATCTCTACTATGAGAAGTGCTCGGAAACCGTCCTCTAGGAAGGTTTATCACCGCACTTGGAAGGCCTACATCTCCATGTGTGAGGAAATTAAATGGCATCCGCGTACTTATTTGGTTTCCAGAATCCTGCTGTTTTTACAGCATGGGGTGGACCAAAGGCTTGCTCTAAGTATGATTAAGGGACACATATCTGCCCTGGCTGTCTTTTTTCAGCGACCCCTGGCGACTCACTCTCTCGTGAGTACATTTGTGCAGGGGGTTCGACATGTGGCCCCTCCGGTCCGTCCCCCGCTACCTCCGTGGGACTTGAACCTGGTCCTCTCGGTGCTTCAGAAGGCACCTTTTGAGAATATTAGAAATATTCCCCTGTTGACACTTTCTCAGAAAGTGATCTTTTTGGTGGCTGTTACGTCAGTTAGACGAGTCTCTGAGCTGGCAGCCTTTTCCTGCAAGGCTCCCTATTTGATTTTCCACAAGGATAAGGTGGTGCTGCGGCCGCAGCCTTCCTTTCTTCCGAAAGTCGTTTCGGCTTTTCATCTCAATGAAGACATTGTACTTCCATCCTTCCTCATCCATCGAATCCTAAGGAGTCGGCGTTGCATTCCTTGGACGTTGTCCGAGCTTTGAGAGTATACCTATCTGCTACTTCCCTGTTCCGGAAGTCAGACTCACTGTTTGTTTCGGTGGCTGGTCCCAAGAAGGGCCAAGCAGTCTCGTCGGCCACCATCTCTAGGTGGATCCGACAGATAGTAATCCAGGCTTACGCCTTAAAGGGTCAAGCGCCCCCCTTTTCTGGTCACGGCGCATTCCACCAGGGCAATAGGTGCCTCTTGGGCTTTCCGACATCAAGCGTCTGTTTCCCAATTATGTAAAGCGGCGACTTGGTCGTCCGCTCACACTTTCACCAAATTCTACAAAGTTTTTGTAGGTGCATCTGCGGATGCCTCTTTCGGCCGCAAAGTTTTGCAGGCGGCTGTTTAGAGTTGCAACTCCTCCGTTGGAGGAGTGCTGTTTTGTGTTTGGGGTGAAGCTTATTTTTATGCTGTTACCACCCCTCGTTTTTTCTCTGACACTGCTTTGGGATGTCCCACTTTGTCAATAGAGAGGCTGTGTCGGTCCATGGACGAAAGAGTAAATAGGATTTTTTACTCACTGTAAAATCCTTTTCTCTGAGTCCATGGACCGACACAGCACCCACCCCTCCTTTTAAGTTTGTACTGCTTTTTGACGAACTGATCTGCGAGATGCAGACTGAGGGGATATACCCAGAGGGTCCGCCCCCTGGGCGGTACTGTAGAAGGTGTGATGCAACACTTTTTACAAGTTTTCTGCCTAGTCACTCCTAATTAACGGATAATACCCACTTTGTCAATAGAGAAGCTGTGTCGGTCCATGGACTCAGAGAAAAGGATTTGACAGTGAGTAAAAAATTCTATTTTTATATATTTTTGGGGGATATTTATTATAGCAAAAAGTAAAAAATATTGCATTTTTTTCAAAATTGTCGCTCTATTTTTGTTTGTAGCGCAAAAAATAAAAACCGCAGAGGTGATCAAATACCACCAAAAGAAAGCTCTATTTGTGGGAAAAAAAGGAAGTAAATTTTGTTTGGGAGCCACGTTGCAATTGTCAGTTAAAGCGACGCAATGCCGAATCACAAAAAGGGGCCTGGTCATTAACTAGCCAAAATGGTCCGGGGCTTAAGTGGTTAAGGAAGGTAAAAGCTATAGATATAGACACTTTTTAAAAAAAAAAGAAGAGGGGGATCCCCTTTTGCTATTTTGACACCGCTGGTGCATGTTGATTGGCCCAGGGCTGTTACATGAGGTTGAGTAGACTTCTCAGCCCTGTTTAAACTCTTACTGGCACAGGGCGTCCAGTCTTCCTGTGATGGGGAAGTGAAATAATGGTGGATATGTGCTGCTGGGAATGGGGGACAATAAAGAAAACACAATCTGCCCTGCATTGGAAAAGTCCAGGTTTGCTTTAAGGTTCTCTTCAGAAAAAAATAAAAGGTGAACTAACACTTTACATCCTCTCCAGCCCCCCTGGTTCCCGCTATACCTACCTCTGTGGATGCTGAGCTGTCAGTGCCAACGCAGCTGGTGCAGCGGTCCAGGGAGTTGAAATCCCTGCTCTTCTCCCTCTTCTTCAGGGACTTCTGGGGTGGGTTGGAGCGATGCTGTTTGCCAGTGCTGACTAATTGGAATTGCTCTGATCCATCCCGAAGGCCCTGTTTAGAGAAGGGGGGAAGAGCTGAGATTTCAAATCCCTGGTCCAGTGTCCAGTCTCTGTGGTCACTAACAGCTGAGCAACCACAGAGGTAAATACAGCGGGCACCAGGGATGGGGGGAGCAGGTATAATGTTTGTTCACCATCTAATTTTTTCTGAAAAGGTAAACTAACACTTTATTCCTTTCATTGATTGAATACTGCATAGAACAGTCGGAGTGAAATTTCAAGTCTCTAGAGAGCTATTGGAACGTTTTCGTTTACTTTTTTTTTTTGCTTTTTGTAATTGCTATTATTAGCCACCAAGTATTTCTTTTAAACTTCCAGGTACTTTGTTTCATTAAAAACGAATAATCTATATTTGTGTTATGCAGGTTTTTGGTAAAATTGCAATGAGGGATAACACCCAGATAAACAGGAACAACAATTTCCAGACCTTTCCACAGGCTGTGCTCCTATTATTCAGGTAATTACTATTTTAACACCCATATGGTGATTTATTTTTTTAAAGGAAGCACTAAGGATATAAATATGGGTGCAGACATCTCTGACTTGTATTTAAAGTGTATCTAAAATTAAAACATTTGTTATTTTAAATTTTAAATAATATGAATGATAACACAAAAACTTTTCTTTCACTCATGGTTAGTGTTTGGCTGAAGCCATTTATTATCAATCAACTGTATTTACTCTTTTTAAATCATAATGACAACAGAAACTACTCAAATGACCCTGATCAAAAGTTTACATACCCCAGTTCTTAATACCATGTATTGCCCCCTTTAAAGAGGAAGTAAACCCCGGCCGATTTTTTTCTCTTTTTCAACTAATATATTAGACAAGCTCACCGCAATGCATACTACATGTAAAATTTACAAAAACGAGGCCTGCAAAACTTTTTTTCTCCTCTTCTAATTCTCTCTATTTACGGGTATTGAAAGCGCCATTCTTTGTGCTGTATAGTGATTCCTTATCTGACATCACTACTGATTACTGATTCTCTGTTCTAAATCTCGCGCATGCGCCGTAACACTGTAACCAAGCCTCACGTCTTGTTCAGTCACACGGGGGAGTATCAGGAAAAGGAGACGGAGTATAACAACGCAAGACTTCTCCTCTGCCGGACAGAGGGGAAGTTCGCTCAGAGGCAGTTCCGGAAACCATTACAATGAAAACCTGGCAAACTTTGAATGCCGGTTTTGAGGGGCAAAAGTGCGCAAGCACGGTGACGTCATCAAAATGAAAAATACGATTTTAGAGCTATATACAGCGGTGAGTACACTTTCACAGGCAGCGATCAGCTTCCTGTGTTATGGGCTAATTTTTTAAATAATGTTGTCTCCGAGGGTTTACAATCACTTTAACATCAATGACAACTTGAAGTCTTTTGTGGTATTTGTGGATGAGGCTCTTTATCTTCTCAGATAGTAAAGCTGCCCATTCCTCTTGGCAAAAAGCCTCCAGTTCCTGTAAAGTCTTGGGCTGTCTTGCATGAACTGCACGTTTGAGATCTCCCCAGAGTGGCCCAATCATATTGAAGTCAGGATACTGAGATGGCCACTCCAGAACCTTCACTTTATTCTGCTGTAGTAGTATGACAGGTCGACTTGGCCTTGTGTTTTGGATCATTGTCATGTTGGAATGTCCAAGTACGTCCCATGCGCAGCTTCCTGGCTGATGAATGCAAATGTTCCTCCAGTATTTTTTTATAACATACTGCATTCATCTTGCCATTCATTTTGACCAAATTTCCTGTGCCTTTGTAGCTCACACATCCCCAAAACATCAGCAATCCACCTCCGTGTTTCACAGTAGGAATGGTGTATCTTTCATCATAGCCCTTGTTGACTCTCCAAATGTAGTGGTGGCCAAAATGGTTGTGGCCAAAAAGCAAAATTTTGGTCTCATCACTCCAAATTACTTTGTGCCAGAAGGTTTGAGGCTTGCCTCTGTGCTGTTTGGTGTATTGAAAGCGGGATACTTTGTGGCATTTGCGTAGTAATTGCTTTCTTCTGGCGACTCGACCATGCAGCCCATCTTTCTTCAACTGCTTCCTTATTGTGCATCTTGAAACAGCCACACCACATGTTTTCAGAGAGTCCTGTATTTCACCTGAAGTTATTTGTGGGGTTTTATTTGCATCCCGAACAATTTTCCTGGCAGTTGTGGCAGAAATTTTAGTTGGTCTACCTGACCGTGGTTTGGTTTCAACAGAACCCCTAATTTTCCACTTCTTGATTAGAATTTGAACACTGCTGATTGGCATTCTCAATTCCTTGGATATCTTTTTATATCCCTTTCCTGTTTTATACAGTTCAACTACCTTTTCCCGCAGATCCTTTGACAATTCTTTTGCTTTCCCCATGACTCAGAATCCAGAAATGTCAGTGCAGCACTGGATGAAAGATGCAAGGGTCTGTCAGGAGTCCAGAAACTCGTTGACCTTTTATACACACACACTAATTACAAGCAAACAGATCACAGGTGAGGATGGTTACCTTCAATAGCCATTCAAACCCCTTTGTGTCAACTTGTGTGCATGTTATCAGGCCTAAATCACCAGGGTATGTAAACTTTTGGTCAGGGTCATTTGGGTAGTTTCTGTTGTGATTATGATTTAAAAAGAGTAAACACAGTTGATTGATAATAAATGGCTTCAGCCAAACACTAACCATGAGTGAAAGAAAAGTTTTTGTGTTATCATTCATATTTTCTGAAAAATGGCCAAGAAATCATAAATTCTGCCAGGGTATGTAAACTTATGAGCACAACTGTACATGCAATCCAGTGAGAGTGCCAAATAAACAACCAAGAGCCAAAGGTTTTTAATGATAAAAATGATTTATAGCAGAAAAAGCTATAAGCTGATTTTTTTCAGCTATGAATCATTTTTTTTCTTCAAAAACCTTCAACACTTGGTGTTCCTGTCTGTTTTCTTATTAAGAAGATTCACACTATATTTGTCTTGGTGACAAAATTTTAAGTTGTAACTAGGGTTGAGCAGACCCGAACTGTAAAGTTCGGGTCCGTACCGAACTTTTGGGGTTTTGGGTCCCGGACCCGAACCCGAACAATTGACTGTATGTTCGGGTTCGGGTCCGGTGTTTGGCAATATGCATGTAAAGTCGCGCTTGTTTCCCATGCTTAGAACTGTCCCTGCACAAAGTGTAATTTCTGAAGGAAAAAAAGTAATTTAAAACTCACTCGCGGCTATAATGAATTGTCGGCTCCCGGCAATACATAGAAAAGTCGTTGATAAAAAAATTAAAAAAATGCGTGTGGTTCCCCCAAATATCCATACCAGGCCCCAAATAAAAAAAAAATGGCGTGGAGTACCCCCAAAAATCCAGACCAGACCCTTTATCCGAGCACACAACCTGGCAGGCCGCAAGAAAAAAAGGGGGGGGGATGAGAGAGCACCCCCCCTCCTAAACTGTACCAGGCCACATGCCCTCAACATGGGGAGGATGTCCCCATGTTGATGGGGACAAGGGCCTCATCCCCACAACCCTTGCCCTGTGGTTGTGGGGGTCTGCGGGCGGGGGGGCTTATCGGAATCTGGAAGACCCCTTTAACAAAGGGGACCCCCAGATCCCGGCCACCCCCTATGTGAATTGGTAATGGGGTACATTGTACCCCTACCATTTCACAAAGAAAGCGTAAAAAAATGTGAAAAAATACACATTCCGATAAGCCCCCCGCCCGCAGACCCCCACAACCACTGGGCAAGGGTTGTGGGGATGAGGCCCTTGTCCCCATCAACATGGGGACATCCTCCCCATGTTGAGGGCATGTGGCCTGGTACGGTTCAGGAGGGGGGGGGCGCCGCTCTCTTGTCCCCCCCTCTTTTCCTGCGGCCTGCCAGGTTGTGTGCTCGGATAAAAAAAATTTTTTTCATTTTGGGTGGAGTTCCCCTTAAAATCCATACCAGACCTGAAGGGCCTGGTATGGATATTTGGGGGAACCACACGCATTTTTTTTTTACATTTGCGGCAGGGTTCCCATTAATATCTCCATACCAGACCTGAAATGCCTCGTAATTGAATTTGGGGGAACCCCCACGCTTTATTTTTTTTATTTTTTATCAATGACTTTTCTATGTATTGCCGGGAGCCGACAATTCATTACAGCCGTGAGTGAGTTTTAAATGACTTTTTTTCCTTCAGAAATGACACTTTGTGCAGGGACAGTTCTAAGCACGGGAAACAAGCGCGAATAGTCCTCAGAAGTTCGGGTCCCCATTGACTTCAATGGGGTTCGGGTTCGGGGTCAAGTTCGGGTCAAGTTCGGTCCCGAACTCGAACTTTTTTCCGAAGTTCGGCCGAACCCGTCGAACCCGAACATCCAGGTGTCCTCTCAACTCCAGTTGTAACCAAACAGGAATAAAGGGAACATATTCTAATGTGTAGACATGTCCTGGTGAGAATGTTTATTAACAGTGCAGGCTCCCAGTACCCCAGAGAATGCACTCCTGCACAGTGCTAGAGCATCTTGTGGAAATTTAAAGTGGAACTAAAGGGAGGATACTCTGCTTCTTAACACTCCCTCACTGGTGCTAGCATCGTCTCCAGTGTGTCGTGTGTCAGCCATCTTCCTTGGCCGGCGCAGAATGACATCACTTTAAAGCTGGGTGTACGCTATAGTTTTTTTTCCATTCAATTCTGCGGGTTGAACTGGAAAAAAAACTGTCAGCTCCGGTCAGAGCCGCTGTACTCCCCATGCAAAGTAAGTACAGCGATCTCCCCCACTGAGCTGTTGTGTTCTGACAGCAAATATCCCTGGGCATTTGGCCTGTGTGTACCCAGTTTAAGGTTCAGTTTTAGTCTCCTAAATTCGATTTTTTTTTATAATTGTATATTTATGTATTTTATAAAGTTTAATAAAAAAATAACTAAAGTTGATTAAAGTTTTTGAATACAATTTTTTATGTATGCTGATGTCTACCATCTCTCTTGTAATGATTACAAGGTGTGCCACTGGTGAGGCCTGGCAGGACATAATGTTGGCTTGTTTACCAGGGAAGCCCTGTGACCCAGGCTCAGATAACAACAACCCCGAAGATGAGTACACCTGTGGGAGTAATTTTGCCATTGTCTACTTCATCACATTTTACATGCTGTGTGCATTTCTGGTAAGTGAGAATATACTCATACAGAAAAACGAACCACTTAAATGACTGTGGTAGGAAGCCAGAGTGCTGCATCCCTCCACCACCCTCATTCAGTACACACTACCTTACTTGGATCTGGCATATACAGGCTCTGGTCTGATATATAAAGGAAAGATCAGCTCTGACATTGATTGGATGATTTACAATTCAATAATTGTATGCCCCACTAACTTTGCCAATCCAAATTTAGCGGAGGTTTACAAAAAATATGATTGCTAGCTAACTTAATTGAACACTGCATGTCAAAATAATTGTGGATCCAGAGGTCGAAGCAAACTTATATGCAAATCTGGGCTTTATAAATCCTAACTCCCACCTGTTCTGCACCTACTACTGGTTGGTACAACCACCTGTCCCAAAAAAAAAAACTAGGATGCCCAATCTTTGGTGTCAGTGGGAGGATTAGTGCCTCCTCATTGATGTCAGTGGAAGGAATAGTGCCCCATTGTTGGTGTCAGTTAGCGGAATAGTGCCCCATCCTTGATATCAATCGAAAGAACTCTGCCCCATTGTTGGTGTCAATGGAAGGAATTGTGCCCCATCGTTGGTATCAGTAGGGAGAAATTGTACACTTTTGTTGGTGTCAGTGACAGGAATATTGTTGGTGGTAGTGGATGAAATAGTGCCCCAAGGGCTGGATAAAGGCAGGCAAAGGGCCGCATCTGGCCCCAGGGTCACACTTTGGAGACCGCTGGATGAGAGCAAAGTTAAATTTTTCCTGGAAAAATCAAACTTTATATCTATCCTCTACTGTCTTTTTCTCCAGATCTAATGATGGTTTTAACATGCAGTTTTCACTGAAGATTACTTTTCTTCAATGTGTGCTCAATTTGAATTGCACAGTTTTATGACAAAATAAAACTCCATTCAAAGCATTGTTTTTTTGTTTTGGATAATGCAAAATGAAAAGTTATAATCTCTTACAAGATTTTATTGCTGCTCTTAGAAATAAATAGAGATAGACAGCAAAAATAAATAAAAGCAGGGATAGAACCTCTGCCAGTGACAGCTACCAACAGTGTCCAAGGAGCAGTAGAAACAAAAACAAAGCTGAAAAAATATCTGATGTCTCCCTATTTATTAAAGTCTTCCCACCTAGATTGAAAAATTCAAATCAGTTACAATAAAGATCAACATATGAAAATAAAAAAATTCATACAAGTCCTTGGAGTCCAGTGATGTCTTCCTTGCTGCTGCGGTTATACCAGTGTTATTTTGATTCTGCGGAATCATATTGTATTTGGGATCCAACCTACAGTTCATGGTTTTCATAGACGCCCCCTTGGTGATGCACTGCTAGATCTTGAGCATGTACAGAATAAGACCTAGCTGCCTGTGATGTTGTTTAATGGTTGCCATACTGTCCCCTATGCAGGCCCTAATTTATGCAGGATTTCAGCACTTGCAGTTCTGCATCCTTCTGAGATGTAAGATGCACATCCCAGGAGGCTGCGGGTAGAGAAAGGGCTATGTCCCTATCACCTAGGCAAGAAACCAGGAAGGAAGTAAAAACATCTATTTAGAAAATGAAATCTGGGTCGCTCCAAAAAAAAAAAAAAGAAAATGAAATTTGAAAAAGTAAGACATTATATAAGTAGGAGAAGGAAATAAAAGAGAATACCGTATATACTCGAGTATAAGCCGACCCGAATATAAGCCGAGGCACCTAATTTTACCACAAAAAACTGAGAAAATGTATTGACTCGAGTGTAAGCCTAGGGTGTCCATCTGCATGCCTCACTTTGCCTCACTGTGGCCATGCCTCACTGTGCCCATGACTAGACTGACGTTTAACATGGGAGTCTATGGAAGGGGTGCTTTGAAAAATCGATGCTCCCTGACCGTAGGTCCCCTAGACAAAAAACTTTGCACACATGTAGTGGAGAAATGAGGCTGCCAAGTTCCGGGGGACCTACGACCGGCCGGTACTGGGTCCCCAAAGTCACCAGAGAAATTACCATTTAACATGGGAGTCTATGGACGGGGTGCCCGGCTTTGAAAAATCGGTGCTCCCCGGCCGTAGGTCCCCCGGACAACAAACTTTGCACACTTGTAGAGGAAGAGTGGGGCTACATGTGTGCCAAGCTTGGGGTCCAGAGGACCTATGGCTGGCCGGTACCGAGTCTGCAAAAATCTGGGAGATCAGGCGCAAAAAGTTGACTCGAGTATAAGCCGAGGGGGGCATTTTCACCACAAAAAAATGTGCTCAAAAACTCGGCTTATACTCGAGTATATATGGTACTTATACATTTAGTGAAAGGTACACTTTAGCAACACCAACTGATTACAGAAACCTTTTGTGTTTGCATTGGGCAGTGAAAACCTAGGTATCCGTTTACTAATTGTTTTTCTTTATTTGTAGATTATTAATTTGTTTGTGGCTGTCATCATGGACAACTTTGACTACTTGACACGTGATTGGTCGATTTTGGGTCCTCATCATCTGGATGAATTTAAAAGAATTTGGTCTGAATATGATCCAGAGGCCAAGTCAGTTTTATTCTTCATCATCTGTCATATTATTATATGTACTGTACATTTTATGTAGTTTACCATTTAACTATATACCTCTATATACAGTGGAGAAAATAATTATTTGATCCTCTGCAGATTCTGTAAGTTTGCCCACTTACAAGGGTCTATAATTTTTATCATAGGTGTATTTTAAATAATAGAGACAGAATATCAACCAAAAATCCAGAAAAAGGCACATGATACAAATATTTAAAATTAAGTTGAAGTTCAGTGAGTAAAAGTATTTGATCTCCAAGCAAAACATGACTTAAGTTGAGTTCCACCCAAAAATGGAACTTCCACTTCAACATTTGGCATGTCATTTTTTTGGGGGGAGCGGAAACCCTCTTTTTACAGGGTTCCAGCTCCCACTTCCTCCCTAGACCGCCTCGGCGGCGGAAGTAAGCTCACCTCAGCCCCCTCCCTCTCCGCAATCATCTGGGACACGTCACAGGTCCCAGGTGATTGCTCTGCCAGTCACGGTGCCCAGCGCGACTCGCGCATGCGCAGTGCGTGCCCGGCTGTGCGTGCCCGGCTCTGCGGAATTTTGAATCATTTAGATGTTCATTGGCAAACTTCAGATGGCCCTCTATATGTGCCTTCTTGAGGAGGGGGACCTTGCGGGCGCTACAGGATTTCAATCTATACGCCATGGTGGCGTATTGTGTTACCAATGGTTTGTTTGGTGACTGTGGTCCCAACTGCCTTGAGATCATTCATAGCTCCTCCTGTGTAGGGATGAGCTTCGAGTTCGAGTCAAACTCATGTTCGACTCGAACATTGCCTGTTCGCCCGTTCGCCGAACAACAAACAATTTGGGGTGTTCGCGGCAAATTCGAAAAGTCTATGGGAGAAATCTAAAGTGCTAATTATAAAGGCTTATATGCAAGTTATTGTCCTAAAAAGTGTTTGGGGACCTGGGTCCTGCCCCAGGGGACATGTATGAATGCAAAAAAACGTTTTAAAAACTGACGTTTTTTTAGGAGCAGTGATTTTAATAATGCTTAAAATGAAAAAATAAAAGTGAAATATTCCTTTAAATTCCGTACCTGGGGGGTGTGTATGATATGCATGTAAAGTCGCGCATGTTTCCCGTGCTTAGAACTGTCCCTGCACAAAGTGTCATTTTTGAAGGAAAAAAAGTCATTTAAAACTCACTCGCGGCTATTAATGAATTGTCGGCTTTTATCAATACATAGAAAAGTCATTGATTAAAAAAAAAAAAAAAAAAGCGTGGGGGTTCCCCCAAATTCAATTACCAGGCCCTTCAGGTCTGGAATGGATATTAAGGGGAACCCATCCACAAATTAAAAAAAAAATGGCGTGGGGTTCCCCCTAAATATCCATACCAGGCCCTTGAGATCTGGCATGGATTTTAAGGGGAACTCCACCCCAAATAAAAAAAAAATGGCGTGGAGTCCCCCCCAAAAATCCATACCAGACCCTTATCCGAGCACGCAACCTGGCCGGCCACAGGGGAAGAGGGGGACCGTACCAGGCCACATGCCCTCAACATGGGGAGGATGTCCCCATGTTGATGGGGACAAGGGCCTCATCCCCACAACCTTTGCCCGGTGGTTGTGGGGGTCTGTGGGTGGGGGGCTTATCGGAATCTGGAAGACCCCTTTAACAAAGGGGACCCCCAGATCCCGCCCCCCCCATGTGAATTGGTAAGGGGTACATTGTACCCCTGCCATTTCACAAAGAAAGTGTCCAAAAATTGTAACAAAAACACACAAACACCTTGGAAAAGTCCTTTATTAAAAAAAAAAAAACAAAAAAAAAAACACATTCCAGCGATGAAATCCAGTGTCCCGCAGCGATCCCGATGTATAGCGCTGTCCGTCATTGGTTGTGCCTGTGCGGACCTGATGGGGAACTTCCTCCGCTGTGTTTTAAATGTATAGAACCGCCCCTTCTAAAGTTCCCCATCAGGTCCGCTCACCGGACCAGATGCGGAACGCGAGAAGGGGCGGGTCTATTCATGTATTACACAGCGAACGAAGTTCCCCATCAGGTCCGCCCCCTCGGTATGTCCGACCCCGCCTACGTCATTGGCCTGAGCGGGGAACTTCCTTCACTATGTAATTTAAATTTACACAGTGAAGGAAGTTTCCCGCTCAGGCCAATGACGTAGGCGGGGTCTGACGTACCGAGGGGGCGGACCTGATGGGGAACTTTGTTCGCTGTGTAATACATGTATAGACCCGCCCCTTCTCATGTTCCGCATCAGGTCCTCAGCCTTACACCTAGTCATTGGCTGAGCGGACCTGATGGGGAACTTGAGAAGGGGCGGGTCTATACATGTATTACACAGCGAACGAAGTTCCCCATCAGGTCCGCCCCCTCGGTATGTCAGACCCCGCCCCGCCTTCGTTCGCTGTGTTTTTTTATTTTTATCAATTACTTTTCTATGTATTGATAAAAGCCGACAATTCATTAATAGCCGCGAGTGAGTTTTAAATGACTTTTTTTCCTTCAAAAATGACACTTTGTGCAGGGACAGTTCTAAGCACAGGAAACATGCGCGACTTTACATGCATATTATACACACCCCCCAGGTACGAAATTTAAAGGAATATTTCACTTTTATTTTTTCATTTTAAGCATTATTAAAATCACCGCTCCCGTAAAAACGTCTATTTTTTAAACCTTTTTTTGCATTGATACATGTCCCCTGGGGCAGGACCCGGGTCCCCAAACACTTTTTATGACAATAACTTGCATATAAGCCTTTATAATTAGCACTTTAGATTCCGCCCCTTCTCATGTTCCGCATCAGGTCCTCAGCCTTACACCTAGTCATTGGCTGAGCGGACCTGATGGGGAACTTGAGAAGGGGCGGGTCTATACATGTATTACACAGCGAACGAAGTTCGGTATGTCATTGGCCTGAGCGGGAAACTTCCTTCACTGTGTAAATTTCAATTACACAGTGAAGGAAGTTCCCCGCTCAGGCCAATGACGTAGGCGGGTTCGGACATACCGAGGGGGCGGACCTGATGGGGAACTCGTTCGCTGTGTAATACATGAATAGACCCGCCCCTTCTCGCGTTCCGCATCTGGTCCGGTGAGCGGACCTGATGGGGAACTTTAGAAGGGGCGGGTCTATACATTTAAAACACAGCGGAGGAAGTTCCCCATCAGGTCCGCACAGGCACAACCAATGACGGACAGCGCTGGACATCGGGATCGCCGCGGGACACTGGATTTCATCGCTGGAATGGTTTTTTTTTTGTTTTTTTTTTTAATAAAGGACTTTTCCAAGGTGTGCGTGTTTTTATTTACATTTTTTGACACTTTCTTCGTGAAATGGTAGGGGTACAATGTACCCCTTACCAATTCACATAGGGGGGGCGGGATCTGGGGGTCCCCTTTGTTAAAGGGGTCTTCCAGATTCCAATAAGCCCCCCGCCCGCAGACCCCCACAACCACCGGGCAAAGGTTGTGGGGATGAGGCCCTTGTCCCCATCAACATGGGGACATCCTCCCCATGTTGAGGGCATGTGGCCTGGTATGGTTCAGGAGGGAGGGGGGGCCGCTCTCTCGTCCCCCCCTCTTCCCCTGCGGCCGGCCAGGTTGCGTGCTCGGATAAGGGTCTGGTATGGATTTTTGGGGGGACTCCACGCCATTTTTTTTTAATTTGGGGTGGAGTTCCCCTTAAAATCCATGCCAGATCTCAAGGGCCTGGTATGGATATTTAGGGGGAACCCCACGCCATTTTTTTTTTAAATTTGCGGCGGGGTTTCCCTTAATATCCATTCCAGACCTGAAGGGCCTGGTAATTGAATTTGGGGGAACCCCCACGCTTTTTTTTTATTTTTTTTATCAATGACTTTTCTATGTATTGATAAAAGCCGACAATTCATTATAGCCGCGAGTGAGTTTTAAATGACTTTTTTTCCTTCAAAAATGACACTTTGTGCAGGGACAGTTCTAAGCACGGGAAACATGCGCGACTTTACATGCATATCATACACACCCCCCAGGTACGAAATTTAAAGGAATATTTCACTTTTATTGTTTCACTTTAAGCATTATTAAAATCACCGCTCCCGTAAAAACGTCTATTTTTTAAACCTTTTTTTGCATTGATACATGTCCCCTGGGGCAGGACCCGGGTCCCCAAACACTTTTTATGACAATAACTTGCATATAAGCCTTTATAATTAGCACTTTAGATTTCGAACGTTCAAGTCCATTGTATTTAATAGGGTTCTAAAGTTCACATGAACATTCTGTCTGTTCGCAGGTTCTGGTGCGAACCGAACAGGGGGGTGTTCGGCTCATCCCTGCTCCTGTGTAGTTCTGGGCTGATCTCCCACTTTTCTCATGGTCATTCTTACCCCATGATGTGAAATTTTGCATGGAGCTCCAGACCGATGGTTAATTTGTATTTCTTCCATTTGCGAATATTTGCTCCAACAGTTGTCTCCTTTTTACCAAGCTTCTTGTGTAGGTCAACAATCTTGTCCCTGACATCCATTGACAGCTCTTTGGTCTTGCCAATGAGGTTTGAATGGAAGAAAGAGTTTCTGTGGACAGGTGTCTTTTATACACATAACAAGTTGTCATTAGGAGCACCTTCTTAAAACGGAGGTCCGCCGAAAATAAAATATTAAAAGCCAGCAGCTACAGCTACAGCAGCTGCTGACTTTTAATATTAGAACACTTACCTGTCCTTGAGTCCAGCGACGTCCGCAGCAGATGACGAGCAATCGCTCGTCACTCTGCTGCCCCCACCGCCATCCTCGGTGAGGGAACCAGGCAGTGAAGCCTTGCGGCTTCACTGCCCGGTTCCCTATGGCGCATGCGCGAGTCGCGCTGCGCCGTTCTGACTGGTCCCTGTGTTTTCTGGGAGCCGAGTGTCTCCCAGAACACAACGGGTACTCTGCGGGAAGTGACATGCTTCCCGCAGATTTCCCACAGAGAGGACTCCCGGAAGTGGGTGAAAATACCTGTCTTAGAAAGGTATCTTCACCCCCCTCCCCCCTGAAAGGTGTCAATTGTGACACCGAATGGGGGGAGGGTTCCGATGAGCGGAAGTTCCACTTTAGGGTTACAGGACTAATTTACAGGACTAATCTGTGTACCACATGAGCACACACTGTAGCCAATCTGTGGGAGCCAGAATTATTGATGATTGGTTGGGAACCAAATACTTATTTTACTCACTGAACTGCAACTCAATTTTTAACATTTTTATAATTTGTTTTTCTGGATTTTCGGTTAATATTCTGTCTCTATCATTTAAAATACACTTATGATAACAATTATAGACCCTTAATTTCTTTGTAAGTGGGCAAATTGACAAAATCTGCAGGGGATCAAATAATTATTTTCCCCACTGTAAGAGGTTTATACATTAAGCTGCTATCCTATGTATGTCTGCAGTGCACTTCTTGGATTCCTTTTTTCTATAGCATCATAGGAAATGCAATGGTCAGCTATGGGAAGTCTGCATGTTGGTATCAATAAATTACATTTTAATTCTCATTAATTTAATATAAACCTGTATTAAGATTATAAAATGCAGATTAAGACATACTATGCTCTAAAGCATGCATCATAAATTGCCTGCTCCAATCTCCATACGTTATCTGCTGACCATGTATTGTTACCCATCCAAAATCCTTTTGGGTATGTATAATGGGATACACTTCCCAGCCTTCTATAAGGGTGTCTAGATGGCCAGCCATCAGTCCTAAGCACTACCACTTGGTGGTCAAAATGGGTGGTTTGGTGTGCCAAACCCTATTCAAATAAAAACATGCAGAAAGATGTTATTTGAAATGGATGTTTGAGGCTTTCCAAATGGCAGGTGGTATTTTTAGAATAGAAGCAGGCATCTGTGCCTACTGGACAGCTCTAATAGTGTTTGCATTTTATATTGTTTGATACAGGTTTACTTTAAAATGGGCATTGCATGAAAAATATATTTTAAGAATATAATTTATGTTGCTTCCTCTTTTTTAAAATAACTAAAATATAAAAACACCTTTACCCATGTTACATTGCATGTTCTTGTTCAAATACTTTTGGCTCTAACCACCTCATTGTATTATTTACAATGCCCATATAGAATGATGAGCCAGTAAGACATCCCAGACTTCTGGTCAGCTGATCATGTGATTTGTTATGTCATCAACTTCAGAGGCAGTGAGGGCAACAGGGAACCAGGAAGTAAATTCCTGAGAATAATGAACTCTGTAATCTAAGATGTAAGATATGACCTGCAAGTAGTGTTTTTTATAATGTCACCTCATGCCAGGTACTCTAAAACGGGTTCCCTTTAGTAAGTGTCAGCTTGGTTGATAACAGATGTGAATTAGCTTTACACGTACAGAATAAAGACTGTCCTATTAGAGTATGACTCAATTTGAACTTCATATATGTCATGCATAATTGCATATATTATTACATTTTTGTGTAATCTAGAGGAAGGATAAAACACCTGGATGTGGTCACTTTGCTCCGTCGTATTCAGCCTCCTTTGGGTTTTGGAAAATTATGCCCACACAGAGTTGCATGTAAGGTAAGATAAAATATGCATGATACAGATATACATGTAGTATACACTCATGTTGCACCTACATTTTTGGATAAAAAAAAAAATACATCTTTGTGTTCCCTTGGTTGAGAGTCAGGACTAGAAAATCACTGACTCTCTTGTGGATATCAAGTATTATATTATGGATAACAAGTACAGGTAGTGCTTGCTATCTTAACCAGATCTTCCAGGATCTATGAAAGAAAAGGTTTCTCTATTCAAACACCACATCTAGAGTTAGAAGAAAGATTATATTGATTTCAAGGGTCTTTAGAGAGAACAGGTAGAAGTCTTACTGGCTGTCTTACAGTGGGGAGTCTGCCTCTGTATGGAAAGTCTAAGGCCATACATTATACATTTTTTTTCCCCAATCAACAGGTTGAAGGAAAAAAAAGTGCTGATTCCCCCATCCACACATTTGCTGTGCATAAGGGAATCCGTCTTGCTGAGCTTCTGTATTCTCACAGCGGGGAGCCTTGATCAGTGTTGCCGGCTATAGCCGTCGGCACTGATTGTCCAGAAAAAACTGGACAGGGAGGTTGTACAGAAGTTGATCGATAGATTGACTTCTGTACAACCATGGCGCCCGTACATGAATTGAAATTCGGCCAATCCCTGCTGAACTACCGAATTTCGATCCATGTATGGACGACTTAAAAGAGAAGTATAGCCAAAGATACAGTAGTTTGGCTGTACTTCTCCTGTGGGTCACATGAGTGCAGTTCGTTTTGCACTCCTGTGACCTGTTTTCAGCAGAGAGCGGGCTGAAGTCTGCTCTCTGCTGATGTCACCAATGTCATCCAGGCATCCAGATTCCGTGGTCGGGATGACGCGGTGCCTGGACTGACACCTGGCTCAGCCTCTCAGCAAGCCACTGAGAGCCTGAGACGGTCGCTCCTGTCCCCCTCCACAGCTCAGCGCTCCGATGAGTGAGGAGAGGGAAGAGCAGAGAGCTGTGACTGACTCTCTGCTCACGGAGCTCTGAAAACCAAGCGATTGGCAGTGTTCGATCACTTGGTTCCCAGTAGAGGCGTCGGGGGACAGATGCAGCATCGGACCCATGCTGCATCCACCAAGGTACCGTATATACTCGAGTATAAGCCAACCCGAATATAAGCCGAGGCACCTAATTTTACCTAAAAAAATGGGAAAACTTATTGACTCGAGTATAAGCCTAGGGTGGGAAATGCCGCATCTACTGTCAGTGAAAAGAGAGTTGCTACAATGTAATTCTACAAGCTAAAATAATTCTTCAGCTGTTAAGGCTAATATGATGTACAGACCACATACAAACAATCCTGCCTGGAAATAAAGAAATTGCACAGACAGGGAGCCGATCAACTCCACGGCAGTCCTGGATGATAAATTATGCACTAAAGTTCAAAAGTTAATGACACAATGATAAGAATATGACCTAAACACCGTTCAAAGATAGTGAATAAAGCTCCGATTATCCTGTGCTATTATCAGAGAAAATAAATCCTGGGCTGAGTAATCACCAAGTACTTTAGAGATACTTGAATAGTGTTGGTCAAACATCAAAGAGTCAGAGAATGATTAATAGGTGAAAATGAAGGAGTAGAATCCCTTCTCCTACCAAGTCCCGTGTGAATAGGCACAGGTGGAAGCTTTCTTCACTCGCTGACTGTGAATATGCTGGTATATTGTGTAGAAACAGAGCATCAATGTCTGTGAATGCAATAAATCAGGTTGTATTGACGTTGCTGTAAGCGGACATCACATAGCAGTTGCTGCATTGAAGTCAGGGAATATTTCCACATGCAAATAGACTGGCCAGACGGCGTTAGGAAGTGAGCCCGTGTGATTAGCCACAGAAGGAAGCTTGTATTCACCCAGCAGGACTCCGCTCTGCAAGTAGATAAGGGCTTTACAAATCCTGTGCTGAAAAACTCGGTTTATACTCGAGTATATACGGTAAGTATAAATCCCAAAAAAATAAATCCTTTAAAAGAGAAGTATGGGGTTGGGGGTGTTTCCCCATCATACTACCTAGATGGATGCAGCATCGGGTCTGATGCTGCATCTGTCCCCTGGCACCTCTACACTGAGAACCGATCATTCGAACATCGCCGATACCTCGGTTCTCACAGCTCCCTGAGCAGAGAGCTGCTGACTGTCAATCAGCAGCTCTCCACTCTGCTCCCCTGCAGGTGGGGGGGGGGCGGCCGTCTCAGGCTCTCAGCGGCTCGCTGAGATAGGCATCAGTCCAGGAACCTGGCGGATCCAGACTTTATTGTCAGGATGATGCGGTGCCTGGACAGATTCCTCTGACATCAGCAGAGAGCGGACTTCAGTCCGCTCTCTGCTGAAAACGGGTCACAGGAGTGCAAAACGAATTGCACTACTGTGACCCATAGGAGAAGCCCAGCCAAACGAGCTCAGGCTGGACTTCTCCTTTAAATCCCTTTTAAAGCCTCGTACACACGGCCGGGAATCCCATCAGGAAAAAAACGTTGGTTTTCCTGACGGGATTCCTAGCAAGCTTTCCTTGCCAAGCCATGCATACAGACGGCCATTCAAAAGAACCGCTGTTCTTTTGAATGGCAAGAACGCAGTGACGTCATCAACTACGACGAACCTGCGCTCGTCACATTCAATGCCGTCGCCACCATCTTGCTACACCCTACACTACCCTTGTAAAGTCTTTTCGAGCATGCGCGGGTTTACCTGGGGACAGGTAAGCATACACACTCACGGTTTTCTCGCTAGGAAACACTCTGCCAAGAATCCCGACGAGAAAATAGAGAGCAGGCTCTCTATTTTTCTCGTCGGGATTCCCGGCAGTTTTCTCGCTGAGAAAGCATACACACGCATGGTTTTCACGGCAAAAAGCTCTCCCAGCAGCTTTCTTGCCAAGAAAACCGTGCGTGTGTACGAGGCTTTAGCCTCTGAACAACCATTACCATTACATTGAGCGTTACTTTGTACCATCTTTGCCATGCACAAGTTTTTGCATGGGGTATGAGCTGTGATTATAACAGTTTATTTACAATGTACTTTTGTGATAGTATATCAATGTAGTTTAGTCACAAATGAATAAAAAAAGCAATAAGGACACATGTATTACAATTTCTAATGTAAAAACTATATGAGATTGAGACAGACTCTACTGTCTCATAACAGCCAATTAGATTCATGCATGCATGGAAAAATTACAAAGATTGAAAGTTTGAATCTCTTTGTTTAATTAAGAATGAATTAACGATATTCAAATGTTAACACTTACTTATTTTCCTTCACCAGAGACTGGTAGCCATGAATATGCCCCTGAACAGCGATGGGACAGTAATGTTTAATGCTACATTGTTCGCTTTGGTTAGAACAGCCCTGAAAATCAAAACTGAGGGTATGTCGTTACAAACCAATACTTTATTCTAATGAGTTAATAACAATTTACAAATACAGAAACAATGAACTGTATCATTTTGGTAATGGTGGGAAGAGAGTGGAGGATCTTGGGAAGGATTTGTGTGCACACAATAGGCTTTTACTTCAGCTTTCAATATATTTTAGACCGTTTTGTCCCTAGAAAGTGAAGGTCAAACATCTTGCTGTGTCTTGCTCCACATGGACATTCAAAATATGTTTGTAATTGTGTCCTTTCCAGCATAACAATTGTGACATGCTGCAGTATTAATCCTTGTAGTTTCTTTTTTTTTACTTTATAGTAGTGGCATTTTTGCCTGTGTTTTTTTTTTCTTTGTTTTGCAGCAGAAAAATAAATGTTTCTGTGCACATACCTAACAATAGACTGACGTTTTGGGTAATTTTGTTTTCTAGCAACATAATACTTGACATGTGTGCAATACTAAATTAGTGACTGAGTGGATAATTATTGGCAGCAGATTTAATAACCAAGACAGTTATCAGAAGATGGGGTCCTCAACAACTTAGGCCACCTTCACAGTCACCTTAATGACAAATATAAGGTCTGACGTAATGAAATGTTAGAATTTTAGATTTTTCAGGATAATAAGATGTCATTGTCTTAGATATGTTTGGCTGTGCTTTCTTGAAATCACGTGCTGACTGTACACATTACAATATAATTTTACAAACTCTTTTACCTGTACCAATTATTATGTAATGCAAATACATGCATAACTGCATACAAATGTTTAGGTAGGCACTCATAATACAAAGGTTAGGTAGATGTAACGGAAGTTTACAGAGATTGTATAGTCAGATTGTAATGTGTATGGGCAGCTTTTATTCATTAATATTCAACCCCTGTATTTAGAAGGGCCAGAGTGTGTGTCTATATCTATTTATATATATATATATATATATATATATATATATATATATATAATAGTATGTATGTGTATATATATATACATATATAAACTATGTACACATTTATATATATATATATATATATATATATATACTCTGTATGTACAATGTGTATATATATATATATATATATATATATATATATATATACTGTATATAAACTATATTGCCAAAAGTATTGGGAAGCCGGCCTTTACACGCACGTGAACTTTAATGGCACCCCAGTCTTAGTCCGTAGGGTTCAATATTGAGTTGGCCCATACTTTGCAGCTATAACAGCTTCAACTCTTCTGGGAAGGCTATCCACTAGGTTTAGGAGTGTGTCTGTGGGAATGTTTGACCATTCTTCCAGAAGCGCATTTGTTAGGTCAGGCACTGATTTTGGATGAGAAGGCCTGGCTTTCAGTTTCCGCTCTAATTCATCCCAAAGGTGTTCTATCACGTTGAGGTCAGGACTCTGTGCAGGCCAGCGAAGTTCCTCCACTCCAAACTCTCTCATCCATGTCTTTGTGGACCTTGCTTTGTGCACTGGTGTGCAGTCATGTTGGAACAGGAAGGGGCCATCCCCAAACTGTTCCCACAAAGTTGGGAGCATGAAATTGTCCAAAATGTCTTGGTAATGCTAATGACTTAGGATTTCCCTTTACTAGAACCAAGGGGCCAAGCCCAAACCCTGAAAAACAACACCACAACATAATCCCCCTTCCACCAAATGATTTGGACCAGTGCACAAAGCAAGGTCCATAAAGACATGGATGAGCGAGTTTGGGGTGGAGGAACTTGACTGGCCTGCACAGAGTCCTGACCTCAACCCGATAGAACACATTTGGGATGAATTAGAGCGGAGACTGCGAGCCAGACCTTCTCATCCAACATCAGTGCCTGACCTCACAAATGCGCTTCTGGAAGAATGGTCAAACATTCCAATAGACACTCCTAAACCTTGTGAACAGCCTTCCCAGAAGAGTTGAAGCTGTTATAGCTGCAAAGGGTGGGCCAACTCAACATTGAACCCTACGGACTAAGACTGGAATGCAATTAAAGTAAAGGCAGGTGTCCCAATACTTTTGGTAATATAGTGTGTGTGTGTATATATTTATATATATATATATATATATATATATATATATATATATATATATATATATATATATATCATATAAAGGTCAGGGATGTCACACGCATACTTACCCCTTGTTGTATGTGCAGCTGCAGAGTGAGGAACCCAAGCCCATTAGCCTGGTGGCTATACAACTGATTGCAGAATGTAATCCTTCTTGCTTAAATGAACTAACTCTCTAACTTGCCCTGGATCAAGGACTTTGACAATTGGCAAGTAAAAAGATTTCTTCTTTTAGTGAGATCAGGAAGTAGACACCAGCTATGATTCTGTATGGCCGACTAATGCACACTATTACAAAGACTGAAGGCTTCCAGGGAAAGTGACCCAATTTCATATCAAAATCACATTTATACCATATAGTATGTGGGCATTATTCCCACTTGTGTCTCTGCATATCCATTTTTTCTCTTTTTCTTTTTTTTTTTGTCCAGGTAATCTAGAACAGGCCAATGAGGAGCTAAGGGCTGTTATCAAGAAGATTTGGAAAAAGACCAGTATGAAGTTGCTGGACCAAGTTGTTCCTCCTGCAGGCGGTCAGTGTAAAAGTCTTTATTTACATGTGTCGCACCATAACAGGTTATCTGTACCTGTAATTCACTAGTAACAAGACAGGAAACGATAATCAGTAATGAAACATATTCAAATGTGTGTACACAGTTTCTTAACCCCTTTCTTACATGCCACCAGTAGGTATTATTTAAGCTTCAAATCGATTTCACATTATTTACAGAAGAGTTAAAAGGAAACCCCATCAATACATAACCAGTGGATGGGAATGTGCTTGGCACGCTGTATTAATGCTCTTCAATGAAGTTATTTTTAAAGAACAAATCTAAGACACCTACTGTAAGCAGAGGCAGCTGATTGAAACTGGAACCTGAAATGCTTAGTGTGTGTTTTCATACTGGCAGATTGACAGAACTGAGGATTTTACTCAGTGGGGTGGATTTATTAAAGGCAAATAGACTGTGCACTTTGCAAGTGGATTTGCACTCTGAAATGCAGTTGCACTTCTTTTCACCAGAGCTTAGTAAATGTGGTAAAGCTCTGCTGATTTCCAGCATCCAATCGTGTGCAAGAAAAAGTGCTGTTTTTTTTTTTTTTTTTGCTTGCATCTGATTGGGTATTCTTTACAAAGTGAAGCTTTACCACATTTACTAAACTCTGGGTGAAATGAGTGCAATTGCACTTGCAAAATGCATATTCTATTTGCCCTTCCGTAAATCCACCCATGTGTGTTCAAGTCACATCTCCTCCACTGAATGCTACCCTTCAAATGAATAGGGAACTCCACAAAAAACACTCAGAGTTAGAGGTGCATTCTGTGTTGGGACATAAACTGCATTAAAACATCTGTGTATTTGTATTTTTTTTTTATAGAAGGAAGTACAGGAGCAATAATGTTTACCACTTCACTGATAATGTTATAAAAATGATTTCTGCATTGTCCCTAGATGTTAAAGTAAACTGTTATGGGAGAAATCTGGGGCCTGCCACTGCTAACTTGCACCTGAACAAAATGCTTTCTGACTGGCTGTTACCTTGCCCCACTGTATTTTTTGTATTTCTAAATCACTGACATAGGACTAGTAGGCAGATTTAAAATCCTAAGCCCTAAGTTGTATACTTGTTCTAGGTCAGTGACTCAAATCATTAAATATAAAGGGTCAGCTTGAAAGAAAGCCAAATGACTAATGCCGCGTACACACGACCGTTTTTCATGACGAGAAAAATGCCATTTTCTAAAATGGTCATTAAAAACGATCGTGTGTAGGCTCCAGAGCATTTTTCTCGACGTGAAAAATGGCCATTAAAATTTAGCTCTATTTTTTTCTCGTCATTTTTCTCGTCGTGAAAAACGGCCGTGTGTACGCCTTAATGACGGAAAAAAACGCACATGCTCAGAAGCAAGTTATGAGACGGGAGCGCTTGTTCTGGTAAAACTAGCGTTCGTAATGTAGATAGCACATTCGTCATACTGTAACGGACTGAAAAGCACGGAGACTGAAAAGCGCGAATCGTCTCTCACCAAACTTTTACTAACACGCGGTAATACGAAATCAGCAAAAGCAGCCCAAAGGGTGGCGCCATCCAGATGGAACTTCCCCTTTTATAGTGCCGTCGTACGTGTTATTGAACGTGTTGTACGTCACCGCGCTTTGCTCGAGCATTTTTTTTCATGATAGTGTGTAGGCAAGGCAGGCTTGAGAAGAATCACGTCGAGAAAAACGTTGTTTTTTCAATGACATTAAAAACGGTCGTGTGTACGCGGCATTACACTTTTTGAAGAATCGATCTGATGCTCTCATATGCCAGATTTATATTAAAACTGGACTCTGGGGGAAAAAAAACTTTTCCCTAGCTGCTCGTTTTGCCAGGGAGAAGATGAATAGGGTGATAAAATCACCTTATTCCTCACTGCTGTAAGACAAATCCCTTGGAGATCCTTGTCATCACTGCCTGACAGGTTGCAGCTCTCTGACATCATCCCGTACAATGCAGGACAAGCAGCAACGCATTGTACGTGGGGTCACCAAGGACTTGCCACATGCCAGGGTGTTGGACTATGATGCAGAGTGCCAACCTCTGGGCATGTGAGAGGAATAACATAGGTATATTCCAAAATGAGCAGTACGAAGGGACCCATGGTAAGATTACAATATCCTTCCCCAGAGATCAACCTTCCCCAGAGATCAATCCCCCCCAATGGCTTCAGCAGGTGTGCCATCATAAACAATTAAACACAAAGATATCATTGCTTCCAAGGAATATAAGAAACCATTGGTGGGTTTCCAGCATTTAACAAATGGTGACATTTACATTTTTGGTTGAATTGTCCTTTATTCCATACCTCTCGGAAGATATGTTTCCATTTGAAAAAATCTTAAGGCCCAACTCTAACCTAAACTTTTGTTTAGAATGAGATTGTTGTTGATGCCCACTTCCGCTGGAGAGATTTTCCTGATTTCCTGTCATGGTGAACCGTGAAGGGAAGTCTCCCCAACATTTACACAGACAACAGTAAAAGAGTGGGAAAGAGTAAAAACCTTTGCCCAGTTTTTGTTGCTGTCTGTGCCGTTTAGTCGGGAGCATTCCTTTCATGTTTGTGGCATGATGGCAGGTGTCTTAAGATCAAGAAGTTAGGGGAAATTTCCTCATTGGGGACCCAAACAACAGTAAAAATGTTAATCTAAAAGTTTTGGTTGGAGAAGAGCTATAACAGCATACTCCACCAAAAAACTGGTCTCTCATTTTTGGGTTACTCCAATGGACTGACCTTGGACTCTTTAGAGCAAGGGTAGGCAACCTCGGCACTCCAGCTGTGGTGAAACTACAGATCACATCATGCCTCTGCCTCTAGGAGTCATGCCTGGGATTGTCAGGGTCTTGCAATGTAGTTTCACCACAGCTGGAGGGCCGAGGTTGCCTACCCCTGCTTTAGAGATTAGCCTGACTCCCTGTCTGTGCCTATAGTATCCTATTAGCTCACGGGTGCTTTAACAGTTCAGTTTTTACCCAGAGATGATGGTTGGGGCAATAGAGCCTTCAAAGCCTCTTATGTGTTACATTACCTTTTTGGTGTAGTAGATGGGTTTAAGAAGAAAATGAAGGCTAATTTACAGATACAATATAATGAATTGGAATGTCATGGTGTAACTGTTGCTATACAGAATGTTTCCTTCTACATCTACTGATGTGAATTATGTGCCTTAAATCTGGATCTGGATATGTGTAGTAATAATTTCAGTTTATATATATTGCGATTAACTGCAGATGTGCTAACCTTGTTCTTGCAAATCTTTTTCTCTATTTCCTAATTATATTATTCTTTGTAGTACTGATCATTCTTGTGATGACTTAATGTGTTCTACATGTGCTTTGTGTATGTGTTTCTTTAAATGTATACTGAGAGAGGACTGAGCTGTGTGACAGGGGACATTGTGATAATGGCCAGAGCGAGAGGGTACCCGTCCAACATGAATACATTGCTGTAGTTTTTTTCATAGAAAAGTTGAGTATATATAGATTGTATCTATTCCCTTCCTCGGAGAATGCTCCTATCAGTTTTTCTTGTTTCATCACACCTTCACAGTACAATCTGAGCCCAAGGACAAGGAATATCTGTGATGTACTGTATTATTAGAGCCCTAGTCTGAACTATGTTACTATTATGAGACTCATAATAAGCACCATGTCACTGAACCCCAAATTTTTAACAGGTTGCTACAGCCCAAATCTAACCTATGTTTCACCACCATATTACCAGAATTATAACCAGTACAAAAGCCTCAACGCAAACCATATAAACAGCGCCAGAATTTGTAAAATGTTACTCAAGCCATTATAAGTAGTATGTTCCTAGGGCTACAATCACTACCCTGTTATAAATAGAACTGAAACCATGTTACCAGTGCCAGAGTTGATCCCAAATTGCAAGAAATAGGATCAGTACAGTGTTAGGCTGGGTTCAGACTGTGTGCGGACGCGGCTCACAGCAGGGGTCCGGTGCGTCCCTGTTCTCCATCTCAGGGACGAATCAGGTCTGAATTTTTGCCTGAATTCGGACCTGAAACTGAACCAAAGATGCACAGGACCCTTGTGCAATGTGCTCCGCGCTTGCCCCAGAGATGTGTGAACCGGCTCCATTGAGAGCCGGTCACACTTTCCTGTCATGCGGGAAAACCCGCATTCCAATTCGCATCAGTGTGAACCCAGCCTTACCAGAATCTACACCCTCCCAGCAGAACCAGATTTGGTACCATGTTACCAAAACAGAATCAAAACTATGTTACCAGTGTCAGAATTTGTACCATATTACCAAAGCCAGGTACTGAAGATAGAACCAAACAAAATTTTGCAAAACCAGAATAAATGGCATATAAACAGATATTACATTCAGGACTAGTTTTACGTTATCATAGCTACATTTGTTACCATTTTACCAGAGCCAAAACCAGTATTCTATGACCAGAACCAATATAATTATTACAATGCTTCCAGAACCAGTGCCATACTATTAGATTCTGAACCAGTATCTTTGCCAGCAGACTCAGGATCATAACCATGTTACTAGGGCCAGATCTGGTTCATTACAATGTTGCCATGGCCAGCTTTGGTACATTGTTGTCAGGACCAGAATCTAAACCATTTTGCCAGGACCAGTTTTGCTACATTGTTACCAGGACCAGAATCATAACCATGGTACCAGGGCTAGATTTGGTACATTGTTACCAAGACCAAAATCATAGCCATGTCACCAGGGCCAGATTTGGTACATTGTTGTAAGGACCAGAATCAGCCATGTTGCCACAGCCAGATTTGGCACATTGTTTCTAAGACCAGAATTATAACCATGTGACCACAGACAGATTTGGCACATTGTTGCTAATACCAGTATTATAATCATGTGATTACAGACAGATTTTGTACCATGTTGCCAGCCTAGAATCAGTGTCATGTTACCAGAGCCATAATTTATAGGTTTCTCCTCCTCTGACTTAGCAGCTCTGGGGTATGGTGTAGTTCTACCAAGTACACCGAGCCCCGTGGGTTTTTAGGTTCTCTCTCGTTCCAGTGGACACTTGTACACCATAATGGCCTTAATAGTATCTGGTGATATTTACTGCCTTCTCCCCTGTCACCAGCCAATCAGCCACGTGACTTATTTACTGCTATCTTATACTTGTCTGGTGTTTTAAAGGTGCAGAATCCATTTCTCTCACCATCCATAAGAATAGTTACATGCCTTTGCTTTAGTCATTTGTAGCTTATTCTACTTTTGTAGTCTTGAAGCAACTTTAAGGAGTGGTCAGGTCTGGAAGCAACTTGAGGACCCCCAGTGCCAGTGGTGATGGAGGCTGAGCGTTGTGAAGGTGACATTCTCAGTCTCTTAGGCAGAGCATGCTGGCCACTCTGCTCTTCAGCATGATACAAGGAGCAGCATTAGCTATGGCGTTAGGCTAGCGCAGCCACTTTCTTCCAGGACTGTGGCAGCCGGTGACAACAACAGAGGGTTGATATCCCAACTCAAGAAGATCTGAGAACAATTAAACCACGGGAAAATAAACCTTGATACTGCACATTTAAAACCATTGTTTTTGTCTAACTGCAGTCTTTTTAGTCGTATACCTCTACTGCTTGCATGGCCTTACGGAACTGCTTTGTACTTGTTGTAACTACTGTGCTTGAGCTTTCTCTGCAGCCTTCTCTTTTCCTTTCAACTATCCTCTCAGAATATTCTGAAGCAATTCTGTTTTAGGGTGGTGGCATGGAACTAGTGTTGCCTCTTGCCAGCTGTATTCCCCTACATTTGTTAATATCGATACAGATGCATGCTTCAGAATACAGAATCTTTGGTAGATGTTGCCTGCATGTATGGGTCCTGTAGTGTCATACGATTCAACCTTCATACATTTTCCTCAATGTCCCAAGAGTCAGTTGTAATGATAGGTTTGGGGAAAAGGTTGCTGGCGGTAAGTATGTTATCCTTGGTACACCCACACAACAACCCCTGGACGGAAACCTCCGAGATGGGAACTCATGCAGAAATATGTGTACATTAGATTTCCTAACAGTTGTCTTTTGGTGCTGTCTTTGTTCTTCTGGGGAGGAACTCCCTCGTTTATTGGCACAGCGTTGGTAGCAGGGTTGCCAACTTTCAGTAAATTTACAAACAGTTTGTAAAATCCATAATTGTTGCATTTGTCCATGAATGTCAGTTACGGACATGCAGCCTACATGTCTGTAATGGACATTCAAGGACAGATGCAAAAAGTATGGATTTTACAAACTGTTCACAGAATTACTGAAAGTTGGCAACCCTGGTTGGTAGTCACCAAGACAAAAAAACGAGGGGCGGTTTCTGCAAAAGGGACACAGACAGCTATAAAACACTGTGCTTAGTAAAGCAGACAATGATCCAAATCTCTGTTGAGCTTTTATTGCTTTCAGTCTTCTCACAGGGGAGGTTCCCCTCATTTTCTATATAGTGTCAGTGGTTACCTACACAGGAAGTGAGGAAATAAACCTTCAGTTGGGACACTGACAGCAATGAAAACCTGACAAAGGTTGTAACTCTTTCTCTTTGTTACTCTATACCAGGGGTCTCCAAACTACGGCCCTCCAGTTGTTCAGGAACTACAATTCCCATCATGCCTAGTCATGTCTGTGAATGTCAGAGTTTTACAATGCCTCATGGGATGTGTAGTTCCGCAAACAGCTGGAGGGCCGTAGTTTAGAGATCCCTGCTCTATACAAAACCTAAAAAAAAAAAGCTATGTCGGAAATTTGAAATGTCTTCAAATATGAATAGCTTAATGGCCAACAGCGCCAATAACTAAGTAATACCGAATGTACACACACTACTGCATGATTATTGGTGGATATACAAGGTTCACAAAGGATTAAACCAGAACTAGGGCTGAAGAAAACTGGAATAGGCCAGAATAGGTTTCCTATCACTGGCATAGAATGGGGATTTGGGAGATTTTCCACAGTATTACTGTGCTGTATATGGCTTCCAGTGGTCATTGCATAGGCTACTGAGAACCCCTCTTGAACAGGTACAATATGTGTTGACTTTGTTGACTTTTGGATGTATGATGTAATTGTGGGTAGTTCAGTTTTGACAAATTGCTCTGTGCATGTGATGACAAAATTTCCGGGCCATATTTATTAATACATAACTGGGCATTTATAAATTCAACAAACATTCACTGAAGGTGGATCTTCCAATTGCTTACTAATGCTTTATTATATATTGCATGATTCACCACCATTGAATGTTTGGTGAATATCACAGTTACTGCTTTATAAATATGCCTGTAATAATTATGGGGAAAAAATGCTGGGTCTGTGTCTGCCCACAAACTATATATATATAACTATATATATATATATATATTTATATATATCTATCTATTTATATGAAGTGCCAACAGGGGAATCAGGTCTAAATTCAAAGTAGAGAAAGTTAGGAGATATGCCAGGCAAAGCATTTTAGTGCAGAACATTTTTCACAATCTTTTGGCCTTCCAGCTTGAATAAACCTTATGTATGAAAGTGACAGGTTTTTCAACTTGGATTTTATCTACAAGGAGCTCCTCTTGTTACATGACACATTAAGCATGCAAGTGCCACTTTTCATATCCATCCAACATCATCTGGCTGCTGTAGGAGAAAAAGACCCTCTAGCTCATTGGACATCTCATCCAATGTGAGTTCTGTTCTCATTAGGATGCAACCACTTCACAATGAGCACCAACCCCCTGCCATAGGTGTGCCAGGGCTTGTGATAAGAGCAGCACTGCCACTTCTCCTGTTAGGAAAAAGGGAATGACCTGTAGCTCTTACTAGACCCACAATATCTTTTTTTTTTCAACTAGAAGACTGAGCATCTACTTCCAGCATTTAATTGGCAGAGTGATTGGTAGCATAACTGCCTTCACTTGCAAAAGTGGAATTTAAAAACAGCTGTTTCAAGCCTGCAGCACTATCTGCTTATTTAGGCTATAGAAGCTGTAAATTAATGAGCCGCCAAAATTTGGTCCCTAGCGTGCAGAAAAATTTACATACACAATGGGGTTGATTTACTAAAGGCAAATAGTCTGAGCACTGCAAGTGCACCCACAAGTGTACTTTAAGTGCCCTGCAATTGCAGTTGCTCTAGATCTAAGGGGAACATGCAAGAAAAAAAAAAATAATTTTTGCTTGCACACGATTGGATGATAGAAATCAGCAGAGCTTTCCATCATTTCAGAGCTTCCCTCAGATCTAGCGCAACTTGATGTACACAGTATATTTACCTTTAGTAAATCAACCTCAATGTTTAACTTATCTACTCTTCAACTTATACATTTTAAAAAGATAGTGTAATTCAGGTAAATAATATATTCAAGGCCCCCCAAGATTATACATTGCACTTTTTTGCACACTAATTACTTTGCATGTAGTAAATGCACTTTTAGCTAGATCTTATCGTCTTTCCTTTCGGACCCTCCATCTTCATCTTGCTTGCTTGCTGGTGTCCTATGCTAGTTTCGTCTGCACAGCTTAGTATCCGCTGCATCCATCACATTTCTTTTCAGATGCTAGAGTTCAGAGTGATCGTGAATGTTGCTGACTTGGGAAAGATTTGTCTGTTCATTTAGATGATGAGGTAACCGTGGGGAAGTTCTATGCCACCTTCCTGATACAGGACTACTTTAGGAAATTCAAGAAGCGAAAAGAACAAGGACTGGTGGGGAAATACCCTGCGAAGAACTCCACAGTGGCTCTACAGGTGATTGTTTTGTTTTTTTATATATATTATACAATGTATTGATCTTATTGATATATGTTAACAAAGATTTTGTCTAAATTTAATTTGCCTGACTCGTGATGCTGTCAAGCAGTGCATACAGCAACAGTGACTATCTAGACAAGGACAGAGGATTAGGGAATTTTTTTTTTTTTTTTACATTTCTTCAGTTGCTTCCTGGTTTCTGGCCTAGGCCAAAATGATGTAATACATCCTAGCATTTTTTTCTTTCATCTGGAGGAGGGGAGAAGGGGCTTTCCCTGCTAAGAATACCCACCTGCCTGCATGCCTGATCTAAGGGCAGAAGATCCCCCGCAGGAATTGGGGGGGTGGCTGCAGGATCAGGAACATGTTACATGTTCCACCCTTAAAATGGGTGGAACATGTAACATGTTCCCCAAGGTGAACTTATCCTTTTAATAACACTGGATAATTGTCCATACAGTGCCTTGCAAAAGTATTCACCCCTTGGCATTTTTCGTGTTTTGTTGCCTCACAACCTGGAATTAACATGGATTGTTTGAGGATTTGCATCATTTAATTTACAGAGCATGCCCACAACTTTGAAGATGTGTTTTTTTTTATTGTGAAGCAAACAACAAATAGGACAAAAAAACAGAAAAAGTCAATGTGCATAACTATTCACCCCCCTACAATACTTTGTAGAGCCACTTTTTGCGGCTATCACAGCTCCAAGTCACTTTGGATAAGTCTCTATTAACTTGCCACATCTTACCACTGGGATTTTTGCCCATTCCTCCTTGCAAAACTGCTCCAGCTCCTTCAAGTTGGATGGTTTGCGCTTGTAAACAACAATTCTTAAATCTGACCACAGATTTTCTATTGGATTGAGGTCTGGGCTTTGACTAGGCCATTCCAACACATTTACAAGTTTCCCCTTAAACCACTCAAGTGTTGCTTTAGCAGTGTGTTTGGGGTCATTGTCCTGCTGGAAGGTGAACCTCCATCCTAGCCTCAAATCACACACAGAGTGGTACAGGTTTTGCTCAAGAATATCCCTGTATTTAGCACCATCCATCTTTCCCTCAACTCTGACCAGTTTTTCAGTCCCGACTGCTGAAAAACATCCCCACAGCATGATGCTGCCACCACCATGTTTCACTGTGGGGATGGTGTTCTTTGGGTGATGTGATGTGATGTGTTGGGTTTGCGCCAGACATAGCGTTTTCTTTGATGGCCAAAAAGTTCAATTTTAGTCTCATCAGACCAGAGCACCTTCCTCCATACATTTCGGGAGTCTCCCACATGCCTTTTCGCAAACTCAAAACGTGCCATTGTTTTTGCTAAAAGTACCGTATTTTTCCATGTACAAGACGCCCCCCACTTTTCCAACCAAAAATTAAGAAATCAATATTTTAAACATAGGTAAAACAGAACACATTTTTATTTAGTAATTACCGCAGGTAACGTTTAAATACCAGTATATTATGCAGCGGTTGTTCTTCCTGTTTTCTCCAATGTCTGATAATATACTCAGTGGAGGGAGGTCCAAACTGTTTCTCTGCAGCTCTTTTCCCATGCTCTTTTGCATAGCTGGCTACATTTTGTTTGAATTTTGCAGAGTAAGACAATCAATTACTTTTATTATTTTCTGACATCTTGGGCTCAGAACACTCCGGTCCCTGTTGCATCTGTGCATTTTCCACTTCCAGCGGGATCGCATCTGCGCACTCTCCACCTCCACCCCCACCTCCAGCTCCAGCTGACGTCAGTAGCATACCTCGTCTTTGGAGGAAGCTGTTTGACAAGCTATGGGCAGCGACGCACCTGTGCGGCTGTCTCCCAGGCTGACTGACCATGTATAAGACGCTGCTTGATTTTCAGGCTATTATTTTAGGAAACAATAGCGTCTTATACACAGAAAAATACGGTAATGGCTTTCTTCTGGCCACTCTGCCATATGGCCAGACTCTATGGAGTGGACGGCTTATTGTCGTCCTATATACAGATACTCCAGTCTCTGCTGTGGAACTCTGCAGCTCCTCCAGGGTTACCTTAGGTCTCTGTGCTGCCTCTCTGATTAATGCCCTCCTTGCCCGGTCCATGAGTTTTGGTGTGCGGCCGTCTCTTGGCAGGTTTGCTGTTGTGCCATGTTCTTTCCATTTGGTTATGATAGATTTGGTGGTGCTCTTAGGGATCATAAAAGATTTGGATATTTTTTTATAAACTAACCCTGACTTGTACTTCAAAACAACATTGTCCCTTACTTGTTTGGAGAGTTCCTTGGTCTTCATGGCAGTGTTTGGTTAGTGGTACCTCTTGCTTAGGTGTTGCAGCCTCTGGGGCCTTTTAAAAAGGTGTGTATATGTAATGACAGATCATGTGACACTTAGATTGCACACAGGTGGGCATCATTTCACTTATTATGTGACTTCTGAAGGTAATTGGTTGCACCAGAGCTTTTTATGGGCTTCATAACAAAGGGGGTGAATACATACGCACATGCCAATTATCAGTTTTTTATTTCTGAAAAGTAGTTTTATGTATATATTTTTCTAATTTTACTTTACCAACTTAGACTATTGTGTTCTGATCCATCACATATAATTCAGGTTAAAAAAACATTGAACTAAAGGCTGTAATGTAACAAAATAGGTAAAAAGCCAAGGGGGTGAATACTTTTGCAAGGCACTGTAACCGTAGAACAATATGTAGCGAAATCAGGGTCACACAAGAATACATACAGCTTGACAGAAGTTCTAATCCTTCCCCACACTGCTAAAAAAAAAGTTTTTTTTTTTTTTTTTTTTCCCTCTCTGCCCCATTGGAAGCCCAATCTCTATGAACCCCTGTCTTCCTATCTATCTTCTTATCTAAAACCAATACTGTAAAAAACTTTAATACCCGAAACAATATGAAATATAATTCTGTTTTTAAATTGATCTTGTTTTATGATTTGAAATGATTATCTTTGTATGTTACACAGTGTCAGCCAATCCAGCAGAACGTATCTGAATACCTAGAGCCATTCATATCCGCTGCTTTCCTGTTTGGAGTAATTGATATATTAATGTCATACAAAACCATACACTAGAAATAGTTTTGTTAGACGATAGCCTACCAGTGGCAAAAACTAAAATGCAAAGAGGAAACCCATGCAAACACCAGATGACTACAAAAACTCTCTTCTGATAGTGAGAAATAATCCTAGAATCTTAGCAAGTCTCACGTTTCTTATTTCTTGCACCAATTTCATACCTATCACAGCAGAGAACCTGTCATGTTTGACATTTGTTATACTAAATAGGCTGAATGCAATATAATAGTATTAAAGCAGCTAACATATCAAGCTAACTTGCTAACTGTCCCAAATTTGACAGGACAGTCACGATTTTCAGTAAGCTATCCCACCATATCTCTGTCCTGGGCTGTGTCCCAGAAATCAGAACTGCATAGACAGCATCCCTGTATCCCTGTCTGCTCTCTCTCCCAGCCGCTGCACCATACCACTGATCTGCCTCTCCTTGCACCCTCTCCAACTCTCTCTTCTATGCCCCCCAGCTCAAATCCCCCCTTCCCCCCACAGTACCAATCCCCCTGTGGCTCCCCGGTGCTGGCTTCCCCTCATCTCCTCTCTCACCAGTTTCAGCTGCTGCAGGGGAGCTGTAGGAGGATTGAACTTAGTAAATAAAATCCCCCACAGCTGTTCTACCTCCACCCCCTGTACTAGAACCCCCAGCAGCACCAGTCCCCTGCCATGTGCCCTTTCCTCCTTCTCCAGTGCTGCTGGCTGGCTTCCCCTCCTCCCTACCTGGGGGATTCTGGTAAACATGTCATATTCACCAGCTTCTTTTCTGAAAAAACACAGTGAGCAGTCGGTACCAATCCCTCCTGTGTTTATTCATCTCTGAAGCTATAGTAAGCTATGTTTACTATGCTTTAATTTGTGAATGAATAGGAGCCTCTGTACAGAGATTTGTATCCATTCATCTGCTGTACAGCTGAGGCAACAGAGAAAAGGAACTTCGTAAGTTTTGCTGTGTTTGTGCCCACTAATAATATTAGTGAATTTTTAGTGAAAATATCGTTTGGATAAACATTTGTGCACTTATTGCAAGGCCTAAAAAAATCAGTAGCACATTTTTATTTTATTATACAGGTCATGTGCTTCCAGAAAATGTATGGTTTGGGGCGGGGGGGGGGGGGGGGCATGGGTGGTGTGCTTTAACAAACTCTGAAAGCTGTAAATGAAAAATAAAGAAAAATTGCAAAAATGGTCTGGCCACCTGAGTTTAACCACTTGCCGTCTGCGCTGTAGCCGAAAGACGGCTACAGCGCGGACCTCAAATGCCGGGAGTGCTTCCATGTACGTCCTCCCGTGCTCTGGGATTGCTGAGTTCTTCGGTCTCGGCTGATCACAGAGCAAGGTAAAGGGCCAATCACAGTGGGCCCTTTACCTCCTGATCAGTGCCCACCAGTACCGCCCATCAGTGACACCTAATAGTGCCCATCAGTGCCACCTCTTCATGCCACCTATCAGTGCCCTTCAGTGTCACCTATCATTGCCGCATTATCTGTGTAGCCTATCAGTGCCCATCAGTGTAGGAGAAAAATTACCTGTTGGTAAAATGTGATAACAAAATATGAAAAACTTTTTGTATGTTTTTTCAACATTTTCGGTCTTTTTTTGTTTGTTTAGCAAAAATAAAAAACACAGTGGTGATTAAGTACCACCAAAAGAAAGCTCTATTTGTGTAAAAAAATTATAGAAATTTAATTTGGGTAATGTTGCATGACCGTGCAATTGTCATTCAAAATATGAGCACTCTGAAAGCTGGAAATTGGCCTGGACAGGAAGGGGGTATAAGTGCTAAGTAAGCAAGTGGTTAAAAGTGCAGGGCCTGGCAGCGAAAAGGTTAATTGTTCCCATGCCCTTCTCTTTCTTGTATTCAGAGACTGCACCTGTACCATAGACTGCTTCCCCCCATACTTTGCCCTCCTGACCCCCCCAGTACTGTGCCCTGCTGCCTCCCTGTACTGTGCCCTTCTGAACACCCAGTACTGTGCCCTGCTGCCCCCTGTACTTTTCCGTCCTGGCCCCTAGTACTGTGCCATACTTCCCCCCCCCCTTGTACTTTGCCCTCTTTGACACCCTAGTACTGTGCCCTGCTGCCCCCTGTACTTGGCCCTCCTGAACACCCTGTACTGTTCTCTGGTGACCCCTTGTACTTTGCCCTCCTGACCCCCCTGTACTGTGCCTTGTTGCCCACCTATACTTTTCACTCCTGATCCCCCAGTACTTTTCCCTCCTGACCCCCTAGAACCCCCCTAAACAAGACCTTCTTGGCTGTGTTTCTGTCTTTATTATGAGAAATCTTCCTATATATTCAGTATTTTAAAAATAAATTGTTACATACACTATATAAAACACTGCACTTGTTCTTCTTTACACTGAAGATAGTTCCTAATAATATTGGCTTATGTTTAGGGTCGTTGTCCTGCTGCAGAATACATTTCACATCCAATCACACGCCTCCTTGATGGTATGGCATGATGGATACATATCTGCCTGTATTTCTCAGCACTGAGGACACCACAGATCCTTACCAAATCTCCATCTGCAGAAACTTGCAAGGAACCTCCACAATGCTTCACTGTTGTGTTGTACCGCTCTATAGCCTTTTTCAAACAAACTGCCTCCTGCTACAGCCGAATATTTTACATTTGATTTATAAGTCCAGAGCACCTGCTGCTATTTTTTTGCATCCCAGTTCCTATGTTTTCGTGCATAGCTGAATTGCTTATCCTTGTTTTCATGTCCTATGCACGAAAACATAGGAACTGGGGTGCAGAAAAATGGCCGCAAAGAGCTAGAGAACAGTACCATAATGAATGTCTGCAGGACACTGCAAAATGGAGTTGGAGATTTGGTCAGGATCTATGGTGTCCTCAATGCTGAGAAATACAGGCAGATACTCATCCATTATGCCATACCATCAGGGAGGTGTGTAATTGGCCCCAAATGTATTCTGCAGCAGGACAACAACCCCAAATATACAGTCAATGTCATTAAAGGGGAGTTCCAGCCTTGTTTATGTTTATTAAAAGTCAGCAGCTACAAAAAGAGTAGCTGCTGGATTTTAAAAAACAGACACTTACCTGCTCCACTGTCCAGCGACACGGAGCTTCACTCCTCTCCCCCCCCTCTCCCCCCCTTCTCCGCCGGCACCTCCATTCCTACTGTGGGCACCCAGCCGTGACAGCTTTCGGCTTCACGGCCGGGCACTCACTGCGCATGCGCGAGCGGCGCTGCGCAATCTGAGTGGACAGGCAATCGATTGCCTGGGACCTGTCACGTGTCCCAGGTGATCGCCCACAGGCATGTAAGGGGGCGAGGAGTGGTTTAAGCAGAAGTTCTAATTTTGGGTGTAACTCCGTTTTAAGAACGATCTTCTGTGTAAAGAAGAACAAGGTGTCCTGGAAGTGATGGTTTGGCTCCCACGGAGCTCTGATTTCAACATCATTAAATCTGTCTGGGATTATTACATGAAGAGACAGAAGGAATTGAGGCAGTCTACATCCACAGAAGAAGATCTGTGGTTAGTTCTCCAAAATGTTTGGAACAACCTACCTGCTGAGTTCCTTTAAATACTGTGTGCAAGTGTACCTAGAAGAATTGATGCTGTTTTGAAGGCAAAGAGTGGTCACACCAAATTTTGATTTTGATTTCTCTTCTGTTCATTTACTTCCATAAACTATTCTTAAAAGCATTCTTAATGTACAGCATTTTTTCACAGCTGCCTAAAATGTTTGCACAGTACTGTACATTTTTTTTTTTTTTTTAAAGTAACCTGTCCTTTGTCGTCAGCACCATGGACAGTGCATAAGATACGGCTCCTGCTATTTAGCCCCTTTGCCTAATTAGGATTCTCTTAAAGTCGATGTAAACCTTAACAATAAACTTTCCTTATTTGCTCACTTTTGATCTGGTAAATATACCATTGTAAGTATTTTGTTATATATCGTTATTACGTGCAAAATATACTCCTTGATCTTACCAAAAAATCTTGTCTGTGGATAACTTTCTGTGATCTACGCTTGTTTTACATCTATGTTATAGACAAGAGGACAGGGAGAGGTTCCAGTAGTCCTGTCCACTTTCTGTTGTATGGATACAGTCAGTGGTGTATTTTGGTTTTGTGCTGCCCTAGGCAAGACTAAAATCGGGCCCCCCCCTCCCCCATGCCCTTGAGGTAGGGGTGAGGTGTGTAGTGAGGGGTGCAGTGTTCTATGGGGGGGGAACAGGGTTAACAGTGGGGGGTGCAGTGTTCTATGAGGAGTGCAGAGATCTATGGGGGGGGCGAGGTGTATAGTAAGGGGTGCAATTTTTCTATGAGGGGGGCAGGGTGAACAGTGAGGGGTGCAGTTTTCCATGAGGTGGGGTGTATAGTAAGGGGTGCAGTGTTCTACAAACAATACCCCATAATGACAATGTGAAAGAAGTTTCTTTGAAATCTTTGCAAATTTAAAAAAATAAAAAATGAAAAAAATCACATGTACATAAGTATTCACAGCCTTTGCCATGACACTCAAAACTGAACTCAGGTGCATTATTTTTCTAATGATCATCCTTAAGTTGTTTCTACAACTTGATTGGAGTCCACCTGTGATAAATTCAGTTGCCTGGACATGATTTGGAAAGGCACACACCTAGTCTATATAAGGTCCCACAGTTAACAGTGCATGTCATAGCACAAGCCATGAAGTCCAAGAAATTGTCTGTAGACCTCCGAGACAGGATTGTATCAAGGCACAGAAATTTCTGCAGCATTGAAGGTCCCAATTAGCACAGTGGCCTCCAACATCCACAAATGGAAGAAGTTTGAAACCAACAGGACTCTTCCTAGAGCGGGCCGCCCGGCCAAACTGAGCGATCGGGGGAGAAGGGCCTTAGGGAGGTGACCAAGAACCTGATGGTCACTCTGACAGAGCTCCAGCATTTCTCTGTGGAGAGAGGAGAACCTTCCAGAAGAACAACCATCTCTGCAGCACTCCACCAATCAGGCCTGTATGGTAGAGTAGCCAGATGGAAGACACTCCTCAGTAAAAGGCACATGACAGCCCACCTGGAGTTTGCCAAAAGGCACCTGGAGGACTCTCAGACCATGCAAAACAAGATTATCTGGTCTGATGAAACAAAGATTGAACTCTTTGGCCTAAATCGCAGGCGTCATGTCTGCAGGGAACCAGGCACCGCTCATCACCTGGCCATTACCATCCCTACAGTGAAGCATGTTGGTGGCATGCATGCTGTGGGGCTGTTTTTCAGTGGTAGGAACTGGGAAGACTAGTCAGGATCGAGGGAAAGATGATGGCAGCAAGGTACAGAGACATCTTTGATGAAAACCTGCTCCAGAGCGCTCTGGACATCAGACGGGGATGAAGGTTCACCTTCCAACAGGACAATGACCCTAAGCACACAGCCAAGATAACAAAGGTGTAGCCCGGCCAGAGCTCAAACTTGGACTGATTGAACATCTCTGAAGCGATCTGAAAATGGCTGTGTACTGACGCTCCTCATCCAACCTGATGGAGCTTGAGAGGTCCTGCAAAGAAGAATGTGAGAAACTGGCAAAAAAGAGGAGTGCCAATCTTGTAACATCATACTCAAAAAGGCTTGAGGCTGTAATTGGTGCCAAAGGTGCTTCAACAAAGTATTGAGCAATGGTGGTGAATACCTATGTACGTGGCATTTTTTTCTTTTTAATAAATTGGCAAAGATTTCAAACAATTTAATCCATTTTGAAATGTGAAAAAAGTGAAGCGTTGTGAATACTTTCTGGATGCACTGTAGAGCTTTGGAGAGAGATAAGTACACTACAGATATATGTGCCTAGGTCAAATTGAATGGGGTTTACAACCACTTTAAATGCGGAGTGAATAGGTTCAATAAGTTTTTATTTGTTGTTTTAACAGAAATTCAAACAGAGGGGAAAAAAAAAAAGGAACAAGACCAGGCGCCTGACAAAGGGCGACCTGGTTAGCAGAACATGAAATACATACATTATCATGCAAACGGTGGTGTACAAATAGGTAACTTGTGGGTACTTCTGTAAGACACAATGAAACATACATTGCTAGCCTGTGTCTACCAGCTACTTGGCTCGGCCTGGACGCCCGTGCGGGAACCTGCTGCGTTAAGAAACCGAAGAAGTCGGAGTGAAGTGATAGGGTCGTAAGTTTTTATCGGTACTAAAACAACGATGGATGTTAAGTCTCACAAGTGATCAAAATTACACACATATAAGGGACAGAATGCATAGGAATTCTCGGCATAGCCAAGCATAGCCAGGCACCGAAATAATAGGGAAAATGACAAGAATATAGAGGGGGTCTAACAAAAAGGAGGGGGAAAAGACGGGGAAAAAAAGGGGGGAGGGGTGGGGGTGAAGAGACAGCGAGCCGTGGTCCAATGGAGATGTATTATTCTATAATGTGGAGCTATCGTAGCAGGAGTATTCAAGCTCTCAAGGGACATTCTTGGTTGGGAGTCTATTCCTTAATTTGTCTGAAGTAGAGTAATGCCTCCAGATACTCCAGATGAAGGAAAATTTTGCGTGTCTGTCAAGAGCCTTGGCATACTTCTCCTCCATAAGCATAATAGTATTCATCTCACTTACCCATTCCACAAGTGATGGAGGGGAGGTGGTTTTCCAGTGTCTAGAGATGAGTTGTCGGCCTGCACTAAGGAAGAATTTAAGGAGGTTATGTTTTTCAGATTTGACAGTACCCAGTAGAATGGAAAGGAGGGCAGTAGGGGGAGGGCGTGAGAGGTTTATCGTAAATTTCTGAAATAATTTGATTACATGTGCCCCTGGGTGGTAATCAAACACCCTTAATAGAAATGGTGCCACGTCCTGATGAATATTGGTTTGAATAGATATGGAAAAATTGACTTTGTAGGCACATACGTAAAAAATAACAATTTATTTCACATGTTGTGACATATAAATATACAATTGCATCTAAAATTAGAATACAAAAAAACAAATGTACAAAAAAAGGAATCACGTGGTTAATCCCGAGGAGACTAACTCAATGTGAGAAAGCTGCGATGGTGTCTATGAAATAGATTCCCATGCTGGTTCAAGAGTGTCTCCTAGGTTTAGTGCCATAAAATCCTTAGAGCAGGTTAAAATTGTTTAGCTCAACATGTTTCGCGATAATCGCTTCCTCAGGAGCTTCAAATGATTGGTGCAAATTGAGGGCGCTCAAAGGCAAACACCCTAACCCCACAGATTCAGGCACCATGCAGACCTCCACCCCACTGATGGATTTTGGGGGCAAAAACCAAGAAAAACACAGACCCCAGGCTGGACCTGGATGACCAGGCGTGAGAATATAGGGGTGTAACCGGGTAATATAGGAGGACTGTTACAAAAGGCAGTTAATAGTGATCACTAAAGGGTAACCCGGGATGGAATGCTGGATCGTTAGCCAGAAGGCATAATTGATAACTTAATGCAGTAAATAACTGCCAAGTGGATGTGCTTGATTTTAGGGCCCAAATGTAAGTAAACCACAGGTTATATCGATGGTTGTAAATATCACTTATAATGGAATTTATATAGCAAACAATAAGGGGTTAATAAGCACCCATCTTTGCTGCCAATGACTAATAAGGGTCCAAACAGTGCACCCGAATCTGGTCACGACCAACGTCCGGCGTAGTTCCTCCTGGGAATCCCGAATCCTCTGTATAGGTGAGATAGTGCTGGTAGCTCCTCTCCCCAATAGTATCAGATTTATGTCTATATCGCGAAACATGTTGAGCTAAACAATTTTAACCTGCTCTAAGGATTTCGTGGCACTAAACCTAGGAGACACTCTTGAACCAGCATAGGAATCTATTTCATAGACACCATTGCAGCGAGCTTTCTCACATTGAGTTAGTCTCCTCGGGATTAACCACGTGATTCCTTTTTTTGCACATTTAGTTTTTTGTATTCTAATTTTAGATGCAATTGTATATTTATATGTCACAACATGTGAAATAAATTGTTATTTTTTACGTATGTGCCTACAAAGTCCATTTTTCCATATCCATTCAAACCAATTATCGTAAATTTCAGCATAAATTTGGAAGATTTGTGTCCAAAATGGGTGGATTATATCGCAGTCCCACCAGATGTGAGTGTACGTACCCTTAGCTGAAGTACATCTCCAGCAAATGTCGGAAGCTGATGGAAACATGATCCTGAGAGTGGACGGAACCCGATACCACCTGGATAGCACTTTGTAATTTTTTTCTTGAGTGTAGCTTGATATGGGTGATTTGTGGGTAAAGAGAAAGGCCTCGTACACACGGCCGAGAATCTCATCAGGAAAAAACCCTGACGAGATTCTTGAACAAGAAACTTGTCCCGGCCGAGTGTACACACGTACGATTCAAAAGAACCGCCGTTCTTTTGAATGGCACGAACGCGGTGACGTCATCGACTACGACGAGCGTGCGCTCGTCACATTCGATGCCGTCGCCGCCATCTTGCTACACCGTACCTATGCCTAGGAAGCTACCACGCATGCATCAAAGTCATTTCCACGGCGACAGGTAAGCGTACAAACTGTCGGGTTTCTCGTCGGGAAACAGGCCGACGAGAATCCCGACTAGAAAATAGAGAGCAGGTTCTCTATTTTTCTCGTCAAGATTCTGGCCAGATTTTTTGACGAGAAACCTGAAAGCCTCGTACGCACGGCCGGTTTTCTCGGCAAGAAAGCTCTACCAGCAGTTTTCTTTTCGTTTCTTGACGAGAAAATCGACTGTGTGTACGAGGCTAAAGGTTTTACTCCATTCTGCTTCAGTAATGTCTCTCCCAAGTTCCTCTGACCAAACTTTAGAGTATTTAGGTAAGGATCCGTGAGTGTGATCTAAAATCAGTTTGTAGATCAGAGAAAGGGTATGGCGAGGGGTTTCCGGGAGTGTGCATAATTGTTCAAAGTTGGTCAGGGGTCTGTGAATCTGTTTGGAGTCGTGGAGTTTTTTGCAATAGGATGTTAGGTGTAAGCCAAGTCACTCTGGGGGATGGAGAGTCGCGATTCGTCTCAAAGGTACCCAGGGTGGCGTTAACAAATTGTTGTGCGGTAGGCCAGGAGGTTCTGTTGTAGTCATCTAGGGTGTGGATTGATCTGCTCTCCGGGAGGGCTGGGTTATCAAACAAGGGTTTAAGGGGGCTTGGTTCAGTGGTTAGAGCGGAGGTCTCTCTCCTGCGGTACCAAATTACCAAGGCATCTCTAGTGAGGGGGGAAAGCGAGGGAAGAGATCTATGTGTCCACTCATACCCCCAAATGAGGGCTCGAAGGTCAATTGGGGATAGATCTTGCTCTACCATGGTGGCTGCTTTGATCAGGGAGCGGGGGAACCACTCCAGGATCCGGGAGACCACTGCTGACGAGTGATGAAGCTCAAAGTCTGGAAGACTCATTCCACCTTTGGTGGTGGAGGAGCATAAGAGTTTATGTTTCAGTCTTGGGTGGTTCCCCCTCCACACAAATCGTATGGCCATAGAGCGGAGGGTGCGAAAGAATGCAAAGGGAAGAGCGATCGGGAGGGCTTGGAATAAATACAGTAATTTGGGAAGTATATCCATTTTTAGCGCGTTCATGCGACCAAACCACGACAATGGCAAATCTATTCGATCGTCAGTGAGGCGTCTGAGTTTTGTGAGGAGTGGACTGAAGTTCAGGGCATAAACATCTGATGCGTGTGCTGGGATGGCTGTTCCGAAATATGAAATGGATTTCGCCTGCCATTGAAAGGAGAAATTGGCTTTGAGGGAGGTAAGGGTGGGCTGTGGCAATGAAAGGTTCAGTGCTTCCGTTTTGGAGATGTTTCATTTATAATTGCTGAGTCGGCCAAACAGGTTAATCTCTGTTAGTATGGATGGGATACTGATTTGAGGTTGAGTAACATAAAGTAGCAGATCATCTGCGTATAAGGAAAGTTTACAGTGGGAGGAGGGGGTTTGGATACCATGTATGTTCAGATTCGCTCTAATAGCTTGGGCCAGGTGTTCAATCACAAGGGCGAAGAGGAGGGGGGAGAGGGGGCAGCCTTGTCTGGTCCCATTTGTTATCGTGATTGTGCCTGACTGGATCCCATTAACTAAAATAGAGGCAGAGGGTTTGGAGTACAGGGACATGATACGCGAAAGCATTTTCGGGCCTAGTCCCAGCTGGGCAAGGGTGGATTGAAGAAATGGCCAGCTGACCCTGTCAAAGGCCTTCTCCGCATCACAGGAGAGAAGGCAGGTCGGTATGTGATTACAGTGAGCATAGGTTATAAGTCTTAGTGGTGTTGTCCCGAGCCTCTCGGCCAGGGACAAAACCCACCTGGTCTCTGTGTATAACTTCGGGCAGTAAGGGTGAAAGACGACTCAAAAGGATCTTGGCAAATAGATTTAAAACTATGTTCAATAGGGATATCGGTCTGTAATTGGCACATAAAGAGGAGTCTTTACCGGGTTTTGGAATAACTACAATCTGAGCTTGGAGTAGGGTGGGGGAGGGTGCGAGGGTCTCATCTATGGCATTAAATGCTTTCATGAGGAGAGGGGTCAGCTGGGGCACAAATGTTTTATAAAAGCGTGAAGAGAACCCGTCTGGGCCCGGGCTCTTGACATTTTTGAGCTCCTTGATGGCCGTCTGGAATTCAGCTTCCGAAAGGCGGGACACCAGTTCCCCTACCTCTGACGCCGGCGGAGTAAATAGAATGGGGAAAAGGCAACTAACAAACCTGTCACTTTGCTCTGAATGGGCGATCTATAAAATAAATCTTGCTGTGAATAACAAAAAAGCTGAAGGAGTAGAAGAGAAGAAGTAATATTGGCAATGCTGGAGGCTGGTGATTGATTGTTGGGACACTGATTACTGTACTGAGGGATGTGAGAGGGGACGTGTCCATTATCATACTTGGAAATGGGGAGTCTTTGAGGGTTCTGTTGGCATACATGGGAGGTTGACTCATGGGACCTGCAACCCCCCAGCACCTATAGTTATTTTTCTTTTTATTATAGACATTCTTTAAGCCTGTATTCCCTGACATGAACAGTAGATCTGTGTGTCATATTTCTAATTTTCACATTTACTTGAAAAAAAGACATTGGATGAATCATGAAACTTTGAGAAGTGATCCCATGTGCCTAATTTATTGGCTGTTAGTAAGCCCACTTCTGTTTTGTCTTATGCTATATTCCCTTTAATGGTTTTCCCAGTTAGCACAAAGCGCTCTAATGTTCAGGAAATGTATGTCCTCTCTTGTGTAATAGATCACAAAACTCATGAAGTACTTACACTTTAAAAAGCTACAGCTATACAGTTTTTTTAAGCTTATGCAGTCAGCTGGTGAAAGCTGCCTGAGGTTAATTTGTCACTCAGCTGGCGCATAATGAGCCTTTTATGTATACAGGACAAGCCTTAGAGGAGAGGTCTGCTTGTTGTAACAGTGCAGGGCTGACATTTACCAGAAAGCAGAGAGTGAAGCTACATCGATGGATCAGAAGCATGGGGAGACTCCAAGGCTTGACTACTTTGTATCCTATGTCCACTGCTACAGTGTACGTCTCCTCTTCATGTTGTCTGTCTGTCGCTCTGTGCTCCCTGTCAGTTCAGTATTGCATTTTCAATCATTGGGTAGGCAGATTAATATTTTATAAGCATGTTGACTTGTGCATTTTGTATCACAGGTTTAAAGCCATTTATTTTAAGACGTTTCGTGTGTGCTATAGTGTAGCTTGTGTTTTAGTGGATTATGTTTTGAGCATATCTAATACTGCTATGTTTATAGTGGATGATTATTGGTGTTAAAGGGCTAGTCCACCAAAATGTATATTTTAGTTTTGGAAGGATACTGACATCACTCATTAGCACTGTATGTCTCTCAGGGACTTCTCTCTTGTGAGTCTCGCCCTACTTGTTGAATTTCTTTTGGATTTTTTTTTATAAAATATAGTATTTAGCATGCAAATTAAGACCCTGTGTTGGCTTTGACAGTATAGGAATCTAGGGGGTTACGGAGTTTGCTAGCATTCACCTATTGCTGGAAAAACATTAGATATAATCCCCTCTTCATCATTGTTATTTTTTTCTTCTTATGATCATAGAGTGCTAATGTCTTTATCTTTTCTTGCTTTTTGTATATAAATAGTATTTTGTAGATTTTTTTTTTTTTTAGCCATGAGGTATTTTGGTATCTCCTAACATGTATGATTGCCCTTAGCTATAGTGCTTTTATCAACTTATCCTGTTAAGTCTGACTGTAAGGGCCAGTTCACACCAGACGCAGTTCCGTACAGTTTTGTGCGCATTTTTTCTGCACTAAAAATGCATGCACAGTGTTTTCCATGTATTCCAATGGCTCTTGTTGGCTCTAGTTCACACCATGCAGTCCGTTTCCGGTCAGTTTACACTGCAGAAACTGACCGGAAACTGACTGCATGGTGTGAACTAGAGCCAACTAGAGCCATTGGAATACATGGAAAACACTGTGCATGCATTTTGTGCAGAAAAAAAGCACAGGGAACTGAACGGAACTGCTGGTGTGAACTGGCCCTAAGACTACTATATGTGGGCATTAATCAAGCATATAAAGCCATGGTAGACCTAGAAACTCGTTGTAAGATGGGACTTTTGAGGTACAACATTTTACATAAAATACACATTTTTATTACAATTCAAACATATACAAGAATTCCACATTCTTACAAAATTTCATAAAAACAATAAAACACATTATTGCAGTTTTGATTTAACATTGCAGTGCATTCTTTTCAAAGCTACTGATTTTCTATGGCCCGATGCATTTCTTGGACATTGTCCACTTCTTCAGGAGCCATCAGTATCTTTATTCACAGAAAGAAATCTAAATAAAAATAATCATAATTAATACACTTATTTATTGTTTGTATCATCCCATTGTAAACCTTGAATTGGGCAACATTCCCAGATAAAGTGCTTTGGCCATGGAGAACCAGGGTCATGCCTAACGTACCCCAGACAAAGCCATTGGTGCCATACTCTAGGTCAGTGATGGCGAACCTTGGCACCCCAGATGTTTTGGAACTACATTTCCCATGATGCTCATGTACTCTGCAGTGTAGTTGAGCATCATGGCAAATGTAGTTCCAAAACATCTGGGGTGCCAAGGTTCGCCATCCCTGCTCTAGGTGAAGGACAAACTCTCTGCAATACCAGAACCTAGTCTGAATCTGTATTCATGGTCACGCACTGGAAAAAAATATTTTTGGAATCATATTGGTTGCTATAAGCAAGACAATCTTAGTTCCCAAGCATTTTACTAGGCTAGTGGTGACCACTGAGTCAGAGTCCTTTAAAAACCCACACATGATATCTTTTTTTTTAAGTTTGGTTATCAAAGGATGTGAATGTCCGGTACTTATGATTTGTTAAGTGGTTTGCAGCCAAGGTGGAACCCTCTATGTTTGTGTTTTAATTGATGGAAATCATACCTTCCAACTTTCTGAGATGAGAAAGAGGAACACATTTTGCACAAACTCCTCCAGTTACACAGACCATGAATTTATATAAAAAAATTATTTGTTATACCCACTTCTACTTTTACTTTGTACTGGCTTTTCAAAATAGCCAATACAATAATTTAGAGATTGAATGAAAAGTTTAGTGCCCTAAAACACATTCACTTTCAGCTAAATAGTAGATATAAAGAGGTTCATTCAATTAAAAAGAGGTAAATCTAAGCAGGGAAGATAGACAGAGGAATTTGGTTCCCAAGGAGAGACCATCCCTCCAAATGGGGATGCTTGGGACCTATGTAAAAAAATAATCCCAAACTGGTACCAACATTAGTAAGAATTTCAGTAGTTGTATGCACTGTACACCATTGATGCACTTTACTAAAACATAATCTGCTCCTTCCTCTAAAATTTCAAGCAGATTTTCAAAATATTTTCTCCAATATTTTCTTATGGAAGCAGTTAAGGGCTGCATGTTACCAAAAAAGCCAATTAACACCATTGTTTTAGAGACTAAAACTTGCTGTTCTTCTAACCTCTGCATTTTCACATAGCTTCTGATGCTTCCCCTTTTTACTAAACTCACAATAACACCATGGTGGATAGATTTTTTCAATTAGTCAGAACAATAATAATATTCAACATTTATTAAGGAGCGTATGCTTATGCCCACTTATGGGCAAATAGTAGAGCAATTTGGACAGATCAGTGGCATATTTGAAGTTTCTACTTGGTGGTCATGGTGCTGCTACAGGACCTTTCAGCCAGTTGGCAAAGTTATTGTGTGTGACATGACTGGACAGGCTTGCACCCAAGCACACATCAACCTTCTACAAGTGCATTTTACATTGTCCCCTCTGACCAGCAAGCTGCCTTAGCGAACCCATAGAACCAAACCCAAATGGGAGCCAAGGAGGAGACAAATAGGCATTATCTCAGACACAATTCTGAAGCGTGTTTGAAATAAATAAAGGTCTGGAAAGTGATGATTTTTCTGAAAATATAACCCAATTTTAGCTACTGATGTTTTTCTTAGATTGGCAGCAACCAACAAAGAAAACAAAATTAAACCAGTCTCTCCTCCCTTATAATGTTCACTGGCTGCACAGTTTGAAAACTATCAACCGCAGATTTCTTTATCTCTGTTTTCAATGCAATGTAATCATTCAGTGGCCTTGCAGGATCTGGAAAGTGTAATTATAAAGGAAGCTGGGCAAAATATGTAGTATAGAGCTTGCATAATTACATATTTCAATATTCCACCTCCAAGCAGGAACTTTATGCTGATGGTATTTGTGTTCTTTTTTCAGCTATAGGCTTGCGATTAGTCACTAATAACACTAGACAAGTATACAGATGGCAATAGGCAGCAGGTGTAGTTCTGAAAGCATTGTAACAAAATAAAGCCAGCTGCTTCTGAATGCACTACCATGTATAATATATATATATATATATATATATATATATATATATGGAAAAGTATGTGAACTCTTTGAGTTAATAGCTGATCGAACCTCATTTGACAGCAATGACTTCAAGCAAGCCCTTTTGGTAGCTCTGGATCAGACCTGCACAACATTAAGGAGGAATTTGTGACCATTCCTCTTTACAAAACTGCTAATGCCTTGTACACACGGTTGGATTTTCCGTCGGTATAAAATCCGACGGGTTTTTCCGACGGAATTGCGTTCAAGCTGTCTTGCATACACACTGTCACACCAAATTCCAACCGTCAAGAACGCGGTGACGTACAACACTACGGCGAGCTGAGAAAAATTTGGTTCAATGCTTCCGAGCATGCGTCAACTTAATTCTGAGCATGCGTGGTTTTTTCTTTGTCGGAGTTCCATACAGACGAACGGAATTTCCGATAGAAATTTTTTCCATCGGAGAAAAAGAGAACATGTTCTCTTTCTAACTCCGTCAAAATTTCCGACGGAAAAAGTCCGATAGGACATACACACGATCGGAATATCCGATGAAAAAATTCTGTCTGACTTTTTTCATCGGAAATTCCGAACGTGTGTACAAGGCATTAAGCTCAGACACATTTTTAGTATGTTTGGTGTGAATTGCTCTCATGAGGTAATTACACAGCATCTCTATGGGGTTAAAGTCTAGGCTCTGACTGGGCCACTCTTAAAGGCACATTTTATTTTTCTGAAGCCAGTCCATGGTGGATTTACTTCAATGCTCAGGGTCATTGTCCTGCTGCATCACCAAACTTCTACTAAGCTTCAGCTGGTGGACAGCCACCCTGACGCTATCCTGTAGGATATTTTGGTAAACTTGGGAATTCATTTTCCCCTCGATGATGGCAAGTGGTTCAGGCCCTGAGGCAATGAACCCTTCATCCTTCCATACTTCACCATTGGGATGATGTTTTGATATTGGTAAGCTGTGCCCTTTTTGCGCCATGCATAGTGCTGAGCATTTTTCCTGAACAATTCAACTTGGTTTTCATCAGTCTACAAACATTTTCCCAGTAGTTATGCAGTTTGCCAAGGTGCTCTCGGGCAGACTTCAGGCGTGCAGCAATGTTTTTTTTGGAGAGCAGCAGCTTCTTCCGTAGTGCTCTGTCATGGACACCCTGTCTGTCCAAAGACCTACATATGGTAGACTTATTAACAGTTTCAGTGATGTCTTCAAGCCTTTAGCTGTTACTCATGGATTCTTCTTTACCTCATTTAGGCTTCTGTGTTGTTCCTTGGGAGTCATCTTGGCTGAGCAACTACTTCTAGGAAGACAGTACTAAACTGTCTCCATTTATAGACAATTTGTCTGTCAACTAATGGATGCCTAGTTTGAGATTGCTGTGTATCCCTTTCCAGCCTTATGCAGATCAACTACTCTTGATTGTATGTCTTCAGAGAGTTCCTTTTTGCAAGGCATGGTTCACATCAGCTGATGCTTCTTATAAATTGCAATCTTAACGACTAGCCGACCTGCCGCCGCAGTTATACTGTGGCAGGTTGACTCGGCTGCGCAAATCACCGTAGCTGTACGTCTCTTCTTTAAGACGTCACAGCAGGTGCGCGCACGCGTGCCCTGCGGGCATCCACGATCGCTCGTGACAGAGCGAGAACTGGGATCTGTGTGTGTAAACACACAAATCCCGGTTCTTTCAGGGGAGAGTGGAGAGATCGTGTGTTCATATTAAGTATGAACACCAATCTCTTTCCTCCCCTAGTCAGTCCCATCCCCCCTACAGTTAGAACACACCTAGGGAACACAGTAACCCCTTGATCGCCCCTAGTGTTAACCCCTTCCCTGCCAGTGGCATTTATACAGTAATCAATGGCTATTTTTAGCTCTGATCGCTGTATAAATGTCAGTGGTCCCAAAATAGTGTCAAACGTGTCCGATCTGTCCGCCGCAATGCCGCAGTCATGATAAAAATCGCAGATCAATTCCATTACTAGTAAAAAAAAAAAAAATGAAAAAGGACATAAATCTATCAACTATTTTGTAGATACTATAACTTTTGCGCAAACCAATCAATATACGCTTATTTCTATTTTTTTTACCAAAAATATGTAAAAGAATACATATCGGCCTGTTTGTGCCTACTGACAAAGCTCAGCTTGTAGATTTTCACTAAACTAAGAGGGCATATCTAATCTATGGCATGACAAACAAGGAAATTGTAAAAATCATATCTCCACGCTGTTTTTTTTTTCTTAATTTTCTATTGTCTCATCGGCTGTTAAGGACAAGGCAGCCGCCCACTCTATAACATCCATGTTGTTTACTGGTTGTTAAGGATGCCGGCGGTTGTCGGTTCCTTAAATATCAATATTTTAAAAATGGAGCGCTAGAAACGCAGCTAGTGCGATATGGAAATAGTTCCAATGTCCAGGTGTGCCAGTAGGCAGAGTTCAATAACTGCTTAGACCAGCCCGGGGTTTAGAGGTTCTGGTCTGTATCAGTGTGGGCAGCCAGTTACAGAGCAGAAGCAACTCTGTGGATATGGATTAGAGAGAGGAGCGGCGCCACTCTGAGTGCAGTATATCAGTTAAAATTCAATATTTAATAAAAGTAATATCAATTCACATTTAAGTGAAATAAAATATGCATGGAATAAGTCCAAGTTACTTCACTTGATCTTAGCCAAAAGGCAGAGAAGCGATAAGTCCAAGTTACTTAGGCCATGTATATTTTATTTCACTTAAATGTGAGTTGATATTACTTTTATTAAATATTGAATTTTAACTGATATACTGCGCTCAGAGTGGCGCTGCTCCTCTCTCCCTCTCTTCCTTAAATATCGCATGCAGGGACCACTGGTTATTTACCGCATGCATTTTTTTTTTTTCAAAATTGACTTTCACTTCTGTTTTTTTTTTTTTTTTTTTTACTGTATTTACAGAGGGGTTTTGCTTTATGCGGTAAATACCGCATAAAGCAATAGTGAGTTCACATGTTCAGGATCGTATGCGGTATTTGGGAAAACATCCAAATACTGCATGTGATCTGGTTCTTTGAATGGAGCCCATTGTGTGATTCAACCACCAAAGCAGCCTATTCCACAAATGCTAATGTTGCATTACCCTACTGTTAAAAATATCTATGTATTCATCCAACTGAGAAAATTTCCATTATCTTAAATAAATTCACCTATAGTATTTCTATGATTTTCATTATCCAGGCGGGGCTGAGAACTCTTCATGACATTGGTCCTGAAATTCGACGAGCCATATCATGTGACCTGCAGGATGATGAGCCAGAGCAAAATAACCATGAAGAGGAAGAAGATGATGTATATAGGGTAAACAATTCATAGTAGATTAAGAGTATTAGATGGATGCTTTATTGAATTTAGTACAGTAGGTTTTGTCATTTAGAAAATTTCCTGGCATCGGTCAGCTTTTACAGTAGCTGTCAGTGAGTATCCATTATTGTTAAAAAAAATTTGTAGAAAAGGTCTGGCTTTAAATTATGTGTGGATTGCATCTGTGCCAGACTGTTCAATAGATGGTAAGGTGACCAGCTCTCTGTGCAGTCAGTATTGTATGCTGTATGAGAACTTTGGTTGTGGAAACAGAAGTACACAGTACACTACTGTAAAAACATTTATAAATATACCAAAATGGTTCAAAGGTGACATTAAAACAATATCTAAAGATGGTTGACACAAACTTTCTACCAGTCCATTATGCCCGAAATGTTGGTAAGGGGCTGCTCCTCACTTAGTGATCAATTCATTTAATGACCTAGTGAAAAATTGTTGAGACATGATTCAGAATGTGGCACTTCATCCAAATGTAGATACAAAAAGAAAAAACAAAGATGAATATGGACTTTAAATTGGTAGCCACCAGTAGACCCAAATGGAAAAGAGAGCACTCAGTTGAATAAAAATCCAAATTTATTATAATATCATACTAAAACCATTTTGTAAAATCAAAATAGAAAAACAGGTATTTCCATATACAGGCGGTTCCCGGGTTACAAACAAGATGGGGACTGTAGGTTTGTTAAGTTGAATTTGTTTGTAATTCGGAACAGGTGCATTTTTTAAGTGTAGCTCCAGCCAAAAGATCTATTTTAAGCTTTTTGGATAGCATAGGGAAGGGTTATCACCCCTGTAACCTTTTGTTTTGTTGTCTGTGCCCCTGTTCACAAGATTTCACCTCACTTTCTGTTCCTATGACAATTGGATTTTGAAAATTTTGGGTTGTTAGGGAAACATGGACAGGTGATAAAGCATCAGTGGAGACACCTTTTTCCCATATTAACTCTTACGGGAGTGAATTTCCCTTCCTAGGGGTAGATTTCCTCTCACTTCCTGTTGTCTCCTTCCGTTTGTAAGTAGGAGTCGTTTGTAAGTCGGATGTTTGTAACTAGGGGGCGCCTGTATATACATGATATTGTCCCAAATAGGTGTAACCTATGTGAACACAAGAGAACCTGTAGGTATGCCCATAGATATGGTGGACTCTGTAGCTGGTCTATAGAGAAGGTCTATTGTAAATTGTATCTCTCAGTACCAATAGGATCTCCTGAGGAAGCTGTAAAGCGAAACGTATAGCGATCCCTCGGACAATATCATGTGTATATATATGGAAATACATGTTTTCTATTTTGATTTTACAAAATGGTTTTAATATGATGTTATAATAAATTTGGATTTTTATTTAACTGAGGGCTCTCTTTTCCATTTGGGTCTACTGGTGGCTACCAATTTAAAGTCAATATTAGATAAACAAGAAAACCCGCTCCAGGTGTCTGTTCCAAAATATCACCTCCCCTGCCAAATGAGGGTGCTGTGAGATTAAGCACCAGTGAGAGTGGTGTGAAACGTGTTAGGTGTTTGCATTTTATCCTGAATTTGTATGGACTAAGTTTTCAATAAAGGAATTTATTTGGAGTGCGGCCATCCGGATCCTTTTTCTACCTACACTAAAGTCCATATTCATCTTTGTTTTTTTTCTTTTTGTATCATTTAATGATACTAGTCATATGAATGGAACGCGGTCATTAAGTGAGGAGTGTCTATCATATTTTGCATATTAATGGTGAGGTGCAGGGTTAACCATAGAAGTGAAACATGTGTTCAGACCGGCCCCCATTGATTCACTGAGCCTGCTTAGCTCACTACTTTAAAATTTAGGGAAGTTAAACAGATTTGAATAGCTATGAATGTACAATACTGCCTCATAAAAGAAGCAGGAGGCATTTTTGTTTTTACAGTTTAAAATGGCTGACAGTTTTCAGTTAACTGTTTAATTGCTTTGGCATGGAATTAGTTTCACTGTGCTTCACAGAATATCAGTGCTGTTGGGTTAGTGACAACACAAACTAGTAAGTGGTCAGATACAGCAAAAAACAGAGGCTACTGATCAGCTGTTTGAAAGCATAACATGCTGAAGGCAGACTGTGTATTCCTAATGGATACTGGCCATGTGGCCATGACAAGAGGGAAGGCACATAAATAGATGGGTTTAAAGCGAAACCCAAACTGCTTGCATGGACCACTGCAATTGTATCTATTACTGGGTTAAATGTCCCATGAACTTCATATATCTGATAATAGTGGTTCCATTAGTGGGATCTGCATTTTACATTAATTTCCAGCTCCTTATACAGCTATTTCAAGGCTATTTTCCTTGCCTTGTATCATAGAGAATGCAGAAGGATAATTAGTGGCATAAAGGCAGATCTGAGAACATTAATCAGGAAGGTCTCACCTCAAGCCAGTGAGAAATTCAGCTCACCCATGTTTGTCCATGGCTGAAGTTTCGGACAAACAGACACTCTAAAAGGTGTCATTCATTGTCTTATATGTAAGTGTTCTGATATTGGCCATATAGTATTGAATCCCACTCAAATTCACACTACAGAGCCGAATATTATAAATATTTGAACTTGCATGTACATGGCCAACTCTTGTTGGCACCTACCTTGAATATTAGATCTTGTTGGGGACAAAGTAAAGTTAAACAACTACATACATAGGCTAAAGAGGTAATTGCACGACTGGCTTGTCCATGGTGTTGAATCAACATCTGGAGGACAGTCACTTGGGGAAGTTTGTTTTGCATACACTGTTTAGCTAAAGCAGAACTTTACTAAGTAACTACCTTGCTGTTCAAAGCTGTGTTTTATATTTCCACCTACAGATTTGCTTTGTTTTAATCATAAAAGAGAGCTGTGTCTTGCCTTCTGTAATGCAGCCAGTGTACTGTGCATGCACATTGTTGTCCTTATAACCAGCACCAGTGAGAAACCGGGATGAGGAGTTCTGAAGGTGTGGTCACTCTGTTGGCATCAGAAGAACGTTATGTTATGCTGTGCTTCTGGCACTATTTTTTACTAGCACAATGAACATGCATGATGACTTGTAGGTGGTAGGGGCTTCAGATCCGAAAAGTGAATATTATTGATGATGAAAAGAAAATTGATAGGGGGCGCTATAAGTGGATGAAACACCCAAACAACCTGTAATGGTGACACTAATTAGTGACTCCTAGGTTAGCATCTAATGAATATAGACACCTTTACATAACTCATGTGCACATTAATAATACAAATATTAAAATATATGTTCATAAAATCAAGTGCTAAATAATAAATGCATTAAGTCCCAATCGTGGATGGATCCAAATATGATACTCAGAGTCCATAGAAAATCAAACAACCAATTCCGTGCTGCTGTGATTAGTCTTGAGATAGCTAGTAGCGTGATCCTTCACCAAACTGTGATATAACACCCAAAGTGACTGTATATGTAGTCTGCTTACCTGAAAACATTGACCTCTTTACCCAAAAAGAAGGTCAAACAACGCTTGTGCAGGATTGTACACCTTCCTCCTCATAGGTACCGGCCAGTTATAAAATGACAATGGAGGACATCCATAGCGTAAAAACGTTTAATTAAAACAGAGCAAATAAAAAGATTAGCCAAATGGCTACTTACATTTAAAAGTGCCTACCTGGCACTGGGGCTGCTGGCTTATCAGGCAATGTCTGTGGGGAACCGCTGTGAACCCGTCCACTTCCGTGGATGGCGTGCGTTCCACCCGCTTGACTCCAACAACCAACAGGGCCGGAAGCGGCATTATTGATTATGCACTATGTGAGCCAGCTGGGAAGGGCTGAGGAAATTATAAAGCTTGTATTTGGTGTTTCTACCAGTAATGCCCTTTAAAAAATAAAAAATAAAGTTGTCATTCCACTTTATTGAGTTAGGTCTAACCAGGCTCAATAATGATCCTGTTTGGGTGTGTAATTTGGGAGAATTGATGCACATACCAGGCACTTAGATTCTGTCACTTTTTATAAATATGTTTGAAAATGAGAATATGATTGCAATTGAAAGAAAGCATTTGGTAAAATGTTTAAAAGGTTATTTGTACTAAGAAATTTTCATATACATCATATATTTGGATAACATTGGTTGCACTGTAAAAATCAAAGAATAACACTCAAAATAACAGAACTATTAATGAATATCACTTCCCTTGCAGAGGAATGGTAGTCTATTTGGAAACCATGTCAACCATGTGGGGAATGACAGGAATGACAGGCATAATCCCTATCAGCAGACGAACACCACACGGCGCCCTCTGCATGTGCAACGTCCATCAATCCGCTCTGCGAGCGATACTGACAAATCTGTGTATTCCCACTCGGGCAACTCTGTGCATCACAACCATCATAACCATGAATACTCTGGGAAACATGTACCAAACTCCACCAACGCCAACCTAAACAACGCCAACGTGTTCAAACCCGCTAATGGGAAACATTCTAGCCTCGCCGCTCATAATCACATGTCTGAAAATGGCTATTATACTTACTCAAGGAATGATTACGAGAAACCAAGAAAATCCAGTATTAAAAGGTAAATCTGACAGAAAAATGTTTTATAAAACGAATCCAATTTGGCCATAGTGGCTTTCTATTAGAGAACAAACAACAAAAACGTTCTTGGTGTGCGCAAAAAGCTTTTCTGTTCTGAGTAAAGCTGAATACACACTATACAATTTTCTGTAGATTTTTTCCTTCAGATTTACCAAAACCATATAATATGAGGTCAAACTTTAAGAGTTTCAATTTGTATGCAATCAGGCAGGCCCTTGCACTACATGGTTTTGGTAAATCTAAAGGAAACCAGACAACAAAAGTTGTATAGTGTGTATGGGGTCTAACAAAGCATTCCTGCATACACACTCTCTGATTTTTGGGGTACAAATTTTATATGGGCAGATATAGGAACTGAGCTAGCTTCGAATTTGAATCAGCAAGGCGAGGAAAAATACGTAAATTATAACTGCTTTTCGGTATGTCACCCTAAAATGTTGCACAAATTCTGTCTGTTTCTGATTACCTGCTTGTATTACATATTGATTTTTTTGACAGGTTAGATATGAGAGTTAACCATTTATATCTAAGCTGCCTTACCTAGCTGTTTTAAAAAATATATATTATTGCTATATTTTTTATTTTTGAATATAGCAGTAAAGCCCAAGCTAGTGGCTTGGAAGCCACATGTCTGTAACACAGTTTGATGTTCTTCTAAACTCTTAGCTGCTCACACTGCTCTGTCTGAACACTTTTTGCTTTATATTCTTTCTAAAAGCATGAATCCAAACAGAAATTGCCTTATCAATGTATTTACTATTTATTATAGTCCAGTTATATTTCAAGCCTTTGAATTGAGACAACAAAGGCCACATATTGGACAGATCTCTTTGCAGCAATTCAGTCACCAGTACATTTACCAAAATTCCGTTATCCATAAACACTGTAAAATATAACCCATTTTTAAGAAAAAAATAAAAAACTGTACAAGTTTTGTAGCTGAGAAGTAAAATGTCTCAGTGGCACAATGAATATGATTCAGCTGACACATAAATCCATATATCCTAATCTTTTAACCCAGCGTGCTGTACTTTTTGCATGAAACATTAATCTTTTTCTTCTTCTTAGACCCTCTGCAGGTTGGTGGCAATACTGTTTCACTCTGTCTGCCTTTCATTGTGCTGTCTACATATGTAATAACTGATATTTATTTTATGTCTAATAAATATCTTCCCATATTTGTATGGCTTTTCCGGATAGGACCCGCTATTATGAGACTTATATTAGGTATGTTCCTCTGTGTCTGTCGATAACTGCTTGCGCCATACAATATATGCGAAGCCCATGGTTATTACATGCTCTGCTTTAGTGTCCATGTCTCTGCATGATCTGTCTATTTGTAGTGTCTGATGTTCACTCTCTATGCTATGTTTTGGCTGACAACTAACACGGTTCATCCGAGTATCAGTATGGCAGTCAGGTGTGTCCTAATGAATAGGGATGAGCTTTATTTTCGGGTCGAACATTGGCTGTTCGCCCGTTCGCCAAATAGCGAACAATTTGGGGTGTTCGCGGCAAATTCGAAAGCCGCGGAACACCCTTTAAAAGTCTATGGGAGAAATCAAAAGTGCTAATTTTAAAGGTTAATATGCAAGTTATTGTCATAAAAAGTGTTTGGGGACCTGGGTCCTGCCCCATGGGACATGTATCAATGCAAAAAAAAGTTTTAAAAGCGGACGTTTTTTGGGGAGCAGTGATTTTAATAATGCTTAAAGTGAAACAATAAAAGTGAAATATTCCTTTAAATTTCGTACCTGGGAGGTGTCTATAGTATGCCTGTAAAGTAGCGCATGTTTCCCGTGTATATAATAGTCACTGCACAAAATTACATTTCTAAAGGAAAAAAAGTAATTTAAAACTACTCGCGGCTATAATGAATTGTCGGGTCCCGGCAATACAGATAAAAGTAATTGAAAAAAACCGGCATGGGTCCCCCCCCAGGCCCTTTGGGTCTGGTATAAATATTAAGGGGAACTCCGAACCAAAATTAAAAAAAAAAATGCGTGGGGGTCCCCCCCAAATTCCATATCAGGCCCTTCAGGTCTGGTATGGATTTTAAGGGCAACCCTGTGCCAAAATGTAAAAAAAATGCCGTGGGGTTCCCCCCAAAAATCCATACCAGATCCGAGCACGCAACCTGGCAGGCTGCAGGAAAAGAGGGAGGGATGAGAGAGCGCCCCCCCCTCCTGAACCGTACCAGGCCACATGCCCACAACATGGGGAGGATGTTGCCATGTTGATGGGGACAAGGGCCTCATCCCCACAACCCTTGCCCGGTGGTTGTGGGGGTCTGTGGGCGGGAGGCTTATCGGAATCTGGAAGCCCCCTTTAACAAAGGGGACCCCCAGATCCCGCCCCCCCATGTGAATTTGTAAGGGGTACATTGTACCCCTACCATTTCACAAAAAAGTGTCAAAAATGTTAAAAACCACAGTACATAGCTTGGGACAAGTCCTTTATCAAAAAGAAAAAAAAAAAGAAAAAATAATTCCAGCAATGTAATACATTCTCGATCTCCAGTGAGGATACAACGCCGACACGATCCTGACTCCATGGGAGGCACCCGATGAATGACGCGCTCCAGCCTGACAGCTTTTATATAGCTGAGGGTGGGGCCACCCGTCAGTGCGCGGGTGACCCCACCCCCCTCTGACACAGCGGGGAAAGTCCGGGCTTACCCAGTGACATGTACGGGTGACCCCGTTCCCTCCATTGCATCAGAGGGGACGGGGTCATCTAAATTTTGACCACATTGATGTCACAAATCCACAGTTTATATTCATTAGTAGGGATGAGCCGAAAAAACCCTGGTTCGGTTTGCAGCAGAACATGCGAACAGGCAAAACATTTGTTCGAACACGCAAACACTGTTAAAGTCTATGGGACACGAACATGGAAAATCAAAAGTGCTCATTTTAAAGGTTAATATGCAAATTATTGTCATAAAAAGTGTTTGGGGACCCGGGTCCTGCCCCAGGGGTCATGTATCATTGCAAAAAAAGTTTTAAAAATGGCAGTTTTTTCAGGAGCAGTGATTTTAATAATGCATAAAGTGAAACAATAAAAGTGAAATATTCCTTTAAATTTCGTACCTGGGGGGTGTCTATAGTATGCCTGTAAAGTAGCGCATGTTTCCCGTGTTTATAACAGTCCCTGCACAAAATTTTATTTCTAAAGGAAAAAAGTCATTTAAAACTACTCGCGGCTAGGGTCCCGGCAATACAGATAAAAGTCATTGAAAAAAACGGCATGAGTACCCCCCCCCCAGTCCATTACCAAGCCCTTTGGGTCTGGTATGAATATTAAGGGGAACCCCGAACCAAAAAAAAAAAATGCGTGGGGGTCCCCCCAAATTTCATATCAGGCCCTTCAGGTCTGGTATGGATATTAAGGGGAACCCTGCACCAAATTCTTTTAAAAAAATGGCGTAGGGGTCCCCCCCAAAAATCCATACCAGACCCTTCAGGTCTGGTATGGATTGTAAGGGGAACCCCGCGCCAAAATAAAATAAAAATGGCGTGGGATTCCCCCCAAAAATCCATACCAGACCCTTATCCGAGCATGCAACCTGGCAGGCCGCAGGAAAAGAGGGGGGGACGAGAGAGCACCCCCCCTCCTGAACCGTACCAGGCCACATGCCCACAACATGGGGAGGATGTCCCCATGCTGATGGGGACAAGGGCCTCATCCCCACAACCCTTACCCAGTGGTTGTGGGGGTCTGCGGGCGGGGGGCTTATCGGAATATGGAAGCCCCCTTTAACAATGTGAATTGGTAAGGGGTACATTGTACCTCTACCATTTCACAAAAAAAAGTGTCAAAAATGTTAAAAACCACACAGTACTCAGCTTGGGATGAGTCCTTTATTTTAAAAAATAAATAAATAAATAATTCCAGCGATGTAATCCAGTCTCGATCTCCAGCGATGTAAATCCATTCTCGATCTCCAGCGAGGATACAACGCCGACACGATCCTGCCTTTTTTCTTAACCTTAAATAAGGACATGTGCGTTCTGGTGCATTCCTGGTGCATTCCAGTGTGTTTTTAATGCGTTTTACGTCGTTCCAGTACAGTCCAGTGCAGGAAAAATGCAGTATCTTCTACTTTTTTTACTGGAAGCACTGGAACTGCAATCACTGGTGTGAACTATGCCATTGAAACCCATATACCCTACTTTCCATGCATTTTTTGATGCAGAAAAAAAACGCACTGGACTGCATGTGGTGTAAACTGGCCCTCAAAGGGAGTGCTCCTAATCTCAGCTTGTAACCTGTATAAAGGACACCTGTCCACAGAAGCAATCAATCAATCATATTCCACTCTCTCCACCATGGCCAAGACCAAAGAGCTGTCCAAGAATGTCAGGGACAAGATTGTAGACCTACACAAGGCTGGAATGGGCTACAAGACCATCGCAAAGCAGCTTGGTGAGAGGGTGACAGCAGTTGGTGCGATTATTCGCACATGGAAGAAACACAAAATAACTGTCATTCTCCCTTGGTCTGGGGCTCCACGCAAGATCTCACCTTGTGGAGTTTCTATGATCATGGGAACGGTGAGGATTTGGCCTAGAACTACACGGGAGAATTTTGTCAATCTCAAGACAGCTGGGACCATAGTCACCAAGAAAACAATTGGTAACACACTACGCCGTGAAGGACTGAAATCCTGCAGCGCCAGCAAGGTCCCCCTACTCAAGAAAGCACATGTACAGGCTCATCTGAAGTGTGCTAATGAACATCTGAATGATTCAGAGGAGCACTGGGTGAAAGTGTTGTGGTCAGATGAGACCAAAATCGAGCTCTTTGGCATCAACTCAACTCATTGTGTTTGGAGGAGGAGGAGGAATGCTGCCTATGACCCCAGGAAACACCATCTCCACCGTCAAACATGGAGATGGAAACATTATGCTTTGGGGGTGCTTTTTTGCTAAGCTCGTTGCCTCAACCAGGGCATTGAAAATGGGTCGTGGATGGATATTCCAGCAAAACAATGACCCAAAACACATGGCCAAGGCAACAAAAGAGTGGCTCAAGAAGAAGCGCATTAAGGTCCTGTAGTGGCCTAGCCAGTCTCCGGACCTTAATACCATAAAAAATATGTAGAGGGAGCTGAAGGTTCGAGTTACCACACATCGGCCTCAAAACCTTAATGACTTGTAGAGGATCTGCAAAGAGGAGTGGGACAAAATCCCTCCTGGTGGCCAACTACAAGAAACTTCTGACCTCTGTGATTGCCAACAAGGGTTTTGCCACCAAGTACTAAGTCATGTTTTGTTAAGGGGTCAAATATTTATTTCACTCATTAAAATGCAAATCAATTTATAACTTTTTTGAAATACGTTTTTCTGGATATTTTTGTTGTTATTCTGTCTCTCACTGTTAAAATAAACCTACCATTAAAATTATAGACTGATCATTTCTTTGTCAGTGGGCAAATGTACAAAATCAGCAGGAGATCAAATACTTTTTTCCCTTGTAAACTGTACAACTCAGTTGAACAACAAACTGAAATCTTTTAGGTGGAGGGAAGTAAAAATAAAAAAAATAAAACAATATGGTTGCATAAGTGTGCATACCCTTTGGATGTATGCTTTGGGTCTTTGTCATGTTGAAAGATGAAGTTCCTCTTCATGTTCAGCTTTCTAGCAGAAGCCTGAAGGTTTTGTGCCAATATTGACTGGTATTTGGAACTGTTCATAATTCCCACTACCTTGACTAAGGTCCCTGTTCCAGCGAAGAAAAACAGCCCCAAGGCATGATGCTGCCACCACCATGCTTCACTGTGGGTATGGTGTTCTTTTGGTGATGTGCAGTGTTGTATTTGCGCCAAACATATCTTTTGGAATTATGGCCAAAAAATTCAACCTTGGTTTCATCAGACCATAACATGTTTTCCCACATGCTTTTGGAAGACTTCAGATGTGTTTTTTACAAAATTTAGCCGGGGAAATTTTTTGGGACCATTGACATTTATAGAGCGATCAGTGCTATAAATATGCACTGATTACTGTGTAAATGTCACTGGCAGGGAAGGGGTTAACACTAGGGGCGATCAAGGGGTTAAGTTTGTGTTCCCTCACTGTGTTCCAACTGTGTGGGGAGGGGACTAACAAGGAGTGATGACAGATCATTGTTTCGACTTTGTAGAAACACACGCTCTGTCTCCTTTCCTCTGATAGCACAGGGATTTGTGTGTTTACACACATAAATCTCTGTGCTGGCGCTTGTGCACGCGATCGTGCGTGGCCGGCGGCGATCGCGCCCGCCGGCCACGCACATCGGGTTCCCCGCTGTGCAGTGGTCGCGCGCGCCCTCTGGTGGCTCTCCTGGGCAAAGCCATGTATTCACCCAGGAGAGCCATTCTGCCGCAGTATATCTGCATGAGCCGGTCAGGAACTGGTTAAAGCGTATTCCTCTCAGCTCCTCTTATTAATCAATTGAGGGGATCATCTGGGGAAAAGTTAAGCTGCAGTCACTTTGGGAGGGCTGTCATTTGCTGTTTATTTGTATGTCTTTGGTGAGAGCATAATTGAGCAGAATTTAAAGCAGTTGTAAACCCAGATAAATTTTTATTTTTATTTTTAATCACCTGCAAGACAAAGCCATATTGAGCTAGTATGACTAGCATACTAGCTCATTATGCATCACTTACCTTAGATCGGGACCCCCAAAGCCATCCTCATCCCCCGCTCCGTCCGCAGCCATCGCTCCTCAGATACCCGGAAGGTTACTTCCGGGTATCGCCGCTCCAGCCAATCACAGCGGCGCTGCGGCGCTGTGATTGGCCGGAGCAGCGAAGACGTCACTCCGCGCATGCACGCGGGAGCTGTCTATTCCGGCAGAGCCGGAATTGTGAATGGGATTAACCCTGTGAATGCACCGTTGTCTACGGCGCGCATGCGCCGTAGACATCAGTGCATGTCTTTTTTTGCAAATATCTCCTAAACCGTGTAGGTTTAGGAGATATTTCTTGCACCTACAGGTAAGCCTTAATCTAGGCTTACCTGTAGGTGTTTGTTTACAAAGTGGGTTTACAACCACTTTAAACACTGGATGGAAGCTTGAACACATGGTGGATACCTATTTATTTTTTTCTTGGGCTGTTTTACACTTGCAATATTGGGACTCGCATATATATTTTGGAATTTTTAGTATATCAGTTTTAAAAAAAATGTTGTTGTTTTCTAATTTTCAGTTTGAATATTATATAGCGCTGCATCTGTACAATTTTGATTCATTCTTTAAAGCTCACCTGTCATGACATTAGGTTTCTGACTATACTCCCAAAATATCGACACCCCGTTGTACTTTTGTTCCGTTCAACATTCCAAAACTGAGCCTTTGCTGGCATCTGAAGCTCACAGTAATGACCTCATCTCCAAGTCATTAAAGGAATCGAGGAAAATGTATAGTGACAAGAAAAAGTATGTGAACCCCTTGACTGGTTTTCTGCAGTAATTTACCTTAAAATATGATGTGATCCTCACAGTAATAAACAAAAACAATATGCTTAAGCTGATAACACACAAACAATTCTAATTTCTTGTGTCTTTAGTGAACACACCCTTTAAACATTCATAGTGCTGGAGGAAAAAGTAAGTGAATCCCTGGAATTATTAGCTGGTCGAACCTCCTTTGGAAGCAATGACTTTAAGCAAGCACTTTCGGTAGCTCTGGATCAGACCTGCACAACGTTTGGGAGAAATTTTTGACCATTCCTGTTTACAAAACTGCTTTAGCTCAGACACATTTGTAGGAGATCTGTTGTGAACGGCTCTCATGAGGTCATTCCACAGCATCTCTATGGGGTAAAGCGTTTGTAACACAAAAAAAAAAAAAAAGTGGATCCTGTTCCTTTAAAGCAGTGGTTCTCAACTCCTGTCCTCAGGACCCACTAACAGAATACTGCAATCACTGAGCAGCAAATGATATCACCTGTGATTTATTTCAGTTATCTTGCAAACCTGGCCTGTTAGTGGGTCCTGAGGACAAGCGTTGAGAACCACTGCTTTGAGGCCCGGTTCACACTGGGGCGACAAACGCTCCGACATTGGGAGCTCATGTCGCATGACGTGTGAAAATCAATGTTTCCCTATGGGAGCCGTCTTAACTGGTCCGACACATGTCGGTCGGACTTTGAAAATGCTCCCTGTACTACTTCGGTCCAACTTTGATCCGACTTCAGCCCATTGACTATCATTGAAGTCGGATCAAAGTCGGACCGCAGTCTTGCATGATCCGACTTTGGCATGCGACTTGTGCTGTGCTGCTCTCGAGGGGGAACTCCTGGCCAAATTTTAAATAAAAAAACGGAATGGGTTCCCCCTCCAGGAGCATACCAGGCCCTTGGGTCTGGTCTAAATTTGAAGGGGAACCCCTACGCCAAAAAAACGACGTGGGGTCCCCCCCAAAATCCAAACCAGACCCTTATCCGAGCACGCAACCTGGCAGGCCGCAGGGGAAGAGGGGGGATGAGAGAGCGGCCCCCTCCCTCCTGAACCGTACCAGGCCGCATGCCCTCAACATGGGGGGGTGGGTGCTTCGGGGCAGGGGGGCGACCTGCGGCCCCCCCACCCCAAAGCACCCTGTCCCCATGTTGATGAGGACAGGGCCTCTTCCCGACAACCCTGGCCGTTGGTTGTCGGGGTCTGCGGGCGGGGGGCTTATCGGAATCCGGGAGCCCCCTTTAATAAGGGGGCCCCCAGATCCCGGCCCCCCACCCTATGTGAATGAGTATGGGGTACATCGTACCCCTACCCATTCACCTGGTGGAAAAAAATAGCAATAAAAACACAACACAGCTTTTTAAATTAATTTATTGCACAGCTCCGGGGGTCTCCGCCCTCTCCGGTTCTTTCTTCTGCCGAGCCTCCGCTATCTTCTTACAGCTCTTTTGCTAGCAGGGCCCGGTCTTCTCCGTCGCCTTCTTCTTCTCCCGCTCTCCGGTTCTTCTCCCGCTCTCCGGTTCTTTCTTCCGCCGGGCCTCCGCTATCTTCTTACAGCTCTTTTGCTAGCGGAGGCCCGGTCTTCCCGTCGTCTCGTCCGACTCTCCGATGTCCTTCTGCCGGCCCCTCCACTATCTTCTTCCAGCTCTTTTGCTAGTGGAGGGGCCGGTCTTCCCGTCGCCGTCTTCTTCTCTCTTCTCCTCCTCGATGTTGACACGTTGCTTCCTCCCGCTCTAATGCTGGCTGTTGCGGTGCGCGCCGATTGATATAGGCTTCTCATGACGTCACAGTCACATGCTCCCATGACGTCACAGTCACATGCTCCGGAGCCACCCAGAGCATGTGACTGTGACGTCATGAGAAGCCTATATCAATCGGCGCGCACCGCAACAGCCAGCATTAGAGCGGGAGGAAGCGACGTGTCAACATCGAGGAGGAGAAGAGAGAAGAAGACGGCGACGGGAAGACCGGCCCCTCCACTAGCAAAAGAGCTGGAAGAAGATAGTGGAGGGGCCGGCAGAAGGACATCGGAGAGCCGGACGAGACGACGGGAAGACCGGGCCTCCGCTAGCAAAAGAGCTGTAAGAAGATAGCGGAGGCCCGGCGGAAGAAAGAACCGGAGAGCGGGAGAAGAAGAAGGCGACGGAGAAGACCGGGCCCCGCTAGCAAAAGAGCTGTAAGAAGATAGCGGAGGCCCGGCAGAAGAAAGAACCGGAGAGCGCGGAGACCCCCGGAGCTGTGCAATAAATTAATTTAAAAAGCTGTGTTGTGTTTTTATTGCAATTTTTTTCCACCAGGTGAATGGGTAGGGGTACGATGTACCCCATACCCATTCACATAGGGTGGGGGGCCGGGATCTGGGGGCCCCCTTATTAAAGGGGGTTCCCGGATTCCGATAAGCCCCCCGCCCGCAGACCCCGACAACCAACGGCCAGGGTTGTCGGGAAGAGGCCCTGTCCTCATCAACATGGGGACATGGTGCTTTGGGGTGGGGGGGCCGCAGGTCGCCCCCCTGCCCCGAAGCACCCACCCCCTCATGTTGAGGGCATGCGGCCTGGTACGGTTCAGGAGGGAGGGGGGGCCGCTCTCTCATCCCCCCCTCTTCCCCTGCGGCCTGCCAGGTTGTGTGCTCGGATAAGGGTCTGGTTTGGACCTTGGGGGGGACCCCCACACCGTTTTTTCGGTGTAGGGGTTCCCCTTCAAATCCTGACCAGACCCAAGGGCCTGGTATGCTCCTGGAGGGCGAACCCATGCCGTTTTTTTATTTAAAATTTGGTGTGGAGTTCCCCCTCAAGATTCATACCAAACACAGTGCCTGCCATTGGCGGGGATCCAAGTCGGATCCCCGTTCATTGAAAGTCGGACATAAGTCGGCTTAATGTCGCGGGGCAAAGTCGGATCCAAAGTAGGACGGCTGTCGTGTCGCACTAGTGTGAACCCAGCCTGAAGCATGTTATACAGCACTGTGCTTGTGCTGTGTAATTTGGCCGCTTGTATCACCTGAAATACCTGGCTGATCCTGCCTGGTTCGGCCCTCCCCCCTGTAAACTGAATAAAATAAATATTAAAAAACTGTCACTGCCAGCCCCCTCTTTTATGTAGCCATAACACACTGTCCAAATATTTGTGGAAAATAAAGCCCCTAAATACAGTTTTTCAGAGATCTTCAGGCCGATCACGTGACTCCTGGCTGCACCTCCCCCCATCTAAGGGCTACAGAGGCGCTGAGCGACCAGCACAGTGGTCAGGTGACCTCCCCGGCTGACATCAGAGGGAGAGCTCAGCCCCTCCTGCTGTTGCCCGTACATCAGCAGGCCATTGTATCCTCCTGGCGGGGGAAGGTGTCCCCACCAGGAGAAAACAGTGATTATTGGTAGCAGCTATACCAGCCACTAGCGATAGTCGCATGTAAAATCCGGCAGGCTGGTTGTACCCAAGTTGATCAAACCATCAACTTGGCTACATTCAGCCTGCCCATACATGGTTTGAATCTCAACCGCTTCCTGCTGAACCGGCCAAGAATTGAACCATCTATGGCCGGCCTTAGATGAGGATCAGATCACATTTTATGGCAACCAGTTAAGCTAAGGGGGTCCACATACTTTTTCCTGCCATTGTATAGTGTTTATGCAGTATTAAGGAGCTTCTTGCATGCACACTTCCAATGATTTCAGGATTAAGTGCCTGGTTTCAACACAAAATGCCTTCACTTTGCTCGAATTCTATAGGATCTTTTAGTCCTGACAAGTTCACTTTAAAGCTCTGTTGAGCTTTCAGTTTAAAACAGTTGATACATTCGAGGAGCATCAAAACGAAAGGTGTTTCACATCTTATAGTTTGTTTTCCTTCTGAACCAGTTACAGCAGTAGAAAGTGATGTTCCGTTACAGCAGCTGCAGAGTGAGGCCCTTGCGTTCTGTAGGGAAGCAGTGGTCTCTTGGCAGAGATCAGATTTATAGCTCTGCAGTCAAAAAAGCTCATGGTCTTTGCTGATTGAAGCAATCTAACTATGCATGTCTTTTGTTTGATGCACATGGAATGTATTTCGCCCATTTAAACTGAAACGTTAACTTGGCTTTAAAATGCCCCTATAGATGTATTTGTGATTTTTAATGGCTTTTTTTTTTTTTTGGTATTGGAACATGCTATTAAAGGTAGTACAGTGGAGTACAGTCTAATTTTTTTTCTATGCCTTGTAATGAACTTTCTGCATTGGTGGGATGCAGTGGGCCTAATAAATACATTGTTAGTCCTTTTGACATATTTGTCACTATCACAGATCAGAGTCTGGAGAGAGGAACATGCCTGTCATCTTCCGTGAAGATCCTGACTTTATGGACTATGAGGATCCATACCTGGGGGAGCCCGAGTATTACAGTGGAGAGGAGTATTATGAAGAGGACAGCATGCTGTCTGGGAACAGGTAAATGATTACAGTACCATAACCAGGCTCTTCAATAAAACAGGAGGAATAATGGAAGTGTTGTCCATAGCAGCTCAGCAAAATGACGGCTATAATTGGATTGGAGTTTATAGGGAACATCCAAACTTTGATTTCCTCTAGGGTTATAGTTACATAGTTAGTCAGGTTGAAAAAAATACACTAGTCTATCTAGTTCAACCAAAAAAAAAAAAAAACACTATCCTATACCCATAGTTTATCCAGAGGAAGGCAAAAAAAGATCCAGTAAAGCATGGTCCAATTTGCACCAGTGGAAGAAATAATTCCTTCCTGATTCTCTAGGAGGCAATTGGAAATTCCCTAGATCAACTACGCCTCACATTATTTCCTCTGAAAGTTAGTATCCAGATATATTTTGTGCTTTTAGGAACGCATCCAGCTTTTTTTTTTTAAATAATCTACTGAACTGAATAGAAATAGAGCTTTTAGGTCCCCAAAACCATAAAGACCAGGAGAGGGGGGGCAGTTGGACTATTGCGGTACAAGTGAGTAGGTAAACTGAAATAGGTAAATACATATATGCAAAAATATAAATTTTTATTAATATAACATCAAATAAAACACAAACAAAAAATATACAATATAAAAATGTTGTGACAGACCATACGTGTGACCAAACTAATGATCCCCAAAAGGGGAAAATTGCGGTGGAGGTAGGAGTCACAGGGAAAGTCTCTACTAGTTTGACATACAATCAATAAGTACAAAGTTTTGACAAACAAAAGTTCATACAGTCATGAACTTTTATGTTTGTTAAAACTTTGTAGTTATTGATTGTATGTCAATTAATGTCAGAATTTCTCCTGACGAAGCGGCAACTGGCCGCGAAACTAGTAGAGACTTTCCCTGTGACTCCTACCTCCTCCACGATTTTCCCCTTTTGGGGATCATTAGTTTGGTGACACGTATGGTCTGTCACAAAGTTTTTATATTGTATATTTTTTGTTTGTTTTATTTGATGTTATATTAACAATTTTTTTTATTTTTTTGCATATATGTATTTACCTATTTGAGTTTACCTACTCACTTGTACCGCAAAAGTCTAACTGCCCCCCCCCCCAATCTCCTGGTCTTTATGGTTTTGGGGACCTAAAATCCCTATTTCTATTCAACACTAATTTTTTAGATGATGGTACTACTAGTTACCAATATCACGCGTTTTCTTTTAAGAGGCTAAAATTGAATTCAAATCTACTGAACTGGCCAGAACCAGGTCTTGAGGGAGTCTATTCTACATTTTCATTTACTGTGAAGAAGCCTTTCCATATGTGTGTGAAGGGTAAATCTCTTTCCCCCCAGATGTAAATGCCTCTTCTCAAGAGATAATAAATTCAGTTCCTCTAATCTTTCCTCATAGCTGAGCTCCTCCATGCCTCTTATCAGTTTGGTTGCCCTTCTCTGCACTTTCTTCAGTTCCCCGATATCCTTTTTGTGAACTGGTGCCCAAAACTAACCTGCGTATTCCAGATGAGGTCTTACTAATGATTTGTGCAGGGGCAAAATGATGTCTCTCTCCGTAGTCTATACTAGACTTGTGCACAACGGAAAAATTTGTTCCGTTTCGGTTCGTTTCTTTCCGGTCCTGTTGATTCGTAATTTTGCTAGACGGGATTTTTCGTGTTCGGACTCATTCGTATTTTTGCAAGCGACATTTTTCGTTGAATTTTTTGTTGCTTTATAATTCGTACTTTCGGTAGAGTACGTTGTTTTTCGTTGATTCTGGACACAACTCCTACTTTCGTAACTTTTTTGGGGTTCGTTGATTCGTAATTTTCCGTGTCTCTCTCACAACGACGCTGCCTATTATGCCTAATGTGCTTCGAATGGATTTGTACTTTTCTAAATACATAGCGGTTATTTGTAACGATTCGAAATCTCGTATTTTACTTTCGTTTTTTACATGCGGCTATAGGCTCCGCCCCTGTACACCATTTTGAGAGGGTTCAGCACGGTGAGGGAGAAGCAGAGAGCAGAGCAGAGTGAGTGTTATTGTGCTTCGAATGGATTCGAAATCTCGTATTTTACTTTCGTTTTTTCATGCGGCTATAGCCTCCGCCCCCTGTACACCATTTTGAGAGGGAGTTCAGCATGGTGAGGGAGAAGCAGAGAGCAGAGTGAGTGTTATTGTGCTTCGAATGGATTCGTACATTCGTAACTTTTTTCATAACGAATTATGCCGAAGACCTTCGGGCATTCGCTATTTTGCGGTATAATTTATTTCGGATTCGGTTTTATTCGTAATTGCTCTGTTCGGAAATTCGAATGCTTCCGAATGTCCGAAAGTTGCTAAATTCGGACGAATTTTGATTCGTTACGAAACGAATTGCACAAGCCTAGTCTATACCTCTTTTAATACAAGAAAGTATTTAGCTAGCTTTAGAAACTGCAGCTAACCGTATATATAGAACCACATTTTTCCTACCAGTCCATTTAACCAAAATCTCCCTTAAACCAGGCCAATGTATGATGAGCCCACATTGTACCCAGCCAATGACCTGGACTATGAGCGACCCAGAGGCTACCATCATCCGCACAGCTTCTTTGAAGAGGAGGACCCACAGCTATGTTACGAATCAAGGAAATCGCCAAGACGGAGACTGCTGCCACCGACACCTCCATGTGAGTAGCCTCAATAGAACCTTTTCTACAAACATGATAGATTTTTTTGATCAGCTCCAATCATTTTTTTATGACTATGAAATATTGTTTAGTATGGAAGATTATACTATATAGTATAGACAATATCCACAATTTAAGACTACTGGCTATGAATAATCTCACAAAGATCAGACTGGAATGCAATGCGATGTTTGATAAGCTTGATTAGAATGGTTTGTTTTCAGAAAAAAGGACATAGTGTGGAGATGTTTGACAAGATAATTCTCAGTTATAGTTGGGTCTGGAGCAAACAAACTCCTATGTTCACTAAGCAGCAGGGAAGCCACTTGGCACAGGACTCAGAAGTCATCTGCATTCACTGTAGTAACAGCTTCCATAGAGATCAGCCAGGTATGGTGTATGCATAGTTACATTGGTTCAAGCTGGACCAATGTAACTATGCAAAAATAGCCATACCTGGAATTCAACTTTAAAAAATATCTGAGCATTCTAGCGTTAAAACAGGCTAAGAGCAATGGGGGCTTGACAAAAAAGGAACACTTGCTGGTGTCATCATCCGCCTGCTCAGCAAGAATCAGCGGGCATATCCCCTGCTGAGCAGGTGGATCCACTGGTGGAGTCAGCCCACGTGAAAGAGCCCTTAAGAGTCTTGTCTATATTCCCATTGTACACATTCTTGGATCACAAGGCTCATCTGTAGCCAGGGCTGCTGTTAGAAATCACGGGGCCCCATACAGCCTACCTGGCAGGGCCCCCCCCAATATATCAAGACCATATTTTCACCAAAAATACACTAAAATCATTATTAGCGGACACAAACATAACAGAGAACCTATGTGAATTAGCCCTTTATTTGTTTTTTACATTTAAAAAAAATATATATATATTCACAGTGACAGGGGGACACACGGACGGATTTGAAGCTGGCAGAACAGGGAGGGGAATCAGTGATCAGTGTCAGAGAAGCAATTACAGGAATGATGCCCGGTGTCTGTGTCTCTCCCTTCAGCAGCTGAAAGCTGGGAGAAGGGGGAAAAACTGTCTTTCAGCTGCTGCAGAGGGCCGCACAGGGCATCCTTCTGTAACTGCCACTCCGCCAAACCGCACTAATTCCCCCTGCTGTTTGGCCCCCCCTGTGTGCCTGGGCCCCCTACAGGAGGACTGGTGGTCCCCCCTATCAGCGGCCCTGTCTGTAGCAGGTGCTGTAGTGACTACCAGCTGGACACTGGATATATCACAGATCAATGCACATACTTGCCAGCACACCATGGATCTTGAAATGCAGTCCAAAGCTTTTATTGCAGAGAGATTACATCACAAAAGGACGTCACATAACGTCATATTCCTGCCAAAAAAACATTAAACGGGTCTGTGTATACACCAGCTAAGGAATGTCCCTGTTAATTATTGATTAAATCAATAAGATTTAATCAAAGAGGTGAAATGTCTCACAATCCTTGTTGCATATGACCAGATTCTGCTTTAATTTACCCATGATGCACTGGGATAGTTAAAAGGAGAATCTGATTTGCTGGTATGGTCAGCACAGAATTTCTGAAACAAATTAATTTCTTAGATAGTTTTATACATGACATCAAATGTCCCTGGAATGGGACAAGACTACAATAGTGGTGTATAATGCACAAGTTTATGGCTGCAACCTTGCTAGACCCAATTAAGCAATAATGTTTACAGATCACCAACAACCTAAAAATTATTATTCTATTTGGACATATTATTACAGATTACACAATGTAAATAATTTTACTGCTTTACTATGACAGGCCTCAAGACAGCTTTCAGAAGCTCTAACAGCTCACAAATACATTCAGGTATATCCGCCCTTTTGGCAAATGCCAAAGTTGCCAGAAAGAACAACTCTGTTTTTGAGTTTTGCATGGAGGTCAGACAATGGAGTTCTTTACTTCCCTGAATTCCAGGGAAGGGTGCTAGGGGGCTTAATACATCAATTGGTAACTTCAGTTCATCAGCGCCTAGCGGCAAAAGGACATGATAAAACTGAACATGCATTATGTATGTCTGTGTTTTGTTTTTGAAGCAACATATTTCTATGGGTTGTGGCAAGCATGACTGTCAACTGTGGCATGTACACTCAGCCGGTCAGCTTAGTACAAGCTTCCAGACACAGCTTTTGGGAGTCACTCAACTGCCCAACAAGCTACCTTCAACGTAAGTCTGTGAACTTTAAGAATAAACTGCTCTACAGTACCTGCAGCTACACAGCTCAGTAGCCCTAACTGTAACATTGAATAAAAACAGGGGTTCCGGTGGCATAATTTGAAGCTAAATGTCAGATGTCTGATAGGACATGACGAGAATGCTTGTTCACTGTTATATTTCTCTGCTATTGCAGCCAACAGAAGATCTTCATTCAATTTTGAATGCCTTCGTAGACAGAGCAGCCAGGACGACATACCTCTAACGCCAACATTTCATCACCGTACAGCATTACCCCTGCATTTAATGCAGCAGCAAGTAGGTGCAAGTTTCACCTTACTGCCTGGGATAGTTTTTATAGAGAACTATGTAGATGTATAATCCCTTAGGGTGGAAAACTACATGTCCCAAAACTATGTTTGTGGTATAGTGTGTAGAACAGCTCAAGGGTTGGGGTGAAGCTGCTGGAACAGCTTGGGCCTACTGCATAAGAGGACGGTGGTGTTCTGGCACTGGTTCTAAAGCCTCATACACACAATCGGACTTCCATCAGACTTTTCCGTGGATTTTGGTCCGAAGGGGCGTTGGTCGTGAATTTGTTCTGCATACACACGGCAGAACTTTTTCAGCCAACATGCACCAAATCAAGTGGTTTTTCAGCTCTTTACCGCCACCCTTTGGGCAACTTCTGCTATTGTTCTCTGATCTTTAGCATTGGTTCTGAGCATGTGTTTTTGTACTTTGGACTTTAGTCCGATGGACTTGTGTACACACGATCGGATTATCCTCCATCGGACATTTGTTGCTGGAAATTTTGAGAGCATGCACAGCGAACATTTGTCCGATGGAGCATACACACAGTCGGATTGTGCGATAAAATACGTCCGTCGGACCGTTGTTGTCAAAGTCTGATCGTGTGTATGGGCCGTATAAGTGACCCAACTCCAGCCAAAATATTTTCTTTTAGTTTTGGACAGAGTGGCTTAGAGATAGAACCCCTGTCATATTTTACTGCTGCCTGGGATCCCATTATTTTCTTGTTGGGATGACAAAAAATGCTTAATCTTTCCAGTTGGGGCACATACTACAACAAAAAGAGAACTCACCTCACTTCGTACAGCAGACGGCAAGTGAAGGTAAATCTTTAAAGGCCTATACACACAATCTGACTTTTTGACAACAACTGTCCGAAGGACATGTTTTATCGGACAATATGACCATGTGTATGCTCCATCGGACAATTGTTTTCAGTTTTTCCAACGAACAAATGTTCACTGTGCATGCTCTCAAACTTTCCGGCAACAAATGTCCAATGGAGGACAATCCGATCGTGTGTACACAAGTCCATCAGACTAAAGTCCAAAGTACTAACACGCATGCTCAGAACCAATGCTAAAGATCAGACAACAATAGCAGAAGTTGCCTAAAGGGTGGTGGTAAAGAGCTGAAAAAACACGTGATTTGGTGAATGTTGGCAGAAAAAGTTCTGCCGTGTGTATGCATACCAAGTTCGGACAAAAATCCACGGAAAAGTCCAATGGAAGTCCGATCGTGTGTATGAGGCTTAACAGTAACACAGACAGAAATTCAAATTCCTTTTTTTAGTAGAGTAGGTTAAGGCTAGAACTCCTCTCAGATTATCCCTCATTTCTGTTTGGTAAAAACCATTGTCACAGGCAATAAAAAGGATAGCAAATCTCTTCTAAAAAAAGCCCCAGAGTTCGATAAAAAAAATGGTTGGGCATGCAATTTAAAGTGTATGCCAAGGCAAAATGAAATACAAAACATATGCATTACATCTCTGCAACACATGCATACTCTTCTGTATTACATACTTTATAGAATGCAAGTACAGAAAAATACCCATTGATCTGCCAGAAATGCACTCAGCTCTTATTTATTTTGCTGTTGTGGGCTGATAAAACTTTTGTGGACTACGGATTGCCTTTTGTAGAACGACAGTGATGGCGCTGGCTTTCAGGATACAAAAGCTACAGCGGGAGATTTTTCCATTTACAACCAGTCAAAATCTCCATAATATGCTGTCATTTCTTACTGGAACATAGAAAATGAATAGATGTAAATAGTCTCTGATGTGACTGTTAAAGCTGAACTCTGGTTGGCTAAAAACATTTGGGTGTCCCTCCAGCACGAATTGCTTGTTTTGTTTAGGGGGGGTCTGAAAGAGCGCAATATTTAGAGACTTTTCACACTGATATGTTTTTCCTGTGCCTTTGTCCTGCATAAAAACACAAGAAAATCGCAAAATGTATTTATTACAGGTACTTGTATAGCACCGTCAATTTACACAGCACTTCACATATATATTCTACATTTGCATCAGTCCCTGCCCTCAAGGAGCTTACAATCTAAGTTTCTATAGCTCACATTCCTACCCATACACATACTGGGGGCAGTTTAGACAGGAACCAATTAAACTTACCAGCATGTTTTTGGAGTGTGGAAGGAAACCGGATTACCTTGAGGAAACCCACTCAGGCACAGGGTGAACGTGCAAACTCCAGGCAGATAGTGTCGTGGTTGGAATTAGACCCAATAACCCTAATATAAAAATATTTCCCTCTAAATTCTATGGAGCTCTTCACACCAGTGGGTGCGCTGCGTTTTGAAAAGTCCTGCATGCTACATCTATAGAAAAAAACATACGGTATGCATTTTTACCACGTTTTTCAATGGAGCAGTGTCAAAGGCCCATGCTAGTCCGGCAGTTCCGGTCTTCTTTCTCTCACTCCCTGGTTATCCCCATTTTATTTCTTCTAGTTTTATTACTAGGCCTGGTATATGTGTGCTCCCATAGCAGTTGTTTGTTGGCTTTTATTTTTTATTTGCCTTGGAAAATACCTGTGAGTATCTTATTGGCTGCTATGAGCAAGATGGGTACTTTTTTCATTAACACAAAGCACTGATCACCCTTCGTTTTATTTATCAAGTGCCCATAAATGACCAGTTGGACCACCTTTATTCTCCCAGTGCAGCCATTCTCACAAATAAGGCAAACAGTATTTCCTTAGAGCAGGGGTCTCCAAACTTTCTAAGCAAAGGGCCAGTTTACTGTCCTTTTAGAGTTTACAAGGGCTGGTCAGTGGGAGTCCAAAAGGTCCCGACATCGGTGGGAAAAATGAACGCCCCGTTGTTTGTTTCAATGGGAGTAATTGTGCCCCGTCATTGGGTCCCATTGTTGGTGTCATTGTGAGGAATTGTCCCCTATCATTGGTGTCTTTGTAAGGAATTGTGCCTCATCCTTGGTGTTATTGTGAGGAATTGTGTCCCATCGTTGATGTCATTGGGCCCCATTGTTGGTATCAGTGGATGAAATAGTGCCCCAAGGGCCGGATAAAAGCAAGCAAAGGGCCGCATCTGGCCCCCGGGCCGCAGTTTGGAGACCACTGCCTTAGAGCATAAAACCACTTTTGACTTTACAATTCCTTCCATGGCCTCATGTAACATCCTTGTTTAATGTGATGTCTGCTAGGCAGTAAATACGACACTGTGCAGAGCATTAGAAGTCCTGAGTGGTGCTTTCTGGCAAAAGTAATTGTCTCTATGACAGTGATTAGTCTCTGTATATCCTAATAATGTCCTGTAATTGTCTGATCTTAGCTCCCACGATCATGAACAATTACTTTTTTTTCCTGTGATAGATCCCAGTCACCCCACAGTGTGATAGCGTAATGAGATTCATACGCAGGACCGGGGCTTATGCATTATCAGACTCAATACTGCTGTATAATTGACCATTTCTCTTTTCGTCCATGAACGGACACAGCCTTTTCAATCCTTGACATATGGGTTATGTTCCTGTTCATAGGAAAGGACTAGGCAGAACGTGTTAAATATTTAAACACAATGTTATATTAATCAGAGTTGAACAGCCCTGCCCAGGGGGCGGTCCCTCCAGACATAACCCTCCGCCCTGCAGTCAGCAGCTCAGTTTGTTTCTGCCTAGCAGAGGAGAAGGACGTGGCTCCCTTTGGGCCCAGAGTCCTGAAGACATTTTTTTTTTTTTGTGATATCTTCTATCAACTGCCGGCTGGGTAACAGGCTGGATATTATAGATCCTTGTAGTTTTCCCAGTTCCGGCCATCGAGCGTGCCAGTCCTTAGCTTCGTGCTGGTTCTGCCACGACGTACCCCATGGCTCCAGGTGAGCACATGCTCCGGGGGCCACATATGACTGGGCTGATTGTTGTCTCACTCACAGTGGACCGGGACAACAGCTACTCCAACTCAGTTGTAGGCCTGTCAGGGACGCACCAGTGAGTCCTCGCAGGACGGGTAAGTACTATTCCTCCTGCTTCGGCAGGTGGGAACAGCTGGGCGTTTCAGGAAATTAGGGGTTCTCATGTCCTCCCTTTCCCTGCTCTCTGTCACAATTCCCCTTCTGCTCTAGCAGGGCGCGCTGCGACCGGGGCGTACCTGTGGGTGGGCTCCGGATCCCAGTAGGGGATTGTGGGGTGTCGGGGCCTGTTTTTCTGTGAGGGGTGCTCTGCTCCGGGAAAGTCCCTGTACTCGGCTTTCTCGTCCACATTGCGGTGTTCAGGCGCCATTTTTGCGGCACCGACGCCATTTTCTTGTATGACTACTGTTCTATGTATTTCCCCATTGGTGGCCATTTTGCCATGGCCGCGCTGTGGCGCAGGTTGTTATTGCGGGCGGTCATTTTCTTGTGGTCGCGCCCATTTCTTTCTGAGGCGTCTGGCGGCCATTTTGGATGGGGTTTTGGCCTCTAGTGCTGGCTTCCTATACAGCGCACAGCACAATTCTCCCCACAGTTTTTCCTCACACACACTGTGTACAGACGGAAGGCAGTCAGTGGCGCTGAGCGGTATCTTGCTGGGTGGTGAGTCCCCTGGGTAACCCCCCCCCCGGTCAGTGGTGTATCATGGAGTCAGTGTGTGGCCCTTCTTCCCCAAACATACCAGAGGCGGCAGCTGGTGCCCCTGCACCTGTGGTTACCATGGACACTTTGTCGGCAGTCCTGGAATCCTTTGTTGCCAGGGTGGAAGCGGTGTGTGTGTCAGCTGAGGCATCCACGGAGGGGTCAGTCTCTTTTGGGTCGCACAAATCGACCCACTCTGTGAAGGTGTTTCCCTATGTGTCCTTCTTTGATAAATTTATAGATAAGGAATGGGAAAAGCTGCAGAAGTCCTTTGTGGTCCCTCAGCACCTGGCGGTCAGGTATCCTTTTGAGAAGAGCCTTTTGAAAAAAATGGGCTTCTCCTCCGGTTGTTGACCCCCCAGTCGCTCGGTTAAATAAAGTAACCACTCTCCCTGTAAAGGGGACCCCTGCATTTAAGGACCATACTGATAGGAGGTCCGAGGCGCTGAGCAGGTCCATGTTCACCTTGCTGGGGAGGCTTTTTGGCACCTCACTGGATGACATTATTAAGGATGTCACTGGAGGTAAGAGCACTCTTCTCCCTCAGTCCACTAAGGGGAAGGAGCCGCACCGTAAGCCGGGTCCTTCCTTTCCCACGCAGAAGCGGTATTTTCCTCAGTCAGGGTCTGCGGGTAGACCCTCCCAAGCTGAAAAAGGTCCAGCTGGGGGACAGAAGCGTCCCTGGGTGCGCAAGCCCAACAAGCCAGCAAGCAAGTCTGCCACTGCATGAAGTTTTGCCCCCGCCCGACTCATGGGTGGGGGGGGCAGCTTTGCAGGTTCACAGCGTGGTGGACCTCCCAGCTCTCCTATCAGTGGGTCTGCGAGGTGGTCACTTCAGGGTACAAGATCGAGTTTCTTTCCTGTCCGCCAAACAGATCCTTTCCCTCAAATCTCCCTCTTCTTACGGCTCGTCGGTCTGCCCTATTGGGGGCAGTGCAAGGTTTACTAAGGGCCGGAGTGATTTTACCTGTACCACTGAAAGAGAGGTTTCAGGGTTTTTATTTGAATCTGTTTGTGGTCCCAAAGAAGGACGGAGTCCGTCCGATCCTGGACCTGAAAGCCTTAAATGTCTTTGTGAAGGTTTGGAAGTTCCGCATGGAATCCATTCGTTCAGTGGTTGCTGCGCTCCATCCGGGGGACTTTCTGGCATCCCTGGACATCAAGGACGCATACTTGCATGTCCCAATCTGCACAAGACACCAGAGGTTTCTGCGCTTTGCAATCGGCGAAGACCACTATCAGTTTGTGGCTCTTCCCTTTGGCCTAGCTTCAGCACCGAGGATTTTCACCAAGGTGCTCGCCCCGATTCTAGCTTTGCTGAGACAGCGAGGCATTGCTATCGTGGGCTACTTAGACGATCTTCTTCTGAGAGCAGCTTCTGGCTCAGAATTGGCGGAAGATGTGGCTATAGCCAGTCAGACCCTCAGAGAATTTGGTTGGGTGTTAAACATTCAGAAATCGGTCCTGACACCGACTCAGCGTTTGGAGTACCTAGGGTTGATTCTGGACTCCAAGGAGGCGAGAGTCTTCCTTCTTTTGTAAAAATTTCAGACTCTCCAGTCTGCAGTGAGGTTGTTGACATCCCGCAAATGGTCGTCTCTCCGTTTTTGCATGCGAGTTCTGGGTCTCATGGTAGCCTTCTTCGAAGCTGTACCGTATGCCCAATTCCACACTTGAGTCTTGCAGAGGGAGATCCTGTCCAAATGGAACAAATCTCCATTGTCTCTGGATCATCAGATTCAGGTCAGTCGCCTGGTCAGGGCTTCTCTGGGTTGGTGGCTGAGATCCCCTGCTCTTCAGTCCGGGAAGTCGTTCCTTCCCTTCCATTGGACTGTGATTACGACGGACGCCAGCCTCACAGGTTGGGGGGGGGGGAGTCTGGGAAGTCCAGTCGGCCCAGGGTCGCTGGACTCCGGACGAATCCCGTCTGCTGATCAATGTCCTGGAACTTCGGGTGATCAGACTGTGTCTCTCCTCGTGGTCGGGGCGACTACAGGGACGCTCGATCAGGATTGAGTCAGACAATGCCACGGCGGTGGCTTATGTCAACCATCATGGGGGAACAAGGAGCTCAGCTGCAGCGTCCGAGGTCGCTCACATCCTGCGGTGGGCGGAAAGAAGCGTGCCGGCTCTGTCGGCCGTCTACATTCCGGGCGTAGAAAACTGTCAGGCGGACTATCTGAGTCGCCAGATGCTAGACCAGGGGGAATGGTCATTGCATTCGGAGGTGTTTCAACTCCTTTGCTGGAGGTCGGGCACGCCGGACGTGGACCTCCTGACCTCTTGACTCAATCGCAAGGTGCCGAGATTCGTGGCCAGGTCCAGAGATCTCTGGGCAGACACGTCAGACAGTTGGTGGCCCCGTGGGGTCAGTATTGACTAATTTATGCCTACCCCCACTGAAGTTGCTTCCTCATCTGCTCCACAGAGTGGAGACCGAGGGGATCCCGGTGATTCTAATCGCTCCAGATTTGCCCCCGGCGTCCTTGGTACGCCGACCTTGTGCGCCTGGTGGCGGACGTACCCTGGCGGCTGCCAATGCAGGAGGACCTGCTGTCTCAAGGTCCCATACTTCATCCTGCTTTACAGTCGCTGGCTTTAACGGAATGGCTATTGAAAGCCAGGTACTAAGGGACCGAGGTCTTTCGGATTCGGTCATTCAAACCATGCTGAGGGCACGAAAAACTTTTTCCAGGAAGATCTACCATCGTACTTGGAAGGCCTACATCTCTATGTGTGAAGAGATGGAGTGGCGTCCACGGACGTATTCGGTTTCCAGGTTCCTGCTGTTTTTACAGCGTGGAGTGGATCAGAAACTTGCCTTAAGCACCATTAAGGGTCAGATTTCAGCCTTGGCTGTTTTCTTTCAACAGCCTTTGGCACCCATTCCCTGGTGGGTAATTTTGTGCAGGGAGTTCGACATGTGGCTCCCCCAATTTGACCGCCTCTTCCTCCATGGGATTTAAATCTGGTGCTCTCGGTTCTTCAGGAACCTCCTTTTGAGAACATCAGAGAGATTCCTCTCATGACACTGTCTCAGAAGGTGGCCTTTCTAGTGGCCATTACATCTGTCAGAAGGGTTTCTGAATTGGCAGCCTTGTCTTGCAAGTCACCATACTTGGTCCTCCATAAGGATAAGGCGGTGCTACGCCCGCAGCCCTCTTTCCTTCCGAAGGTGGTTTTAGCCTTCCACCTAAATGAGGACATTGTGCTACCGTCCTTGTGTCCTCGGCCATCGCATTCCAGAGAGACTGCGCTCCATACTTTAGACGTGGTACGTGCCTTGCGGGTGTACTTATCTGTTACGGCTCCGTTTCGGAGGTCTGACTCACTGTTTGTGTCAGTGTCTGGTCCACAAAAGGGCCTGGCGGTCTCGTCGGCCACCATTTTTCGGTGGATCAGACAGACCGTCATTCAGGCCTATGCCCTTAAGGGGCGGGCGCCCCCCTTTCCCGTCACGTCACATTCAACCAGGGCAATTGGTGCTTCCTGGGCTTTCCGACATCAAGCGTCTGTCTCACAGGTGTGCAAGGCGGCGACCTGGTCATCCGTGCACAGTTTCTCCAAATTTTACAAGGTTGATGTGAGTGCATCTTCAGATGCTTCCTTCGGCCGCAAGGTTTTGCAGGCGGCTGTTTGAGGTTGCAACTCCTCCGTTGAGGAGCTCTGCTTGTTTGGGGTAAAGTGAGTTGTTTTTTTTTATGCTGTTCCCACCCTTCGTTTTTTTGACACTGCTTGGGGACATCCCATATGTCAAGGATTGAGAAGGCTGTGTCCGTCCATGGACGAAAAGAGAAAATAGGATTTTTTGTACTCACCGTAAAAACCTTTTCTCTGTCGTCCATGGACGGACACAGCACCCACCCCTCCTTTTTTAGGTTTGTACTGCTTGTTACAAACTGAGCTGCTGACTGCAGGGTGGAGAGTTATGTCTGGAGGGACCACCCCCTGGGCGGTGCTGTTCAACTCTGATTAATATAACATGTGTTTAAATATTTAACATTTTCTGCCTAGTCCTCTCCTATGAACAGGAACATAACCCATATGTCAAGGATTGAGAAGGCTGTGTCCATCCATGGACGACAGAGAAAAGGATTTTACGGTGAGTACAAAAAATCCTATTTTTTTCAAGCTGTATTTCTTCCGGGAGGGGGCTGGGTTTGGGAGGGGGTGCGAGTGGATCTGCCTGGTAGATCAGGGCATTTTTGAGAATATGCAGGTGAATTGATTTGCTCACCTCTAATTACACCTTGATTAAACGTATTTTATTGAAATGTCTAAAGGAAAGATCGTAGCAAACAATTACATTTGTCTTCTTCTGTATTGCCAAAGGAGATTGGTTGCATGGTTGCTGTTTGAGCGGCACAGATTGAGATAATTCTGATAAATGAGGCTCACTGAGCTTTGAGTTATTTGGAGTGTACATTTAAAGGTACACTTCAGGCAGATATAGAAGATGCAATAATAAAGCCCATCAATATGTCAATAAATGTTTGGTATCAGCCTCTTCCAATCCCCTATGAAGCAGCATCAGACGGCGAGAGGGGGGCAGGCATGGGAATAGTCTGCAGCAGGGGTCTCAAACTGTGGCGGCCCTCTAGCTGTTGCAAAAATACAAGTCCAATGAGGCATTGCAAGGCTGACAGTTACAAGCACAACCCCCACAGGCAGAGGCATGATGGGACTTGTAGTTTCGCAACAGCTGGAGGGCCGCCATTTTGAGACCCCTGGTCTACAGTCTTAAAGAGTTACTAAACCCACAACAGTAAAATCAGTCTGTGGAACCTACAATGTTAATCCTGCGCATTGTGTAAAAAGGCTGTTTGATCCTCCCCTTCTTCCACTGTCCCCAACCCATCTCCTCATAAGACAGAGCCTTGGGGTCACTGTGCACATGCTCAGTTTGATGTGTATTGCTATTTATTTATTTTTTGGTGGAGGGTGCATGTGATCCGCACAGGGCCAATCAGCACTGTCCAGACAGAGTGTCAGGGGTCCTGCAGCCTTATAGGACAGAGGAGAATTAAAACTCATCCTACAAGCTTTCACCAGATACTGATAGAAGTCACAAGACTGCTATATACTGCTGATGAGAAAAGGTATTTAGCAGTTTATATTTACTAAAATAATTGCATTTTCATGTTCTATGTACTGTGAGAGACCAGATATAGTGAATGCAGGGTCCTGGGTTTAGTAACACTTTAAGCTGGGTACACAATATGAGAAAATTGGGCGAACGATCGACTGGTTTTCGTCGATGTTTCACAGCTAGTTGGAAAATGAGGAAGGAAATAAGGAATTATCGTACGACAAAGGTTTTTTTTTTGTTTATTGTTTCTGATCATGCGCAGTCTTTCATATGTGATATTTTTGGACAAAAATCTTACATACACAGTACACATTAAACAAAAATCATTTGTTCTGTTCACGTACTAGAAAAGTTTTGGAGTTTGTCGATTCAGAAATTTTTGTTTGTAAAGTCTGAATCGGATGTCGAAAGTTGTGTACAGAGTATACGAAAGTCGAACGATCGGGCATTGTACGAAATCTTTCTTCCGATTTTCTCATAGCGTGTACCCAGCTTAACTGTAACAAAGAACATGGTGTCATCTGCCTGGTTGTGCAGTGTGACAGGGCTGTGTACATCTTAGAACTGGATGGACAGATACAAATACTTTGAAAGGTAGCTCCTTTATATGTAATTCATCTGCGCATTTAGCGATTTGCCTGGAATTCCATGTTAAAAGACATTCTTTTAAAAATTGTAAAGCTTCTAAAATAGTGTCACCAAGTCTGGCAACTTGCCACCTGACTAAAGCAGGCCATACACGGTCGAATTTCGAACTAAATTTATTTTCAAAATCAGAAAGTTTTATTTTTTTGGTGATCTGATGATGCCACCATTGATTTTCGAAATTCGGCTGACCAAACCTTCATGTTGCCGGGAATATTCTTTTCTCTCCGGGAATATTCTTTTCTTGCACATACGCATTTCTCGCACGATTTTCCCATCATTGAACAGAAAATCGTTTGTTTTGTTTTTTTAAATCCAACATGTCCGATTCCTCAAATTTGATTGCCGCACGAAAATCGGCTGTTGCTGCAGCCCACTAATGGTGCGAAATTCGTACGAAAATTCTTTGATACGATTTTCGAAAGAAAATTCTTTCGAAATTCGAACCGTGTATGGCCGCCTTAACAGTGTATTACTAATTCTCATTCATTTTCAGATAATGGCTGTAGCTGGCTTGGACTCTAGCAAAGCTCAGAAACATTCTCCCTGTCGCTCCACAAGATCCTGGGCCACTCCCCCAGCTACTCCTAACAACAGGGACCGCACCCCGTTCTACACGCCTCTCATCCGGGTGGACCATGCTGAGTCTAAGGAGAAGATGAATGGAAGTCTCCCGTCATTACAAAGAAGCTCATGGTACACAGATGACACAGACATTTCATACAGGACATTTAACCAATCCAACCTGACTGTACCTAATGACTTCAGGAACAAACACAGTGACAAGCAGAGGAGTGCAGACAGCCTAGTGGAAGCCGTAAGTAGCCTTGGCTGATATTGCCAACTTCACAGCCCTTCAGAAATATGTGACTGTATTATACCAATTGTGGGAATTTAGTGTGGCTTGTATGGGCTTATGTAATAACAGGCAAAGCCCAGTGGTCATCGGCGCTGAAGCCACGATTCTTTAAATAGCTGTTTATGGACCACAGTGAAAAGCCTACGACAGTGACACACAATTAGATATGTTCCTGACACTCCTTAGAACAGAAGAAGCACAGCAGAACCTCTTCAACACTACAGAAAAAGGCCAGATGAATGTGACTAGCTACTACTAACTACAACAGCGACACCTTTTAGGCTACCTAGTTTTTCATCATGCATGGAGGGGCTGCTGGTAAGCTGAAACGTGTCCCGGATTTATAAGCCTTGACAGTCCTAAGTCCTTTTAGGTCTTAATCACTAGAAGAAGAAAGAAGAACCCACCGTTTTGCTCTAGCCTTCTCAGCACTGTGAATTAGAAAAATGCATATTAGTTTATACTGATGGCACTGGTTTAGCTATGGTCTCGGATGTCCCAGTGCAGTATGTGTATAGGGTGGGGTACACATCAATGATCCTGCTTTAGAGCTGATAGATGTCATAGACCAGCCCACTGGAGCAAGGATGTTCAGAAGATATTCAGGGGAATTCATAAAGGGTGTCATAATCACCCTTTAGAATTCCTTTGGGGTGCAGCATTGAAAGTGTTGGTTCTTGCACCCAATAATGTACCTATCACAGACATGTATGTGAGTTTGTCTGAGTCTCCAATGGGGGAGGAATGTCCACGCTAGACTCTCCTTCCCCAGTGCACTAATTCACACTCTCCCTTGCCAGCCAATGCACCTGTCAGAGACTAGTGCTTGGCCCAGAAGTTTTATACTAGGGGTGGGCGAAGAAGCCTGATGGGGGAACTGAAGAACTAGTTCCTCATCAGGTCCACTGCACTTTAGGTTGGTGGTACACAAGGGTGGGCAGAAAACTGTATGGTTCCTCCATTGTGTCAACACTTCCTGAGTCTCATGCCCTTCTAGTCCACTTTATTGCATATACACAGTACTGGTACTATCTCAACTAGAGAGACATAGGATGAACAGCTAGAGTCAAGCAGTGGAAATCAGTTTGAGCATCTGCTAGCAACCTTTGCATATGAGCAGCAATTAACATTTATAGAGGGGTAAAATATTTAATATATCTCTAGGGACCTTTCATATTTGTTTAGTCAACTAGCAGAAGTGAACTCTGAAAACAGTTAGTGGCTCAGAGATGGCTCCTGCTGCTGTCAGTCACAGCCAGTGACAAGGGAGCGGGGGGGAAGGGCCAAGTCCAGACATCGAGACTTGGAAGTGAGCCGACACGAGTGTCCCTATAGCAAGTGGCTTGCTATGGGGGCACTAAGCGGGAGGGAGGAGCCAGGAGTCCCAGCGGGGGACTCGAGAAGAGGAGGATCGGGGCTGCTCTGTGCAAAATGATTGCACAAAGCAGGTAGGTATAACATGTTTATTATTTTAAAGAAAAATAACTACATTTAGAATCACTTTAAAGCATTGGTACATCCAGCCTCTAAAATCGAATGTGTTATTGTAAATGTCAGATCATTTTTAATCATCTTAAATCTGCAGGTTTCAGTAAAATATCTGGTGATCCTGCCATGGAAGTCCTTGTGCAGGCACTTCCTATTATAGGGTGATGATGGTCTGTCCTCGTTTCTTAAAGGGGTTGTAAACCCTCAAGGTTTTTCACCATAATGCATTCTATGTGATGCAGCAGACCCCCAGAGCCCCTCTTTTACTTACCTGAGCCCGGTCTTTCCAGCGATGTGGACGAGCACACCAGCTCCAGCCGGTGTCTAGGGGCCTTATTAGATAGATTGATAACAGCGCAGCCATTGGCTCCTGCTGCTGTCAATCAAATCCAATGATGCGGGAGCTGGGGTGCGGGACTGACTCCTGCTGTCTGTGTCAATGGACGCAGCAGCAGGACTCGGGAGCGCGCCCGCACGAGTACCCCGAGGGAGAGTGGCTCCCCAATGGGGCAGTTGAGAAGAGGAGCCAGGAGCACCGCTGAGGGACCCAAGAAGAGGAGGATCGGGCCACTCTGTGCAAAACCAACTGCACAGAGGAGATATGACATGTTTTATTTATTTTTTAAACTGATTTTTAGATATCCTTTAATTGTGCTTCTGCATTGTCCCCATCACTCGCTCTCCCAATGGAGACTACAAACAATCTGTGCTTGCAGACATACTCCATTGTAGTCACCATCAGGAAACTCACAAGCAGCAATGAAGGGAATTCATGCATGCATGTAAACAGGAAGTGGCTGCAACAAAGGATATTTCTCTTATCATCCATGGACTGACACGGTGTCTCTTTACATTTTACACGTGGGTTATGTCTCTGCTTGCAGGAGAAGACCTAGGCAGAATGTGAGATGTTATACATACATTCTAAAAGCCAGAGCTGAACAGCCCCACCCAGGGGGCGGTCCCTCCGGACATAACCCTCCCACTACAGTCAGCAGACTTTAGTTTTTTTCTGCCTAGCAGAAGGAGAAGACGTGGCTCTCTCAGGAGCCAGTCTCCTGACCTATTTTTATTCCTTTTCTGGAATTCTTTTTTATTTTATTTTTGAGAATCTTCTATCAACTGTCGGCTGGGCAACAGGTTGGGTACAAGATATCCTCGTAGTCTTCCCTGTCCGACCATCGAGCGTGCTGATCCTCGCCTTGTGTGCGTGAGACTCAGTTCACGACAGGCCCCATGACTCCAGGGGTGGCCGGGTTTGCTTTCATGCTCCCACGGCCCTCTCAAGACTGAACAGTTCCTGACTGACTGTATCTTTTGCGGTGGACCGGGCCGACAGCTACTCAGTACTGCACTGTGATAGTCCTGTCAGAAACACACCAGTGGGTCCCTCAGGGGACGGGTAAGTAGTCTCTCCTGCCTGCAGGTGAGTACAAAAAGCTGTGTGTTTCTCTGTGGGGGATTTTCCCTGTCTCCCCCTGTATTTCATTGTCACTCTCTGTCACCATTGCTGGCGCTGTGCTGTGTGGGGTGCCTGGGGGTCACACTGTTCTTGGAGGGGCTCATGCTGGTCTGCAGATATGCTTGGGGCCTTTTTTTGTGTGTTTTGGGGCCTGAGCGCCGAGTGGCGCTGTGGGTGTGCTGTTTTTTCACTTTAGCTGCGTCATGGCGGCCATCTTGCCGCGGATCGCCTCAGTTAAGTGCGGTGGCCATTTTCTTGTAGCCCGCGCGCTCTTCAGCACTAGTTTTGGCCTCTAGCGCTGCTGTAACAGCGCGAATCTCCTCACAGCTCACCAGCGCTGACACAGCGTGGTACAGACAGCGGAACTGAGCGGTCCCTGGTCCGGTTTGGTGAGTCCCCTGGGCGCCCCCTCCTCAGTCAGCACAGCCTGTGGGTGGACTTTTTATCTGAGGAGTCTCAGAGGGGGGCAATATGGAGTCTCTGTCACCAGCTTCCCCTAAATGTCAGTGGACAACAGGCAGTGCTTCAGCACCTGCGGTCCCTAGGGACCAGTTGTGGGCAGTCCTGGAATCATTTCTGACCAGGATGGGAGCTATGTGTAAGCGCAAGGGAGCAAAAAAAGCGCCCTCTCCCCACTTTACTACATGAGGGCAGTGCGCTGATTCAGATATGGGCCTAGCCACTACCGCTCAGGACCCTAGTTCTGAATGTATTGGATGGTTTTGAACAGGACATTCCTTATGAGGAAAACTCCAGTTCTGAGTCAGTACATGACAGGGCGCTTGTTAGTGTACTCATGACTGCGGTGAGGGACACTCTCAAGCTAAAATGCTGCGGATGCAGAACCTCAGGCGGATACAGTCTCCTTTGGTTCTTTTAAGGCCAGGCCTTCTAAAGAGGTTTTTCCATATGTACTTTCTTTGACCAGCTCATTGATAAGGTCTGGGAAAAGCCGCAGAATAATTTTTTTATGGTCCCGCGGTGTTTGTCTATCAGATACCCCTTGAAGATGCCCTACTTAAAAAGTGGGCTTCTCCCCCAGTGGTCGACCCTCCAGTCGCCCAGTTGAACAAGGCCATCACTCTCCCGATGGAGGGGACTCCTGCATTTGAGGAACCCACTGACAGGAGGTCAGAAGTGGTGAGCAGAGCCATGTTTGCCTTGTTGGGATCCGCCCTACGGCCTGTGGTAGCGGCGACCCTTGTGTCTTAAACACTTACAGGTTGGGCAAAAATGTTGCACCTAGCTGTACAGGAGCATAATCTTCCTCCAGACACAGTTGCTCTGGCCCACCAACTGGTTCAGGGCCTGGTTTATGTGTGCGACGCCACGTTGGACGCGGCCCCTTTAATATCCAGGGCCTCTGTCTCGGTGGTGGTATTGCGTCGTCTTATCTGGTTGAAATGCTGGTCTGCTGACCTAGCCTTAGGAAGCTCCTGACGGATCTACCATTTAAAGGTGGTAGACCTTTTCGGTGCTGCTCTGGATGACATCATCATGGATGTCACGGGAGGTAAAAGCACTCTTCTTCCTTAGACTAGCAAGGGTGAGGAGGCCCGCCGCAAATAGGGGGCTTCCTTTCCAGCAAAACGGGGTTTTTTCGTCAGTCAGAGTCCACGGGTAGGCCCTCTCAGACTGACGGCAGTGCGGCTGGTGGGCACAAGTGCCCCTGGGTGCGTAAGCCAAACAAGCGGCTCCCAAGCCCGCCTCCGCGTGAAGTCTTGCCTCTGCCCGTTCTCTGGGGTGGGGGGACGACTTTGCAGGTCACGAATCGGTGGTCCTCCCGAATCTCCGACTGGTGGGTGTGCAAGGTGGTCACCTTAGGATACAGGATAGTATTCCGATCCTGGCCCCCAGACAGATTCTTTCCCTCGAATCTTCCTCTCCTTCCTACCTGTCGGGCAGCCCTCTTGGGGGCTGTACAGGATTTGATCAGGTCCGGAGTGATTGTGCCGGTTCCGTCACAGGAGAGTTTTCAGGGATTCTACTCGTATCTGTTTGTCGTCCCAAAAATAGGACGTGGTTTGACCTATCCTGGACCTCAAGGCCCTGAATGCCTTCGAGAAGGTGCAGAAATTCCGCATGGAATCCATTCGCACGGTGATCGCTACACTCCACCAAAGGGATTTTCTTCTGGCGTCCTTGGACTTCAAGGACGCCTACTTGCATGTGCCGATCTGCGCAAGTCACCAGAAGTTTCTGCGCTTTGTGATCAGCGAAGTCCACTATCGATTGTGGCTCTTCCTTTCGGCCTAGCCTCAGCACCAAGGGTGTTCACCAAGGTGCTTGCTCCGGTTCTAGCCTTCTGTTACAGCGAGGTATTGCTGTCGTGGGCTATCTGGACGATCTTCTGCTAAGAGCAGAAAGTGGCTCAGACTTAGAGGAAAGGTGACTATCGTCAATTAGACCCTCAGGGACTTCGGGTGGTTCCTGAACATTCAGGAGTCAGTCCTGGTCCCGACTCAGTGTCTGGAGTATCTAGTTCTGATTCTGGACTCCTTGGAGGCAAAGGTATCCTACCTCTGGAGAAGTTGCTGACACTTCAGTCTGCGGTGCGGGTGCTGACATCCCGAAAATGGTTGTCAATCCGTTTTTTGCATGAGAGTCCCGGGACTCGTGGTGGCCTCCTTCGCGGCCGTTCCGTATGCCCAATCACACACCAGGGCATTGCAGAAGGAGATCTTGTTCACCTGGGACAAATCCCCGTTGTCCTTGGATCTTCAGATCCAGGTGATTCACCTGGTCAGGGTGCCCCTGACATGGTGGTTGAGATCCTCGGCTCTTCGGTCCGGAAAGTCGTTTCCCTCCCATTCAATGGACGGTACTCACGACGGACACCAGCCTGACGGGCTGGGGTGGAGTCTGGGGAGTCCTGTCGGCTCAAGGCCTTGGACTCCGGACGAGCCCGTTTACCAATCACTGTTCTGGACATACGGGCCATCGGACTGTGTCTCTCCTCAGGTCGGAGAGAGTACGGGGTCGCTCCATCAGGAGCCAGTCGGACAACGCCACGGCGGTGGCGTATGTCAACCATCAAGGGGGGACTCGGAGCTCAGCTGCGGCTTCCGAGGTAGTCCGTATCCTGAAGTGGGCCGGAAAAAACGTGCCGGCTCTGTAGGCCATTTACATTCTGGGCATAGACAATGGGCAGGCGGACTATCTGAGTCGCCAATCGCCAGACGCCAGACCAAGAAGAGTGGTCCTTGCATATTTCAACTCCTTTGCCCACGGTGGGGCACGCCGGATGTGGACCTAATGGCCTCTCGACTCAATCGCAAGGGTCGAGGTTTTGGCCAGATCCAGGGATCCTTGGGCGATGCCTCGGATGCGTTGGTGGCCCCATAGGGTCCTTATCGCCTGATATAAACTCTGGTGATCCTAATTGTTCCGGATTGGCCTCAGCGTCACTGGTACGCTGATTTGGTACGTCTCGTCGCGGACGTTCCCTGGCGGTTGCCGATGAGGGAGGACCTTCAGTCTCAAGGTCCTATGTTTCATCCGGCTTACAGTCTCTGGCTTTAACGGCAGGGCTGTTGAAAGCCAGGTGTTGAGGGACCGAGGTCTCTCGGACTCGGTCATTTTGACCATGTTAAGGACACGGAAGTCTTCCTCCCAGGCAGATCTATCACCGTGCCTGGAAAGCTTATATCGCCATATGCGAAGCGCTGGACTGGCGTCCTCGGACGTATTCCGTCCCCAGAATCCTGCGTCCTCTGCAGTGTGGAGTGACCCAAAAGCTTGCTTTGAGTACCATCAAGGATCAGATTTCGGCCTTGGCCGTCTTCTTTCAGCGACCTCTAGCGGGTCATTTCTTGGTTAGCACCTTGTGTTGGGGGTTCGCCATGTGCTCCCTCCTGTCAAGCCTCCTCTCCCACCGTGGGATCTGAATTTGGTGCTCTCGGTCCTCCAGGAACCTCCTTTTGGGAATATCCAGGATATTCCCCTCTTGTCTTGTCTCAGAAGGTGGCCTTTTAGTGGCAATCACTTCTGTTTGACGGGTGTCTGAGTTGGCGGCTTTGTCCTGCAAGTCGCCATATTTAGTCATCCATAAGGATAAGGCGGTGTTGCATCCGCGACCTTCCTTTTTGCCAAAGGTGGTGTCGACCTTTCACCTACATGAGGACATTGTCCTCCAGTCCTTGTGTCCTCACCCATCGCATCCCAGAGAGTTTGCGCTGCACATATTGGATGTGGTACGAGCCTTACGGGTGTACCTGTCTGCTACTGCTTCTATTCGGAAGTCCGACTCACTGTTTGTGACTGTCTCTGGTCCATAACAGGGCCAAGCGGTTTCGTCTGCCATCATTTCTAGGGGAATCAGACAAACCGTCATTCAAGCCTATGCTCTCAAAGGGCGGGCGCCTCCCTTTCCGGTTACGGCGCATTCCACCAGGGCAATTGGTGCTTCCTGGGTTTTCCGACATCAAGCGTCGGTTGCACAAGTGTGCAAGGCGGCGACCTGGTCGTCTGTTCATGCCTTTTAAGTTTTATAAGGTTAAGGTGACTGCATCTTCGGATGCTTCCTTCGGCCGTAGGGTGCTGCAGGCCGCTGTTTAAAGTTGCGACTCCTCCGTTGAGGAGCTCTGCCTTCTTGGAGTGAAGTTTTTGGTTTTTCCATTTATACTGCTCCCATCCCTCTTGACACTGCTTTGGGACATCCCACGTGTAAAGTGTAAAGAGACACCGTGTCAGTCCATGGATGATAAGAGAAAATAGGATTTTTTGTACTCACCGTAAAATCCTTTTCTCTGACATCCATGGACTGACACGGCACCCACCCTTCCTTTTTAAGTTTGTACTGCTTTGTTACGAATTGAAGTCTGCTGACTGTAGTGGGAGGGTTATGTCCGGAGGGACCGCCCCCTGGGTGGGGCTGTTCAGCTCTGGCTTTTAGAATGTATGTATAACATCTCACATTCTGCCTAGGTCTTCTCCTGCAAGCAGGGACATAACCCACGTGTAAAGTGTAAAGAGACACCGTGTCAGTCCATGGATGTCAGAGAAAAGGATTTTACGGTGAGTACAAAAAATCCTATTTTTTTTTTTAAACACAAAAACATGTCAATTTGATACACAGTGCTGTAGGAAATCTAAATGTCGTTCAGTTGGGGTTTACAAGTACTTGAGTTGGGCAGATAAATATATTTGTTTAATGCAAGGTTGAGCATAAGGTACCTTGACTCACTGCAACCATTAGAATATCTTCTACCAGTTTAGTGTGTAAGTAACCCTAATGTGATCTTTTTATTCTTGGTATAGGTGTCATCTGTGTTCAGTCCATGTGGTACTCTACCCATCCTAATTTAAACCTTCTTCTGTGTATTTCAGGTCCTAATCTCTGAGGGATTGGGGAGATATGCTAGGGACCCCAAATTCGTTTCTGCCACAAAACACGAGATTGCTGATGCCTGCGACATGACTATAGATGAGATGGAAAGTGCGGCAAGCAATCTTCTCAATGGCAGCATTCGGAATGGGACAGCAGGGGGCGATATGTTCCCTATCCTAAGCAGGAGTGACTATGATCTTCAAGACTTTGGCCCTGGGTACAGCGACGAGGAGCCGGAGCCGGAGCCAAATAAATACGAAGAAGATCTAGCTGATGAAATGATTTGTATAACAACTTTATAGTATTTAATAAAGCTGTAAAAAGACACTTAGGATTCTATAAAAAAAAGAAGTGCCTCTCAGTTCAAGAAGCATGGCACTAGAAAGGGAAGAAGATTAAACCAGCTTTGTGTGGTCACACGTAAGTACATGCCATGGATACATGTTGCAGGTGCAACTTACCGGGACATCTGCTGTTGCAGGACAACAACTCCCATTTTTCCTGGCTCTGGTGGATAATACGTGTTCTTATGCAAAGTCTTCAGTATCGGAGTTCTAGGTGGTCAAGGAAGGATGGTCAAACCATATTGTGTTCTATGTGAACAGTAGGCCGCATGTTGCACCTGAATCAGTGATGCAATTATGTGACTCTTTTTTTGGTGATGACAATCAAAATGCCCTGGTCATTACCCCACAGCCATACCCACCATATCAGCTTCTTACTCGTTTATTAGGTCTGGTCGTTTTTTACTGCATCTTAAATCTTGGCCAACAGGATGGCCGCCAGAGTTGGCCACCATCAAGCTTCTTCAGTTGCACCCTCTTCTAAAGTGCTGGTCCGCACATTGCATTACAATAGGCCCAGGAATCCTGCTGATGATGTAAATGTAGTTTACATGGTGAAAATATCATTTTAATAGTCAACTTTTTTTTGACTATCACATTAAGGGCAAATGACACTGGAATCGCTGCAATCAATGCACTGACACCCAGATAAAAAGCTTATAGCTGTTTAAAAAAAAAAAAAAAAAATGACAATTTAGATTTTATGTAAATGATCTGTAAAATATGCTAATTTGTATTTGTAAAGAGATGTTCTATATTTTGTAATCATTTATGGCAAATTGAACTGCAGCAATATCTAAGGGTTTCTGAGTTCACTTATCTCCGCAAAGATTATAAAAATATTATTATTTTTTCTGCAAATCCATAGATATCTAGAACAATCTATTAAAACAACAAAGGTTAAATGTTTTTAAATAAAAATCTGTGAAGAAAATCAGAATTTTTAAAATAAATATTTTATGTCAAATTGAATCTATCTTAAAAAAAAAAAAAAAGGATATGCAATTATTACAGAAAAAAGCTATTCCATTCATTTCGGGTGTTTTTCATGTGACAGTAAAGCTACCAATCTTTTGAATCTTATAAAAATGTTACATCAATTTTTTTTTCCAAGCAAACATTTTGTAATGTTGCTGGGAAGCCTAAAAGAGAGTGCTGAATTAAATAAGGTGTTTCAAAGAGCACCTAGTGTTGGATTTGTTTTATATTACGTTTTGTAATGTATTTTCCCAAGAAAAGTAATACAGTCTAATGGTGTATAACATTCCAATGTCAGAATGAGTATTCCCAATGGTGGCAGTATTAATATTTGACGGATATTCATATACAGTAGAATTTTTTGAAATACAAGCTTCCTATGGAGACAGACTCTTGACATGGTGTCTGTACTGCCTGGATATACTGTGATAACATAAGGGTGTATCCTGCCTATCCGATTTGTATACTCTGATGTTAATGCAGACACAATACAAAAGCCCGATAGCCAGAAGCCTGGGGGTCACCTGGTCATTATTATTACCAATTGTGAAAATGTTAGTTGGATGAAAATAACAGCTGCCAGGGTTGGATTTCTTGACACCTGACTATCAACCCTGCTCCTATGCCATGATACTATTTAAAAAAATATATCACTAGAAATTAAAATCATTTTTAAACACCCCAGGAGACTTGGAGAATGGATCACTTGGTCACATTTAGATCTGTGCTGTTGTTGGGAAATAATATTATATTTTTCTGTATACGCTGCCACTAGCTCCACCCCAGGCATAAGCCAAAATTATAGAAAGACCATAAAACCTCATTTACTAAAGGCAAAAAGGCTGTTCACGTTGCAAGGTATTTTACTACACTTTTTTTACTTTTATATGTTTTACTTGCATATGTTTGAATGACAGGAAAATTCACTTGCAAAGTGAACAGCATATTTGTCTTTAGAAAATCAACCCCAGTGACTATTGAAGGCAAGCAATTGAAGCATTTGAAGAATGGGAAGTTAGCAATGGCAGCCTCCAAGGGTTTTTCAGCAAATGTTTCTTTAAAGTGTATGTAAAGGCAAAACTTTTTTAGTTTTTGATAGAGTTTGGAAGAGTTAGACCCGCTGTCAAGGTTTTAATGCTGACTTTACCCAATTCGGAAGAATCACCTTCCCTATTTGTCTGGATGGGCACTGTTTGCATGAGGAATGTTGTGCCTCGTAAACACGACCGGTTTTCCCGGCAGGAAAACTGTCATGACAGCTTTTGGCCGCGAAAACCGTCCGTGTGTATGCTCCAGCCCTCCTTTTTCCCATCAGGAAAAAATCCTGCCGAGAAAACTGGTCGTCTGTATGCTTTCCCGAGGGGAAAAAAAACGTGCATGCTTGTAAACAATTCAACGCATGCGCGGAAGCATAGAACGTTACTTTGTTGGCTTGTCGTAGTCTTTGACGTCACCGGCATTCTTGGCATTCAAAAGTTCAGTGGTCTTTTGTGTCACAGTGTGTATGCATGCAAGGCAGGCTTGAGAGGAATCCCGTCAGGAAAAGCGTTGTTTTTTTTTTACTGCCGGGAAAACCGGTCGTGTGTATGAGGCATTAGAGTTGTCCCTTAAACTGAGGGTGGGGGGTGGACACCTGTTTCAGTGACAACTAAGTAAAAAGAGAATTCCTTCACTTCGAGGGGATTTCCAGGACAGGAAATCTCCCCAGTGGGACACATCAAGCCAATTCTCTAGTCACACGCTTTTTGGAATGTTTTAATACTTGGCCTACATTTTTGTATTTTTTAAACAATAAAAATTTAAGCAAACAAATTGAAGAAAATGGTGGGAAAAACCATTCATACAAGACACAGCATAGAATAATAAAGCCAGACATCTTTTAGTCTTCCTATTCTCAGTATTTTCCATCTACCATACCCCACGTCTCCTTGTTCTAATTATGTTTGACATTAGAATCTGGAAAGCCATAAAGTTGGCATACTTTGGGTTGTTTTAAACTTTCTCCATAATGGAACAACCTTTCAGTTGAAAGAAAACCAATCTGATACTTCTGGCATCCCAACTGATTTCCAGAAATCTGGGATGTCTTTTCTAGCTGCCATAGGGAATACAATAATCACTCTTAAGGATGGGTACGAATTTGCTAAGCACCAAAAATAGCTAAGAAATCTAGGACTGTTTCCCAAAGGATTCGTCCCTGTGACAGATTTGTATGAATAGAGGAACTTTATCAGCGCCAATCAATGTTTTGCCCTTGATTTTAGTTCATTTGATTTTTTTTTAACCAATGAATCAAACAAAGCATGCTGAAAAAAAGCCAAACTTAAAAAGGGAGTGTATAGTGATATTATGAAATGTACAATTTTTTTTTATATTTACCACTTTCAACTAGCAGCTGATGTTCTCTGTCCCCAGAGTGAGCAGCTAGTGCAGGATTTTCTTATTAGGAAGCCCAGTATGCTTCTCAAACACAGTGTCATAGTGGAACAATGCAAGAAATCGAAAAGGATATAGAAGATATATTTATAAAAATAACAAGAAATGTAACTTAATCTGACCAAACCAAATATTTTACCCATAAATTCTACCTTTCTTAGGAAAGGCTGGCTTAAAGCTAAGGTCACCTAGGAGTAGTCTTGCTTATTCTCGGGACACTTTTAGGTGGTCTTGTTTATTCTCAGGACACTTTTAGGAAACTCTTTCCATCGTCAACCCACACTCATTTGAGCCAGGCTTAACCTTGGGCACATGTCTGTGTTGCCCAGTGCTGAATCCAGCCCTGACAGCTGGTGAGAAGTGACTGGCTCCTGGCAAAGCATATGCACTGGTGCAGAGATCATTTGGCTTGTTTCGTTAAGTTGCCAGTGGTGGAAATTCTTGCAATTGATGATGGAGCACATTTTAATATATGACATGGTCTAATATATGTTCACTGAGTGAAAAAACATGCAGATTCGAGGGCTTGTACAAGCAGTAATATTGCAGAGAAGTTATGGAATTTGGTAACTATTAACTTGGTAAAATGTATATCTTATAATGGTTTTGTGTGCACATACAGGAGGCATCATTTCAGAGAGAGGACACATTATGCCTAAAATCAATAAACCTCTTTTTTGTTTTTGTTTGGTGTGTTATTTTGTGTATTTGAGAAAGTATTATTGAGTGCATTCAGAAAGGGGCTAGTGTGATCTGCTATATGCCAGCCTTTCATTCTATTCTTATTCTGCATATTTCATTGGTGTATTCTTTTAAAACATTTAGCTGCAATGCCTTTCACTTTTATTGCTTCTGGGGGAATTCTTTTTCACTTTTCTGTCTTTCTGACCACTGTCCTCACGACAGAAAGGGATGGGAAGTCCAAAATGTTAAAGTTATTATCAAAACAGACAGCAAAAGGAAATCTTCCAATAGGAACGCCTGCTTAAATAGCAACTGTCCTAGAAGTTACTTCCTGTTCTGTTGTAGAACAAATAGGATGGGCGCACACCGGGATCGGAATCCAAGTAGAAGTCATGTTATGATTAAGTGTAGTTCAGCGTGAAATGCGTTCAATTTTGTTCCTTGCTACTGTGACTGTGTTTGGTGGATTTTACTGCAATAGAGCTACTTGGATTTCCGATCCTGGTGTGCGGGCCCCATCCCATTGTTCTACAGTGTTCTTCGGTTGCGAGCCGGGCCTGCACCTGGTCTTGGGTCTAGATATTGGCCGTTGGGTATTTACCTGGAGCATCTATAATTCTTCCTGTTCTGTTGTGTCTTTGGGAAAGAAAATCTCAATCGGACACAGACATCAAAAAAAAAAACAGCAATTTTAACAATTTCCTGTAATACCCAAAAGAAAAAAATGCTTTGGATACCAATAACAATTTAGATTTGAAATTAACTTTCCATGCTTTGTACCAAAACATAATTTTAATGTTATAAGTACGGTTATATAAGTGAAGTTATATGTCCTGTCTAAGGCTAGCAATGAGACAGAGGGCACCCTTCCTCCAACCACGGCCATCCAACAACACAGCAAACTAGGAGATAGCTCCTTTGACACATCTCTGAGCACTGTCATGCTTGCCTGAAACATTTTAGCAGACAAGCCCCTCCCCCCTGCATTTCTCGTGATACACTTCTCTCAGGTAAGTGTTTGGAAGCAAAAAAAACTGCCGTCTCTTGCATTGTCGGACAGCTGTTGAGGGAGGAAGGGCGTCCTGTCTGATCTCACAGGTAGCCTTATGCTAGCCATAAACTACGCAAAAAATCGTTAAAACTCGTTTTTGAATAATGAACACTTGGTCATGAGAGCAAACGAGAGTGCCAACATACAGTGCCTTGAAAAAGTATTCATACCCCTTGAAAATTTCCACAATTTGCAATGTTACAGCCAAAAAGTGTAAATGTATTTTATTGATCTGAAAAGTGTGGCGTGCATTTGTATTCAGCCCAGAGTCAATACTTTGTAGAACCACCTTTTACTGCAATCACAGCTGCAAGTCTTTTTGGGGATGTCTCTACCAGATTTGCACATTTTTACCCATCCTTCTTTGCAACTTAACAAGTTCTGTCAGATTGGATGGAAAGCGTCTGTGAACAGCAATTTTCAAGTCTTTCCACAGATACTCAATTGGATTTAGGGCTGGACTTTGACTGGGCCATTCTAACACATGAAAATGCTTTGATCTAAACCATTCCATTGTAGCTCTGGCTGTATGTTTAGGGTCGTTGTCCTGCTGGAAGGTGAACCTCCGCCGCAGTCTCAAGTCTTTTGCAGACTCTAACAGGTTTTCTTCTAAGATTTCCCTGTATTTGGCTCCATCCATCTTCCCATCAACTCTGACCAGTTTCCCTGTCCCTGCTGAAGAAAAGCATCCCCACAATATCATGCTGTCGCCATGTTTCAAGGTGGGGGATGGTGTGTTAAGGGCGATGTGCAGTGTTAGTTTTACACCACTCATAGCGTTTTGCTTTTAGGTCAAAAAGTTCAATTTTGGTCTCATCTGACCAGAGCACCTTCTTCCAAATGTTTGCTGTGTCCCCCACATGGCTTCTCGCAAACTGGACTTCTTATGGCTTTCTTTCAACAATGGCTTTCTTCTTGCCACTCTTCCATAAATTTCAGATTTGTGGAGTACACGACTAATAGTTGTCCTGTGGACAGATTTTCCCACCTGAGTTGTGGATCTCTGCAGCTCCTCCAGAGTTACCATGGGCCTCTTGGCTGCTTCTCTGATTAATGCTCTTCTTGCCCAGCCTGTCAGTTTAGGTGGACGGCCATGTCTTGGTAGGTTTGCAGTTGTGCCATACGCTTTCCATTTGCCGATGATGGAATGAACAGTGCTCCGTGAGATGTTCAAAGCTTGGGATTTTTATAACCTAACCCTGCTTTAAACTTCTCCGCAACTTTATCCCTGACCTGTCTGGTGTGTGTGTGTTCCTTGGCCTTCATGATGCTGTTTGTTCTTTAAGGTTCTCTAACAAACCTCTGAGGGCTTCACAGAACAGCTGTATTTACACTGAGATTAAAATAAACACAAGTGGACTCTATTTACTAATTAGATGACTTCTGAAGGCAATTGGTTCCACTAGATTTTAGTTAGGGGTATCAGAGTGAAGGGGGCTGAATACAAATGCACACCAACCTTTTCAGATATTTATTTGTAAAAATAAAAATGAAAACTATTTTTCATTTTCCTTCCACTTTTATTTACACTTTTTAATTATGTGCCACTTTGTGTTGGTCTATCACATACAATTCCAATAAAATACATTTACGCTTTTAGTTGTAACATGACAAAATGTGGAAACTTTCAAGGGGTTTGAGTACTTTTTTAAGGCACTGTATTATGACCGAATTTCAAACAATAGATGTTAATTGGATGATAATTGTTCAATGGACATAAATGAACTAGTTTTTTGCCACATATGAGCAGAGGGAACATTTTTTTAACAGGTGAGAAACACATTAACCTTTCAATTTGTCATTTTTTCAGCAGAAGTTTTTCAACCTGTTCCTTTGATTTTTTGGCTTTGAAAAGTCAAAAACGATTTTCTATTTGTGCCTATTAACTGGATGAAAAACGAATGAATGGTCCAAATGACAGTTTTTTTAACAATTTTTTGTCTAGTTTATAGGACCACTAGACAGCACATAGGAAGATAGGACAAAGTACTAATTGTAATTTGTCCACTAGGGAACAGAATATATCAATAAAAATTCAAGTGAGACTTCTTTTAGGCCGGGTTCACACCTATGTGAATTGAATGCGCGTTTCTCCGCATTCAATTCGCATAGCAGGAGAATGTGACTGACTCTCTATGGAGCCGCTTCACATATCTCCGCAGCGGGTCCGGTGCCTTTTTTGGTGCCTTTTTAGGTTCGATTTCAGCCCAAAATTCAGGCTGAAATCGGACCTGAAACAGTGAACCAGAACGCAGCGGACCCCTGCTGTGTGCCACATGCGGCGACGGTGTGAACCCGGCCTAAAGGTAGTTTGCTGTAGATCTAATTTTGTCACTAATTTGCCTGATACATGTTCCTCACTTTATTCAGTTAGGGTTTTTAAAAAATTTGGCCACACACACGATCAGAATATCGTACAAAAAAATACCGCTTTCTAAGCGATCGTACCTACACAGCTTTTGTCCAAAATTATCCGAAGGGATAAACACAATTTTTTTTCTTGTACGATACCAGATTGTATGATTTTCAATAAATCAGTACAGTTTTCATCCAAAAATACAATAAAAATACATTACATCACTTAAGAATTTTTATTCTGTCGTACGAGAATTTTTGTACTTTAGTAACCTCTTCATTTTTTAAATGGAGACTAGCATAAAAAAAAAAAAAAAAAAATAGACAATCATTCATCCAATAATCTCATCGTGTGTACTAGGCTTTAGATACAACAAATGTGACCAATTTAAAAATGTGTCTCTGAGAAACAGGCACTGAATTTGAAGGCAAGCTGCTTTAAAGAGGTTTATAAACTAGCAAATTAATTAAAAACTTCTCAGTCTTTTAGTACACGGACATGGCCTCAATTGACTTGCAAGTTGAATGAATAGGCAGCTTGTGGCTTGGTAATCATGAGTCAAGAGCTTACAAGACTAGAATACAATGGAAGCTGCATGCACAAGCCTGGCTTCTTTGGCAGAGTCACTATGGCACTAGTTACTTGGGAAGTTATTTCAGCTCTAATAAATATAAAAAATTCAAATTTAAAGTCCAACTTCAGGTTAATGCAAAATTTCCCCAGCTAACCCATCTAACTGCCACAATACAATCAGGCATTTCTGCCCCTCCACGGGTCTGTACTTACCTTCTGTGGCCTCCTGCACTATCTGCAGCCTGGCCAGTAAAAATGTAGTGCCAGGCTGCCTACTGCCCTGAATTGACAAAGTAACAGTAACTAAGTAAAGTGTCTCTGTAAGGAGGCTAAGGGGACTTTAGACATTAAGGTCAGGTGAAGAAACAAGTGCATACTTATATGAAATCTGCACTCTATTGTCAAAAGAATTGGGACACCTGCCTTTACATGAACTTTAATGGCATCCCAGTCTTAGTCTGTAGAATTTAATATTGAGTTGGCCCACCCTTTGCAGGTATGCCAGCTATAACGCTTTTGCAAAGGCTGTCCACAAGGTTTAGCAGTGTGTCTATGGGCACTGATGTGGACGAGAAGGCCTGGCTCACAGTCTCCGCTTTTATTCATGTCTTTGGACCTTGCTTTGTGCACTGGTGTGCAGTCATGTTGGAACAGGAAGGGGCCATCCCCAAACTTTTCTCACAAAGTTGGGAGCATAAAATTGTCCAAAATGTCCTGGTATGCTGATGCCTTAAGTGTTCCATTCACTGGAACTAAGGGGCCAAGCCCAACCCATGAAAAAAAAAAACGCACCATAATTCCCCCTCCACCAAATAATTTGGACCAGTGCACAAAGCAAGGTCCATAAAGACATGGATGAATGAGTTTGGGATGAATGAACTTGACTGGCCTGCACCTCAACCCGATAGAACACCTTTGGGATGAATTAGAGCAGAGACTGCGAGTCAGGCCTTCTTGTCCAATATCAGTGCCTGACCTCACAAATGTGCTTGTGGAAAAATGGTCAAACATTCCCATAGACACCCTCCTAAACCTTGTGGACAGCCTTCCCAGAAGAGTTGAAGCTGTTATAGCTGCAAAGGGTGGGCCAACGCAATATTTGAACCCTATGGACTAAGACTGGGATGCCATTTAAAGTTCATGTGCGTGTAAAGGCAGGTGTCCCAATACTTTTGGCAATATAATGTATATGACATCTCGAGACACCTGCAGGCTCTCTATGAGGAGTAATCATTGACTGGTTTTGATTCTGCCAGCCAAATGCCATAGCTTTCCTTCCAAGATGAAACGGTGACCTGAGAAAAAATGTTGACGGTTTAAAAAAATAAAAGAAGAAGCAGATTGAAACAGAAATGTAAATTTTAATAACATTAAATTACAACATTTATAACTGATACACAAGAAATGTTGTACAGAATTACTTTTTTATCTAATGTGAAGTTAAAAGTTTTGAACAAAATAAAAAATAAAAATGTTAAAGCGAAAATCATACTGTAATTTAAAATAACAAACATAGGGCTCCATTCACAAAGCAGTATCTACAGCTTCAAGAAATGTGGTAAAATACCGCATATCGTTTTTCCCCCAAATTTTTGGTATTCGCTAAAAAGCGCTACATGCAGTATTTAGCCAAAATATGCGGTATTTATCGAATGAAACCATGCTTTGTTTTATCTCATGAGATATCCAGTGGGATGGATACAGTGGAATAGAATTAGAACTCGTCAGTTTTTATTGGTAATAAAGTGGTAAAATATTTAAACCGTAGAAATATGGCAACTCACACGTCAGTGCAGTCCCTGCAGCATATGTATTAATACAAAAGAAAAAAGTGACTAGAATACCATTCAAAGGGAAGGTGCTTTCACAGGACACACATGGGGGGACATTTACTAAAACTGGTGCACTCAGAATCTGGTGCAGCTGTGCATGGGAGCCAATCAGCTTCTAATGTCGGCTTGTTCATTTAAGCTTCAACAATAAAACCTGGAAGTGGATTGGTTTCTATGTAAGGCTCCATGCACACTGGACGCTAAAAAAAGTTATAAAAACGCCACTAGCTTTGCAGGGAGTCGTTTAACGTTTTTGCAATAGCGCTTATTAGCGTTTTTCAGCGTTAGCGTTTTTTTTTTTTTTTCAATGGATCAAAAAACGCTGGCGAGCTGCTGCCCATAAGCTCCACTGCTCATTAAAGCTGAAAAACGTCCATGTGTGCATGGACACATAGGCTAACAAAGAGTGGAGTTTATGGGCTTTAAAAAAAAACGCCCAAACTCCAATAAAACTGCAGTTTATCAGCTCCAGTGTGTATGGAGCCTAAATCTGCACCTTCCAGTTTTAGTAAATCTCCCCCATGGTGTATAAAAAACAACTAAAGTTCAATTAAGTAAATTCAAGATATCATTATAAAAGTAAAATATTGAATGAAAATAGTATAAAAAAAATAATAATTCACACACATGTATAAATACCCTTCTTCCACCAATAAAAAATACAACACCCTCTTTCTTATTGGTGGAAGAAGGGTATTTATATACAGTATGTGTGTGATTTTTTGATACTATTTTCATAAAATATTTGACATTTATAAAGATATTTTATAATTAAAGTATAACTAAAGGTTTTAGATTACCTATTAGGTTTTTAGGTTTGTCCCCATTAGAGAAATCCACCCCCACTATTTGTTCTGTTTACCATTATAATTGAAAGTGAAATGAAAAGAAAAAAAAAAAATCAAATTTTGGGTTGTCCCCAGAAAACTAAAAGAGGGGAAATCTGCCAATGGGGACACTAGTTCTGATGACCCGTGGGACCCCAAGGAATTCCCTTAATTTGCAGGGCTTTCCTCTCACTTCCTGTTTTGACAATGGGACAGGAAGTCAAGTTAAATCTCCCTAAAAAAACAAAACACAACACCTGACAGGTTCTATAACCCTTCATTACTCTACCCAAAATTTAAAAAAAAGCTTTGCCTTTAGTTACACTTTGAAGCAGCCTTTTCAACACAGAGGAACCCTTGAAATATTTTTCCAGCCTCAAGAAACCCCTGCTAAAAATGACTAAATCTACAACTCATGATAGATTAGTGTGATGGTCAGTGGGAAGAATGCTACTAAAGCCTCGTACACACGATCGGATTTTCCAACGGGAATTGTGTGATGACAGGCTGTTGTCGGAAAATCCGATCGTTTATATGCTCCATCGGATAATTGTTGTACGAATTTCTGCCAATAAATGTTGGATAGCATGCTTTAAAATTTTCCGACAACAAATGTGTGTTGTCGGATTATCCGATCGTGTGTACAGAAGTCCGTCGGTATTTCTTCCCAATGTGGTCATTGGGAAGAAATACCCCCTTCTAGATAGCTAACAAGATCATTGTTGTCTTTGGGAAGATATCTCTAAAAATAATTGTGAAAAAGTAATGTCTCCCGGGCACTACATATGACATTGTACTATGCTTGGAGTCATTGGGAGGTTTTTTGTAGCAAATAATTTATATGCTTATATATTCACAAGAAAAGTCTCTAAAAATCTGGTGAAATGACCGGAGAAATAAGTATATTTTACTACATAAAATGGGGTGGATTTACTAAAGGCACAAAGACTGAGCACTTTTCAAGTGACCTTGCTCCAGAACTTAGTAAATAAGGGGGAGCGCTGCCGACTTCCATCATCCAATCATGTGCCAGCAAAGATGTGCAAGGAAAAGGCTTTTTTCCTTGCATGTGATTGGGTATTCTTTGTAACGTGAAGCTTTACCTCCTGTACTAAGCTCTGGAGAAACTTGCAAATTGCACAGTCTAGTTGCCTTAGTAAGTTAGTAGAACTATAGGAACAACTTTTTTTGTTCATTTTGGATAACCCGCCAGTTTTTTTTTTTTTTCCCTCATCTCTGGGCCCATCGGAAGATTTCCCCTTTATTACTTTTCTGGGGACAACCCAAAATTTGGGATTTTATTTTACTTTCACATTCAATGATAAATGGTACACAGGACCAATAAAGAGGGTGCATCTCTCTAACTGGGGCACAGACGGCAATAAAAACTGATGAGCGTTCTAATCCGCCTCTACTCTATCCAAAACGAAAAAAAAAATTTTTTATTTAGTTATACTTTGAGTAAATCAATCCCAAAGATTTCCATATTTAGGTTTCTATGCATTACTGTTGAGGGAACTGATCCAAAAAAACAAAAAACAGAGACTACTCAAAATTGGCCATCATAGTTTTACATTCCCTAAATACTGCATGTCTGGATCACTACTTAATTACCGTATTTATTTGTTTACAGTGGAACCTTGGTTTACAAGTAACGCGATTAATGAGCATTTTGAAAGACAAGCAACTTTTTTTTTTATTATTCTGACTCGGTTTGCGAGTGTTGTTCGAGCAGAATTCGAGCTAATGGGGTGTGCAGTACCACATTTGGCCAGAGGTGCGGGGGCGCCGGTGACACTGGGAATGGTTCGGAACTGTTTGGAAATACTCTGTTCCCAGATGTATCCAAGGTCAGCCGAGGTGTCCCCGAGCATTTCCGAGGCTCTCCGGTGCACCCCCACCTCTGGCCACATGCGGTATTGCATGCCATTGAAGTCAATGCGGAACTCATTTTTTTTTCATTTCCATTGACTTCTATGGGGAAACTCGCTTTGATATGCGAGTACTTTGGAATACGAGCATTTTCCTGGAAAGGATTATGCTCGTAATCCAAGGTTCCACTGTATTTATTTTCTTCTGTGAATGGAGTTGAACGCATTTTCAATGGGGCGCAACACAATTCACTGCATCACACTACCAAGCATTTTCAGTGTTTCGTTGCAAAACAGCCTACAGTAGTGAATAGACGGTTTCCGGACACCTGAATACCAGACGCAATCTGCTTTAGTGAATGGAGCCCAGTGTGAGATAAAATTTTGAACATCTTAAAATAAAATAACACTTTAAAAATGCCTCATTCAACTTTTTGACATGATACTTTTAAAACGTTATTTCCATGTTTAATGCCCCTTTAAATAGTTTGTCTGGGTCAATATGGCCCAAACTAAATATTTACTGCACTTGCTGAACCTCTAGGAACTATATGTAGCCACCGTTACATACAGTATACAGAGCTGTGACTTTCTGTCTCACTCCCAGAACAAAATAGAGTTGGAGCGCCGATCAGCCATTCACGGGAAGCTGAGGTGGAGAGGTGGGCAGATGACATTATGATAACTGACTCAGCCAATCAGAGGAAGGTTTATATTCATTCATAGAATACAAAGCTACCTCCAACTCGATTTTGTTCCAGGAGTGGGATGGGAAGTTCTCATTCCACTGCCGGAACACAGCGCCGCTGTCATAGGCGTGCGCACAGGGCGTGCTGGGTGTGCCCAGGCACACCCTAATCATTCTGTGCAGCACAGATTCCCCCTACTGCCCTGGCTCCTTCCCTCTGCAGCACCTCTGGCTTCCCTCCTCTCCTCTCCTGCCGGCTGTTATTGCAGAGATGTTTTACGATGACGGAGGGAAATATGTATTTATCAGCCCCTTCCCTTTCTGAATGAACATGGTGAGTGATCGGTAGTGTGTGTTTAAGCTTTGGGGTGCACACCCTAATGCAATAGGCTGCGCACACCTATGGCCGCTGTATACTGTTGTAGCTGAGGCTACATACAATTGAAACAGTGCCCGGGAAGTGCACCTGTTAGTGCAGTAAATAGTTTGCTTGGGCCGGCCAGCCAGCCAGCCAGCCAGCCTTTAATTTCCATTTTTATTAAAGCAAAACTCCAGCCAAAATTTTTAAAAATCAATTCACACCAGCAGCTGTGCTAGAACATAGCTGCTGATACACGGTAGGACGAGAGCAGTGTTCATGCACTGATCCCCAGGCATTGTGCCGTTTCCTTTTAACATTTCAAAAAGTTCTACTGGCCGCAGGGCAGTGTGATGCAGTGAATTGTGTTGCGCCCCATTGCGCTGAAAAAAGTACTGAATTCTGTATTTTTTTTTCAGTGCACACCACCGCTGGCCTGATTGAAGACAATACATTCTTCTGTCTACAGTGGCACTGTCTTGGGGGAGATTGCACAGCGCTATCCCACTGCACCTGTTGTGAACAAGCCCCAAAGGATACAACTGAGAAGAGTTAGAACATCTGTCAGGTTTTATTACTGTATCTGCTCCCGATTAGATTTTAGTTTTGGGTATCCATCAGGGGCGGCCCGTTCATTAAGGGTGCATGGGCGTCGCCCCCCTCCTTCATCGTCGCTCTCCTATCCATGCATCCGGCCCCTTTTAGGACACCGGCGCATAGATTCCAATGTGGAGGGGCTGCTTTTTTGAAGCACTGATTAGAGTCAGAGGCTCTAATAGGCTTCAATATATGGTGGGCTTGGGTTGCAGAGAGTGCGCTCCAATCCCTCCCAGGTGTGTTACAACAGTGAATGAATATTCGCTGTTGTAACACTGATCCTCCTCCTGGCCAATCAGGAAGCGGGTTTTGACATCGGTCACCCGATTGGCTGAAAGGACAGGCGATCCCTTTGGACGCCTAGGAGGAGGAGGGGAGGAGCTGTAAGCTGCCATGGAGGAGAGGACTCTGAGCCGAGTCACTGCACCATGCTGCCTGCCACCAGCCACGATGGGGTAAGTGCCGGACCAACCGGCAAACAGTGGGGGAGCGTAACGGGTGGTTGGTTGGCGCCCACCAAAAAAATAACACCAGCCGCCACTGGTATCCATTACTGTGGCCTAGTTAGGTCAATGATGACCCGATGAGCATCCCTGACCCTTTGTGTATGCGCAGCTGTTGGGATGAGCATCCCTCTCTTTCCCGCAGCGGATTGGTCCAGCACTGCCAGTTTCCTTCTGGGTTTGGCCAAATATGGCTTTGAATCGAACACAAGACTATCCTTAGTAAGGAGGATACATACATACATGGTAACAGAAGCAGCAATAAAAAGTTCACAAAAGTTCCAATAGTTGCGCACAAGTTTTGGATGCGGTTGAGCTTTCTTTGATAAAGTTTATGTAAACTCAACCACTGAAAAGTCATTTAAGCTTTCAAAAGTTAAAGTAACATCCAAAGTCACTTTCAATCATTTTTAAATCTGTAGGCCTTCATAAAATAATACCCATTGATCCTGTCATGAAGGTTCTTGGTAGGCACTTTTAGTTATAGGGTGCAACAATCCTCTCTCCCAATTGTCCCTTGTTACCCTGTCACATGTTCTCCCAGTGGAGACTACAAGCAGTCATTTCAAAACAGATTACTTAAGCCTGGTACACACTATTATTATTTTTTTTGTTCAGCCCTGCTGAATGAACGAAAAACAAAACAAAAACATAAGCGCTCCAGAGGAGCCGCTGTACTAACAGTGTAATGTTAGTACAGCGATCGCCCCTGATAAGGTATTGTGTACCGACAAGGGAATGATCCCCCCCACAACACACCAGTCGGCGCTCTCAGCCATTGGCAGATGCCGATCGGCAGACCTTTTTCAGTCATGCACCTTCGAAAGGGACATGCTGAACAGCCAGCTTCTGTTGGACTGGCTGCCGTACACACAGGCCAAATGTCGGCCAAATTCTACTGAACTGCCCAATGCCGCCCGACATTCAGCCCCTGTGTACTAGGCTTTAGACATTGTCCACTATTGTCACAATCAGGAAAGTGGACCCGAAAAACGGCACGCAGTCATTACTGGGGTGCATGAGATCGGCAACAAAGTATTAAAAAAGCATTTTCTACAATTTCAAAAAAAATTACAATTGTTTGATACACAATGCAAGCTAAATGTCATTCAATTATGACAACGACAATTACCTATCGTTGAGTCTCCAGGGTTTGAGGTCTGTACACACGTACATCTCTCTCCACAAGAGGAGGCATCCTCTGAATGATATCAGCTGCCTTTTCTGCCAACATAATTGTTGGCGCGTTTAAATTCCCACTTACAATACTGGGCATGATAGAGGCATCCACGACTCGTAAATTTTCCACACCTATTACCTTTGTCTCTGGGTCAACAACCGCACTTGTGTCAGTTGGCTGCCCCATTTTACAGGTGCAGGATGGGTGATAGGCTGTGTCTGCCTTCCGTCTAACGAAAGCGTCAATCTCTTCGTTTGTCTGGACACTAGAGCCAGGCAGGATTTCGGGCCCCCGGAATTCATCGAACGCCTTCTGAGCAAAGATCTCTCTGGACAACTTCACGCACTCCCGGAAATCTACAATGTCCTTTTCTGTGAAATTATATGCAGAAGAAGATACCGGTAGTTTTACTACATTTTGGATAATTACAAAGATAACAGACCATGGAAAAGAGAGTGCACAAATTACACCTACACATTCAGGGAAAAAAAGCATAGCTTGATGCCCTACTCATTGTCTTTTATAAATAACTCATTAGGGGTTATTTACTAAAGGCAAATCCACTTTGCACTGCAAGTGCAATTGAAAGTGCAGTCGCTGTAGATCCGAGGAGGACATGCTAGGAAAATAAAAAACAGAATTTTAGCTTGCACATGATTGGATGACAAAATCAGCAGAGCTTCCCCTCATTTCAGATCTTCCACTCAGATCTACAGCGACTGCACTTCCAACTGCACTTGCAGTGCAGAGTGGATTTGCCTTTAGTAAATAACTCCCATTGTGTCATTTAAACAATAAGCAACATCTAGTACATTTTTCTGTCATCACAATGTGAAGTCAACATAGTTGCGATGTCAGTAGACATGGGCGGTTCATTTCGTTCCGAATATTAGGACAAATTTCTCGTTATTCGGAGATTCGGATATGTCCGAATACCTGAATTACAATATAAACAAATTTTACCAAATGCTCTGAATAAAGCCCTGTACACACGGGCGGTAATCCCGTTGAAAAAAAAAACGTCGGTTTTCTCGCTGGGATTCCTGGCAAGCTTGTCTTGCCAAGCCCTGTGTACAGACGGCCATTCAAAAAAAAATGCTGTTCTTTTGAATGGCAAGAACGCTGTGACGTCCTCGACTACGACAAGGCAGCGCAGGTCACATTCGATGCCGTCGCCGCCATCTTGCTACACCCTACACTACCCTTGTATGCTAGTCTCATCGAGCATGCGCGGGCTTACCTGGGACAGGTAAGCATACTCACAAATGGGTTTCTCGGCAGGAAACACTCTGCCAAGAATCCCGATGAGAAAAATAGAGAACAGGTTCTCGATTTTTCTCGTCGAGATTCCTGGGAGTTTTCCTGCCGAGAAACCATACACACGAACAGTTTTCTCGGCAAAAAGCTCTCCCAGCTGTTTTCTTGCCAAGAAAACTGGCCGTGTGTACGAGGCTTTAGGTAACAAAATTCTTCAGAATTTTAGAAATTCAGACTGAAATTCGAATCAAATTCGACCCCATGTTTAATAGTTTGTCTGGGTCAATATGGCCCAAACTAAATATTTACTGCACTTGCTGAACCCGCTGTAGGAACTATATGTAGCCACAGTTACATACAGTATACAGAGCTGTGACTTTCTGTCTCACTCCCAGAACAAAATAGAGTTGGGCTGAGCGCCGATCTTTCATTCACGGGAAGCTGAGGTGGAGAGGTGGGCAGATGACATTATGATAACCAACTCGGCCAATCAGAGGAAGATTTATATTCATTCATAGAATACAAAGCTACCTCCAACTCGATTTTGTTCCAGGAGTGGGATGAGAAGTCCTCATCCCACTGCTGGAACACAGCGCTGTATACTGTTATAGCTGAGGCTACGTACAATTAGAACAGTGCCCAGCAAGCACAACTGTTAGTGCAGTAAATAGTTTGCTTGGGCCGGCTGGGCCCAAATGAACTATTTAAAAGGGACATTAAAGGTGGAGATCAGCTTTAAAGCAGAACTGCCAAGTTCAGCCCCTCTGGCAAATGCCAGATGATCCAGACCATCAGTCCAGGACTGTTTTCCACTCTGAATCATACCCTGCCTACTAAAAAGCATAAGCAGTATTAGAACATGGAAATAAAAATAAATTCTTCCTTTGGAAGCTGATAATTATGTATTAAATAAAACATTCTGAATTGTGTCTTGGGTGAAAAGCGGTATTCAGGAAACATTCTAAAATTGAACTGAAAATTGTAATGTTGGAATGTCAAGTTCACATTTTATTAGGAGTATATAAATGATGATTGATGTTTTTTATACTCACCAGTAGAAAGGTAGTTTGGATTCATAATGGGATGATCTCGTGGGTCAGAACTACTAAGTTTCAGACACCCCACGCTGGTTGCCCTCATAGTTCCAACGTGTACCTGGTATAGACAAATTATTTTGAATTACTATTGCTTCCTCTTCATGGAAAAAACAAAACATGCTTTACAATGGTATGCCAGAACATGCTTAATGCCATAAGAATTGTGGCATTAAGGCCTTAATCACACATGCAGGCAGGGGCAAAGGTAGGCTTACCACCTGTCCGGGATTCACCCGGACAGCTCGGGTTTGGAATAATGTTTCCGGGTTTCAGTCCACCTGAAACCCGGACACATTATTCAGACAGGAATGTGGCTCACAACAGGGCTTCCCAGGAGGGCGAGGGGGCACTATGTTTTCTGCCGCATTACTATTCTCTTTTGAGTACCCAAAGGTGTCCCAGGTCTGTTACAATCCTATAGTGTATATTGAAAACAAATAATTGCTGTGCACCGCTAAAGTGTTCGGGATTGGCAACCCTAGGCCAAGGTCTGTGTTTTTGCCATCTCCCAGCTGTCCATCAGCAAGTTAACATTGTTGGCAGACATGTCTGTATACATTGCAGTGGTTGCAGCAAATTTTATACAGCATATCACTTCTGACAGATGGTGCTGCCAACAAATGCACCCCATTCAAGGGAATGATACTGTGTCAAAACTAGGGTTGCCACCTGTCCGGTTGTGACCCGGACAGTATGGATTTGGACACATGTGCCTGGTTTTCAAGCCGCCTGAAACCCGGGCACATAACTGTTCAGCCGTCCCATGATCAGTGGCCCCGGCCGCAACATCTAGAGCGGTGCAACCCAATTACCGTGTCCGCCGCCATTACACACTCACTGTCACATACAGCCTGTGCGAGATTGGCTGCATGGGTGACCTTATCGAATGCATGCAAATGCGGCGGGGTTGCAGCATGGTGCAGTGGAATCCCCCCCCCCACCAAAAAAAAAAAGTGTCCACCAGTGTGAATGAGGCCTACATGTATGTGTGTACATGTGTGTTACAACTTCTGCTTATCAAAGTGGGCAACGAAACATTCAGAGATAAATTTGAACACACAATCCAGCGTCTTCATCTAATCACAAGATTCATATCATTCTCTCTGTACTACACTATCAATATTCCCAGGAGAGTTCTGTTACTACAACAGGGTCTCCCATAATTTAACTTAGCAGCAACACTATGGTGCCCCAAATTTCTTCTACACCAGTGGTTTCTAAACTTGAGACCAAGGCCCAATTCATTTTACAAACCCTTCTATGCCTCAACAGTAAAAAAAAGTTTATGCTCACACAATACGGTATGGGGATGCAAAGTATGTATTGATATGCTGGAAGGCTTTAGATAGGGCTGAGTGTCACTGTGGGGTTGTGGAGGGGGTTGGAGGACTCTGTAGCAGATTTGATGGCCCTGTAGGCTATGAGGTTTCTGGAGGGGGCTGAGAGGAGGTTATGGAGCAATGAGGGATACTGTTGAAGGTTAAAGACACCATGGGAGCTGGAGGCTCTACAGCAGGCTGGCACTGCACTGGACTGAAGGACACAAAAAAAAGAGTGTGTGCTGTGGGGGCCTGGGAGGAACCGTGGGGGCTTAGGTCTCTCAGGGAGACTATGGGGGCTGGAAGGCACTGCTGGAGATTAGGGGATCTGCAGCTGACTGGAGGCCCAGAAGGAGGGGAGCCATAGCCCAGGCATGGGCCATGGCCTGGTGGTTGAGAACCACTGTTCTACACAACATGGTGGCTCATGTGTTAACATTCATTCTTCTCCCTGGTGGGCAGGAGCAATATTTCATATACTGAATGTTCCTGGTTGCTGGTAGTGAAGGTATACATTTAGATCCCTTTTACACTGGGGCGGTGCGGGAGTTAGCGGTAAAGTACCGCTAGTTTTAGCGGTGCTTTACCGCTGTTATAGCGGCGCATTTCAGCCATTAGCGGGGTGCTTTTAACCCCCGCTAGCGGCATAAGAAAGGGTTAATATGGCCCGTGTTGCGGCGCTGCCGAAGTGCTTTGGCAGCGCTGCCCATTCATTTCAATGGGCAGAGCGTTTTGGGAGCGGTGTATACACCGCTCCCACACCACCCCAAGGATCCTTTTTTTTCCCATCCTGCAAGCGCACCGCCCCAGTGTGAAAGCACTTACAGCTTTTACACTGGGGTGGCTTGAGAGGCAGTTTTCAGGCGCTATTTTTAGCACTAAAACGCCTGAAAAGCGCCCCAGTGTGAAAGGGGTCTTACGCTCACAGCAAAGATATGTGAGACATTTATGTGTCTGTGCCTGCAGCAGTCCTGAGTAATGAAAGTCGGGTTTGAAGGACCCTTCATAACAAAGTCTGATTATATTCATTGCTAGATTAACATTAACTTTCTTTTTTTACAATTTACACCCACAGCAGAAAGAACATTGAATTATAAAAATTAGAAGAAAGGAAGAGAGGACTGTTTTTCCTATACTGACCATCCAGATCCCAGGCAATTATCCTTCATGCAGCTTATAGAGTAATGCCTCGTACACATGACCGGTTTTCCCGGCAGGAAAACTGCAGTGAGAGCTTTTGGCCGGGAAAACCAGCTGTGTGTATGCTCAAACGCAGTTTTCCCGACAGGAAAACTGCCGGGAAACCCGGCGGGAAAAATTAGAACATGTTCTCTTTTTTCCCCGCCGTGGTTCGCGGCGGTTTTTAACCCCGCAGTTTTCCTATGGGAAACACTGCGGTGGAGCATACACACGGCCGGGATTCCCGGCCAAAGCTCTCACCGCAGTTTTCCTGACAAACCTCTGGTGTGTACACGGGGAAAGTTACCGAGCAGGTTCTCGGTTTTCCCCTCGGGTTTCCCGGTGGACTTTTTATCGCCAGGAAAACCGTACGTGTGTACTAGGCATAAGAAATGAATCTTGATTGATAAATAATGGTTAATCTTCCCACACACATAGAAACCTGAATGTACAATTGTCTTTACATTTACCAGCAATTATGTAGTGGGAGTGCGTGCCGAACTTTAAATAAAATTGAATAGATTGTTTAGGTTGACCATTGTGCTACATTCTTAAAGTGGAACTAAACTCTCTTAATCAACATTACCTATTTGTATTCCTTATGCTGCTAGCATTAGTAAATAGATAGGAAGGTATGTTATATTTAGGTTGCTTCCAAAATGATGCCATACATCCCATGAGTCTTTATGGGCATTTTTGTTTCTTTCATCTAGAGGAAGGGGGGGGGGGGTCCAGCTAAGCACACCCTGCCTGCACTGAGCTAAGGGCAGATGGATTCCAGGAAATAATTGCCACATGAATAATCTGCCCAAGATAGCTGCTGATAGAAGTGCCAGGAGGGAAACTCCCCCCCCCCCCATTTCATACAGCACACAGGAACAGAGCTGAGGCTGTCAATCTGCTGTAGGTCCCTCCCATGTCACCATTTATCTCTTAGTGTCAGGAAAACATATCAGAAGTGACTCATATATGATATAGATAGCAGAGGGATGAGGCAGCAGACAAAAATGACACTTATTGCTTTAATTGATAAAAGGACACACTAGAGCACAGGTGTCAAACACAAGGACCGCGAGCTGAATCCGGCCCTCCACGCCATTTATTGTACATCTCGCACCTCTCCTGCAGCTGCAGGAGCGCTCCAGCCCTCCTCTGGTCCTCCTCCAGACCCCTACTTTCTGCTTTCAAGCAATGCATCCAGCTTCTTCCCAGCAGCAGCATAAGGTAAGGGGGGTGCACTGTAATGTAAGGGGGAGTAGGGGACTCAACTTCTGATGGTGGGGTGGCTCTTGACATCTAATGTAAGGAGAGGGGATGCGCTGGACATCTAATGTTACAGAAACAACCGGCCCTTTTGAGGGCAATCATAATGCTGATGCAGCCCACGATGAAATTGAGTTTGACACCCCTGCTGTAGAGGGATATGCTTTGTTCATATTTCATGTTCGAAGTTTACAACACACTTTAGTATTTTGTTTTTGTTTTGGGAGGTGTATTTGGGTGGGGTTATTTGTGGGAAATGCTTTGTGTGTTTTAGAATTGTTGTTGTATTATGAAATTAATAAAAATTATTTGATTGAAAAAATATATATATATATGTAGCGGGTATGTACTTTCCCGGGTGTAAATTTAACTGGCAAAGACACCAGTGATGTGTAATTCCCTGCAGCCCAGCAGGTGGCGCTGTCGCCATGGGCTGGGGGTTGAGCCATTGCTGTGTGCCGGGCCTCCTTTTTGTCCTCCCTCGGCAGCGGTATGGTGGGGCGGGGAACCCGCCGTGCTTGCTGGGAGAGGGTATAAAGGGGCCGGCCATCTTTGTCACGGGGTCGAGTCTTAGGCACCTTCAGCCTGTGGGCGGTGGTTCGTGTCGGTCCTCTAGGCGGCCTAGGCCTAGAGGACAGTCGGAGGTCGTGTTCCATCCCAGGCACCTTTAGCCTGGGGTGAGGTACTCGGATGGAGGTCTGGAGCTCAGTGCCCAACACTGAGTTCCGCGAGGGAAGGAGGTCCTAGGGAACCCAGGGAGTGGGTACCCGAATCCGGAAGGCGTAATTGACCGGGGGTAGCTCCTCACTTGAAGACCCGGTGCAGCAGATTGCCAGTGACAGGTGAGTCTCTCGTCGGAGACCGCCTGGAAGGAAATTCCCCCCCTCCGCTCGGAGACCGCAACCCACTTTCAGGAAGGAAAGTGAAGAACACATTGTGTCTGGGCCTATTCGCATCCACAACTCCTTTTCTGTTCTGTTCTCTAAGGGAGTCTAACTGATTATGCTGTTCATTCGAGAAGAATAAAGGAGTGTTGGACTTTAATGGTGTGGGGCTCATTTCCTAACGGACATTGTTCAAGGTAACTCTCGGTGGAGGCTCCAGGTCCACAGCACTGACCCGAAGGTAAAAGAACTTTGCTTATACCACACTGACACCTGTGGTGAAGGCCAGGCGTGGTGTCCCCGCTTCCTCCCCTCTAAGGTACCCCTAGACAAGAAGAGAAACGAGCTGAAGAGAAAGAGGGGAGTGAGGGGGGCGCTACATATATATATATACCTCAGTAATGTATATAGGCAAAATAAACATTAAACATGATATATATATATATATATATATATATATATATATAAAAAAAGGGGCTTTTTAGTTTGTGGTGCTCATATACAGTTAAGTTCCACTTTAATAAATCTAATGTGATTGTAAGGAAAATGTTCAATTAGAGTGTTACATATAGCCTGCTCAACACATACATTCTCCTCTACCTGCAAATATATTCTCCCGTCTTCAAAGCTTAAATCCATTATGTCCACATTCAGTGACTCCCAACATTTGAGTTAAACGAGACATCTGGTGTTTAGGAAGATTTTTATAGCTTGTCGCTTCATTTAAATAGACGTCTAATTTTTGACTTGTCACAAATTACCTGCGAGCCATCAAGTTGTCACAGACATCAGCGTAATGGCGTTCATTTGTCTCTTAATAGCACATTATCTCCCAGAATGCACAGCTCTGCATTCATATGTCATTAATTAGAATTCTGGATCTCACAAACACATTTCCAGACTTCAGCAAACACATTGTAAACACAAGTGCCAAGGCTGCCTCTAAATATGCAGTAAACATTTAAAAGTGTTCAGATTGCTTAAAGGGACTCGGTCATGAAAGATTATGGAGATTGGCATTGCGGATCTCTCCGTTTAGGACGCTAGTTCCTTGCCTGTATTACTTATTCTCATAACAAAATAAGATCCACTTTAAGATTGGAGCCAGGTGGTGGCCTACAGGAGTAACAAATGTTCTCTTTTTTTTTTTTCTTACAAGCTGTTTGATACAATAGAAAGACTTGTGATTATTTGCGTCTCCTCCTGCTGTCTTCTGCCAGTTCTCCAATCATTGAAGCACCTTGTTTGATGCTTCAGAACGCACTGTAGCACCTATGCCAAACCATTTTCTATGGATCAACATCAACTGTTCACACACAAGCAAAAGGTACCCAATCTTTGTTTCCCACAAAACCACACGTGTTTTAACTTGTATGCACTGTAGCGCTAGGGTGACCACGTGTCCCGGATTGCCCGGGACAGTCCAGCATTTTGCAGGTCTGTCCCGGGCACATTCATTCCAGGACAATACAGTGTCCCGGAATGAAACTGACACAGCCACCCCCTGGGCCAATCTGATGCCCCCAAAAAAGGCCGCCACATCACCGCTTTACTCACTGACAGTACTTGTCCTGGCCGGGAATGCCTGGAGGAGCACAATCCCCGCCCCCTGCTTGTGATTGGAGAAATTATAAATCCCGCCTCTTGTGTCCAATCACTGTGCTGTGATTCGTTACAGCACAAGCTGGTTTTTGGGAAGGAAGGGTGTCCCTGAATGGTAGTTTGGAAATGTGGTCACCCTATGTGGCGCGTGTATGCCAGATGCATCTTTTACTTTGTGGGTGTTCATTGGGGGCCCATTCTGTGTGCATATTTGTGAAGCTGGCTTGTATAGGACGGACAATGCAACATGCTTTCTCAAGTGCATTCAGATGCATTTTAAGATACATCTAAATGCTTCTGCTTTCTGCACTGCCTCTGACTGATTTTCGAGATGCCGGATGATCTTTTTATATTCCCGTTGACTATTATGGGAAGAAAAGCAATGCTGACACAAGCAAAAACTGGTGTACCCAAGCCCAGATACCGGCCCCCTATTCCCAACACAAAAGATTAGAACGACCAATTGCCCTAAAATTATTTAGTCTGATGTTCATGATTTTCACTTATCCTAATGAATAGTCAAATCTTTTTTTTGGGTCGGTATATCAATTAGCCTATCTATGGCTAGCTTCAATAACCGCTCTTATTTTCCTCCAGTAACACATTGGGAGTTACAGAGAGACTCCTTGTCTTTTTTCTTCTTTGTAAGTAACCACTACCACTACCATGAGCACCACCACCCCAAGCAACATCCTGGGCACCACCACCAATTTCTCCTGAACTCTTCTTGCCGCTGGTAACCAATTTCTTCACTATGATCCTCATTAATCACAGTGACAAACATGAGCAGCTATGAGTGACGCTGTGATTGAAAAATGCCAAAGAGCATAACAGGAATCAAAACACCATGAAGATTCAGATTAAGAGGATTAAATAATAACTTGGTGTCATAGCATTGACCTCAAGTTCCCTTAGGGACTTGATGCTGCTTTTTTATGTTTTTTCACATTTGTATTCACACCAAGCTGTGATTAACTGATATCAGCGCTGGCATCTCAGTGCTACTCTATAAAAAAAATGCTTGATACTTTTTGAAAGGCAAAGGGTTAGGTTTATGGATTAGAGTCATGGCCTGGTGGTCAAGGTTTGCGTTAAAGTGATTGTAAACCTCAGACATGAAATATGAACAAAGCATATCCCTCTACAACAGGGGCTGACTGTCAATTTTTGTCCCGGGGGCTTGTACAATACAGAGGCCCATGGTGCAGCGACTCGGCACCACTCCCGCTCTCCCTCTTCCTTCTCCCCCTGACCCCAACCTGGGCTAAAGCGCCGCTCCAGGTACTCTCTGGCTCTGCTCACCATGCGGGTCGGACTGGACAGCGCCTGCTGTACCCACTCTGGGTTCCCCAACTGACCAGCAGGGGGCCGCTCGCTTGGGCCTGGCCGGGAGAGGAGAGCCTTCGGTGGGGCACAGTGTACACCATCTATGCCGGGTGGCCTGCGCACTATCCTCATCCCACACTCAGTAGGACACTGGCAGGGACTTTTTACTCCCCTTCATCAGGAAGCCTTTAGGCATAGGTGTGCTCAGCCTATTGCATTAGGGTGTGCGCCCCAAAGCTCAAACATGTATAGCGGTATTGTATTCTGACAGTGGGAGGTTGTCCCACCATCAGAATACAAAAATCACTGCTGGCAGCTTGACTTCTGTATAATCAGAATGGGGAGAGGGAGAGAGAGGGAGTGAGAGTGAGATCTGCAGATCCCCCCTTACATCAGAGTCCACAAAGTGCCCCCTACATCAGAGAATTTCCACTTACACTGTAAGGGGGAATGTCGTGTGTGCTGGTGTAAAGGTGATCTCTGATGTAAGGGGGTCTCTGCTCACTAAAGTAAAGCCCCCCTTACATCAGAGTCCCTCTTACATTAGAGTTCTCACTGGGAGGCAAGAAAGAGAAGGGAGGGTGGGGAAAGACTTCACTCACAATGGATGGATTGGCAGGCTGAACCTTTCCCCTTTTGGCTGCTGGGCTTCAAACTTCCATCCATGCGGTATGAGGGGGGGGGGGGAACTCAGTGAGGGTTCTGGGCTGTGAGCACTGGCGGTCTGACAGCTCTTTGCTTGCCGGTAGACATGTGGGTAAGCTGCGGCTGGGAGCAGGGGCTTTGGGGGACACACAGAAGCTCTGTAGCGAAGAAACAGGGGAAAACACTCAAGCATGACCAGTATAGGAGCAGAGCGCTAGTGCCATGCGGGTGCAACTTCTCCGCTCACATCTTGGTCACAGCCCCCCACGGTACAGCCTTTTTACAGGCTTCAGAATGGCCCAAGAGGCAGTTGCCCCCTTGCCCCTTCGCCTCAGTCCATCCCTGTTCTATAGTGTGTACTTATCTCAATTAAGAGCACTAAGTATCACTTTAGTTTTCTGCTTGTTCCTCGGCTATCTGCATGAATCACTTCTGACAGGTTTTCCTGACACCAAGAGAAAAATGATGACAGGGATGACAGGTAGGGACCTCCAGCAGATTAACAGCTTCAGCTCTGTTCCTGTGTGCTGTGGGAAGGTTGGTGTGTCTCTTCCCTCCAATCAGCTGTCAGAGCTCTCCTCACTGAGCTCTGCAGAGTGTGAATTCAGCTCTCCGCCCCCGTTTTCTGAAAACTCAAACACGCTTTATAATAAGGCACATTGAAAGGATATAGAGAATAGAAGGCTGCAGATAGATAGGTAGGAGGATTTGTTTCATCTCTGTATATCACTTTAAAACCCTTTCATATACCCAGCAGAGGATCAATAGGCTGTATTTTAAGGTTAGGGTTAGAGCCGCACAATCAATCGTATAAAGATCATGATCTCGATTCACCCCCCCCCCCCCTGCGCGATCTCCAGGCTGGGTTAGCTTGATTTTCCGTATCTCCCCGTCGGAACCACCGAGCCAGCGTGGAACGCAAATGGCGCCGATATCGGAACTGACGTCAGCAACCGTAACTAACGTCAGTCAGCAGGGAACATAGTGCCTGGCCTGGACTGCGCAAGCGCAATCAACACGCCGCTCGCTCTCGATGCTCGGGGTTGGTTATTAATTTAATACAGCAAGAGGCGGATGCTTTTCTCAAAGGGGCGGATGTATGGTTATAAAGACAGCAAGGGGCGGATGCTTTTCTCAAAAGGGGCGGTTGTATGGTTATACATTGAACACAATCAACACAATGCTCTGGGCTGGTTATTATAATGGGCCGATGCTTTTCTCAAAGGGGCGGATTTCTACAGCTGATTTTTCTTTTTTAAATTAACCATTTTATAGAATCATGATCTTTATTCTAAGCAAAAGAATCGCGATTCTCATTTTTTCCAGAACCGTGCAGCTCTAGTTAGGGTTAAAGTGTATGTGTGCGCAAAATAATGAAAAACATCCCGTATATCTGTGGAAAGCTGTATCTCTTTAAAAATGTTGTAAGTACAGAAAATATCTGTTGATCTTGCCAGAAATCCAATGAGCTCCTAACTTACTGCAGTGAGCTCACAATGCCGAGTGTGGTGCAACTTATGTAGGAGGATTTGTTGCACAGAAATCACAAACCTGCTTTACAGAGGTAAGGGAAAGAGGAGGTACTGCATTCTGTGGTCCAGCAGGGGAGAACCCAGTCAGGGTTGACAACGCTGCTTGGGATTTCTGTGCAGAAGGGTTGTCAGCTCAATACCCATCTTAAAGTTGACCTTCACCCATGAATCCGACTTCCTCTCCTCTACCTCCTCTCCCTCTTACACAACGCTGTGACCGGCGACGTCGTCCCAGAGTTATTTCCGGGTTTGCGGCCTCTGACACTGTGATTGGCCGGATCCACGATGATGTCACTCCCACGCATGCGCGCGGGAGCCACCGGTTACGTCACAGCAGCTGAAGAAACGGCACGAGTGAGCCATTTCTTCAGTGTGCATGTGCCGATGTTGACATATGCGGATACAGTGAATATTAAAAATAAAGATTCACTGGAAACATACAGGTAAGCCTTATTATAGGCTTACCTGTAGGTAAAAGTGGTTATACAGGGTTTACAACCACTTTAATTCAGTAGTGAAATCCCAGAGCTGAGAACTTAGGAACCAATATCCTGCAAAAAATGTTTTTACATCCTAAATACTTTCACTAAATTCACTAAAAAAACACTACTTAAATGCTGCATGCACTTGTAGCGCACCAACCCCAGACTTTACCTGCTTTTTCTTCTGCTTGGCTCCTCCGCAGGAAAAGAATGAGGCACATCGCACCACAAGCCTGTACTCTCCTGAATAGGGGGGTTGAGCGGTGTTAGTTTCTCGGGCCTGCTTGCAGCCGGTGTCAAAAATCCTCCAGTGCTGACCTTGTTTCTGCAGTAGTCAGAAACAAGTCTTTAATTCTCCCCAGTAAGCAACTGTCCATACCAACTGAAAGGTCCAACACTTATTTATTTCTTCTTGCACAATAAACAGTCTCTTTGAGAGCAGACAGGTTGGGACAAGACACAGGTCAGATAAGGTGGGAGGAGGTCCAGGCACAAACTTGAATTGGGTTTTCTCCTGCTCTGATCCGCACGAACAGGCTTGGCGCACGGTCTCTGCCACAGACCATGAGGTTGGTCACTGCCACTGACCGGGTGAAAAAATTCGAAAGCCACTGCTACTGACCTTGGGTGCGTAGTATCACTGCCACTGTGATTTAAAGAACACGCACTTCCTTCCGTTAGTGAACTAGCCCTTATAGGACAAGAACATCCCTCCGGAGAGTTACCAAAGGCCCCATCTGTCACCACGACTCTGCGCTGGGTCTTCAGAAAGGGTCACTTCCCTGGGCTCCTCGTCCTGGATATGGGTCCCCTCGCAAGGCAGATCCCTGGGAGTCTCGGTCCCCGGCGGATCCCAGCCGAAGGCTGCTGGGCTCCGGGCCTTTCTCCAAAGTACCTCACCCCAGACTGAAGGTGTCTGAGATGGAACAGCAGCTCCGTCTCTGGGCCCAGGGCACCCAGAGACAACCCGACCAGGCCTCTGGGCCTAGGGCACCCGGAGGCGAGACACACGCACCCAGGCCTAAGGTGCCTGAGCGCGGAACCGACGACCCCTCTCGAAGATGGCCGCCCCCTTTTATATCCTCTCCCGACAGGCACAGCAGGTTCCCCGCCCCGCCGTACTGCTGCCGAGAGGGGACAAAAAGGACACAACCTTGTACTGCGGTTCAATCCGGGCCCATGGCAACAGCGCCACCCATAGGCCCCAGTGAACTTACACACCAGTACTATTCTCCCAGGGATAGAAATGGTCCATGAGACCTAACAATTTGTGCATCTGAGCCTAGTTACCACTCAGATGCTTCCCCCTAAATGTAACCACCCGCTACACACTATTTGGTATTTTAAAGTCGTTCTTAACAGCCAATGCATAACTGGTTGTTAAAGAGCCAGCACCTGCCGCATCCTTAGAGCTCATTCACACAGGGACGACTTTGGATCCGACTTCAAGACGCCCCAAGTCGCGCTGCATGAGAAAATCAAAGTAAGTGAATAGAGCCGTCTTAATGCACACTACTGCAGTTGCTCTGACTTCAGAAAAGGTTCCTGTACTACTTCAATCCGACTTCTAGGCGACTTGTAGGCAATTTGTACCCATTGATTTCAATGGAAGTCACCTCAGAAGTCGGATCACTGTCTTAACAGAAGCAACAATACAGGAAGAGAACATACATCTCTCAGGCAAACCCCTCCCTCCCACAGAGCTGATTCTTGTTTGATTGGCCACTGGAAAGCCTCCTTTCCTGGAGGCAACTTGAAGTTGCCTTGTAAGTTGCCTCATGTCGCGCTGTGATTCATACTCAAGTCGTGTCCAAGTTGCCTCCCAAAGTCACGCTGGAAGTCGTGTTGCCCCTGTGTGAATGGAGTCTTAAAGTGATTGCAAGGCTTTGTTTTTTAAATAACAAACATGTCATACTTACCCCCACTATGCAGTTCATTTTGCAGAGAGTGGCCCCGATCCTCCACTTCTAGGTTCCCCCTGGCGGCGCAGGTAGCTCCTCCCCGCATCGTATAACCCCCTAGGAGAAGCGCTCTCCCGGGGGGGTTACCTTGCGGGCACGCTCTAGAGTCCAGCATTTGCGTCCATAGATGCAGAATGCCAGACTCAGCACCGTCCCGACGCCCGCGTCATTGGATTTGATTGAAAGCAGCGGCAGCCAATGGCTGCGCTGCTATTAATCTATCCAATCAATCGCTGAGACAACAGGCAGAGAGGAAGAGCGCGTCTCCGGCATGGGAATTATAGGACTAAGCTGAGTAAAACAGGGGAGCTAGTCAGTGACAAAAGTTTTTTCACCTTAATGCATAGGATGCATTAAGGTAAAAAAACATGAGGGTTTACAACCCCTTTAACAACCATGACTTATCAGCTGTCAGTGGGATTCCCTGTTCACAGCAGAATGTAAAAAAAAAAAAAACATGCACGCACACACGCACACACGCGTGCGCACGCACACACACACAACCATGGGGTCCCCATGCCAGGCCCTTCGAGCCTGGTATTGATGTTAGGGGGAACCTCACGCCAAAATAAAAATAAAAAATTGGCATGATTTCCCCCCAAATCCATACCAGACCCCTATCCGAGCACGCAAGCCCAGCAGGCCAGGAAAGTGGCTGGAACAAGCGAGCACCCCCCATTCTGAACCATACCAAGTCACATGCCCTCAACATAGGGGGTGCTTGGAGGGATTTGGACTGCCCCCCCCAAAGCACCTTGTCCCCATGTTGATGAGGACAAGGGCCTCTTCCCCACAACCTGGTGGTTGTGGGGGGGGGGGATTTATCGGAATCTTGAAGCACCCTTTAACAAGCCCACAGATCCCAGCTTCCCCCATGTGAAAGAGCAGGAGTTACATAGTACTCCTACTCATTCACTAAAAAAAATGGCCAAAGTATATAAAAATCCAGAGCCAGTTTTTGACAAGTCCTTTATTAGAAAAATGAAAAAACAAAATAGATGCCCCCCAAAGTAAATCCAGCGTCAATCACGATGAACGCTGGCTGCCGATACATGAGGGGAGAAGATCCCAAAAGAGATTTACCTTTGTCAAAGTAAGTGTCTTGTTTATTTTGACATGAGAGGATTTACCGTAAGTGTTCCATCTGGTTCAGTTCAGTGAATTGACTTTCAACTAGGTTTATGCAGAATTTACCGAACGTAAACACCATATAAACCTTTTGAAGATTGAGCTTTTTAATATCGCATGCGATATTTGTATATATGACCCAATTGAGCCCCATATCTTTTGTGACTGATGTCCAAAAGACTTGTGATTGGTTAAATGTAGGGCTTAATTCCTCAATTTATATAGAGATTGGAGGTAAAAGCAGCCAAAACCTGAATGACTGAGCGGTTTGGCAATATGACACATGATTATTCCAGAACTTTATTAGAGAACAGTCTGAAAGACTTTGTAATCTCCTCACCTGGTAAGCCTCTATTTTTGGGCTCACACGCCCGTGGTCTATGACCTGAGATGGGAGGAAGTGGAACTGGATGTCAGGATGTTCCACGCCCGGAGCACTTCGAATGAATCCACCAGTCTCCAAGTGCGCTGTTGCTCCGTCTCCTAATGGCCAATGAACAAAAGAAACTGTTTTTCCATTTATTGTAATGCCTTATCATGAAAAGCAATTATTAATTTATTTTGTGAAACTGTATCTAGAAATCTATCTAGCACTTTTTTTTTTACAATTAAGACAAATTTATGCTTTTTGCAACATTTGTATTTACTTAAAAGAGATGTATATTTAGACCTGGTTATAATCTAATGCTGGCCATACACTATACGAAAAATGGGTCAAACCCATTTTCGAAAAAATAGGATTTTTATAACAGCTTACCTGTAAAATCCTTTTCTTGGAGTACACCACGGGACACAGAGCTAGTCATTACATAATGGGTTAAGGGTCACCAGCGGTGATTGGACACTGGCACAACCAATGGAAGACAGTTCCCCTCCATATAACCCCTCCCATCAGGGAAGTACCTCAGTTTTGTAGCAAAGCAGTAAGGTTCCCATAAGAAGGGGGGGACCTCTGTGTCCCGTGGTGTACTCCAAGAAAAGGATTTTACAGGTAAGCTGTTATAAAAATCCTATTTTCTTTATCGTACACCACGGGACACAGAGCTAGTCATTACATAATGGGACGTCCCAGAGCAATGCTCATATGAAGGGGGGGAGACACAGATCAAAACAGGCCGCTTGCGGACCAGAAGCCCTATACTGCTGCCTGCAGCACACTTCGCCCAAAGGCGGAATCCTCATGTCCTTTCACATCTATTTGATAGAATTTGGAAAATGTATGGACTGAAGACCAAGTTGCAGCTTTACAGATCTGAGCCATCGAAGCCTGGTGGTGCACTGCCCATGAAGCACCTATCGCCCTGGTAGAGTGCGCCTTAACAGGAAAAGGAGGAGTCCTGTTCTTTAAACCATAAGCTTGAATAATTACTTGTCTAATCCACCTGGAAATGGTGGATTTTGATACCGCTTGGCCCTTCTTGGGCCTATCTGGTAAAATAAACAAAACATCTGTTTTACGTATCTGAGCTGTTGCTTGCAGATACACCTTTACCGCTCTCACTAGATCTAGAGAGTGTAATAATTTTTCCCCCGCCGTCCGCGGGTTTGGAAAAAAAGAAGGCAGAATAATGTCTTGATTCAAGTGAAAAGCCGACACCACCTTAGGCAGAAAAGCCGGATGGGGTCGTAGTACGATTTTGTCCTTGTGACAAATTAGATAAGGCTCTTTACAAGAAAGAGCTGCTAGCTCTGATACTCTCCTAGCAGAAGCTATAGCAATCAAAAAGGCCAATTTCCTACTTAATATAATTAACGGAACATGGCGAATAGGTTCAAAAGGTTGTTTTTGCAACACTGACAATACCAAATTCAAATCCCATGGACACAAGGGAGACCTAACTGGAGGATTTATCCTCAGTACCCCCTGAATGAATGTCCGAACTAGGGAATGAGATGCCAATTGTCTCTGAAAGAAGACTGATAGAGCCGATATTTGGCCCTTGATGGTGCTAAGGGCTAATTTCATATCCACTCCTAACTGGCAAAAAGCAAGAATCCTACTTATTTCATATTTCTGAGGATTCCAACATCTGGATTCACACCAGGAAACGTATGCTCTCCAGACTCTATGATAGATGAGTCTGGAGGCTGGCTTTCTAGCATTAATGAGCGTAGAAAGAGCCGGACCAGAGACCCCTCTCTTTTTCAAAATGTGGGTCTCAGCAGCCAGGCCGTCAAATTTAGCCTTTGTAAGGAAGGGTGGAATACTGGACCCTGTGACAGCAGGTCGTGTCGAAGTGGAAACTTCCAGGGCCTTCCTATCGCCATTTTTACAATCTCGGCGTACCAAGGCCTCCTGGGCCAGTTTGGGGCCACTAGGATTACTGGTATTCCCTCCTCCTTGATCCTGCGAAGCAGTCTTTGTAGAAGAGGGATCGGAGGGAATGCATAGATCAGTGAGAACTGATTCCATGGAGTTATTAGAGCGTCTGTCCCGTAGGCTAGAGGATCTCTCGTTCTGGACACAAAGTTGTCCAATTTCTTGTTGAACCTGGAAGCTAGCAGGTCTACATCTGGGTTTCCCCATCTCAGACATATGGCCTGAAAGATCTCGGGGTGAAGAGACCACTCTCCTGGTAGCAGCTGCTGACGACTCAGGTAGTCTGCTTGCCAATTTTCTATCCCTGGAATGAAGATTGCAGAAAGGCAAGGTACATGCTCTTCTGCCCATGCCAAGATCCGGTTCACCTCTCTTTGGGCTGCCCGACTGCGGGTGCCTCCTTGGTGATTGATGTAAGCTACTGCAGTAGCATTGTCGGATTGAACCCGAACTGGGTAGCCCTGTAACCTGTATGTCCAGGTTTTGAGGGCTAGATATACCGCCCGGATCTCTAGCACATTGATGGGCAGGATCCCCTGAGTCTTGGCCCAGGTTCCCTGGGTAGAAGCCTCCTCGAATACTGCACCCCAGCCCGATAGGCTGGCATCCGTAGATACCACCTTCCAGGCCACTGGGAGGAAGGACTTTCCCTTCCGTAAATTCTTGGCTTCTAGCCACCAATCGAAGCTGTGGCGTACTTGTGAGGACAGGCGCATGGGTATATCCAGAGCTTGGCTCTTCCTGTTCCAGGAAGCTAAAATATTGCCTTGAAGTAGTCTTGAATGAAACTGGGCGTAAGGGACCGCCTCGAAGGAGGCTACCATCTTTCCCAATAGTCTCATGCAAAGGCGAATAGACGGCCTCTTGTTTGCTTTGACCTTGTGGATCAGGTCTTTCAGAGACTGTATCTTCGGTTCTGGCAGGTATACCCTGTTTTGGGCTGTATCTATGATCATGCCCAGGTACACTATCCTTCTTTGGGCCTGGAGAGAGGATTTTTGTAAATTTATAATCCATCCTAAATGCTCCAGGTATCCTACTGTAGTGTGTACAGCGTGACCCAATCCCTCCTTTGACTGATCTATTACTAGTAGATCGTCTAGATAGGCTGTTACCGCAATGCCCCGTGTTCTTAGGTTTGCTAACAGAGGAGCTAGCACCTTTGTGAATACTCTGGGCGCGGTGGCTACACCAAACGGCAGAGCCACAAATTGAAAGTGGCGATCTTCTACCGCAAACCTTAGGAATCTTTGGTGAGCGGGGAGGATGGGTATGTGTAAATATGCGTCCTTGATATCTATGGGCGCCATGAATTCTCCGCCCTTTAAAGTGGCGACCACGGATCGGATCGTTTCCATTCGAAAATGTCGAACGTTCAGGAACCGATTTAGGGATTTTAGATCCAGGATGGGTCTGACATCTCCATTTGGCTTTGGAATCACAAAGAGGTTTGAGTAAAAACCTGAACCTCGCTCCTTTTTGGGGTACGTCTGTAACTACCCCTTGAGGCATTAAGTGATTCAAACCTTTGAAGAAGGATTCTATTTTTTGTGGATCCTTGGAGAGTCTTGAACCTCGGAATTGAGAAGATGGGATCTCTCGAAATTCCAGTTTGTACCCTGAGGATATTGTGGATACCACCCAATTGTCCTGGATTTCTGACCGCCAAGTCGCTGAGAACTGACAAAGCCTTCCCCCCACTCGGCCGAGCGGGGGCGCCCCTTCACTGAGAGGTTTTGGGGGCTTGCTTATTAGCTCTTGCACCCCACGGCTTCTTGTTCTTCTGAGCTTGCCCCTTGGCTTTTGTGGGCGGCTGAAAAAGGCCGTCGCCACTGGTTGGAGTCAGATTTCCCGGGAGCTGGGGAGAGAGAGCGTTTAAAACAAGGTCTCTTGTTTTTCTTTCTCTCAGGTAAAAAGTCGTTTTACCACTTGATATCTTCTGTATATATTTTTCTAAATCTTCCCCAAATAGGCGTTTGCCATGGAACGGGAAACTTGCCAACAGCTTTTTGCATGGGGTTTCCGCTGACCAATGCTTAAGCCAAAGTACTCTGCGCATCTGTACCAGCTGGAGTGTAAGGCGTGATGCCTGTATGATAGAATCTCTCATGGCATCCACTGTGAAGCATAAGGCTTTAGGCAAATTTTCCCAATTTCTAGCCTGCTCTGAAGGCAGCTCCTTCAGCCCCTGCTTTACCTGTTGGCTGATGACCTGACACATACCAACTGCTGCTACTGCAGGTTGGGTAATTGAGCCGGCCAAAAGGAAGGAGGATTTCAACTTCTTTTCAGAAGGATCTTTTAAACCCTTGTACATTATCCACCGGACATGTCAGGTTTTTATTTACACAAGAAATAGCCGCATCTACCGCAGGCAGGCTCCATTTCTTTAAAAAAATTTCCCCCATAGGATAAAGAATGTTAAACCTTTTTGGAGGTGAGAAACGCTTATCTGGATGTTGCCAGTTTGCGTATATTAGATCCTCTAGTAACGGATGAACCGGGAAGGAGCATGCACCTTGCAGGGATCTTAATGACCCTAGGGAGGAGACAGGTAATTCCGTTACCTCCGCAGAGGTTAACTTAAATGCACTGCTCCTGCATAGCATTGTACCTGTGACCTTAAAATCTGGCTCCTCATCCTCTGCTGATGTAGCCTCCTCCTCCTCATCCTCCTCCCTCAGGTACTTCTGAAGGGAGGTCCAATACTGGAAGAGACCTGCTTTGCTTATTGTCCTTTTTAGAGGACTTAGCGATTAAGGTAGCAAATTTTCCAGATTATTTAGGGCAGCTGATAAAGTGTCCTCAGTGACATATACAGGCCCAGGCTTCACTGGGGAAGCCGCCATACCTGACAGAGGTAATGGCTCATCCTGTACAGGTGCATTTGGCAACACAGGAGAGAAAGGTACCGAGTCAGCACAGCTAGAGCCTCCTCTCAGGCGGCGGTGCTTTCTTATCTCTTTTTGTCCGCATTACTTCCCCTGGAAGGCTTACTGTTTAGACAAAATACAAGGTACCTAAATGCATATACTACCGTGTTCAGTTTAGCAAATACATTAAGTATGCAACTTTTAACACATAACTATGCATAACATGGATGTCTTCTAGGAAGTACCCAGTCCAACCACATGGAGTCTTACGTCCCTGTATAGCTGCTGTGTTTCTCTGCCAGGAACAAGAGAACTAACGAGCTTGCTTGCTGCTGCAGTGCTTCTCACACTGACAGTCTTTTAAATTTGGCGCCGTTTCTGTGCCTGCGCGCACCACGTGCCCGCGCACGCCTTCGCCCCCCCCTCCGATAAAGCGCGCTCCCGCGCGCGGCCCTTATCGCTATGGCGGTGGCCATAGTGAGAGAGGACTCTCATCAGCCCTTGTTCCCACTTACCTGCATCTGCAGGTGTCTGGTCGGCCACCGAAAGGAGGAGCGGGGTGCCCCAGCAAGCTCAGCAGCGGAGGTGACGAGCAGTGTACTTCGCCGAAGCCGACACTGAACAGAGTGAGGTGAGTATATTCAGCTCTTTACTCCCCCCAGTGGTGGAAAAAAAGAAGACATCCACTTTTTGAAAAAGGTCCCAACCTAGTTATGGACCTTCTAATCTCACCTTATCCACACCGCAGGTTTTTCTGCTGAAAGATTTCAGACAGATACCAAACTTCACCCTTCACGGTGGGCTATGTGTGCCAACCTTCAGGGATATGGGTTCCTATTTAAAGGATACCTCTCCCCTGGGCCTTGTACAAGACTCTTACCAGGACTTTATAGCGAAATAGCGAAAGTGCTGGATCCTAGAGCCCAGTCCTCCGAAGAGAGACATTACAGGCGACGCCTCATGGATGAGGCCCGGATCCCATCCAGATTCAGCTCATTTGTAGGCGTCTTGGATGGATCCGAAAGCATAGCTCTTTTACCCCCAGAGGGTCTCTTTGGTAGAGCTTTCCTTTAGCACCTCCTAACGCGTCCAACACCTTTCGACACTGGCGAAAAAACTGAGGTACTTCCCTGATGGGAGGGGTTATATGGAGGGGAACTGTCTTCCATTGGTTGTGCCAGTGTCCAATCACCGCTGGTGACCCTTAACCCATTATGTAATGACTAGCTCTGTGTCCCGTGGTGTACGATAAAGAAACGAACATTCGGCCGTGAGCGCAAACGATGGTGCCATCATGTAATGACCGATAAATCGTTCACAGGACATAAATAAAAAAAATATGGTTTGTTTTTTTTACATATACCTAGTGCAGACAGTTCGGACGGTAAACACATTAACCTTTCAATTTATCGTTCGTTCGGCAGAAAATTTCCAAACTTGTCCTTCATTTTTTTGGCTCAAAAACGTCCCAACGATTATCGATTTTGCACCCATTAACTGTCCGAAAAACGAACAAACTGTCTAAATGATCGAATTTCGGACGATTTTTCGTATAGTGTATGGCCAGCATAAGGCCCTGTTCTCACAGGGGTGGCACGACTTTGGGGGCGACTCGACGGCGCAATCTCAAGACGACTTGAGACGCCCGCCTGAGGCGATTTGCATAATGACTTCTGTATAGAAGTCAATGCAAGTCGCCCTGAGTCGCCCCCAAAAGTAGTACAGGAACCTTTTTTCTAAGTCGTAGCGACCTGAGTCGCTCCTATTAGAACGGTTCCATAGCACAGACCAGGACGCGACTCCTCAGGCGACCGAGTTGCCTGAGGAGTCGCCCCTATGTGAACCGGGCCTAAGACTTAGGTCTAAACTTAGGCTTGTGTCACACTGCTGTGCTGCGTTTTGGCCTCAGAGCAGGTGTTCCTGCGGTTTCCCATAGACTTTCTATTAGATTGTGCTTTTTCTGAAAAAACGCACAATCTAATAGAAAGTCTATAGGAAACTATGGGTACACAAACGTAACATAACTTACAAAATTCCACCTAAAGCTAAAAGATAAAACTGTATTGGGTTAACCACTTAAGGACTAAGCCTGTTTTTCAGACTCAGTGTTTACACGTTTAAAACATTTTTTTTGCTAGAAAATTACTTAGAACACCGAAACATTATATATATATTTTTTTTCTAACACCCTAGAGAATAATAGGATTTTTATAACAGCTTACCTGTAAAATCCTTTTCTTGGAGTACACCACGGGACACAGAGCTAGTCATTACATAATGGGTTAAGGGTCACCAGCGGTGATTGGACACTGGCACAACCAATGGAAGACAGTTCCCCTCCATATAACCCCTCCCATCAGGGAAGTACCTCAGTTTTGTAGCAAAGCAGTAAGGTTCCCATAAGAAGGGGGGGACCTCTGTGTCCCGTGGTGTACTCCAAGAAAAGGATTTTACAGGTAAGCTGTTATAAAAATCCTATTTTCTTTATCGTACACCACGGGACACAGAGCTAGTCATTACATAATGGGACGTCCCAGAGCAATGCTCATATGAAGGGGGGGAGACACAGATCAAAACAGGCCGCTTGCGGACCAGAAGCCCTATACCGCTGCCTGCAGCACACTTCGCCCAAAGGCGGAATCCTCATGTCCTTTCACATCTATTTGATAGAATTTGGAAAATGTATGGACTGAAGACCAAGTTGCAGCTTTACAGATCTGAGCCATTGAAGCCTGGTGGTGCACTGCCCATGAAGCACCTATCGCCCTGGTAGAGTGCGCCTTAACAGGAAAAGGAGGAGTCCTGTTCTTTAAACCATAAGCTTGAATAATTACTTGTCTAATCCACCTGGAAATGGTGATTTTGATACCGCTTGGCCCTTCTTGGGCCCATCTGGTAAAATAAACAAAACATCTGTTTTACGTATCTGAGCGGTTGCTTGCAGATACACCTTTACCGCTCTCACTAGATCTAGAGAGTGTAATAATTTTTCCCCCGCCGTCCGCGGGTTTGGAAAAAAGGAAGGCAGAACAATGTCTTGATTCAAGTGAAAAGCCGACACCACCTTAGGTAGAAAAGCCGGATGGGGTCGTGGTACGATTTTGTCCTTGTGACAAATTAGATAAGGCTCTTTACAAGAAAGAGCTGCTAGCTCTGATACTCTCCTAGCAGAAGCTATAGCAATCAGAAAGGCCAACTTCCTACTCAATATAATTAAAGGAATATGGCGAATAGGTTCAAAAGGTTGCTTTTGCAACACTGACAATACCAAATTCAAATCCCATGGACACAAGGGAGTCCTAACTGGAGGATTTATCCTCAGTATCCCCTTAATGAATGTCCGAACTAGGGAGTGAGATGCCAATGGTCTCTGAAAGAAGACTGATAGAGCCGATATTTGCCCTTTGATGGTGCTAAGGGCTAAATTCATATCCACTCCTAACTGGCAAAAAGCAAGAATCCTACTTATTTCATATTTCTGAGGATTCCAACATCTGGATTCACACCAGGAAACGTATGCTCTCCAGACTCTATGATAGATGAGTCTGGAGGCTGGCTTTCTAGCATTAATGAGCGTAGAAAGAGCCGGACCAGAGACCCCTCTCTTTTTAAATATGTGGGTCTCAGCAGCCAGGCCGTCAACTTTAGCCTTTGTAAGGAAGGGTGGAATACTGGACCCTGTGACAGCAGGTCGTGTCGAAGTGGAAACTTCCAGGGCCTTCCTATCGCCATTTTTACAATCTCGGCGTACCAAGGCCTCCTGGGCCAGTTTGGGGCCACTAGGATTACTGGTATTCCCTCCTCCTTGATCCTGCGAAGCAGTCTTTGTAGAAGAGGGATCGGAGGGAATGCATAGATCAGTGAGAACTGATTCCATGGAGTTATTAGAGCGTCTGTATTATTAGAGCGTCTGTCCCGTAGGCTAGAGGATCTCTCGTTCTGGACACAAAGTTGTCCAATTTCTTGTTGAACCTGGCAGATAACAGGTCTACATCTGGGTTTCCCCATCTCAGACATATGGCCTGAAAGATCTCGGGGTGAAGAGACCACTCTCCTGGTAGCAGCTGCTGACGACTCAGGTAGTCTGCTTGCCAATTTTCTATCCCTGGAATGAAGATTGCAGAAAGGCAAGGTACATGCTCTTCTGCCCATGCCAGGATCCGGTTCACCTCTCTTTGGGCTGCCCGACTGCGGGTGCCTCCTTGGTGATTGATGTAAGCTACTGCAGTAGCATTGTCGGATTGAACCCGAACTGGGTAGCCCTGTAACCTGTATGTCCAGGTTTTGAGGGCTAGATATACCGCCCGGATCTCTAGCACATTGATGGGCAGGATCCCCTGAGTCTTGGCCCAGATTCCCTGGGTAGAAGCCTCCTCGAATACTGCACCCCAGCCCGATAGGCTGGCATCCGTAGATACCACCTTCCAGGCCACTGGGAGGAAGGACTTTCCCTTCCGTAAATTCCTGGCTTCTAGCCACCAATCGAAGCTGTGGCGTACTTGTAAGGACAGGCGCATGGGTATATCCAGAGCTTGGCTCTTCCTGTTCCGGAAGCTAAAATATTGCCTTGAAGTAGTCTCGAATGAAACTGGGCGTAAGGGACCGCCTCGAAGGAGGCTACCATCTTTCCCCAATAGTCTCATGCAAAGGCGAATAGACGGCCTCTTGTTTGCTTTGACCTTGTGGATCAGGTCTTTCAGAGACTGTATCTTCGGTTCTGGCAGGTATACCCTGTTTTGGGCTGTATCTATGATCATGCCCAGGTACACTATCCTTCTTTGGGCCTGGAGAGAGGATTTTTGTAAATTTATAATCCATCCTAAATGCTCCAGGTATCCTACTGTAGTGTGTACAGCGTGACCCAATCCCTCCTTTGACTGATCTATTACTAGTAGATCGTCCAGATAGGCTGTTACCGCAATGCCCCGTGTTCTTAGGTTTGCTAACAGAGGAGCTAGCACCTTTGTGAACACTATGGGCGCGGTGGCTACACCAAACGGCAGAGCCACAAATTGAAAGTGGCGATCTTCTACCGCAAACCTTAGGAATCTTTGGTGAGCGGGGAGGATGGGTATGTGTAAATGTGCGTCCTTGATATCTATGGGCGCCATGAATTCTCCGCCCTTTAAAGTGGCGGCCACGGATCGGATCGTTTCCATTCGAAAATGGCGAACGTTCAGGAACCGATTTAGGGATTTTAGATCCAGGATGGGTCTGACATTTCCATTTGGCTTTGGAATCACAAAGAGGTTTGAGTAAAAACCTGAACCTCGCTCTTTTTTGGGGTACGTCTGTAACTACCCCTTGAGCCATTAAGTGATTCAAACCTTTGAAGAAGGATTCTCTTTTTTGTGGATCCTTGGAGAGTCTTGAACCTCGGAATTGAGAAGGTGGGATCTCTCGAAATTCCAGTTTGTACCCTGAGGATATTGTGGATACCACCCAATTGTCCTGGATTTCTGACCGCCAAGTCGCTGAGAACTGACAAAGCCTTCCTCCCACTCGGCCGAGCGGGGGCGCCCCTTCACTGAGAGGTTTTGGGGGCTTGCTTATTAGCTCTTGCACCCCACGGCTTCTTGTTCTTCTGAGCTTGCCCCTTGGCTTTTGTGGGCGGCTAAAACAGGCCGCCGCCACTGGTTGGAGTCAGATTTCCCGGGAGCTGGGGAGAGAGAGCGTTTAAAACAAGGTCTCTTGTTTTTCTTTCTCTCAGGTAAAAGTCGTTTTACCACTTGATATCTTCTGTATACATTTTTCTAAATCTTCCCCAAATAGGCGTTCGCGATGGAACGGGAACTCGCCAACAGCTTTTCGCATGGGGCTTCCGCTGACCAATGCTTAAGCCAAAGTACTCTGCGCATCTGTACCAGCTGGAGTGTAAGGCGTGATGCCTGTATGATAGAATCTCTCATGGCATCCACTGTGAAGGATAAGGCTTTAGGCAAATTTTCCCAATTTCTAGCCTGCTCTGAAGGCAGTTCCTTCAGCCCCTGCTTTACCTGTTGGCTGATGACCTGACACATACCGACTGCTGCTACTGCAGGTTGGGTAATTGAGCCGGCCAAAAGGAAGGAGGATTTCAACTTCCTCTCAGAAGGATCTTTTAAACCCTTGTACATTATCCACCGGACATGTCAGGTTTTTATTTACACAAGAAATAGCCGCATCTACCGCAGGCAGGCTCCATTTCTTTAAAAAAAAATATTTTCCCCCATAGGATAAAGAATGTTAAACCTTTTTGGAGGTGAGAAACGCTTATCTGGATGTTGCCAGTTTGCGTATATTAGATCCTCTAGTAACGGATGAACTCGGAAGGAGCATGCACCTTGCAGGGATCTTAATGACCCTAGGGAGGAGACAGGTAATTCCGTTACCTCCGCAGAGGTTAACTTAAATGCACTGCTATAGCATTGTACCTGTGACCTTAAAATCTGGCTCCTCATCCTCTGCTGATGTAGCCTCCTCCTCCTCATCCTCCTCCCTCAGGTACTTCTGAAGGGAGGTCCAATACTGGAAGAGACCTGCTTCGCTTATTGTCCCTTTTTAGAGGACTTAGCGATTAAGGTAGCAATTTTTTCCTCCAGATTATTTAGGGCAGCTGATAAAGTGTCCTCAGTGACATATACAGGCCCAGGCTTCACTGGGGAAGCCGCCATACCTGACAGAGGTAATGGCTCATCCTGAACAGGTGCATTTAGCAACACAGGAGAGAAAGGTACCGAGTCAGCACAGTTAGAGCCTCCTCTCAGGCGTTGGTGCTTTCTTATCTCTTTTTGTCCGCATTACTTCCCCTGGAAGGCTTACTGTTTAGACAAAATACAAGGTACCTAAATGCATATACTACCGTGTTCAGTTTAGCAAATACATTAAGTATGCAACTTTTAACACATAACTATGCATAACATGGATGTCTTCTAGGAAGTACCCAATCCAACCACATGGAGTCTTACGTCCCTGTATAGCTGCTGTGTTTCTCTGCCAGGAACAAGAGAACTAACGAGCTTGCTTGCTGCTGCAGTGCTTCTCATACTGACAGTCTTTTAAATTTGGCGCCGTTTCTGTGCCTGCGCGCGCCACGTGCCCGCGCACGCCTTCGCCCCCCCCCCTCCGATAAAGCGCGCTCCCGCGCGCGCGCGGTCCTTAGCGCTATGGCGGTGGCCATAGTGAGAGAGGACTCTCATCAGCCCTTTTTCCCACTTACCTGCATCTGCAGGTGTCTGGTCGGCCACCGAAAGGAGGATCGGGGTGCCCCAGCAAGCTCAGCAGCGGAGGTGACGAGCAGTGTACTTCGCCGAAGCCGACACTGAACAGAGTGAGGTGAGTATATTCAGCTCTTTACTCCCCCCAGTGGTGGAAAAAAAGAAGACATCCACTTTTTGAAAAAGGTCCCAACCTAGTTATGGACCTTCTAATCTCACCTTATCCACGCCGCAGGTTTTTCTGCTGAAAAGATTTCAGACAGATACCAAACTTCACCCTTCACGGTGGGCTATGTGTGCCAACCTTCAGAGATATGGGTTCCTATTTAAAGGATACCTCTCCCCTGGGCCTTGTACAAGACTCTTACCAGGACTTTATAGCGAAATAGCGAAAGTGCTGGATCTTAGAGCCCAGTCCTCCGAAGAGAGACATTACAGGCGACGCCTCATGGATGAGGCCCGGATCCCATCCAGATTCAGCTCATTTGTAGGCGTCTTGGATGGATCCGAAAGCATAGCTCTTTTACCCCCAGAGGGTCTCTTTGGTAGAGCTTTCCTTTAGCACCTCCTAACGCGTCCAACACCTTTCGACACTGGCGAAAAAACTGAGGTACTTCCCTGATGGGAGGGGTTATATGGAGGGGAACTGTCTTCCATTGGTTGTGCCAGTGTCCAATCACCGCTGGTGACCCTTAACCCATTATGTAATGACTAGCTCTGTGTCCCGTGGTGTACGATAAAGAAAAAATGGCGGTCATTGCAATACTTTTTGTCACACCGTATTTGCGCAGCGATCTTACAAGCGCACTTTTTTGGGAAAAAATTCACTTTTTTTAATTAAAAATAAGACGACAGTAAAGTTAGCCCAATTTTTTTTATATTGTGAAAGATAATGTTATGCCGAGTAAATTGATACCCAACATGTCACGCTTCAAAATTGCGCCTGCTCGTGGAATGTCAAACTTTTACCCTTAAAAATCTCCATAGGCAACGTTTAAACACCGTTTTCATATGCGGGCGCTACTCACGTATGCGTTCGCTTCTGCGCGCGAGCTCGTCGGGACGGGGCGCTTTAAAAAAAAAAAAAATTTTGTTTTCTTATTTATTTTACTTGATTTTATTTATTTTTACTGTTTAAAAAAGAAAAAAAAATGGGTCACTTTTGTAAACATCCCTTGTAATAGAAAAAAGCATGACAGGTCCTCTTAAATATGAGATCTGGGGTCAAAAAGACCTCAGATCTCATATTTAGACTAAAATGCAATAAAATAAAAAAAAATGTCATTTGAAAAAATGACAACAAAAAAATGTGCCTTTAAGACGTATGGGCGGAAGTGACGTTTTGACGTCGCTTCCGCCCTGCTATGGTATGGAGACGGGTGGGGGCCATCTTCCCCTCACTCGTATCCATACCACAGAGGGAGAAGGACCCGATCGCCTCCGCCGGTAAGCGCGGGAGAGCAGCGGGAGGGGGGGCCCCTCTCCCGCCGCCAATAACGGTGATCTCGTGGCGAATCCGCTGCAGAGACCACCACTATTGTTTACAGGACCACTCACAGAAAAGATGGATATCTCGGTTGTGGCAGCAGCTGCTGCCGTTACTGAGATATCCATTTTTAAAGTGATGACGTATATGTACATGAGCGGGTCTTTAAGTGGTAAAGTTCTGTGTGTAAATGAGGTCTCGGGGCTCATTCACATAGGTGATGTGGCCTGTAAAGTGTAAATCAGTGTTTTTCTTTTTCTAATGTGGCTGGAGCTCAGCTGCTGTGTTCGTACACCTGCTGCATCCTCCAGCCTCCAGCAAAACACTCATTTACACTGTATGGGCCAGAGAACCTGTGTGAATGAGCCCTTCGTTTTTTTAATTATTTTTTCACAATTTTTTTTTTTTTAATTGTTTATTTATGAAAAATTTTCACGAAGCATTACAAGTATTTTTCACGAAGCATTACAAGTATATTTCACATTCAGCAAGTATGAACATTTTACAATTTGCAAATGCAAGCATAAAGTTATCTAACAAGAGAAGGAAACCAGTTGTTCGAGTGAATCATTAGGCAGTGTAAGGGCCATGTGGAGGGAAGGTAGTGTGTTATTAATAGCATATCAAGGTATCATGTTAGCACAAAGGTAATCATTGATGGAAACTGGAGTTAAAATTTCCTGAACAGTCAGTGAAATACCCAGAAAGACCATTTCCTTATCTCGGTTTGAGGGTCTAGTATTCCGAATTATTATATTCCGATGTATCCCATTTTTCCCAAATGACCTCAAATTTTGGTAGTGCATCTTCTATGACTGCCGTGATATGCTCCATTTTACGAATGTCAGTGACCGTAGAAAGGAATTGCGTAAAGGTAGGTGGAGCAGTGGAACGCCAGTGTTGCGGGATTACTCGTTTAGCTGCTAGTAAGATGAATGCCATTAGTTTGTTAATAGCTTTGGTGGTTTTCCGAAGAGGTAGGCCTAATAGCAGATGTATGGGTTGGAAAGGGATCTGGATCTCCAATATCTTTTCCAGCAAGGCATGAACTTTAGTCCAAAAGGGGACCAAGATAGGGCATTCCCAAAAAATGTGGAAGTGCGAGCCCAAAGAGGAGCCACACCTCCAACAGTGACTAAATGGAGATAGTTTATGAGTTGCTAGAAATTCAGGGGTCATGTACCAAAACATTAAGATTTTGTACGCCGTTTCCCTCTGGGCCACGCATCTGGAGATTTTGGAGGTAGCATCCCATATCGCCCCCCACTGAGCTATAGAAATAGGACTATGAAGGACCTGGGCCCATTTCCTCATATATGAGTGGGTCTGTTCAGATAGGGGATCAGTGCTCTGGAGGATCTTGTAGATGCAAGAAATTTGTTGAGGTTCATGTGGGCCATATGAGCATAGCTTTTCAAATTCTGTAGGGACATCCAGTGTCATTTGGGGTGATCTAGATGCAAAATAATGTTTCACCTGTAAGTAAGAAAAGAATAGTGTGTTCGGTATGTTATGTTTGGTTTGCAGGTCCGAAAAAGGGAGTAAAGTGCGTGTTACTGGATGCACCAGATGTCGCAGTTGAAATATGCCTGCCTGGATCCATGGCAGCATGGAGTCATAGGATAAGCTGTCGGGGATTTCTGGGTTGAATAAAACGTTTATCAGTGGGGGGCATTGGGAAGATAGAGTATATTTACTTGAGCAGTGTTTCCAGATTGAGAGTGTGAATATCATAGGGTTTAGGCAAATCTTCCGTATTTGAGATGTAAATTTATCTGAAGAGGGCCAAAGTAGACTACATGGATGTGCAGGGGAAGTAATATTTATCTCGATTTCTGACCATCTGTTTGATGCGTAACGAGATGTCCACGAGGAAATGACTCTAAGGTGAGTAGCATAATAGTATTTGATTACATCCGGTGCCCCCAGACCCCCACGTGAGCGGGGGACCAGGAGAACCGAACTGGCAATCCTGTGGGATTTGTTATTCCATATAAAATTCAGAAAGTTCCTATGAAGTAACTTAAGTTGGGTCAATGGGATTGCTACGGGGAGTGTTTCAAAAATATACAGCAGCTTGGGGAGAATAGACATCTTCAAAACGTTGATTCTACCAATGAGAGAGATAATAGGATTTTTATAACAGCTTACCTGTAAAATCCTTTTCTTGGAGTACACCACGGGACACAGAGCCAGTCATTACATAATGGGTTAAGGGTCACCAGCGGTGATTGGACACTGGCACAACCAATGGAAGACAGTTCCCCTCCATATAACCCCTCCCATCAGGGAAGTACCTCAGTTTTGTAGCAAAGCAGTAAGGTTCCCATAAGAAGGGTGGGACCTCTGTGTCCCGTGGTGTACTCCAAGAAAAGGATTTTACAGGTAAGCTGTTATAAAAATCCTATTTTCTTTATCGTACACCACGGGACACAGAGCCAGTCATTACATAATGGGACGTCCCAGAGCAATGCTCATATGAAGGGGGGGAGACACAGATCAAACCGACCGCTTGCGGACCAGAAGCCCTATACTGCTGCCTGCAGCACACTTCGCCCGAAGGCGGAATCCTCATGTCCTTTCACATCTATTTGATAGAATTTGGAAAATGTATGGACTGAGGACCAAGTTGCAGCCTTACAGATCTGAGCCATCGAAGCCTGGTGGTGCACTGCCCATGAAGCACTTATCGCCCTGGTAGAGTGCGCCTTAACAGGAAAAGGAGGAGTCCTGTTCTTTAAACCATAAGCTTGAACAATTACTTGTCTAATCCACCTGGAAATGGTGGATTTTGATACCGCTTGGCCCTTCTTGGGACCATCTGGTAAAATAAACAAAACATCTGTTTTACGTATCTGAGCGGTTGCTTGCAGATACACCCTTACCGCTCTCACTAGATCTAGAGAGTGTAATAATTTTTCCCCCGCCGTCCGCGGGTTTGGAAAAAAGGAAGGCAGAACAATGTCTTGATTCAAGTGAAAAGCCGACACCACCTTAGGCAGAAAAGCCGGATGGGGTCGTAGTACGATCTTGTCCTTGTGACAAATTAGATAAGGCTCTTTACAAGAAAGAGCTGCTAGCTCTGATACTCTCCTAGCAGAAGCTATAGCAATCAGAAAGGCCAATTTCCTACTTAATATAATTAAAGGAATATGGCGAATAGGTTCAAAAGGTTGCTTTTGCAACACTGACAATACCAAATTCAAATCCCATGGACACAAGGGAGACCTGACTGGAGGATTTATCCTCAGTACCCCCTGAATGAATGTCCGAACTAGGGAGTGAGATGCCAATGGTCTCTGAAAGAAGACTGATAGAGCCGATATTTGCCCTTTGATGGTGCTAAGGGCTAATTTCATATCCACTCCTAACTGGCAAAAAGCAAGAATCCTACTTATTTCATATTTCAGAGGATTCCAACTTCTGGATTCACACCAGGAAACGTATGCTTTCCAGGCTCTATGATAGATGAGTCTGGAGGCTGGCTTTCTAGCATTAATGAGCGTAGAAAGAGCCAGGCCAGAGACCCCTCTCTTTTTCAAAATGTGGGTCTCAGCAGCCAGGCCGTCAAATTTAGCCTTTGTAAGGAAGGGTGGAATACTGGACCCTGTGACAACAGGTCGTGTCGAAGTGGAAGCTTCCAGGGCCTTCCTATCGCCATTTTTACGATCTCGGCGTACCAAGGCCTCCTGGGCCAGTTTGGGGCCACTAGGATTACTGGTATTCCCTCCTCCTTGATCCTGCGAAGCAGTCTTTGTAGAAGAGGGATCGGAGGGAATGCATAGATCAGTGAGAACTGATTCCATGGAGTTATTAGAGCGTCTGTCCCGTAGGCTAGAGGATCTCTCGTTCTGGACACAAAGTTGTCCAATTTCTTGTTGAACCTGGAAGCTAGCAGGTCTACATCTGGGTTTCCCCATCTCAGACATATGGCCTGAAAGATCTCTGGGTGAAGAGACCACTCTCCTGGTAGCAGCTGCTGACGACTCAGGTAGTCTGCTTGCCAGTTTTCTATCCCTGGAATGAAGATTGCAGAGATGCAAGGTACATGCTCTTCTGCCCATGCCAAGATCCGGTTCACCTCTCTTTGGGCTGCCCGACTGTGGGTGCCTCCTTGGTGATTGATGTAAGCTACTGCCGTAGCATTGTCGGATTGAACCCGAACTGGGTAGCCCTGTAACCTGTATGTCCAGGTTTTGAGGGCTAGATATACTGCACGGATCTCTAGCACGTTGATGGGCAGGATCCCCTGAGTCTTGGCCCAGGTTCCCTGGGTAGAAGCCTCCTCGAATACTGCACCCCAGCCCGATAGGCTGGCATCCGTAGACACCACCTTCCAGGCTGCTGGGAGGAAGCACTTTCCCTTCCGTAAATTCTTGGCTTCTAGCCACCAATTGAAGCTGTGGCATACTTGTGAGGACAGGCGCATGGGTATATCCAGAGCTTGGCTCTTTCTGTTCCAGGAGGCTAAAATATTGCCTTGAAGTAGTCTCGAATGAAACTGGGCGTAAGGGACCGCCTCGAAGGAGGCTACCATCTTTCCCAATAGTCTCATGCAAAGGCGAATAGACGGCCTCTTGTTTGCTTTGACCTTGTGGATCAGGTCTTTCAGAGACTGTATCTTTGGCTCTGGCAGGTATACCCTGTTTTGGGCTGTATCTATGATCATGCCCAGGTACACTATCCTTCTTTGGGCCTGGAGAGAGGATTTTTGTAAGTTTATAATCCATCCTAAATGCTCCAGGTATCCTACTGTAGTGTCTACAGCGTGATCCAATCCCTCCTTTGACTGATCTATTAATAGTAGATCGTCTAGATAGGCTGTTACCGCAATGCCCCGTGTTCTCAGGTTTGCTAACATAGGAGCTAGCACCTTTGTGAATACTCTGGGCGCGGTGGCTACACCAAATGGCAGGGCCACAAATTGAAAGTGGCGATCTTCTACCGCAAACCTTAGGAATCTTTGGTGAGCGGGGAGGATTGGCATGTGTAGATATGCGTCTTTGATATCTATGGACGCAATGAATTCTCCGCCTTTTAAAGTAGCGACCACGGATCGAATCGTTTCCATTCGAAAATGGCGAACGTTCAGAAACTGGTTTAGATTTTTTAGATCCAGGATGGGTCTGACTTCTCCGTTCGGTTTTGGAATCACAAAGAGGTTTGAGTAAAAACCTGAACCTTGCTCCTTTTGGGGTACCTCTGTAACCACACCTTGAGCTATTAAGTGATTCAAACCTTTGAAGAAGGATCCTCTTTTTTGTGGATCCTTGGAGAGTCTTGAACTTCGGAATTGAGAAGATGGGATCTCTCGAAATTCCAGTCTGTACCCTGAGGATATTGTGGATACCACCCATTTGTCCTGGGTTTCTGTCCGCCAAGTCGCTGAGAACTGACGAAGCCTTCCCCCCACTCGGCCGAGCGGGGGCGCCCCTTCAATGAGAGGTTTTGGGGGCTTGCTTATTAGCTCTTGAACCCCACGGCTTCTTGTTCTTCTGAGCCTGTTCTTTGGCTTTTTTGGGCGGCTGAAAAGGCCGTCGCCACTGGCTGGAGTCAGATTTCCCGGGAGCTGGGGAGAGAGTGTGTTTAAAACAAGGTCTCTTGTTTTTCTTTTTCTCAGGTAAAAGTGTAGTTCTACCACTTGATATCTTTTGGATATATCTTTCTAAATCTTCCCCAAAAAGGCGTTCGCCATGGAACGGGAAACTTGCCAACAACTTTTTGCATGGGGCTTCCGCTGACCAATGCTTAAGCCAAAGTACTCTGCGCATCTGTACCAGCTGGAGTGTAAGGCGTGATGCCTGTATGATAGAATCTCTCATGGCATCCACTGTGAAGCATAAGGCTTTAGGCAAATTCTCCCAATTTTTAGCCTGCTCTGAAGGCAGCTCCTTCAGCCCCTGCTTTACCTGTTGGCTGACGACCTGACACATACCGACTGCTGCTACTGCAGGTTGGATAATTGAGCCGACCAAAAGGAAGGAGGATTTCAGTAAGGATTCCAACTTCTTCTCAGTAGGATCTTTAAACACTTGTACATTATCCACTGGACATGTCAGGTTTTTATTTACACAAGAAATAGCCGCATCTACCGTAGGCAGGCTCCATTTCTTTAAAAAAATTTCCTCCATAGGATAAAGAATGTTAAACTTTTTTGGAGGTGAAAAACGCTTATCTGGATGTTGCCAGTCTGCGTACAATAGATCCTCTAGTAACGGATGAACCGGGAAGGAGCATGCACCTTGCAGGGATCTTAATGATCCTAGGGAGGAGACAGGTGATTCTGTTACCTCCAAAGAGGGTAACCTAAATGCAGCTCGCACGGCTCCTGCATAGCATTGCACCTGTGACTTTAAAATCTGGGATACCGAAAAAGGCTCATCCGATATCCCTGATCCGTCTGACTCCTCATCCTCTGCTGATGTAGCCTCCTCCTCATCCTCCTCCTCCTCAGGTACTTCTGAAGGGAGGTCCAATACTGGAGGAGATCTGCTTCGCTTATTGTCCTTTTTAGAGGATTTAGCGATTAAAGTAGCAATTTTCTCCTCCAGATTATTTAGGGCAGCTGATAAAGTGTCCTCAGTGACATATGCAGGCCCAGGCTTCACTGGGGAAGCCGCCATACCTGACAGAGGTAATGGCTCATCCTGTACAGGTGCTTTTGGCAACACAGGAGAGGAAGGTACCGAGTCAGCACAGCTAGAGCCCCCTGTCTCAGGCGGCGGTGCTCTTTTATCTCTTTTTGTCCGCATTACTTCCCCTGGAAGACTTACTGTTTAGACAAAATACAAGGTACCTAAATGCATATACTACCGTGTTCAGTTTAGCAAATACATTAAGTATGCAACTTTTAACACATAACTATGCATAACATGGATGTCTTCTAGGAAGTACCCAATCCAACCACATGGAGTCTTACGTCCCTGTATAGCTGCTGTGTTTCTCTGCCAGGAACAAGAGAACTAACGAGTTTGCTTGCTGCTGCAGTGCTTTTTACACTGACAGTCTTTTAAATTTGGCGCCGTTTCTGTGCCTGCGCGCGCCACGTGCCCGCGCACGCCTTCGCCCCCCCCTCCGATAAAGCGCGCTCCCACGTGCGCGGCCTTTAGCGCTATGGTGGTGGCCATAGTGAGAGAGGACTCTCATCAGCCCCTGTCCCCACTTACCTGCATCTGCAGGTGTCTGTATCGGCCACCGAAAGGAGGAGCGGGGTGCCCCAGCAAGCTCAGCAGCGGAGGTGACGAGCAGTGTACTTCGCCGAAACCGACACTGAACAGAGTGAGGTGAGTATATTCAGCTCTTTACTCCCCCCAGTGGTGGAAAAAAAGAAGACATCCACTTCTTGAAAAAAAGGTCCCAACTTATTTTTTTTTTTATTTTTTTTTTTTTTAAGGACCTTCTAATCTTACCTTTCCACGCCGCAGGTTTTTCTGCTGAAAGTTTTCAGACAGATACCAAACTTCACCCTTCACGGTGGGCTATGTGTGCCAACCTTCAGGGATATGGGTTCCTATTTAAAGGATACCTCTCCCCTGGGCCTTGTACAAGACTCTTACCAGGACTTTATAGCGAAATAGCGAAAGTGCTGGATCTTAGAGCCCAGTCCTCCGAAGAGAGACATTACAGGCGACGCCTCATGGATGAGGCCCGGATCCCATCCAGATTCAGCTCATTTGTAGGCGTCTTGGATGGATCCGAAAGCATAGCTCTTTTACCCCCAGAGGGTCTCTTTGGTAGAGCTTTCCTTTAGCACCTCCTAACGCGTCCAACACCTTTCGACACTGGCGAAAAAACTGAGGTACTTCCCTGATGGGAGGGGTTATATGGAGGGGAACTGTCTTCCATTGGTTGTGCCAGTGTCCAATCACCGCTGGTGACCCTTAACCCATTATGTAATGACTGGCTCTGTGTCCCGTGGTGTACGATAAAGAAAGGGAGTGTTGTCCATTTTTTAAGTAGTTTGTTGATGTCTGAGAAAAGGGGAGGGAAATTTTCTTGGTAGAGGGTGGGGTACGATCGGGATAAGTGTACACCGAGATACTTAAGGGACTGCATGCACCATCTATACTTGAAATTGGTTTGCAGGGTTAGAAGAAGGTCAGCCGGAACATTAATGGGTAAAGCTTCGGTTTTAGTTGAGTTAATTTTGAATCCGGATATATGGCCAAAAGTTTGTAGGGTTGAATGAAGAGAAGGGAGAGAAATGTGTGGGTGGGTAATTGTCAGCAGCACATCGTCTGCAAAGAGGGATAACTTGTATTCCAGACGCCTCAACGTCACTCCCCTAATGTCTGGATGAATGCGTATGGCTGCTGCCAAGGGCTCAAGGCTTAAAATAAAGAGCAGGGGCGACAGTGGGCAACCTTGCCTAGTACCGTTGCTAAGGGGGAATGACGCTGAGGCATGGGAGGCCAGCTGTACCTGAGACATAGGAGTAGAGTATAGTGCCTTTAATGCTTGTATAAAGGGACCCGAGAATCCAAATCTTGAAAGTGTAGCGAACATAAATGACCAATTTAGGCGGTCAAACGCTTTTTGTGCGTCTAAACTGAGAATTATAGCCGGTCTCTTGGTTTTGGTCAGGAGGTCTATTAAATCTATGGTTCGTCTAGTATTGTCCCCAGCGTGTCTGGAAGGCACAAAACCGACCTGGTCTCTGTGGATTCGTTTGGGGAGGAGCAGGGACAGTCTGTTAGCAAGTATTTTTGTAAAAATTTTGTAGTCAGAATTTAGGAGAGCTATGGGGCGGTAGTTGTCAGGTAGGGATGGGTCTTTCCCTGGTTTGGGGATCACCGTGACGAACGCATGTAGGAATTGAGCGTGGGGGATTTTCCCGTTCATTAAAGAGGCATAAAGTTTTTCCATGTAGGGCAAAATGGTGGGGAGGAATTTTTTATAATAGGAGTAGGGAAGACCATCCGGCCCTGGAGATTTATTAGTCGGTAGCTGTTTAATAACTTCAGTGATCTCTTCAACTGATATGTGTGCGTTTAGTCTTGAGCGATCGTCTGAGGACAGAGTGGGAAGCTTAAAAGAGTCCATAAAATTGTTAAACTTGTCTTGTGTGAATTGAGTGGTCGGGTCTGTGGATAGGCAGTTATATAGTTTCTTATAGAAGTCTCCGAATATATTAGTCATAATTCTAGGGCAATTTTCACAAATTTTTTAAAACACCTTTTTTAAAATTATATTTTTTACAATTTTTTTTTTTTTTACAATTTATTATTTTTTACATGGAATTGAGGACACAGATTCTTAAATAAATTTCTCTGCAGCCTCTGCTGCACTGCAGATGAATGAACAGGAGACAGAGGCTCCTGTTCATTTATAAACTGAAGTATAGTAAAACAGTTTACAAAGCTGCAGTTATGCATGGACACAGGAGTGATCGGGACTGATCACTCACTATATTCCATTCAGAAAAGGACATATTTACTAGCCCCTTCCACTGCTCTCCATCCGGACACATCTCCTTGTGTACCCAAAGTCAGCAAAGGCCTTGGTTTGCAGGGGGACACACACTGGAATCAGAAGTGGGCAGGACAGGAAGGGGGATCAGTGTGGCAGGGCAGGGGGCAAATACAGAACTATGCCCTGTGTCTGTGACTCTCCCTACAGCAGCTGAAAAACGGGCGGGAGGGAGAGCAAGAGAAACCGGCTTTCAGATGCTGCAGAGAGAGTCACAGACACAGGGCTTTGTTCTGTAATTGTCAGGTCCCTTACCCTGCTCAACAGAGCTGTTCTGTGTGGCAAAGCTGAATAAATCTCAGGACTCTGCCACATGAAACAGATCTCTTAAATGAGATGATAAAATACATGGTAAATCAAGAGAAGGGTAATAGTGTATGAAGTACTTGAGTATAACTGGAGGGAATGGTAAGGGTCTTACTTGAACCAGGTGAGGACGGTAGAGGGATCATGATTAAAGATGACAAACAAAATGAATGTAAATATGAGCACCCTATGACTGGCACACCGAAAGTGGAAGTGCTGTCATAAAAAAACAGAGGGTTGTGGGGACAGTGGTAGAGGCAGAACGAGGCTTGGGAAGGATGGAGGAGATGTGAAAGTTGTAGGTATATGTAAACAAGAATCAGTCAGATACTGGGGTGGAATAGATATGTGAATGATGGACAGATGGAAAATATAAATCATGTAGTGAGAGATGAGGAAGGTGGACAGACTGGTGGAGGCAGAATAAGGAAATTGGGGTGAGATATATGAACATAGTGGGGAAATATGGGCAGAAATATGACAGATGCATGGAAGTTAGTGTATAATGAATGGATGGAGTGATGTGAGACAAAGTCCCTGTACATGGGACAAAGGTGAAAATTAGAGAAAATCTCATCGAATTCAGGACCGTTGGGAGGTAAGCCTAAGGTCATGCATACCTGTGAACTTCCACATCCATTCTAGGCCAATCTTCACCATTTCGAGAGGTTTTTGTGCTCTGTATAAAGTGATGGGTTTGGTGCACATCTGCTGAAGGTAAACTTCCAGGTGGTCCTGAAGATTCTGTCCCACACCTACAGTAAAACAATAATATAAACCATCCTGCTGCAGTGACAATGCAATGTATGAAGATGGGTCATTTACAAGCTGGAGAGGACATGGGGTGGAGGATAGAAGTACACTGAGGGACAGTTAAGAAAGCTTGAGCTGTGTGACAGCAGGAAGGTAAAGTCACCTGGTTGCATCCAGGGGGGTAGATATATTTCGCCCAGATTCAGGCTTTACGCCGACTTATACAACTAGGTGGAGAGTTGTATAAGGCTAGTGGGCTCATGGATGACTCATACCTCTAGGGAGAGTGTGGGGCGTCGTGCAGACAGAGATGAGGAGACCAGCTGAACCTTGTCAGCTCGTTTAGGCCTCTATAAGAACTCCCAGCTTCATTAGATGTATGCTCATGCCTGGAACCAGACCTGTGTGGACTGTCTAGGGAGAGTGAACCCCTGTGCGGTGAGACAAGCCTGTGTGGCTATTTGCTTGGACATTTAAAACCAGGGACTTAGGGACTAGGACAGCACTAGGCTGATCCCAGTTGTTAGTTAGGAAACCTGTATGTTTAGTCAGAGGTCAAGTTGACCAGGATTTATTTTGTTTATGTTTCTTTTGCTTTGCTGTGTTTTGTCACTGTAAATAGAAAATAAACCGCACCTTTTTGATTTTGAAACCCACAACCTCCGTTTGCTGGGCCTGTTTTTGTGTGGGGAGCCCATCTCGGGGGTCACACACACCCGCTGCCGAGCTAACCCCCTCACAGTTGGTGGAGAATGCGGGCAGTTTTTTTTTTTAAGCCAGCATGGAGGAGATACTGAAGCAGCTGGCTCTAGCAAATGCCAATCAACAGCAGACAAATGCAGGTTTGCAAAAGAACTTCGCAGCCCAGCAGCAAGCTCATCAACAGAGCCTTGCAGCCCAGCAGCAGACAAACGCAACTTTGCAACAGAGTCTGGAGGCTCAGCAACAAGCCCAGCAGCAATCTGAGGCCCGCTTCATAGACCTGTTGCAGAAGCAAGAGCAGAGACTACAACAACAGATGGAAGCAGTAATGCAGCAACGTCCGCAGACCAGTGAGGAAAGCCGTCCCACTAATACCGCGTCCTTTGGGGTGAGTCGTTTATTGACAAAAATGACTGGAGAGGATGATCCAGAGGTATTTTTGACCACATTTGAAAGGACCGCTGAAAGAGAAAAGTGGCCTGAGGAGCAGTGGGCTGGACTGGTGGCTCCTCTGTTAACTGGTGAATCGCAGAAAGCTTACTATGACCTAGAGCCTAACCAAGCAAAAGACTATGTGATGCTAAAAGCTGAAATATTGGCAAGGCTGGGTGTCACCCAGGCTGTCCGGGCTCAGCGTGTGCATAACTGGACTTTCCAGCTTGGAAAACCCCCCAGGTCTCAAATGTATGATCTCATTCACCTGAGCAGAAAGTGGCTACAGCCAGAGACTTTGTCCGCACCAAAGATTGTGGAACGTGTTGTAATGGATCGGTTTTTGAGAGCTCTTCCTACTGCCATCCAAAAGTGGGTAAGCCATGGAGACCCAGAGACGGCCGATGGTCTTGTGGATCGTGTGGAGAAATACTTGGCTACAGAGAACCTGACGGCCTCTTCCAGAGACACTCGGACTTTCCACCCTAAGACCAGACCATCCCCAGGGGCGGATAAGAGGATTCCAAGGGGTGAGGGTGGAGAGAGTGAGAGGGTGGGAGCTCTACCCCAAGTTTGGCGAGAACAGCCTGGGAAATCAGCGGCTCAAGAGGCCGCAAGAAGGATCGTTTGCTACCGCTGCCGGCAAGCGGGACATATTGCAGCCAATTGCCCGGTTGTGGAGGAACCCATGCAGTGTGACTTTCTGACGGGCAGACGTCAGTCGCTGTGTGCGACAGTCGCATGCACTGCCATTCGAGGAACTGAGAAACATTTATGCAAAATGTGTGTTAATGGTAGAAATGTTGTGGTATTGTTGGATTCAGGTAGCCTTGTGACCCTGATAAAGGCTGAGTTAGTTAAAACAGAGGTCTCTGGGAATAGCAAGGTAGCTGTTATTTGTGTGCATGGGGACACCCGAGAGTATCCAGTGACTACAGTGTGTTTCGAGACCCCCAAAGGTACCCTCTCTCATCCAGTGGGCTTAGTATCTCAGTTACCGCATGACGCCATTGTGGGAAGGGATTTTCCGAAGTTCTGGGAACTGTGGGATGATCCTGAGCCCCCCACTGGTGCCCCTATGTACCAGGAATGTGATAGCCAGAACTCCCCTGAGAGTGGTGAGGACTCTCCGGAATTTCCCTTATCAGTATTGGCAGGGGAGACTCAAGAAACTGGAGAGGAGCCCACCTCCTCAGACGAAAACCTACCGTCTGTGGAGTTTTCTGATCTTGAGGTTCACAGGGAAAACTTTGCCACAGAACAGTTGAAAGACCCCGCCCTAATAAAGGCACGGGAAAACGTAGTGAAAATAGATGGCGAGTTAGTGAACCCAGATAATACCTGCACTTACCCATACTTCAGCGTAGAGAAGGACCTACTGTATCGGGTGGCAAAAAGGGCAGAAGAAACCGTTGAGCAGCTTGTGGTGCCCAAACCTTACAGGAAGTTGGTGTTGGAGTTGGCCCATGGGCACATTCTTGGAGGTCATCTGGGGACAGAGAAAACCCGAGAGAGGGTATTACAGAGATTCTATTGGCCGGGGGTGATGAAGGACATAGAAAATTATTGTTCCTCCTGCCCTGTGTGTCAGAGGTCGGCCCCGATGCCACATTTCCGTAGCCCGCTGGTCCCTCTACCCATCATTGAGGTCCCGTTTGAGAGGATCACCATGGATTTGGTAGGTCCTATAATCAAGTCCGCTAGGGGGCACCAGTACATATTAGTTATAATGGACTATGCCACCCGTTATCCAGAAGCGATCCCTCTCCGAAATACCTCGGCCAAAACCATAGCCAAAGAGCTATCTCTTGTGTTTAGCCGGGTGGGTATTTGTAAAGAACTGCTTACGGACCAAGGTACACCCTTTATGTCCCGGGTTATGAAGGAGCTGTGTAAATTGTTCAAAGTGACGCAATTACGTACATCTGTGTATCACCCCCAAACCGATGGGCTGGTTGAAAGGTTCAACAAAACCCTAAAACAAATGTTGAAGAAAGTGGTGGATAGAGATGGAAAGGATTGGGACTGTCTACTTCCTTATCTGATGTTTGCTATTAGGGAGGTGCCCCAATCCTCTACGGGATTCTCCCCCTTTGAGTTACTGTATGGGAGACACCCAAGAGGGCTGTTGGATATTGCCAAGGAAACTTGGGAAAGTGAGAGTTCTCCCCACAGGAGTGTGATTGAGCATGTCGCCCTGATGCAAGACCGAATTGCACAGGTAATGCCCATCGTGAAGGAACATTTGGCCCAAGCGCAGTTAGCACAGCAGAGAGTGTACAACCGTGGAGCCAAGACCCGTACCTTTTCCCCGGGGGATAGGATACTGGTACTTGTCCCTACGGTTGAAAGTAAATTCCTTGCCAAATGGCAAGGCCCCTACGAGATAATGGAAAAAGTGAGCGAAGTGAATTACAAGGTCAGACAACCAGGAAGGCGAAAGCCCGAACAGATCTATCACGTTAATCTGTTGAAAGCCTGGAGGGATAGAGAGTCCCTAGTCGCAGACACTTGGTCACCAGCTCAAACTGGTTGCGTGATTCCTGAGGTTGGAATAGCAGCCACCTTGTCACAACCCCAACAACAGGAGGTTAAGGAGTTTGTGCTTCGCAACAAGGAGGTATTCTCTGAGCTGCCGGGACAAACATCTGGGGTAGAGCATGACATCATTACCCCGCCCGGTGAAAGGGTGAAGTTAAAACCCTATCGGATCCCAGAGGCCCGACGGGAGGCAATACGGGAGGAAGTACAGAAAATGCTGAACTTAGGGGTGATAGAGGAGTCCCAAAGTGATTGGTCTAGTCCCATTGTGTTGGTGCCTAAACCGGATGGGAGCTGGCGATTTTGTAACGATTTTCGTCAGTTGAACAAAGTTACAAAATTTGACACCTACCCCATGCCACGTATAGATGAGTTGATCGACCGGCTGGGAACAGCCCGATACATGACGACTCTTGACCTCACAAAAAAAAGGGTATTGGCAAATCCCCCTGGCCAAGTCGGCCAAAGAGAAAACCGCATTTGTAACCCCAGACGGGGCGTTCCAATATAAAAGAATGCCGTTCGGGTTACAGAATGCGCCGGCCACATTCCAGCGGAAAATGGACCAGATGCTGAGGCCCCATCGGAAGTATGCTGCGGCTTACCTGGATGACATAATTGTCCATAGCACAGATTGGGCCTCACATCTGCCAAAAGTGCAAGCAGTCCTGGACTCTGTTCGGGAAGCGGGGTTTACGGCTAACCCCAAGAAGTGTACCATTGGGCAGGAGGAGGCCAAATATCTTGGGTACACCATTGGGAGGGGAGTAATAAAACCCCAACTCAACAAAGTCGAGGCCATCCAGAGTTGGCCACGTCCCAACAGCAAGAAGCAGGTACGAGCCTTTCTGGGAATCGCTGGGTATTATCGGCGATTCATTCCCCACTTTGCTTCTAAGGCTGTGCCCCTAACCAACCTGACGAAGGGGAAAGGGTCGGTCATGATTAAATGGACCCCCGAGGCTGAGGCAGCATTCCAATTCTTGAAACAAGCCTTATGTAGCCAGCCAGTGTTGTACTCACCCGACTTCTCTAAAGACTTTGTCGTACAAAGTGATGCGTCAGATGTGGGGTTAGGAGCAGTATTGTCCCAGGTCTGGAACGGGGAAGAGCACCCAGTCATTTACCTCAGCAGGAAGTTGAAGTCCCATGAGGTAAATTACGCCACCGTTGAAAAGGAGTGTTTAGCGGTGAAGTGGGCTCTAGATTCCCTTCGGTACTACCTGCTAGGTAGGCACTTTGACATGGTTACGGATCACGCTCCGTTAAAGTGGATGGCTCAAAACAAGGAAACAAATAGAAGAGTGAATAGGTGGTTCCTGGCCCTCCAGGAATGTGGATGCTTTGTCTCGAGTACATGAATGCCTGATTGCTGGTGTTCCAACCCCGAGGTTAAAACAAGAGGGGGGGGTATGTGACAGCAGGAAGGTAAAGTCACCTGGTTGCATCCAGGGGGGTAGATATATTTCGCCCAGATTCAGGCTTTACGCCGACTTATACAACTAGGTGGAGAGTTGTATAAGGCTAGTGGGCTCATGGATGACTCATACCTCTAGGGAGAGTGTGGGGCGTCGTGCAGACAGAGATGAGGAGACCAGCTGAACCTTGTCAGCTCGTTTAGGCCTCTATAAGAACTCCCAGCTTCATTAGATGTATGCTCATGCCTGGAACCAGACCTGTGTGGACTGTCTAGGGAGAGTGAACCCCTGTGCGGTGAGACAAGCCTGTGTGGCTATTTGCTTGGACATTTAAAACCAGGGACTTAGGGACTAGGACAGCACTAGGCTGATCCCAGTTGTTAGTTAGGAAACCTGTATGTTTAGTCAGAGGTCAAGTTGACCAGGATTTATTTTGTTTATGTTTCTTTTGCTTTGCTGTGTTTTGTCACTGTAAATAGAAAATAAACCGCACCTTTTTGATTTTGAAACCCACAACCTCCGTTTGCTGGGCCTGTTTTTGTGTGGGGAGCCCATCTCGGGGGTCACACACACCCGCTGCCGAGCTAACCCCCTCACAGCTGTTATGAAAATGTACATTTTTCAAAAGAGCTCCCTGTCCCAGACCAAGGTACTTTTATACATATTTTCTGGAGCTGCAATCATCTAAAACCTATATGGCAACAGACAGTCCCCAAAATTGAACAATTAACAGGCAAAACAATTTCTTTAACCACCTCCCTACCGCCCACCATCAAATTACGTCCTTGGATTTGTGCGGTGACATCTGAATGATGCCTGCAGTTGCAGGCATCATTCAGTTATCATTCTTTTCAGCCAGGGATTCTGTGCACGATAAAAACGATCATAGCAGCAGTTCCGCCGCTTGATCGTTCTTATAGGCGGCGGGAGGGGACGTCCCCCCCCCTCCCGCTTTCATCCGGTGCTTTTCCAAGCTCTCCCGTGCCAATTTGGGCTCGGAGAACTAAATGGCTGGTGCCGGATGGGAAGCACAGAGATGATTGGTGACCAGATGGTCACCAGTCATCTCTATGACCGTCGGAGGACCGGGCGTGACGTTATGACGTCACGCCGGGTTTCCGTATATAAACAAAGCCGTGATCTCGGCTGTCAGCATGAGATCGGTGAATTTTTTTTGACCGATCTCATGCTTTCCAGCCTGGAGGAGAGATGTGGGGTCTTATTGACCCTGCATCTCTCCATAAAGAGGACCTGTCACAATAGATTCCTATTACAAGGGATGTTTACATTCCTTGTATTAGGAATAAAAGTGATCAAAAAAACAAAAAAGTTAAAAAAAAGAGTAAAAAATAAAAAAAAAAAGTAAAAAACAAAAAAAAATAAGAATATAAAATAAAACGCCCATGTCCCCGGTAGCTCGTGCTCAAAAGCGAACACACACGTAAGTCCCGCCCACATATGTAAACGCCGTTCAAACCACACATGTGAGGTATTGCTGCGTGCGTTAGAACAAGTGCAACAATTCTAGCACTAGATCTCCTCTGTAATGCGAAAATGGTAACGTGTAAAAAAATTTAAAGCATCGCCTATGGAGATTTAGAAGTACTGAAGTTTGGTGTCATTCCATGAGTGTGCGCAATTTTAAAGCGTGACATGTTAGGTATCTATTTACTCAGCATAACAACATCTTTCACATTATACAAAAAAATTGGGCTAACGTTACGGTTTTGTAATTTTTTAATTCATGAAACCATTTAAAAAAAAAAAAGGCGTTCGAAAATTTATTGCGCAAATACCGAGCGAGATAAAAATTTGCAATGACCGCCATTTTATTCCTTAGGGTGTCTATTAAAAAAAATATATAATGTTTGGGGTTTCTAAGTAATTTTATAGCCATAAAATTATGATTTTTACATGAAGGAGAGAAGTGCCAGAATAGGCCCGGTGCTGAAGTGGTTAACACCACCGATGTGCTTATTATTTGTGCCTATACCATATTTACCCACCCCTTGCATTAGATTGATCTATACCCTTTTCAGCTACATCCAATGGACAATAGCATTTAACTGGCGTTCCCTGGCCACAAATAATAGACAGAATGGAACAGATTAAACTTTCAGAGCGTATCCATTATACACTATTTAATACCTTACATATTTAAGTGGATCTCTTGGGACTTACCATTACAATAATACTTTTCCATATGTCAACCATCTCACTCCTTATAGGATAACATTCAATGAGTTCAGGGTCAGTTGAAAAAAGTGTCTAACTGCCTCTGAAAGCGAGTTTAACAGCGTCCCGTGTGCATGGGGCCTTAGTGTAAACAAATATAAACCTACAATACTTCAGTGATCTCATACTCAGTTTTTCTTACTGAGAGAGTACTATTTGATACTAAAACATTTTACTTGGTATATACATTACAATTTTTTTTATTGTACTATTAACCACTTAAGCCCCGGACCATTTGGTAGCTAAAGGACCAGAGGTGAATTCAGAATTTTGCACTGCGCTGCTTTAACTGTAAATTGTGCGGACATGCAATGTTGTACCCAAACGAAATTTGCGTCCTTTTCTTCCCACAAATAGAGCTTTCTTTTAATGGTATTTGATTGCCTCTGCGATTTTTATTTTTTGCGATATAAACGGAAAAAGACCGAAAATTTTGAAAAAAAATGATATTTTCTACTTTTTGTTATAAGAAAAATTGAATAAACTCAATTTTAGTCATACATTTAGGCCAAAATGTATTCAGCCACATGTCTTTAGTAAAAAAAATGTCAATAAGCGTATATTTATCGGTTTGCGCAAAAGTTATAGCGTTTACAAACTAGGGTACATTTTCTGGAATTTACATAGCTTTTAATTTATGACTGCCTATCTCATTTCTTGAGGTGCTAAAATGACAGGGCAGTACAAAACCCCCCCAAATGACCCCATTTTAGAAAGTAGACACCCCAAGGAAATTGCTGAGAGGCATGTTGAGCCCATTGAATATTTTTTTTTTGTCCCAAGTGATTGAATAATGACAAAAAAAAAAAAAAATTACAAAAAGTTGTCACTAAATGATATATTGCTCACACATGCCATGGTTATATGTGGAATTGCACCCCAAAATACATTCTGCTGCTTCTCCTGAGTACGGGGATACCACATGTGTGGGACTTTTTAGGAGCCTAGCCACGTACGGGACCCCGGAAACCAAGCACCGCCTCCAGGATTTCTAAGGGCGCAAATTTTTGATTTCACTCCTCACTACCTATCACAGTTTTGAAGGCCATAAAATGCCAAAATAGCACAAAACCCCCCCAAATGACCCCATTTTGGAAAGTAGACACCCCAAGCTGTTTGCTGAGAGGCATGGTGAGTATTTTACAGCTCTCATTTGTTTTTGAAAATGAAGAAAGAACATTTTTTTTTTTCTTTTTTTTTTCAATTTTCAAAACTTTGTGACAAAAAGCGAGATCTGCAAAATACTCACAATACCTCTCAGCAAATAGCTTGGGGTGTCTACTTTCCAAAATGGGGTCATTTGGGGGGGTTTTGTGCCATCTGGGCATTCCATGGCCTCCGAAACTGTGATAGGCAGTGAGAAGTGAAATCAAAAATTTACACCCTTAGAAAGCCTGAAGGCGGTGCTTGGTTTTTGGGGTCCCGTACGCGGCTAGGCTCCCAAAAAGTTTCACACATGTGGTATCCCCGTACTCAGGAGAAGCAACAGAATGTATTTTGGGGTGTAATTCCACATATGCCCATGGCATGTTTGAGCAATATATCATTTAGTGACAAAAAAAAAAAAAAAAAAAATTATTTTTTCCGCAACTTGTGTCAACATATAAAATATTCCATGGACTCGACATGCTTCTCAGTATATAGCTTGGGGTGTCTACTTTCCAAAATGGGGTCATTTGGGGGGGTTTTGAACTGTTCTGGCATTTTATACACAACATTAGGAAGCTTACATCCACTCTTCTAACCACTTGAAGACAAAGCCCTTTTCTTTCTCGTACATCACGGGACACAGAGCGACATAGTCATTACTAATGGGTTATATAGATACCGTCAGGTGCTGGCACTGGCAACTTCCAAAACCGGAAGTACCCTCCCCTATATAAGCCCCTCCCATCCGGGAGCACCTCAGTTTTTTGCCAGTGTCTAAGGTGTTGGCCAAGAAGAAACATGTGTTTTTCACTGAGCTTGCGTACAGGTTCTTTTGGGCCTCAGTAAGCTATTCCGGATCCGACCAAAAAAGCTTCATAGCTAAACGGTCGGTACCCGGGCCTTGCAGAGAAGAGCAAGGTTTTGCCTGTAATGCTTCTCTTAGGAGAGCTGGACCCTGGGATCCAGAGCTCTGGTCATACCCAAGACCAAGATGTTTTCTGTGCAGGGTGCTATACAGGTCCAGGGGAGTGGAATCCTTGGGAACCCGGTCCCTGAAGGTTTGATTACAATGCCTGCCGTGATAGGTGAAGTTTGGGCTTTTGTGGACCAAACAAAGTCCTGCGGCGGGGAACAGGTAAGTGGGGGCCCCCAGGAACTTGGTTCTATTGGGGGACCCCCAAGCCTAATTTGTCTTTCTGTCTGTTACCTAATGATATTCCCGCAAAATTCTGTGCATGCCTGTAACTACTAAAAAAAAATGTAATAATTTTTAATGGTGGTCAAGAAAAAAAAAAAAAAAAATATTTTTTTATATATATTTAAGATATTAGACTGCGGTACCTGTGTTTGTCCACTAGAGGCCGCTGTGGAATGTTTTCTTGTCATGTGGACTAGTTTCTTCTCAGCAGAGCAAGTCCAGGCAGATGGTGAGTTCTCTTATGGGAAACTGCTTCCTCTGCCATGTTGCAATGCTCGTCCATCCCCCGGCCTGCGGCAAAGAGGGGCCCTGGCTCTTGTCCCTAGTCTCCATTTTTCAAAATTAGCGCCGAAGGCGCACGTGGCCGCGCGCGTGCGCGTGCACGCGCCTCTATATATAGAGGTGAGCCAGGAAAGGGGGCGGAGCCTGGGGGATGACGCTCTGTGTGCGCCGCAGCGCTTCTGCGCATGTGCGGGCGTCCCAGCATGTAAAAACCACAGTTTTGTGTGGTGAGCTGGCTATGAAGTACAGAGACAGAGCCGGCAACATTTAAAAAAGGGCATACAGCAAGCGGTTGATACAGGCATCCCCTAGAAAGGCACATTAGTAGACACCAACTGTGATATAGCAGCAATTGTGCTAGACTATTCTCAGTAAAAGTGGTGTATTACGGCTGGAATACCTCAGCTTTAGGCTTAGGAATATGCCGTCCAGAAGCTCCGGAACTGAATCTTCCAGGAAGCGAAAGGGGTCTCATCGGGCTCGGAGGATCTTGGGCATACTTCTGCTGCACCAGTCTCCCCTGAAGTTCAGAGGTAAGTGACCGTAGAGACCCCGCAGGGGTACTTGGTACTGTGGCTGTCCTCAGTTCACCTGCTCCTGTGTATGTAACAGAGGAGGTTTTTTCCTCAGCTCTGGGAGGATTAGAGAGAGATTGTCAACATTTATCGCTGCCTCCCTGTCAGGGAAAGCACGCCCCATCTCCGTCTCCTCCTTCAGAGTGCCTGTTAGCAGAGCAACAGTCCCATACAGGGATCGACCTGCCTGAAGGGGATCAGGATGAGGTTGATTCTGTTATAGAGGAATCAACAGTGGGGGAACCTTTTCTCAGCATCTCAAGCTGAAAGATTATGGGTTCAGTCTCTGACTAACATGGTCCGATCAGCATTTAAAAATGCACCTTGCGGAACCATCAACCACTACTGTATCCTCGTTGGGGTCGCTAGAAGCCCCCAGACTGTCTGTTCTTTTCCACTTCACCCTTTACTGAAAGGGCTCATTTACCAGGATTGGGAACGTCCTGAGAAAATATTTATTCCCCCAAGAGATTTCCGGTGGTCTATCCCATGGAGGATAAGTTCATAAAAAAAAAAAAAAAAAAAAAAAAAAAATGGAAGGTCCCTACAGTGGACGCAGCCATCTCTTGTATGTATAAATCACTGACATGTCCAGTGGATAATGTCCAAATGTTCAAGAACCCAATAGATAAAAGATTGGAGTCCTTATGAAAGTCTGCTTCTTTCTACAGCAAGCTTGGTGACACAACCAGCAGTAGCAGCTATTGGGATCTGCTAAGCAGTGAAGGATCAGTTGAAACAGGTCTTGAGGGACTTGACAGATCAGCAGGCTTTGCCCTAGCTGATCTACCTAGAGCCTTAGGCTTTGCGGTTGACGCCATAAAGGATTCAGTCCATCAGGCCTCCCGCCTTACGCTGTCTATAGTACATATGCGTAGGCTCCTATGGCTCAAAAACTGGTCTGCTGAAGCTCCCTGTAAAGAATGGCTGGTTAGCGTCCCATTTCATGGTGAACGCTTATTCAGGGAAAACCTGGACAAATATATCCAGAAAATTTCCAGCGGTAAAAATACGCTCTTGCCGGTTAAAAACAGAGTTAGAGGTCCCTCTTTAAGAGGCCTGCTTCTCCAGTCCCTGGGGCATCGGCTGTGTAACAGTTCCGACGGCCTCCTCGGTCAATTCCCGGGGGTAAAAAACAGGGACAATAGCAGGGTAATGAGAAACCCTGGGTCAGGGGAGGTACAAAACCTCGCCCAAAGTTAAATTCATTGAAGCCCCCACTCAGTCGGGTGGGGGGGAGGACTCCAGTTGTTCGCAAGAGACCTGGCGGGACACGATCAAGACAGATAGGTGCTCTCCGCAGTATGTTTGGGATACAGTTTGGAGTTAAAAGACTCTCCTCCTTCCCATTTTTGAGGTCAAACGTGCCAAGGGACCCCCGGAAGAGAGAGTCCCTCCTGTTGGCACTAGAACAACTATTGCTCCAAGGAGTAATTATGGAGGTTCCCCTGGAAGAATGAGGGTTCGGGTTTTACTCAAACCTCTTTACAGTCCCGAAGCAAACGCGGACGGGAGGCCCATATTAATTCTAAAAGGGCTATACAAATTCCTGTATATCAGGACTTTCCAATGGAGTCAATCCGATCGGTGGCCACTGCCCTATAAGGGGAGGATTGGTTAGCCGCGATCGACATCAAAGATGCTTATTTGCGCATTCCCATCTTTCCAGTCCACCAAAAATTTCTACGCTTTGCAGTAGAAGGGCGCCATTTTCAGTTCAGAGCCTTACCCTTCGGTTCGGCCACAGCACCACGAGTGTTTACAAAAATTCTGGCCCTTTATTGGCCAATCTAAGAACACAAGGTGTAATGATAATGGCATATCTAGATGACTTGTTGCTGATAGACCACTCAGTGAAAAAACTAGACGTGGTCGTTCACAAGACAATCAAGTATCTGGAATCTCACGGTTGGATTATCAACCGAGACAAGTCAGCCCCTAAAAACCAGTCAAAAGTCTGGAATACTTGGGGCTAAGGTTGGATTCAGGCCAGAGAAAAATATTCTTGCCTCGAGGAAAGGTGTTGTCTTTGAAAGATTTGATCCACTTAGTGGGTACAAAAAAGACAGCCGTCCATACGCCTGTATATGAGGCTGCTGGGAAAGATGGTGGCATCATTCGAAGCAGTACCCTACGGTCAATTCCATTCAAGGAATTTGCAAGGGGCCATACTGTCAGCCTGGAACAAAAAAGTTCAGGCCCTAGACTTACAATGTCCTTGTCCCCTTCCGTTCGCAAGAGCCTCCGTTGGTGGTTGGTTCCCCAGAATCTGGAAAAAAGGAAATCCTTCAGTCCGATTTCTTGGAAGGTGGTCACTACAGATGCCAGCCTTATAGGCTGGGGAGCAGTACTGGAGCAATGGTCTCTCCAGGGCAGATGGTCGGATGCAGAAAAGGCCCTGCCCATCAATCTCTTAGAGATACGAGCAGCCCGGTATGCCCTAGTAGCATGGACATCCAAACTCCAAGGGTCCCCTGTCAGAATTCAATCATCAGGGGGGCACCAGGAGTCGTGCAGCCCAGAGGGAAGTAAATTACATCCTGAAATGGGCAGAAAAAATATGTCCCAGCCATATCTGCGGTATTCATTCCAGGAGTGGAGAATTGGAAGGCGGACTTTCTAAGTCGCCAGCAATTAGGCCCAGAGGAAGGGTCCCTTCACCCCGAGGTTTTCTGGACAATATGTCAGCGGTGGGGAACATCGGATGTAGATCTTCTAGCATCCAGATTCAACGCAAAGGGGGACAGGTTTGTCTCTCGGACAAGGGATCCCCTAGCTTGCGGCTCGGATGCCCTAGTGTTCCCTTGGGATCAGTTCAAGCTGATATATGCATTCCCACCGCCACAATTGTTACCTCGATTACTCCGCAGAATCAGGGTAGAAAAGAAACCAGTGATTCTGGTGGCTCCAGCGTGGCCCCGAAGAGCATGGTACGCGGAGATTGTAAAAATGTCTGTGGGGAGTCCTTGGACTCTCCCACGTCGTCCGGACCTGCTTTCGCAAGGACCGATATACCACCCTTCCTTACCAGCCCTAGGTTTGACGGCCTGGCTATTGAAGCCCACATTCTAAAAAAGAGAGGGCTCTCTAATGCTGTGGTATCTACCATGATCAATGCCAGGAAGCCGGTATCCAGGCAGATCTACTATAGAATCTGGAAGGCGTACATCGCGTGGTGTGAGGCCAAGAAATGGCATCCACATAAGTACGTAATAGGTAGTAGACTTGTGCACAACGGAAAAATTCGTTCCGTTTCGGTTCGTTTCTTTCCGGTCCTGTTGATTCGTAATCATTCGTAATTTTGCTAGACGGGATTTTTCGTGTTCGGACTCATTCGTATTTTTGCAAGCGACATTTTTCGTTGAATTTTTTGTTGCTTTATAATTCGTACTTTCGGTAGAGTACGTTGTTTTTTGTTGATTCTGGACACAACTCCTACTTTCGTAACTTTTTTTGGGTTCGTACTTTCGGTAGAGTATGTTGTTTTTCGTTGATTCTGGACACAACTCCTACTTTCGTAACTTTTTTTGGGTTCGTTGATTCGTAATTTTCCGTGTCTCTCTCACAACGACGCTGCCCATTATGCCTAATGTGCTTCGAATGGATTTGTACTTTTCTAAATACATTGCGGTTATTTGTAACGATTCGAAATCTCGTATTTTACTTTCGTTTTTTACATGCAGCTATAGGCTCCGCCCCTGTACACCATTTTGAGAGGGTTCAGCACGGTGAGGGAGAAGCAGAGAGCAGAGCAGAGTGAGTGTTATTGTGCTTCGAATGGATTCGAAATCTCGTATTTTACTTTCGTTTTTTACATGCGGCTATAACCTCCGCCCCTGTACACCATTTTGAGAGGGAGTTCAGCACGGTGTGGGAGAAGCAGAGAGCAGAGCAGAGTGAGTGTTATTGTGCTTCGTATGGATTCGTACATTCGTAACTTTTTCATAACGAATTATGCCGAAGACATTCGGGCATTCGCTATTTGCGGTATAATTTATTTCGGATTCGGTCTTATTCGTAATTGCTTTGTTCGGAAATTCGAATGCTTCCGAATGTCCGAAAGTTGCTAAATTTGGACGAATTTCAATTCGTTACGAAACGAATTGCACAAGCCTAATAGGTAGGATTCTGGACTTCCTACAGTGGGCTGTAGATAGGAAGCTTGCCTTGAGTACTATCAAGGGTCAGATTTTGGCCTTGTCAATATTTTTTCAAAGGCCCTTGGCTTCGCATTCACTAGTCAAAGCCTTTATACAAGGAGTGATGCGTATTAGTCCTCCGGTTAATATTCCCATATGTCCATGGGATCTAAACTTGGTTCTGTCGGTTCTACAGAAACAACCATTTGAACCATTACAGCATATTTCCTTGGTGCTTCTCACCAGGAAATTGATTTTTCTAGTAGCCATTTGTTCGGCTAAAAGAGTGTCGGAATTAGCAGCTATGTCCTGTAAAGAGCCATATCTGGTTATCCATAAGGACAGAGTAGTGTTACGTCCTCATCCAGCCTTTCTTCCTAAGGTGGTATCGAGGTTTCATTTGAACCAAGATGTGGTTCTTCCTTCTTTTTTTCCCCAAACCTACTTCGGTAGAGGAAAAGTTATTGCATTCTTTGGATGTAGTAAGAGCAGTTAAAGCTTATCTAAAAGCCACTGCTCAGATTCGCAGAACGGATACTTTGTTTATTCTGCCGGAAGGCCCCAGAAAGGGTCAGGCAGCGTCAAAATCTACTTTAGCCAAGTGGATTTGACAGGTCATTATGCAAGCTTATGGCTTGAGAAGGAGACCGCCTCCGTTCAAAGTTAGAGCGCACTCCACGAGAGCAGTTGGAACTTCATGGGCAGTGCATCACCAGGCCTCCCTGGCTCAAATCTGTAAGGCCGCAACATGGTCTTCAGTACACACGTTTACTAGGTTCTACCAGGTGGACGTTAGAAGTCAGGAGGATGTCGCCTTTGGGCGCAGTGTGTTGCAGGCCGCAAAAGATCCTCATGTCTGATAGCGCTCAGCTTATATATGGTGTATCCCCCCCCTCATTTGGCATTGCTTTAGGACATCCCATTAGTAATGACTATGTCGCTCTGTGTCCCGTGATGTACGAGAAAGAAAATAGGATTTTTATAACAGCTTACCTGTAAAATCCTTTTCTTGGAGTACATCACGGGACACAGAGCTCCCGCCCCTCTTTGGGAACACTTATTGCTTTGCTACAAAACTGAGGTGCTCCCGGATGGGAGGGGCTTATATAGGGGAGGGTACTTCCGGTTTTGGAAGTTGCCAGTGCCAGCACCTGACGGTATCTATATAACCCATTAGTAATGACTATGTCGCTCTGTGTCCCGTGATGTACTCCAAGAAAAGGATTTTACAGGTAAGCTGTTATAAAAATCCTATTTTTGACACTTTTTGTTTACATGAAAACATATTTTTTTTTGCAAGAAAATTATGTTGAACCCCCAAACATTATATATATTTTTAAAGCAAAGGCCCTACAGAATAAAATGGTGGGTGTTGCATTTTTTTTTTCTACACAGTATTTGCGCAGCGATTTTTCAAACGCATTTTTTGGGGAAAAAATACACTTTTTTTAATTTTAATGCACTAAAACACACTATATTGCCCAAATGTTTGATGAAATAAAAAAGATGATCTTAGGCCGAGTACATAGATACCAAACACGACATGCTTTAAAATTTCGCACAAACGCGCATTGGCGACAAACTACATACATTTTTAAAAGCATTTAAAAGCATTTACAGGTTACCCCGTTAGATTTACAGAGGAGGTCTACTGCTAAAATTACTGCCCTCGATCTGACCTTCGCGGTGATACCTCACATGCATGGTGCAATTGCTGTTTACATATGACGCCAGACCGACGCTTGCGTTCGCCATTGGGCAAGAGCAGGGCAGGACAGGGGTGCTTTTTTTTTTTTTTTTTTTTATTATTAATTTTGCTTTTTTATTTTATTTTTAAACTGTTGCTTCCATATTTATTTATTTTTATCACTTTTATTGTTATCTCAGGGAATGTAAATATCCCCTATGATAGCAATAGGTAATGACAGGTACTCTTTTTTGAAAAAACTGGGGTCTATTGGACCCTAGATCTTCCCTCTGCCCTCAAAGCATCTGACCACACCAAGATCGGTGTGATAAAATGCTTTCCCAATTTCCCAATGGCGCTTTTTATATCCGGGGGGGGGGACATTCCCTCCCACTGCTTGTAAAAGCAGTCCAGAGGCTAATTAGCCACTAGGATTGCTTTTACATGAAAGCCGGCCGCTGGCTGAAAAGAATGATACCAAGATGATACCTAAACCCACAGGCATCATTCTGGTATAAACATTCAAAGTCCAGCAACATACCAGTACGTTGCTGGTCCTTGTTGGACATGTATTGTAATCTTTTTTTTCATGCAGCCTGTTGGCTGAACGAAAAAAAAAGATTGATCGGTGGGTATGCCCACCATTAGAATACCGCCCTTCATCCGCCCACTTCTAATGATGGGCATACTTGCACCATTTATATATGCCGAAGCATAGGGGCATCTTCTCGCAAAAGTTATGCCGCGTACACATGGTCAGACTTTTCCACGGGCAAGCCTCCGTCGGAATTTCGACCGTATATACGCGGCATTAGGAGCAAAATCGCTCCTCCGCCCCTGCTGCCCCAATGCTTCGGCATATATGCTTTTTTTTTTTTAACTGTGGTGGTGAAATTACCTCCTACAGCACTGGAGTCGCAGGGATCAGGCCTGTCTCTGCGAACGCTGCAGTTATGTGTGTTGTGTTTTGCAAGTGACAGTGATCGATCGATACTGCACTTCGGTGGCCTGGGCTGGACGGAGGGGCAAAACGCAGGTGCTAGCAGGTATCTGGGCTGATCCCGCTAACACTGCGTTTTTGGGAACCCTAAACTGCTGGGGACGCTAGTATAGATCTGATCAGATCAGATATTGAGCTGATCAGATACTATACCACTAAGGGGGGTGTATGCTTCACGCGTGGGTGTTAGCACTACTGGCACTAACCTGACGCTGCCTGGGGTGTGACGCAGACCCTCTCTGACGCTAAAACCTAACTGATATCACCCGCCGGGCGATCAGGGGGTTAAACCTTTATTGGGTTATATACGGCGGGTGCCCTGACACTATAAAAAGCAAACTAACTAACCAGCGTCACCCGTAACACTTATATGATGATCACTGGTGAAAGGGTTAACTAGGGGCAATTAGGGGGTTAAAACCTTTATTAGGTAATATATGGGGGTACCTGACGGCGAACCTAAAAAAAAATTACTGGCTACCGATCGGCATCACCGACACTAAGACAACGATCATAAAAACGATTGCTTAGCGACAGTGGTGATAGGGGGTGAAAGGGTTACCTGGGGGGCGATCAGGGGGTTAAACCTTTATTAGATAATATATGGGGGTACCTGACGCTATAAAAACCTGCGGCGAACCTAAAAAAAATTACTGGCTACCGATCAGCATCACCGACGCTAAGACATCGATCAGAAAAATGATCGCATAGTGACGGCGGTGCTAGGGGGTGAAAGGGTTACCTGGGGGGTGATCAAGGGGGTTACACCTTTATTAGGTAATATATGGGGGTACCCGACGCTATAAAAACCTGCGGCGAACCTAAAAAAAATTACTGGCTACCGATCAGCATCGCCGACGCTAAGACATCGATCAGAAAAATTATCGCTTAGTGACAGTGGTGATAGGGGGTGAAAGGGTTACCTGGGGGGGCGATCAAGGGGGTTAAACCTTTATTAGGTAATATATGGGGGTACCCGACGCTATAAAAACCTGCGGCGAACCTAAAAAAAATTACTGGCTACCGATCAGCATCACCGACGCTAAGACATCGATCAGAAAAATGATCGCATAGCCACGGCGGTGCTAGGGGGTGAAAGGGTTACCTGGGGGGTGATCAAGGGGGTTAAACCTTTATTAGGTAATAAATGGGGGTACCCGACGCTATAAAAACCTGCGGCGAACCTAAAAAAAATTACTGGCTACCGATCAGCATCGCCGACGCTAAGACATCGATCAGAAAAATTATAACTTAGTGACAGTGGTGATAGGGGGTGAAAGGGTTACCTGGGGGGCGATCAAGGGGGTTAAACCTTCATTAGGTAATATATGGGGGTACCCGACGCTATAAAAACCTGCGGCGAACCTAAAAAAAATTACTGGCTACCGATCAGCATCACCGACGCTAAGACATAGATCAGGAAAATGATTGCTTAGTGACAGTGGTGATAGGCGGTGAAAGGGTTATCTGGGGGATGATCAGGGGGTTAAACCTTTATTAGGGGGGGTTAGGGGGCTACACTGGACCTAAGACTAAACTTTGGTGACACTTTTACAGTCACAAATGTCACTGATTGCAGTGATCACTAAATAAATGGTCACTGCAATCAGTGACACTGTGACTGGGGGCTGGGGGGGCTGGGGGGTGATCTGGGGGTGTCTGGGGGGGCCTGGGGGGGCGATTTATGTGCCTATGTGTCCTGGTGTCAGTGTAGTGTTGTGTGTACTAACCTGGCATCTTCTCCTGTACGGCGCTCGGTATATGTGAGCGCCCCAGGAGAGATGACATCACTTCCTCCTTCCTGGCAGGCAGGGGAAGCTCTCTCATTCGCCGGGAGCGATCGAGAGGGGGTGGCCGGAATCGAACGGCCGTCCCCTCATGCCGGATCGCTCCCGAAGGTAAAACGACCGCTCACTGTAAAGAAGGGGGGTCCGATCGGACCCCCCAACTATACAAAGGCAATCACGTATATATACGTGATTGTGCCTGTCGGTGCCATTCTGCTGACGTATATTTACAGTGGGCGGTCGTTAAGTGGTTAATATACAACTTCTATATGACTCCTTCCATAAGTGTAATTGTACTTTGTAATATCAATATCTATGTTCTTTTTTATATGAGTGTACTGGATTTTGACCTTCACAATAATAAAAATCATTTGTAAACAAATCATCCAAGTAATTCCAAGTACCGGTAATTTGGAACTTCTAATCTCTGAAACAGTTCTGGGGTTGAATTTCCTCGCTAAGCAAGTGCTCACAGTTGCGACACAATGGAGAACAGAGGTGCTTAGTTGTCATTTGTCTGCACAATCACACAAAACTATTGCTTTGGTCACAAAACAGACCAAAGATTAATACAGTAGAACCTCGGATTACGAGCATAATCCGTTCCAGGAGAATAATCGTAATCTAAAATACTTGCATATCAAAGCGAGTTTCCCCATTGAAGTCAATGGAAATTAAAATAATTTGTTCCGCATTGGCTTCAATGGCATACAGTACCGCATGCGGCCAGAAACAGTCGGAAAGGCCCGAGGACAGCTCGGCTTACCTCGGCAAACCTCGGAAAGGCTCGGGAACGTAGTATTTCCGAGTCTTTCCGAACGGCACCGTTAGGGCGCCCCCCCACCTCAGGCCAAATTCGGTACTGCAGTGGCCTGAATCCTGCTCGTATTGCGAGACAACACTCGCAAACCTGCATCCAATTCGCATGACAGGAGATTGCGACTGGCTATGGAGCCAGTTCACATATTTCCGTTGTGGTTGCGGAGCCTTGGACTCAGTTTCAGGGCCGAATTCAGGCAAAAAGTTTGCCCCTGAAACAGGGAACAGGGACGCACCGGACCCCTGCTGCGAGCCACATCCGTCGGAGGTGTGAACCCAGCCTCAAGGAAGCCATTCCTCTGGGTGGATGTGGTGGGTGGGGCTAGTTTAGTCCCTTATAATCTAGTGCTGGAAGAGCGTGGAACAGAGGGTGATAGAAAAAGACTACCCCTATTAAACTGCCATGTAAGCTTGTAGCCTTCGGAATGGAACCCTTTGGGGTAGGCATGGAAGAGGCTCCATGGGAGAGCCCATCTTTGGGGACCTACTGTGAGGACAATGAAAGAATTGGGCAACCATTCTGTGTTATTGTTGGGCTTGCATTATGCAGTTTTTTTTAAGTCAGGACAAAACGGTAGAGGTGAAAGCGTGCCGACCAAGAACTGACCATGGGTGGGGGATTCTTGAGCTCTAATGGTGGGTGGGCTCTTTAATCTGATCTAAGGGGGTGGGGGTGCCCTGGATATCTGCTTATAATTGACGTGTAACCTCGGATTGATTACAAGCACTGTATTTTTAAAAATCGTAACTCGGTTTGCAAATGTTGACTCGCAAAACTAGCATGATTCAGGCCAAAGCGGTGGGCAGTACCGCGTTTTGCCTGAGGTGGGGGGCACCGGAGCCGAGCCGAACGTCGCCGATCGGTGCCGTTCGGAAATGCACAGAAAGGCCCGAGGACAGCTCGGCTGACCTTGGCAAACCTCAGGAACTAAGTCTTTCCGAGGTTTGCCGAGGTGTCCTCTGGCCTTTTCGGACGTTTCCGAGGCTCTCCAGTGCCCCCCTTCCCCCGCCTCTGGCCGCATGCGGTATTGCATGCCATTGAAGTCAATGCGGAACTAATTATTTTTGTTTCCATTGACTTAAATGGGGAAACTCGCTTTGATATGCGAGTACTTTGGATTACGAGCATTCTCCTGGAACGGATTATGCTCATAATCCAAGGTTTCACTGTATTATAAGAATAATAATTATATGCCAATTGAAAAGGATTGTCCCACACCGCTGGTATCATCCACAAGAAACTTTATTGGGGACTGCTCAAACAGAACACCATGGCAGAACCATGTTCTGTCTGCGCAGTCTCCAATAAAGCTTCTTCTGGATAATACCAGCGGTGTGGGACCCTCCTTTTCAGACTTGCATCATCTGCTACAGGGGTGGGAGTGGGCTCTATGCTGGTCTGCACCTGCCCTTCACAGCTTAAGTCTTAAAGGAAAAGTTCACCTTTTTTGGGCAGAATTTCAGTTTTCATAATAAATAGAAGCGTTTTCCAATGCCATTTCTGGCTCAGCCATCCCAATGTGCTTTTCTCTCATTTCTCTTATCCACAGGAGGCAAAAACATACATTTCTGCATGCGCTTGTTTTGGGGTGTTTTTACTCACTCATTCACTTGAATGAGCTGCCCTACACACAGGAATCGCCTCAGAGAAGCTCCAGGACTATTTTGGAGCGGAGCATGGTTTCCGCAGTTTTGGTGCATTTGTTGCATTTGGAGTGCCTGTAACATGGAATGACAACACAAACACGATGCACATTTGCAGCATTTGTGAAATGCATGGCAAAGCGCGCATTTTCTGTACAGTTTTCCATGCGTTTGGTAATTACACAGATGTGAATGGAGCCTTATTGTTCTTGTGTAAACACACCAATTTCACTTCTAGGCCCCATTCACACCTAGAGTAGTGGGAACGCATGTTTTTTGGCTTGTTTTTCCAGGGACACATATAGGGCAGCCCGCTAATTTCAATGCTGCGCTACATGTTGAAAAGTAGCTCTTTGGACATTTTGGGGTGGTGCAAGTTGCACTTTTCTTTTTTTTTTTTACTGCATTTCTTACCTGTGTTTTTATGTGGCAAAATGTGTTTGCTTCTGTGTTTGGCGCGCCGTTAACTATAAATGACACTGAAAGCGCAACTAGGTAATTTTAGGTTTATAAATGTGGCCTTACACTATACAATCTGAATGCAGCCTCAGCCCATCTGAAGGAACGCTGGGAAAGCCAGGCAAATGCACACATGGAGAGATGTTGTTAAAACCTGGGTGAAGGTGTGCTAATAAAGTCAGCTGGTAAACTCCTTTCTGTGTCTTACTGGTTTCTCTGTCTATATACCAGGGAGTCTCTGAAGCTAAGAAATATAGCAAGGGCTAAGGTAAGGCCTTGTTCTCCAAATCAAATAAAGCTTGTATTTTTCTGCAACAGAGGTACATTAATGGTAAAGTGGGGGGCTGGGTTTTAGAAAGAAAAAAAAAAAAAGGTGAACTTAGCTTTTAAGTTAGTATTAAAACCAGAATTCGAATTTAGAGGAAATTATTTAATATGATAAAGAGTAGATACTTTTATATAGTCTTACAGATACAACCGGAGCTTTGAGGGCAACCATATTGCTGATGCGGCCCACAATGAAATTTAGTTTGAAACCCCTGCTTTAAAGTAAGGAATACTTTTGCCAGAAATGCACCAGAAATGATGTGTGCTGAACCAAAGTACCACAATAAGAGAGACACACACACACACACAATTGTACCATGTAATACCTGGAAGGTGAGCAATGACTGGGATTCCCAATTTGGTGAGCTCCGAAGCATTTCCAATTCCAGATAACATGAGAAGTTGGGGAGAGTTTATAGCTCCACCACTCAGTATTATTTCTTTGCTAGCAAATGCCTGGTAAAATAAAAATTTTCATCTTAGAATATATTTTAAAAAAAACACTTCTAAGGCAGAACAACTATTTTACTGAAGTGAAATTGTAGATTTGTAAAAATGTTATCTCCTCTGGGTGAAATATTAGCATTGCAAGGATTTTGACCAATGTAATTGTAAATCTTCACCTGTTATGGAGATTTTTTTGGAGCTTTTTCCAAAACTAGAAAGGCTCTGACTTTACTATAACTACCTTATCCGTCTCAGTGTTCTAATAATAAAAGCTGCAATCTTAGCATATTGTTATCAATGCAGAACTCGGAATCAGGGCCAAATGCGTAATGTATAACAAATGTGGATGAATTGGGTACCGCTAACAGTTTTCCCTTAAATTTTCTTTTTGTAGGAACCAAAGAATTAAAAACAGTTTCTGGATTGTTACCTTTTTTTTGTGTCCATTTTGGACATACTCCACTCCGGTGGCTCGTAGTCCTTGGAAAATTACTTTAGTGACTAGAGTCTTCTCCCTTACAGAAACGTTAGGACGGGACATCGCAGGGCGCAGATAGGCGCTGGCCGTACTCCATCTCTGACCTCAACAATAAGGTTCTCATTAGACCGAGGAGTTATATGGAGAATAGAGGTGTACAAATGTTCAATCTTATTATAACATGTGGTTTAATCTCTTACCTTTGTATATAGTCATATCCATCCAACCAACTCCTTCTTGTTGATAGCCATTCATATCCTCAGTAAAGGGATAGCCTGCTTGCTTGGCTGCTTCAATAAATGTGTTGTGAAGACGATGGTTGGTCTTTCCTCTTGAGACATGGAGTGGTCCATTGCCTCCTCTGTAGTCATCAGGTCCAAGTTCATGGGTCTGGGCCTTCTTGAAGTATGGCAAACAATGAGCATAATCCCAACCAGTTGCACCTTCGGCACTCCACCGATTATAGTCCTCTGCATGTCCTCGAATATAAACCATGGCATTCAATGAGGAAGAGCCACCCCAAACTCTGCCTCTAGGCCAGTACATCACCCTGTTGTCCATGTGTTTTTGGGGTTCAGTGTGATAAACCCAGTTGAATTTATCATCACATAGGTTATACATCAAAGCAGCTGGCATGTGTATCTTCCATGACAACCTTTTACAGCCAAAGATCAGATCTTTGGGTCCCGCTTCTAAAACCAGGACAGTATTGTCAGGATTTTCAGACAGTCTGCTGGCCAATACACAGCCTGCTGAACCAGCTCCAATGATGATGTAGCTAAATGAATCCTTGTTGTTGGAGGGTTGGGTAGAGAATGGGCTGAGATTTAATGCATGCGATTTCAGTCCAAAAGATGGTTTTATCTTGTGTAAATCACAAAGTAAGCCATTGGAACGAGTTATTTTGTTGGCTGAATATATGAAAATGTTTTTAAGCACCAAAGTCATCTTATATGGTGAATATGCTAAAAAATAAAAATAAAAAAATAAAAAAATATAGATATTAGTGGAGCAGAAACTCATGTTTGAAGCAAGGTGACAACATGATCAACTATACAAACAGAATTGCTTATGTATAATAAGCAAATATGTGGATAGAGTAGGAAAGTGTTAAAACCTCTGTTTTTTTTTGTGGCCCCATTAGGGTAATTTTTTTTACACATTTCCACACTTCCTGACACTGTGACAACTTTGTCACCAGGACAGGAAATGAGAAGGAATCTTTAATGGGGATAATGACATCACTATAAAGCTAAGTGAGATTCTATCTTTTCCCTACACTACTAAGAAAAAGATTTATTGGGGCATCATAGAGCAAAGAAAAGGGTTCTCCAATCCTTTTCAACCTATAATGAGCTCAACAATTAGGGCTAGAAATACACTTTATTGATGATTTTGTATAAAGCCAAAGGCAGACAAAACTGTCTACAGAATGCTTTATGTCCACAATGAAATTCATTACAAGGTCATTATATACACACACAATTATTACATCATCTCCTAGTTAAATTACAACTAAAAGCAAAACTTCTTTTTCAGGGGAGGTTATTAACCCATCAGGTTTATTTATTTATTATTTACCATCTTTGTCCCAAAGGGGAGATTTTCTTTAGCTTCCTGTTCCATAGCCAGAACAGGAAGTGAGAGGAAATCCCTCTAAATTGGGAACCCCTGGATGTCACCAGAACTAGTGATTTCCCCTCTGTTCCTGTTCTGGTGACAATGCAAAAATTTGGGATTTTCTTTTACTTTCACTCTCAGCGATAATGGTAAACAGGACAAATAGAGAGGCTGAATCTCCCTAAAGTGTACTTAAACAATAAAAATATACAATTACAAAAAAAATAGTAAAGTTTGGCTTTACTTAAAGATGTATCCAAGCCACTTTTTTGCCTCTTGATAATTAAAAATGAAGTAGACAATCCATACAGAAATAAATGATGTCATCACTCACCTCGAATGTTCTTCCATTGGTGGTGTTTGAGTCAGATATGACATGGATTATAGCGATTCAGAGATCTTCTTTTGCTTCCGAAAAAAAAAAAAAAAGTGGACCAGCTACAACTAGCAGAACTATATAGCTTTGTTACATTTGAAGAGCTGTTTTATTTGGTCATTTTTTGTGGTCTAAAGTTTTTAGTGTAATTCCCCGTGCCCCTGTTGGAAAAAGTCTGATGAGAGCTTTTGGTCCGGAATCCTGGCCATGTGTATGCTCCATCAGACTTTTTTCAACAGGAAAACTGCTGGAAAAAGATAGAGAGCAGGTTCTCTTTTTTTTCCCGTGAGGAAAAAATAGGATTTTTGTACTCACCATAAAATCCGTTTCTCTGACGTCCATGGACTGACACAGCTGTCATACTGATTACGTGTGGGTATATGTCCCTGCTTGCAGGAGAAGACCTAGGCAGAATGTTAGATGTTAAAACATTCTAGAACAAACCAGAGCTGAACAGCCCCGCCCAGGGGGGCGGTCCCTCTGGACATTACCCTCCCACCTGCAGCTAGCAGACCTCAGTTCGTAACAAAGCAGTACAAACCTTAAAAGGAAGGGTGGGTGCTGTGTCAGTCCATGGACGTCAGAGAAACGGATTTTACGGTGAGTACAAAAATCCTATTTTCTCTTATCGTCCATGGACTGACACAGCTGTCATACTGATTACGTGTGGGACGTCCCAAAGCAGTATAAGAAAAGGGTGGGAGCAAATAGTAAAGGAACAACCAAAACTTCACTCCAAACCAGCAGAGCTCCTCAACGGAGGAGTTGCAACATTAAACAGCGGCCTGCAACACTTTGCGGCTGAAGGAAGCATCCGAAGATACAGCCAAATCAACCTTATAGAATTTTGAAAAGGCATGAACGGACGACCAGGTCGCCGCCCTGCACACTTGTGCAACCGACGCTTGATGTCGGAAAGCCCAGGAAGCATCAATTGCCCTGGTGGCATGCGCCGTAACCGGAAAGGGAGGGGCCACCCCCTTAATGGCATAGGCCTGTATAACAGTCTGTCTGATCCATCTAGAAAAAGTGGCAGACGACACCGCTCGGCCCTGTTCGGACCCGAGACAGACACAACTAGTGAGTCATATCACGTACCACATAAAATATGTGAAGCGCAAACCCTCTGGAATGCGATGTTTGAGGACACAAGGACGGGAGGACAATGTCCACATGTAGGTGGAAAACCGAGACCACCTTATGCAAAAGAAAGGTTGCGGACGCAACACCGCCTTATCCTTATGGATGACCAAATAGGGCGACTTGCAGGACAAGGCCGCCAATTCAGACACCCGTCTGACAGAAATAATGGCCACTAAGAAGGCCACCTCCTGAGACAAGGTCAAGAGGGGAATATCTCTGATATTTTCAAAGTGAGGTTCCTGGAGAACCGAGAGCACCAAATTCAAATCCCGAGGAGGGAGAGGAGGTTTCAACAGGAGGGAGCACATGGCGAACCCCCTGCACAAAGGTGCTACCAAGGAATGACCCGCTAGCGGTTGCTGAAGGAAGACGGCCAAGGCCGAAAACTGACCCTTAATGGTACTCAAAGCAAGCATTTGGGTCACAACACGCTGCAAGGACCGCAGGATACTGGGGACGGAATACGTCCGTAGACGCTAGTCCAGCTCATTGCACATAGCGATGTAAGTTTCCCAGGTACGGTGATATATCTTTCAAGCGGAAGACTTCCGTGCTCTGAACATGGTCGAAATGACTGAATCCTAGAGACCTCGGACTCTCGGCACCTGGCTTCCAATAGCTATGCCGTTAAGTCAGAGACTGTAAAACAGGATGAAAAATAGGACCTTGAAACAGAAGGTCCTCCCTTATTGGCAACCGCCAAGGAACGTCCGCGATGAGACGTACCAGATCAGCATACCAATGACGCAGAGACCCACCCGGCGCAAGAGGATCACCGGAATCCCTTCGGCGACAACCCTCCGCAGCAGGCGAGGAAGCAGCTGCAGCGGAGGATAACAGATATCAGGTGATAATGACCCCATGGGGCCCACCAACAGATCCGAAGCATCCGCCCAAGGATCCCTGGAGCTGGCCACAAACCTTGACACCTTACGATTGAGTCGAGAGGCCCTCAGGTCCACATCCGGTATGTGCAGGTGTAAGGACCACTCTCCTGGTCCAGCGTCTGGCGACTCCGATAGTCCGCCTGCCAATTGTCTACGCTGAACGTAGACGGCCGATAGAGACCACGTGGGGAGGTATATTCTGATTGCCCGTATTTCCAGAACATTGATCGGTAAACGGGCTTCGTCTGGAGTCCAAAGCCCTGTGGCTGACAGGACTCCCCCGACTCCACCCCAGCCCATCAGGCTGGTGTCCGTCATGAACACCGTCCACTGGATGGGGAGGGACGACTTCCCGGACCGAAGAGCCGGGGACCCCAACCACTACGCCAGGGACGCCCTGAGTGGGTGACTTATCTGGATCTGAAGATCCAAAGACAACGGGGATTTGTCCCAAGTGGACAGGATCTCTTATGTGATTGGGCATACGGAACAGCCTCGAACGAGGCCCTCATGAGTCCCAGGACTCTCATGCAAAAAACGGGTTGACAACCATTTCCGAGACGTCAGGACCCGCACTACAGACTGAAAAGTCAGTAACTTCTCCAAGGTTGGGAATACCTACGCCTCCATGGAGTCCAGGATCAGACCGAGATACTCCAAATGCTAAGCGGGACCAGGACCGACTTCTGAATGTTCGGGCGCCACCCGAAGCCCTAAGGGTCTGACTGACATAGTCACACTTCTTCTAATTCTGAGCCATTGTCTGCTCTTAGAAGAAGATCGTCCAGATAGCCCATAATAGCAGTGCCTCGCTGTCTCAGCAAGGCTAGAATCGGAGCAAGCACCTTGGTAAAAAACCTTTGGTGCCGAGGCTAGGCCGAAGGGAAGAGCCACAATTGATAGTGGTCTTCGCCGATCGCAAGCGCAGAAACTACTGTTGACGTGCGCAGATCGGAACATGCAAGTAGGCGGCCTTGATGTCCATGGATGCCAGAAAATCCCCTTGATGGAGTGTAGCGAACACCACGCGAATGGATTCCATGCGGAACTTTACACTATCACAAAAGCATCAAAAGCATCCAGGCCTTGAGGCCCAGGGTTGGCCGAACCCCCGTCCACCTTTTGGGACTACAAACAGATTCAAGTAGAAACCCTGAACAACCTCTCTTGTGACGGAACTGGCACAATCCTCCGGACCTGATCAATCCTGTACGGCCCTTAAGAGGGCCGCCCGACGGGCAGGAAAGAGAGGGAGAATTGAGGGAAAGAATCTGTCTGGGGGCCAGGAACGGAATTCCATCCTGTATCCTGAGGTGACCACCTCGCATACCCACCGGTCGGAGATTCGGGAGGTCCACCGAACCGTGAACCTGCAAGGAAGTCCCCCCACCCCAGAGTCGGGCAGGGACAAGACTCCATGTGGCGGTGGGCTTGGGAGCTTGCTTGGTAGGCTTACGCACCCAGGGACGCTCATGTCCCCCAGCCGCACTCTTCCCAGTCTGGGAGGGCTTACCCGTGGATTCTGACTGACGAGAAGAAACTCATTCTCCTTTGCCGGAAAGGAAGGGCCCGGCCTACGGTGGGGCTCATTTGTCTGTAACAGACTGAGGAAGGAAAGTGCACTTACCCCTTGTGACATCCATAATAATGGCATCCAGGGCGGCCCCAAACAGTCCACTGCCCTTAAAGGGCAAGTCAGCCAGGAGCTATTTGGAAGCTAGGTCGGCAGAAAAGCATTTCAGCCAGCCAAGGCAATGCAGCACCACAGCAGATAGGGGCCCCAGAAATTAAAGGGGCCGCATCCAAAGTGGCATCGCACACCAAGACTTAACCCTGCGCCAGTTGGTGAGCCAGGGTAATGGTCTCAGGAGGGAGATTATGCTCCTGAACCGTCTGGTGCAAAATCTTCCTGTGAGTGTCTTGAGACACAAGTGTTGCCGCCCCTATAGGGCGCAAGGCAGACCCCAATAAGGTAAACTTAGTTCTACTCACCACTCTAATCTCCTGTCAGTGGGATCCTTAAATGCAGGAGTCCCTTCCATTGGGAGCGTGGTAGCCTTATTCAAACGGGCGACCGGGGGGTCGACCACTGGGGGGAGAGCCCCTTCATAACCAGGTCCTCCTTAAAAGGGGTACCTCATGGCTAGGCGCCGCGGGACCGGCAAAGTCCTCTGCAGCTTACTCCAGACTTAGTCAATGAATGTATCAAAAAAAGGCACATATGGAAAAAACCTTTTTGAATAAACGGCTTTAAAAGAACCAAAGGAGACAGCTTTTACCTGAGGTTCCTCAGCCTCAACATTCAGCTTGAGAGTGTTCCTCACAGCATCAATGAGTTCACTTACAAGCACCCTGACAGTTTTTCAGAACTGGGGTCTTCCTCACAGGGAATATCCTGTTTAAAAAACATGAAAATCCTAAGAGCTAGGGTCCTAAACAGCCATAGCTAGGCCCATATCTGAGACAGAGCACTCCCTACAGGAGAATGTGTGGGGAGGGGGCGCTTTACAGCTCCCTTGCGCTCGCACACCGCTTCCATCCTGAAAAGGATGATTCCAGGACTGCCGACAACTAGTCGCTAGGGACCGCAGGTGCAGGAGCACTGCCAGTTGCCTCAGACAGTGTGGAGAAGCAGGTGAACTAGACTCCATACTGCAACCCTCTGACTGTTAAACACTATCATAGTGAGTAACACAGTCCACCCACTGGCTATGCTGAAGCTGAGGAGGGGACACCTAGAGTACTCACAAACCCCTGTAAGGACCGCTCATTCCGCTGTATGAAACCGCGCTGCCGAAGCCTGCGGAGAGTGAGGAGACTGTGAGGAGACCGGACTGTGAAGAGATTGGATATTCGCGCCGCAGCAGCGGCCGATAGAGGCCGAAACTGTAAGCAAAAACGCTGCGGCTTCAAGAAAATGGCCGCCGGCCGCATACATTACTGCGCCATCGACAAGTTTTGCGGTTGTTCACTAACCACAAGGCAGGAGCTCCTGCCCTCACTGGCTGTGGCACGGCAAGCGCTGGGGCGGCTGTTTGAACACAAACAGCCCCACTCAGGAACTAAACCTGTGAAGCTTAGCTTTGCTAAGCATGCATGAAACCACTATCCACCACAGTAAGTCCCTCACACACTGCCCCAGTGCCATTAAAACAGACATGAGCTCCCCCAGCCAGGCCAGAGTGACCCCCAAGCACCCCACACAGCACAGTACCAGTACAGGGTGCAGAGAGCAGCATAACAGGGGGGAGACAGGGAGAACCCCCCACATAAAGTAACACAGCCAGTATGTACTCACCTGCAGCAGGAGAGACTACTTACCCATCCCTGGAGGGTCCCATTGGCTTGTCTCAGACAGACCTATCACAGAGTAGTACTGCGTAGCTGTCGGCCCGGTCCACCGCGAAAGATACAGTCAGGTACTGTTCAATCTTATGAGGACCGCGGGAGCATGAAAGCAACCCGGCCACCCCTGGAGCCATGGGGTATGTCGTGAACTGAGTCTCACGCACACAAGGCGAGGATCAGCACGCTCGATGGTCGGACAGGGAAGACTACGAGGATACTAGTGTACCCAACCTGTTGCCCAGCCGACAGTTGATTGAAGGTCTCAAAAATAAAATAACAAAATTCCCAAAGGAATAAAATTTTAAAATAAAATCTTCCAGGAGACTGGCTCCTGAGAGAGCCACGTCTTCTCCTTCTGCTAGGCAGAAAAAAAACTGAGGTCTGCTAGCTGCAGGTGGGAGGATAATGTCCGGAGGGACCGCCCCCCCCCTGGGCGGGGCTGTTCAGTTCTGGTTTGTTCTAGAATGTTTTAACATCTAACATTCTGCCTAGGTCTTCTCCTGCAAGCAGGGACATATACCACACGTAATCAGTATGACAGCTGTGTCAGTCCATGGACGATAAGAGAAAAACTGTTTGGAATTTCCGATCGTGTGTATAAATCCCGACGCGCTAAATTCCGACACATGCTCGGAAATAAATCGACGCACGCTCGGAAGCATAGAACTTAATTTTGACGGCTCGTCGTAGTCTTTTACGTCACCGCGTTCTTGGCAGTCAAAAGTTCCCCGGACTTTTGTGTGACCGTGTGTATGCAAGGCAGGCTTGAGAGGAATGCTGTCGGAAAAACCATCCAACTTTTTTCCGACGGGAAAACCGGTCGTGTGTGGCATTAGGGTCAGTTCACACCAGAATGTGGTGTGGGAAACCCACGTTCCATGCGCGTTTCCTGCAACACGTTCAAAACGCACTGCAGTTGCAATCTGCAGTGGGTGTGAATGTTAACCTAACAACATCCCAAACGCAGGATGCAAACGCAGTGTGTTTGCCTGCACCAGGTTGCATAGTACAGTAGTACTATGCAATCTGGTTACTGTGCGTTTTTTAAAGTAGTGCATGCACTACTTTGTTGCGGTCCGGCGTGATTTCAGCCCATTTAAATGAATGTGCTGCTGGGTTCACACTGGTACGACAAACGCTCCGACATTGGGAGCCCATGTCGCATTACGTGTGAAAATCAATGATTCCCTATGGGAGCCGTCTTAACTGGTCCGACACAAGTCGGTCCGACTTTGAAAATGCTCCCTGCACTACTTTGATCCTACTTCAGCCCATTGAATATCATTGAAGTCGGATCAAAGTCGGATAGCCGTCTTGCCTGATCCGACTTTGGCATGCGACTTGTGTTCTGATGATCTTGAGGGGGAACTCCACGCCAAATAAAAAAAAAAAAAAAAATGGCATGGATTCCCCCTCCAAGAGCATACCAGGCCCTTCGGTCTGGTATGGATTTTAAGGGGAACCCCAACGCCGAAAAAACGGCGTGGGGGTCCCCCCAATATCCATACCAGACCCTTATCCGAGCACGCAGCCCAGCCGGTCAGGAAAGAGGATGGGGACGAGCGAGCGCCCCCCCCCCTCCTGAACCGTACCAGGCCGCATGCCCTCAACATTGGGGGTAGGTGCTTTGGGGCAGGGGGGGCAAAGCTCCCAAAGCACCGTGCCCCCATGTTGATGAGGACAAGGGCCCCTTCCCGACAACCCTGGCCATTGGTTGTCGGGGTCTGCGGGCGGGGGGCTTATCGGAATCTGGGAGCCCCCTTTAATAAGGGGGCCCCAGATCCTGGCCCCCCACCCTATGTGAGTGATTATAGGGTACATCGTACCATCATCATGCCCCAGGCGGTGATGTCATAAGGGGGCGGGGTCACCGGATGACATCACCTGGTGACCCCGCCCCATGCCTATATAAGTCGTTGCGCACCGCGCACACAACATTACAGCGGGAAAGCGCATCGCGTCAACATCGGAAGAAGAGCAGAGGGAAGAAGAGGACGGAGAAGACCGGGCAAGAGCTAGCAAAAGAGCGGGCAAAAGAGCAGAAGATAGCGGAGGAGCCCGGCAGAAGACACCGGACAGCGGGAGAAGAACTGAAGAGAGAGCAGAGAAGAGCCATAGAGGGGAGCAGAAATTGGAAGAGACCCCCGGAGCTGCCTAATAAATTACTTTAAAAACCTGCGCAGTGTAGTTTTTTTATTGACACTTTTTTTGGGAGGTGAATGGGTAGGGGTACGATGTACCCCATACTCATTCACATAGGGTGGGGGGCCGGGATCTGGGGGCCCCCTTATTAAAGGGGGCTCCCAAATTCCGATAAGCCCCCCGCCCGCAGACCCCGACAACAAACGGCCAGGGTTGTCGGGAAGGGGGCCTTGTCCTCATCAACATGGGGGCAAAGTGCTTTGGGGTGGGGGTCGCAGGGCGCACCCCCTGCCTCAAAGCACCTACCCCTCATGTTGAGGGCATGCGGCCTGGTACGGTTCAGGAGGGGGGGGCACTCTCTCGTCCCCACCCCCTTTCCTGACCGACCAGGCTGTGTGACCCCCACGCCGTTTTTTCGGCATAGTGGGTTTCCCTTAAAATCCATCCTAGACTGAAGGGCCTGGTATGCTCTTAGAGGGGGAACCCATGCCGGTTTTTTATCTAAAATTTGGCATGGAGTTCCTCCTCAAGATCATCAGAGCACAAGTCGCATGCCAAAGTCGGATCATGCAAGACGGCAATCCGAATTTGATCCGACTTCAGTGATATTCAACGGGCTGAAGTAGGATCAAAGTCGGACCAGTTAAGACGGCTCCCATAGGGAAACAATTTTTACATGTCATGCGACATGAGCTCCCAATGTCGGAGCGTTTGTTGTACCAGTGTGAACCCAGCCTAAGGCCCCTTTCACACTTATACGACTTGTTCCACGATTTCGGCCTGCATAATATACATGACAAGTCATTCTCCGTGATTTTCAATGACTACCATTCATATTGGCACGACTTTAAGTCGTGCCGACTTCAAAGTAGCTCCTGCACTACTTTTTTTCTGAAGTCGGATCAAAGTCGGATCCCGTATTAACAGATCCGACTTTGGCATGCGTCTTGGGTTCCTCCTTCATGAGCATACCAGGCCCTTCGGTCTGGTATGGATTTTAAGGGGAAAAAATGGTGTGGGGGTCCCCCCAAAATCCATACCAGACCCTTGTCCGAGCACGCAGCCCAGCAGGTCAGGAAAGGGGGTGGGGCGAGCGAGCGCCCCCCCTCCTGAACCGTACCAGGCCGCATGCCCTCAACATGAGTAGTGGGTGCTTTGGGGCAGGGAGGACCCTGCACACCCCCACCCCAAAGCACCTTGCCCCTATGTTGATGAGGACAAGAGCCCCTTCCCGTCAACTCTGGTCGTTGGTTTTCGGGGTCTGCGGGCGGGGGGGCTTATCAGAATCTGGGAGCCCCCAAAGCACCCACCCCCCATGTTGAGGGCATGCGGTCTGGTACGGTTCAGGAGGGGGAGGCGCTCGCTTGTCCCCACCCCCTTTCCTGACCTGCCGGGCTGCGTGCTCGGATAAGGGTCTGGTATGGATTTTGGGGGGTCCCCCACGGCTTTTTTTTTGGGTGTGGGGACCGAAGGGCCTGGTATGCTCATGAAGGGGGAACCCATGCCATTTTTTTTAAATTGCCGTGGAGTTCCCCCTAATTATTGGGGGATCAAAGTCGCGTCCCTGGTCATTGAAGTCGTACTTCAAGTCGTAGGGCAAAGTCGGATCCACAGTCGTATGACTGTCTTTTCAAAATCGCGTGACTTTGGAGTAGCACAAGTGTGAAAGGGGCCTTAGGCTGGGTTCACACTGATACAACACAACACGACTGTTGTACGACTATCATCCTACTTTGCCCTGCTAATCAGTCCTACATCGATAGGTCCTACTTCCATCTGACTTGCATGAACAAGATAAGATTGTGCTCTGACTTTGAGATAGTACGACTTGTCCTTTGACCAATCAAAACAATCCCAGAGTGACATAGATTCTTTTTACTGCTGCTGTTATCAATCACCATGTCGGATGTCACAAGTTGGATGGTTAGGACAAGGATCCTACTTTGATCCAACTTCCGTGATATTCCATGGGCTTAGGTAGGATCAAAGTCGGACCAAAGTAGTACAAGGAGCATCTTCAAAGTCGGAACAACTTGTGTTGGACCAGTTAAGACGGCTCTCATAGGGAACCATTTATTTTCACAAGTCATGCGGCATGAGCTCCCAATGTCGGAGCGTTTGTCGTACCAGTGTAAACCCAGCCTCAATCACACTGCACCCAGATCGCACGTGAATAGCACAGGAATGCACAGCATGCAAATCAAGGTGTGAACCGGCCCTTGCGCGATTTGGAATCGCGGGCAAAATTGCAGCAATTCTGCCTGCAATCCCAAACTGCTGCACAACGAGCTCTTGGGAGCCATTATCGCGCTTTTCAAATTTGCATGAAACACGTCACCTGAAAAGGAGCAGGAGCTTCTTTTTGGGTGACAGACTCACATAGGACAGCCCATTCAATTGAACAGGCTGGCCCTATGTGACACCCAATATTGTATGTAAATTTCTAAAAAAATTAAAATTGCAAACCAGAATGCGTGTTCCTGTTACGCGAAAGTGTGAACAGGGTCTCACTTTTTGGAATGTTTATTACTGTGAAAACTGAGCAGATGTTTTGGGGAATTTTTCATTAGGGACCCTAGCCAAGATCTCCTTGTACTCCAGTGATCTTACAGAAATAAAAAAGTTGATTTGTGCTTTTAAATAGAACCTGTAGGGAAATAAAAATGGTTGCCACAAGTGTGAGCCTGAGGGCTGTCACCCTGATCCTGACTTCACTATATAGTGATAGACTGACCTGAAATCAGCAGCCATCCGGTGATGTGTCAAATGTCTGAACTTCAACCTGCAGGTTTGTTCTAGGTTAGCAACTCACTGGGTAATAAAGCCAGGATCAGAATGACAGTACTGGGGCCTGCAGCTTTAAAGCAGAACTAAAGTCTATGAACAATGAACTGCTATGTAGCGTTTTCTGTTGGCAGAAGTGACATGCAAAGTCCCTTCTGCTGAAAAATATTTTCCTACTTTGTGTACACTGGCTGCACTAAGAATGGAGTTGGGTGCCGGTGTTCTGTCGATTTGTGACCCCTGTCGAAAAGTGCCCGTGCATGCGCAGAACAGTACGGCACTCCAGCTGATTTCCCGATCAGCTGGCATGACGTCACCATAGCGCATGCGCACATCGTAGGAGGCATTTTTCGAAGGGAGACACCATTTAAACAGGCATGATAGAGGGCTATGGAAACAGCGGAGGGACACCGTATTTGTCATATTGTGCCTTGCTGTTGCAGAGCAGGTTTGCTGTGCTGAATGGCGGTTTTTTTTGGGTGTAAGGGCGGGTTGCAACACACCCGCCCTGCAACAGCGAGGCACAATCTGACAACTACGGTGTCCCTCCACTCTTTGCATTGCTTTTAATTGTGGCCGTGAAATGGTATCTCCCGTTAAAAAAAGGCTCATATGATGTGCGCATGCGTTATTGTGACGTCACTTCAGCTGATCGGGAAATCAGCTGGAGTGCCCTTCTGTTCTGAGCATGCACGAGCAGTATTTGACAGAGTGCACAAATTGATAGAACACTGGGATGATAAAACTCCAGCACGCATGCACAGGGGTACATTATCTACAGCTGCTCAATGGCAGTGGCTGTGGGCATAGAGACACTTAAGGCTATGTTTACACTCTGTGCGCTTTCCCAACACGCACACAAATGCGCTGCCCTTTTGCAGACATGTGTCAGTGCCATTAATTCTTATTGGCTCCCCCACAAATCTGCTAATGCACACGGTTTTGCAAAAGGGTCAGGAAGTTCTTTTGTTTGTTTTCTGCGTGTAGGGCAGCCCATTGAAATGAATGGGCTGCCATACATGTCATGCAGTAAAATGTATGGAAAACGCTCCATCACACCTACGTGGTGTAAACAGCTCTTTATCCACTTGCCTACAGGGCACTTTCACCCCCTTCCTGCCCAAGCCATTGTTCAGCTTTCAGCGCTGTCACACTTTGAATGACAATTGCGCGGTCATGCAACACTGTACCCAAATATAATTTTTTCCCCACAAATAGAGCTTTCTTTTGGTAGTATTTGATCACCTCTGCGGTTTTTATTTTTTGCGCTATAAACAAAAATAGAGTGACAATTTTGAAAAAAATGCAATATTTTTTACTTTTTGCTATAATAAATATCCCCAAAAAGTATATATATAAAAAAAAATTCTTTCACAAATTAGGCCGATACGTATTCTTCAACATATTTTTGGTAAAAAAAAGAAAAATCGCAATAAGCGTATATTGATTGTTTGCGCAAAAGTTATAGCAGCTACAAAATAGGGGATAGATTTATAGCATTTTTATTATTTATTTTTACTAGTAATGGCGGCGATCAGCGATTTTTATGGTGACTGCGATATTGCGGCGGACACCCCTGAAGGGCGCACGCTGTGATCACGAGTCACTGAGACTCGGGTGATCACGGATCCGAGTAAGGGGCTGGTCCCGGCCCCTTACCACGTGATCAGCTGTCAGCCAATGACAGCTGATCACGTGATCAAAACAAAGCTCGGTAATCGGGTTTTTTTTCTCCTCGCGCTGACAGCGTGAGGAGAAAAAAAAGCCGATCACCGGCTGCTGAGTGAGGGACATCGGTCCCCAGTGGAAGAGGCAATTCTGCCTCATTAGTGGAATCAAGTACCCCCTGCCAGTGCCCACAGTGACCACCAGTGCCAATCAGTACCACCTATCAATGCCCATCAGTGGTGCCAGTCAGTGCCTCATCAGTGCCACCTAGCAGTGCTGCCTATCAATGTCACCTACCAGTGCTGATCAGTGCCCAAACTTTGCCACCCATCAGTGCCCATCACTGCCACCTATTAGTGCCCATCACTGCCACCTATCAGTGCCACCTATTAGTGCCAATTCTCAGTGCAAACCAGTGCCACCCATCAATGCCCTTCAGTGCCACCCATCAGTGCCACCTCTGTGTCACCTCTCAGTGCCCACCAGTGCCGCCTATCAGTGCCGCCTATCGGTGCCCATTAGTGCCGCCTATCGGTGCCCATCAGTGCAGCCTCAATGAAGGAGGAAGATTAACCGTTTGCAAAATTTTATAACAAAATATAAAACGGTTTTGTATTTATTTTTTTAAATTCTGTCTTTTTTATTTTTTTTAACAAAAAATAAAAACCGCAGAGGTGATCAAATACCATCAAAAGAAAGCTCTATTTGTGGGAAAAAATTTACAAAAATTTCATTTGGGTACAGTGTTGTACGACCGTGCAATTGTCAAAGAGTGAAAGCGCTGAAAGCTAAAAATTGGTCTGGGCAGGAAGGGGGTTTAAGTGCCCAGTAAGCAAGTGGTTAAAGAGCTATTAATTTCTAACTTATTTTTGGCTGATATTCTGTCTTAATTTCTGAAACAGTAAAAACGTAAATTATCCCTCTGCAGACTCGTTCCATGCAAGCTTTCCTACTTCTTCTTTTACACACAGGTAAATTTTATGGAAATGGATTACTTATTATTTGTTTATTTTACCCTTACAAAAAGCCTGCAGAACAATGACCTCTATTCTCTATGCCACTAAAGGCATATTTAGAAGACGCACCTTCCAAGTATGTAATTCATGGGAACAGAAAAACGCAGGTGCATTTGAATTAAACCAGAATTTTAAGCAAGCTGCTAATTGCAGTTAAAATATATAGGAGCTGACTTATAACGGTCTGTATTATACAACAACCCTTCCAGACTGCAGAACTAGATCCAGGACTTCCACAAATATATAGAAGCCGACTTATAACGGTCTGGTCCACTGCAGCATTGCAGAACACCCCCCCCGCCCCCAGCCTGTTGATTGGAAATTTAAGTGGCAGCAGCACTTGGGTGAGGTCATCATACCTCCCAACTTTTTGAGATGGGAATGAGGGACACCTATCAGCAAAAGTATGCAGGCATAGGACACACCCCCTGTCACGCCCCCTTAAAGGAGAATTGCACAAAAAAATAGGATTTTTTACTCACCGTAAAATCCTTTTCTCTGAGTCCATGGACCGACACAGCTTCTCTATTGACAAAGTGGGTTAATCAGGAGTGACTAGGCAGAAAAACTTGTAAAAAGTGTTGCATCACACCTTCTACAGTACCGCCCAGGGGGCAGACCCCCCGGGCATAACCTCTCAGTCTGCAGCTTCGCAGATCAGTTTGTCAAAAAGCAGTACAAACTTAAAAGGAGGGGTGGGTGCTGTGTCGGTCCATGGACTCAGAGAAAAGGATTTTACGGTGAGTAAAAAATCCTATTTACTCTTTCGTCCATGGACCGACACAGCTTCTCTATTGACAAAGTGGGACGTCCCAAAGCAGTGTCAGAGAAAAAACAAACAGTGAGTCTGACTTCCGGAACCGGGAAGTAGCAGATAGGTATACTCTCAAAGCTCGGACAACGTCCAAGGAATGCAACGCCGACTCCTTAGGATTCGACGGCTGAGGACACAAGGATGGAAGTACAATGTCTTCATTGAGATAAAAAGCCGAAACGACTTTTGAAAGGAAGGCTGCGGCCGCAGCACCACCTTATCCTTGTGGAAAATCAAATAGGGAGCCTTGCAGGACAAGGCTGCCAGCTCAGAGACTCGTCTAACTGACGTAACAGCCACCAAAAAGATCACTTTCTGAGAAAGTGTCAACAGGGGAATATCTCTAATATTCTCAAACGGTGCCTTCTGAAGCACCGAGAGGACCAGGTTCAAGTCCCACGGAAGTAACGGGGGACGGACCGGAGGGGCCACATGTCGAACCCCCTGCACAAATGTACTCACGAGAGAGTGAGCCGCCAGGGGTCGCTGAAAAAAGACAGCCAGGGCAGATATCTGTCCCTTAATCGTACTTAGGGCAAGCCTTTGGTCCACCCCATGCTGTAAAACCAGCAGGATTCTGGAAACCAAATAAGTACGCAGATGCCATTTAATTTCCTCACACATGGAGATGTGGGCCTTCCAAGTGCGGTGATAAACCTTCCTAGAGGACGGTTTCCGAGCACTTCTCATAGTAGAGATTACTGAATCTGACAGGCCCCGGTCTCTCAGTACCTGGTTCTCAATAGCCATGCCGTTAAAGCCAGTGACCGTAAAGCAGGATGGAGTATGGGACCTTGCGATAGCCGGTCCTTCCGTAGTGGTAGGCGTCAGGGGACGTCTGCTACCAGACGTACTAGTTCGGCGTACCAAGGACGCTGAGACCAATCTGGAGCGATTAGGATCATTGGAATTCCCTCTGCCTCCACTCTGCGGAGCAGAAGAGGAAGAAGCCTTAAGGGAGGGAAGGCATAGATTAGCCAATACTGACCCCACGATGCTACCAACGCGTCCGTTGCGTCTGCCCATGGGTCTCTTGACAGGGCCACAAATCTCAATACCTTCCGATTGAGTGGGGAAGCCAGAAGATCTACGTCTGGTGTGCCCCATCTTTGGCAGAGGAGTTGGAACACCTCCGGGTGTAAGGACCATTCTCCCTGGTCCAGCATCTGGCGGCTCAGGTAGTCCGCCTGCCAGTTTTCCACGCCCAGAATGTACACGGCCGATAGTGCGGGTACGCTCTTCTCTGCCTACTTCAGGATGCGAGCAACCTCCGATGCTGCAGCTGAGCTTCTTGTTTCTCCTTGATGATTGACATATGCCACCGCTGTGGCGTTGTCTGACTGGATCCTGACTGGACGCCCTCGCAGCCTCTGAGACCATTTGAAGAGGCACAGCTTGATTGCCCGGATCTCCAGGACATTGATTGGCAGGTGGGCTTCCTCTGGGGTCAAGCGACCTTGCGCCCACTGGACACCCCAGACTCCCCCCCCCCAACCTGTAAGGCTGGCGTCCGTCGTGATCACTATCCAGTAAACCGGAAGAAATGACTTCCCGGCCATTAGAGCCGGTGCTGTCAGCCACCATACCAGGGATCTCCTGACTAGGGATGAGCTCGGTGTTCGAGTCGAACATACGTTCGACTCGAACATCGGCTGTTCGATCGTTCGACGAAGATCGAACGATTTGGGCCGTTCGCGCCAAATTCGAGTGACGCGAACGGCCCACAATGCACTACGCCATCGCAGTGTCATCCAGGCGCTGTGATTGGCCAAGCATGCACTGTGACCACGCATGCTTGGCCAATCACAGCGCCGGCAGCGAGGAGAGCAATGATTGGCCACAGGCAGGATGCCTGTGGCCAATTATTGCTGAGGGTGTTTAGTACACGCCCCACACTATAAAAGGCCGCCAGCACGGCGGCCTAGTGTAGTGTGTTCCGGAGCAGGGAAAGAGAAGCATAGGCAGGGACAGTGACATTTATTTTTTTCTTGCTTAACCTGGATTCCTTTAGTTTAGGGAAAGAGAAGGATAGGTAGGGAGAGTGTCAGTGTGTTTTACTGTGCGAATCCTTGTTTCTAGGGACAGGGAAGGACAGTGAGGGAATTCTCCTTGTGCTATAGTGTGCTTTAAAAAAACATTTTTTCTAGGGACAGAAAACTATAGGTAGGGAGAGTGTCAGTGTGTTTTACTGTGCGAATCCTTGTTTCTAGGGACAGGGAAGGACAGTGAGGGAATTCTCCTTGTGCTATAGTGTGCTTTAAAAAAACATTTTTTCTAGGGACAGAAAACTATAGGTAGGGAGAGTGTCAGTGTGTTTTACTGTGCGAATCCTTGTTTCTAGGGACAGGGAAGGACAGTGAGGGAATTCTCCTTGTGCTATAGTGTGCTTTAAAAAAACATTTTTTCTAGGGACAGAAAACTATAGGTAGGGAGAGTGTCAGTTTCTTTCACTGTGATAATCCTTGTTTCTAGGGACAAAGAAGGAAAGTGAGTGAAATTCTCCTTGTGCTATAGTGTGCTTTAAAAAAACATTTTTTCTAGGGACAGAAAACTATAGGTAGGGAGAGTGTCAGTGTCTTTTACTGTGCGAATCCTTGTTTCTAGGGACAGGGAAGGACAGTGAGGGAATTCTCCTTGTGCTATAGTGTGCTTTAAAAAAACATTTTTTCTAGGGACAGAAAACTATAGGTAGGGAGAGTGTCAGTGTGTTTTACTGTGCGAATCCTTGTTTCTAGGGACAGGGAAGGACAGTGAGGGAATTCTCCTTGTGCTATAGTGTGCTTTAAAAAAACATTTTTTCTAGGGACAGAAAACTATAGGTAGGGAGAGTGTCAGTGTGTTTTACTGTGCGAATCCTTGTTTCTAGGGACAGGGAAGGACAGTGAGGGAATTCTCCTTGTGCTATAGTGTGCTTTAAAAAAACATTTTTTCTAGGGACAGAAAACTATAGGTAGGGAGAGTGTCAGTGTGTTTTACTGTGCGAATCCTTGTTTCTAGGGACAGGGAAGGACAGTGAGGGAATTCTCCTTGTGCTATAGTGTGCTAAAGCATTCCTCATCAACCATCTTTGAAATACTTGTTTTTTTGGACAGTCAGGGAAATTGTCGTTGTGCTATTCTGTGCAAAAGCAATCATCCTCAACCATATTTAGAAATCCTTAAGTAAAGGGACAGAGAAGGACACCTGAAGGTAGCCCTTATTGCTTTTTTCCCATCTCCCTGCAGGCCATCTATTAGAATGTCTGGAAGGCAAACAAGGAGAGGCAGACAGTCAGGAGGCAATAAAAGAGGGCAAGCAGGCTCTGTGTCTGGGGGCAACAGTGCTGGTCGTGGACGCGGTGCATTGTCATCAGCACATGGCCATGGGACACGCTTGTCCTTCTTTTCGGCAGCTGGACATGTTGAGCCACATCATGCCGAAGACTTGGTAGAGTGGATGACCAAGCCCTCCTCCTCCTCCTCCTCATCCTCTCTCACCCAGGCTCAGGGTACTGGCAAAGCAGCTGCCAAAGCGTCCTCTTCCCTGGTATCAATGTCAGACTCATCATCAGTCACTCCTTCCCTAGACCCACCATGTCCTCCTCCTGAGGAGTCCCCCGAACTGTTTGAGCACAGTGTTGGGTACATGCTCCAGGAGGATGCCCAGCGTTTCGAAGGGTCTGATGATGAAACCCAGCTACAGGAAGGCAGTAGCGTGAGAGCAGACAGAGGGGATGCTCAAGAAGGACACCAATCTGGCAGTCATGTTCCAGCAGCTGCAGCATACTGCCAGATTGGCTCCAGTGATGAGGAGGGAGGGGATGATGAGGTCACTGACTCCACGTGGGTGCCTAATAGGAGAGAGGAGGAGGAGGAGGATGAGGAGGAGGCACATCTCCAACGAGGCAGGATGCCCTTTGGTGGCCAGCGTAAGGGCAGTACACCGACGGAATCACACCGCAGAGCTCCGCCTGTGCAGGGCGCTGCCTCTGCCCGTCATTCAAAAAGTTCTTTGGTGTGGGCCTTTTTTGAGGCTAGTGCATCAGATCGCACAGCTGCTGTTTGCAACATATGTCTCAAGCGTATATCGCGTGGCCAAAACATCAGCCGCTTGGGTACCACATGCCTGACCAGACATATGTTGACCTGCCATGCAGCTCGTTGGCAAGCCTACCTCAAAGACCCACACCAAAGAACAAAGCGGACCTCTCCTTGCACCGCATCAGCTGGGATCTCCAACCCCACTATAACTTCAGTCCTCTCTGAAACATGCACTGAGAGGAATGAAGGTGTAGAATTAGGTGTGTCACAGCCAAGTACTTGCGGCCACTCTGCTAGCAGTACACCGACGTCCGATTCTAGCAGGCAAATTTCCCTGCCCCAGCTGCTGGACCGTCGAAAGAAGTTCACTCCCAGCCATCCACATGCCCAGCGGTTGAATGCTAGCTTGGCTAAATTGCTAGCGCTTCAACTGCTGCCTTTTCAGTTGGTAGACTCGGCCCCCTTCCGTGAGTTTGTGCAATGTGCGGTTCCTCAGTGGCAGGTTCCCAAACGCCACTTTTTCTCACGGAAGGCTATTCCGGCTCTCTACCGGCATGTGGAAGGCAATGTCTTGGCCTCGCTGGACAGGGCGGTCAGCGGTAAGGTGCATATTACCGCTGACTCATGGTCCAGCAGGCATGGACAGGGACGTTACCTTTCTTTCACGGCCCATTGGGTCACTCTTTTGGCAGCTGGGAAGGATGCAGGACAAGGTTCAGTAGTGTTGGAGGTTGTTCCACCGCCACGCCTCCAAAATGCTACTACTGGTTGTGACACACCTCTCTCCTCCACCCCCTCCTCTTCTTCTTCCTCCATGGCCTCTTCCTGTGGTTTGTCCTCTATATAGATCAGACCAAAATGAGGGACAAATGAGGAGGAATGAGGGACATTGCTCCAAATCAGGGACAGTCTTTTAAAATCAGGGACAGTTGGGAGATATGGGTCATCACTCTGGTCACCGCTCTCTCCTATCAGCATGTTACCAGTCAGCACAGGCAAGTCTAGAGTGGAAGGATTTACCCCCTTCCTGACTAGGCCATTTTTTGCGATACAGCACTGCATCGTTTTAACTGACAATTGCGCGGTTGTGTGACGTTGTACCCAAATAAAATTGTTGTCCTTTTTTTCCCACAAATAGTGCTTTCTTTTGGTGGTATTTGAGCACCTCTTTATTTTTTGCGCTATTAACAAAAAGTATTCATCAGTTTAGGCCGATATGTATTCTGTTACATATTTTTGGTAAAAAAAAAAATAATAATAATGAAAATGCCATAAATCTATCCCCTATTTTGTAGACGCGGTAACTTTTGCGCAATAAATGTATATTGATTGGTTTGCACAAAAGTTATAGCGTCTACAAAATAGGGGATAGATTTATGGCATTTTTATTACTTTTTTTTTACTAGTAATGGCGGCGGTCAGTGATTTTTAGCAGGACCGCGACATTGCGGCGGACACATCGGACTCCTAACTGACATTTTTGACACTTTTTGGGAACCAGTGACATTATTACAGTAATCAGTGCTAAAAATATGCACTGTTTTACACTAATGACACTGGAAGTGAAGGGGTTAACATAGGGGCGATCCAGGGGTTAAATGTGTTCCCTGTTTGTGTTTTCTAACTGTATGGGAGACTGTATGACTGGGGAAACACACAGATCTGTTTTCCAGCTTAGCAGAAAGACAGGATCTGTGTGATCTCCCCTGTCAGAACAGAGATCAGCCTTGTTTACACAACCAGATCCCTGTTCTGTCCCTGCTGGGAACGATCGCGGGTGGCTGCCGCACCCCCTGATTGGCTCCCCCGCTGGCCAATGGGAGCGTGTACACGCCCACAAAAGCGAGTTCCCTGAGCCGACGTACACCTACGGCGATTTGCTGGATCGTGCCATCTTGCCGCAGTACAATGACGGGTGGCTGGTCGGCAAGCGGTTAAAGTCAGAATCAATCAACTTACTGTACTTTCCCATTAATCCATGTTCTACATCACAGGTGGCAAACACAAGGCCCGCGGGCCGAATCCAGCCCGCCAGGCCTTCTCATGTGGCCCGCGCAGCGGCATGCCTTTTGTTCTCACAGCCACTTTCTGCTGTCACAAACAGGTCTCCTTGGCAACCGGAGTAAACACTTCCTTCGCTCTCCTCCTCAGTCTCCCCAGCGGCGCCGGCTGTGTGTGTAGCTGAGCGCATGCGCTGTTGATCAGGTGTCCTGTCGAGATGGGTCCCCGTTGGATAATGCCCAGGCAGGACTGCGCAGGCGCAGCGCTTGCGCAAATGGAGCCGCCAAAAATCTCAGAGGATGAACAGCGGGACCCATCTCGTCAGAACACCGGCATAGCCTGTCATTGGCAGAAGGAACTTACGGCTCTGGCGGCCGGGCTGTGTGTTCCAATCTACATCCAGCGGCTGCATCTTGAGGGAGGGGTTTTGAGGACATCTAACACCAGGTAGAAGAAAGTACAGATGTGAGGTTTGCTTTGGGAGGTGGGGGGACTGTGGAGGTGTGTAGGAAGATGTGTTTAGAGGTGGGGGATGGGGGCAGAGTGCTGGGTGCAGGGGTCAGAACCCAGAAGGAGGGGTGGAAGTGAGATGTTGCACATTGGGCACAGCGCACCCCTAAGCTCTGCCCTCTGTAGGTCGTGCACCCCTGAACCCTGCCCTCTGTACGTTGTGCACCACTGAACCCTGCCCTCTGTACGTAGCGCACCCCTAATCTCTGCCCTCTGTACGTAGCGCATCCCTGAATCTCTGCCCTCTGTACGTAGCGCACCCCTGAATCTCTGCCCTCTGTACGTAGCACACCACTCACTTCCTGCTCTCTGTACGTAGCACACCACTCACTCCCTGCCCTCTGTACGTAGCGCACCCCTGAATTTCTGCACTTTGTACATAGCGTACCCCTGAATTCCTGGATTCTGTACATAGCGCACTGCTGAACCCTGCACTCTGTACGTAGCATAATCCTGACGTAATCCTGAACTCTGCACTCTGTATGTAGTGCGACCCAGATACAACTGGCGCTTTGAGGGCAAACACACTGCTGATGCGGCCCTCGACGAAATTGAGTTTGACACCCCTGTTCTACATCATCCTTTGTAACTGGATTGAGCAGGCTTCTCACATTGCCTCTTGCTGTTTCATCTCCCACATATTCTTCAGTGGTTGTCAGTATGGCTGAGGTGGACTCTGAGTGAGGGTTATTCATGTAGCAGTAGAAGAAGCTTTTATTTATGCAAGGTTAGTTTCACCCATTCAGTATATGAGCAGTGGCGGCTGGTGCTCAAAATTTTTGGGGGGGCGCAAACAAACTGAAAAAAATAAAATATCAAACGCAGCCACTGTGCCCATCAAACGCAGCCACTGTGCCCATCAAACGCAGCCACTGTGCCCATCAAACGCTGCCAGTGTGCCCATTAATTGCTGCTACTGTGCCCATCAACTGCCGCCACTGTGCCCATCAAATGCTGCCAGTGTGCATCCCCCGCCCCACTTACCTGTATCGGTGGGGCAGCGGGTCACGGCGGCGGTGTCCTCCACGCACCTCGATGTCTTCTCCCGTCCTCTCTTCCTGTCCTCTGCTATGATTGGACGCCTGATAGGCGTCCAATCACAGCGCCTGTCGTTTCAGCCAATCAGGTGACAAGTAACAGACCCGAGCACCTGATTGGCGAAGAGGCGGTTCAGTGTTAGGAAAGCGAACATTCATTCGCTTTCCTGACACACAGCTGAGTGAACTGCGAGCGCCCAGCATGGCGCTCACTGTTCACCTTTTTGACGCCCATTAGAGCCTACGGCTCTAATCAGGTGCTTCAAAAAAATACCCCGCCGCTGTAATTCAGGCTCCCGACACCCGAAAAGGGGCGGGGTGCCTGAATAGGGGGTGGCAGCGGCAGCCATAGATAGATTCATGCTATGCATGAATCTATCTATTGGTGATAGAGGGGTGGCAGGAGAGAGGGGATGGCATCCGTGCGCCCCTTATGGACGCACCACCACTGAATGCAAGCATATTTTTAGCACTACACTCCTTATTTACATATGGTTTGTGCCTGGTATCTGGGGTATAGTGCACAGCTGCGGTTTTGTTTTAGTTTCTAAGAGCGGATACAATTTTTACAGACATCTCAAGTCTCCCACATTTCAGGAGTGGCTCCCGGACACCTGCGAGTGCCTTGCAATATCCCCAAAGGGCCGATCCTGAGCGGGTGTACAGAGTGGGGGCGGTGTCAGGCCGTCTGCTGTGGTGAAATGTTCCGATTCTGGTTGGTTCCTCTGCCTTCAATCCACACCCCTCCTCTCTCATTGACTGGAGAAGCTCTGAATTTTTGGTGCGGAGAGAGGAGAGGAGCTGGAGGGAGGATGTGAAATGTCAGCACAGCACTGACAACTGGTACAGACTGGACAGTGAGCTGTCACAGGGCTGAGCAAGCGAGGGAGGGAGGAGGAGAGTGTCACCCTAGGAGCCTAGACATTGCCGCTGTTCAGATAAGACACTCCGTCCCCATAGGCCCCTTTCACACGGGCAGACCGTATGTCTTCTTTTTCATCCATCCGTTTACGGATGAAAAAAGGGACATACATGTATCCCTATGGGATAGTGGGTGACAGCGGATGAATATCCGCTAAAATCCGACCTCATCCGTGTCCGCTATGCTCCATTTCTGCAGACGGAGGAAAATCCTATTTTTCCATCCGTCTGCAGAGCGGATCGGATGAACACGGACAGGCGGTCCGTGTTCATCCGATCCCCCCCATAGAGGAGTGTGCAGGGACCGCCCTGTCATCTGCCGGCTCAGCGGGGATCAACGGAGCGATCCCTGCTGAGCAAGCGGATCCGCCTGTGTGAAAGAGCCTTTAGGCCCCTTTCACACGAACAAACCGTCTATCCGTTTTTCTTCCATCCATCAATGCTTTCCTATGGGCAAACGGATGACCATCCGTTAACCTTCGCTTCCGATTTTATCTGTTTTTATTTGTTTTCAATATTTTTATTGACTTTTATCGTGATGTACAAACAGAAGATAATTCTAAAAAAAAAAAGACGTATATTCGGACATTGTCGAGAAAATTGCATAGCTAAATTCTTATGTAACAACTATATAATAATCAGGAAAAAAACAATTCAACACTATGAAATGCTAGGCCTTAAGCCAAGGGTGTCACCCCACTCTCCCTGTCACTCCATATGGGAGCAAACTGTGACGGGGGCAGGATAACAACACCCAGCCTCAGGTTAAATTGTTTGACATTATAAATTTGGTTTATCGTTTTTTTTTTTTTAATCTACAAGGCTACGTCGAGATCCGTGAAAACAGATTTTAACTGACTTTAAAGTGGTTGTACACCCTGTACAACCACTTTTACCTACAGGTAAGCCTTTAGGAGATATTTACAATAAAGCCGTGCGCCGATGTCTACAGCGCATGCACACTTTAGAAAGGGCAGATCGTGCATGCGCGGGAGTGACATCACGCGACTCCGGCCAGTCACAGAGCCGGAGTTCGCGGCCCCGGAAGGAAGAGGGGTGAAGATGAACGCTCGCTGCCAGTGGGGACAGCGGTGACATCGCAGGCTTCGGTTTCAGGTAAGTGACGCATAATAGGCGATGCATAGTAGCCCATTATGCTTTATCTTTGCAGGGAAATAAAGAAAAAGTAAAACCCATCAGGGTTTACTTCCTTTTTAACGGACAATGTCCGTCAACATCTGATCAGTTAAGATCCGTTTTGAAGAAATCATTTTTTTTGGTTTATCTGTGAACTCAACCTATGACCCTGGCAGTAGTTGGATAACAGGAAGTACAGTGGAACCTCGGTTTACAAGTAATGCGGTTAGCGAGCATTTTGAAAGACGAGCAACTTTTTTTTTAAATCCTGACTTGGTTTGCGAGTGTTGTCTCGCAAAAAGAGCAGGAGTCAAGCTAATGGGGTGTGCAGTACCGCATTTGGCCAGAGGTGTGGGGGTGCCGGTGACAGTCGGAACGGTTTGGAGCCGCTCGGAAATACTCGGAAATACTCCGTTCCCAGGCGTTTCCGAGCTGCCCTCGAGTATTTCCGAGGCTCTCCGGCGCCCCCCCACCTCTGGCCACATGAAGTATTGCATGCCATAGAAGTCAATGCGGAAAAAATTATCTTCGTTTTCATTGACTTCTATGGGGAAACTTGCTTTGATATCCAAGTGCTTTGGATTACAAGCATTCTCCTGGAATGGATTATGCTCGTAATCCAAGGTTCCACTGTAGATTGGAAGAACCACGGCCAGAGATGTCTCCCAGGAGCAGCTCCTAGTCACAATCTGCTTTTTCTTGCTCTCCTTTCTCCACACATAGGCAAATATGACAAAAAATTTCACGCTGTCCCAAAAATTGTTGGAATCGATCGCACAACACAGATGGTACACATAAGGACAAGGACAAAGGAAGAACACAGCAAGGACAAGTCACTCACTGAAAACTGCAATGCAGCATAGGAGGAGCAATGCCTACTGGGTAATGCCATCAAAGACACAGAAACGGCTGTAAAGGGATCGAAACGGATGCAAAAACTGATGTAAACGGGTAAATTAACGGATGTTAACATAATGGAAGACGGATGAAAACGGAAGACGGATGAAGCAACAGATAAGAACTGATACATTTTTAACGTGGCTAAACTGATGGTGCCCGTGTGAATGAGGCCTTAGGGTCCATGGATAAGGGAGGAGGAGAGTGTCACCCTAGGAGGTGTTTAAACCGAGAGTGCCCGTTACACTCTCTTTCACGCTGCCCAAAGCCAGCACTAACAATCCCCCCCCCCCCACCACACACACAGGAGAGTAGAGAGGCCTTGAGCTGCCCCTCTTTCTCTAATCCATACCCCTCTGTGTCTGCCCATACTCCTCAGAAAAGGAAAGTTGGGGCCGGAAATTTGAAGTCCAGCAGCCTCAGATACATCTGGATGATAGAAGCTGACTGCCAAGGGGTAAGTGAGCTCGCCATCCATCTCTGTCTGTGACTGAAGTCTCCCCCCTTCTCTCTCCTGCCTCTAAATGAGTACACTAAGGTAAATCAGGGTTCTCAGAGCACCCCTTACATCAGAGTTCCCCTTTACACCAGAGGCCCCAGTGCTCCCCCTTACATCAGAATTCTCAGTGCTCCCCCTTACATCAGAATTCTCAGTGCTCCCCCTTACATCAGGGTTGCCAGAGCATCCCTTATGTTAGAGTCCCCCCTTACAGTAAGGGGGAACTCTGCGGACTCTGATGTAAAGGGGGAACTCTGCGGACTCTGATGTAAAGGGGGAACTCTGCGGACTCTGATGTAAAGGGGGAACTCTGCGGACTCTGATGTAAAGGGGGAACTCTGCGGACTCTGATGTAAAGGGGGAACTCTGCGGACTCTGATGTAAAGGGGGAACTCTGCGGACTCTGATGTAAAGGGGGAACTCTGCGGACTCTGATGTAAAGGGGGAACTCTGTGGACTCTGATGTAAATGGGGAACTCTTTTGATTAACTTCATATGATTAGAAATGTATTTCATTGCAAAATATATGTATAGTTTATACTATAAAAAAATTAAAATTAAATAGCTGCGTGCCGTTAAAGTGTTTGGGTTTGACTTGAAGAAAAAGTGGCAACCCTTGTTGGCGTGTGACTGTAGTCAATAAAACATACACAGGCGCTGTGGGAAACCAGTCAGCGCTGGAAGAAGCCAGCTGAAGCAAGGAATTCGGTAAAGCTGGGTACACACAGATCACAATTCTGTTTAGCAGGGATCGGCCAGATTTTGATCTCTGTGTAGCCCTCCGTTAGACAAAAGCCAATCATTAGACCACCTTAGTATATTCATGCCATCCCACATACCGACTCCTACCACCATGACCACATCAAATCACTGTAGTGGTCAAGGTGGTAGGAGAGTGTTACTTTAATATCTCTCAGCAGAAGTAAACCTGTGTATACTGATTTCATTTGATCATCCTCTAGTTGTGTTAAATTGGTGGGGGGCGAGGGACGGCACAAATCGCCGCACCACCTCCCTGAAATGAGTTTTTGTAGGTTGGGATGTCTGTTTTTACACTGTATTGCACAAGTTGGGGACGGGTATACAAGCAGTTTAGAAAGGAGGCACCAGCAGATCAGTCGCATGGATCAAAGGATCTTGCTGGAGCAGGGAGTCAGGTAAATCATACAGCCTCATCTGCAACCCCCCTAGACCAGTGATGGTGAACCTTGGCACCCCAGATGTTTTGTAACTGCATCTCCCATGATGCTCAACTACACTGCAGAGGGCATGAGCATCATAGTAAATGTAGTTCCAAAACACCTGGGGTGCCAAGGTTCGCCATCACTGCCCTAGACCTTACCAGCATTTAACCCTTGCAGTGTGGGGAGCTGAGCTGGAACATAAGGCTCTTTCACATTTACGGTGGAAGGGCTGTGCCCAATGAAGAATCACGTGCATTCAAATCGCTTTTCAGAGGGCATTTACCCTATAATTTCACACTACTGCTCTGCAATCACATGCGTCTAACTCAATGGGCGAGTATGTAAGATGGTGAGGCTTGTCAAACCCTGTGCGCCGAGTTAAAAATGCTGCAAAGCAAAGTGTCATGGTCGCAGCATGTATACACCCCTCGTCTGGCTGGTCTTTTACGGTTCGAGTGGGCGGCTGGGGTGTTTTTACCAACCCCTGACTTTCCGCCTGAAAGAGACCGTACACTAGTTATGGAGGAGCAGTGTTCTCACCCAAGGGCAGGAAGTGTGTTAGAACTACAGAACACCTCCTCCTCTCTATTTCTCTATAGCATAGGGGAAGGTGTTCTGTAGTCTACAGCGAGCTTGGGGGAACAATGCTAAGAGTTAACAGTGCAGCAGAGGCAGGCAGCACAGGGAGGTATCAGGTAACAAGATTTCTGGCAAGATTAACAGGGATTTTACTTTTAATTTATCAAACAGATATAACAAAACACTTTCAATAATATAATAACAATTTTAATAGTAGAGTAACAAACTAAAAGGAGCAAAACATTTTTTATCTTTAGGGTCTACACACACGTTAAAGTGGTTGTAAACCTCAGACATGGGATATGCTTTGTTCATATTTTATTTCTGAGGTTTACAACCACTTTAACATGTATGTAGACCCTAAAAATAAAATTTTTTTTTTGCTCCTTTTAGTTTATTACTCTACTAATAAATAGTTTTCCTGACAACAAGAGAAAATAAAGTGACAGGGGAGGGACCTCTAGCTGATTAACAGCCTCGGCTCTGTTCTTGTGTGGAGGGAAGTGTCCCTTCCGTCCAATCAGCTCTCAGAGCTCTTCTCACTGAGCTCTGCAGAGTGTAACTTTAACTCTCCACCCCCTTTTTTTCTGACAGCTCAGATAAGCTTTATAAATTCTGGACTTGGAATGGATGTAGAGAAGAGAAGACTAAACAGGTACAACCTATGAAGGAGGATTTGTTTAATCTCTGTGTATCACCTGAGGCCAGTAACTTGGGTATATGTGTTTACAACCACTTTAGATAAACTTGTGCTTTGTCTGCACACACATTTCCACCATACAAATCCAATCTTTTCTACACTAATCTGGCCCTAGTTCAAACGTCTGGTCTAGGGACTGATTTATTATACGGGACAGTGAATGATGTCAAGGCATTTGTACAGAGCTTATTAGCCCAATTGTGTTGTGCTGCCAGCAAATGAAAAGTGAAAAAATGTAATAAAAACACAAAATTCATGAGAATCCACATAATTCATATAGACATTCAAGTAAGCAACTTAATTAAAAGTCCCAAATAATTGAAAAGTGCCAAGTGCAAAAAGTCTATAGTCCAAAGAAATGATTTGTGTAAATATAACGACCCAAATGTTCACCACTTGTGTGCACCCTACAGTCGCAAACTGCTTACCAGATCCTCAAACCTCAAAAGGAGATCTGGCTACGCTTTAGGGGAGAAAACCCAAATAGATGGATGGGTGATGGCTTCCTAGTATGTCACACGGAGTTCATCTCACCAACCAGGGCAACCCCCCATGTAGCACGCCAGCTCATAGTAAGCAAGTGGAAGAAGCTCTCTTATAGTGCAGTATTTAAAATCAGCTTTTATTAAAATAAGAAGTATACTCCCAAGTATAAAAGGTGTACCAGCATTTCAATAACATTATTACTCAATTAGCGCCTCAGTGGACATGATTACACCCCCTGCTGTAGCTCCGCCCGACGTGTTTCATCCTAGTAGACGTCATCACTGGGGCATATTCTGTTGCCCCAGTGACAACGTCTCATAGAATGAAATGCTGGCTGAGCTACAGCAGTGACGTCATCACGCCCACAGAGGTACTGATCGAGTAATATTGTTATTGAAATGCCGTTACACCTACTGTATCATCCCTAAAGTATAGCCAGACCTTCTTCTTTTGAGGTCAGAGGATCTGGTGAGCAGTTTGTGACTGTGGGTGCACATGAATGGTGAAGAATCCATCACTTGTGGGGACATATGGGCTGCTGTATTAACACATATCATTTCTTCAGTCTATTGACTTTTGGCACATAGCACTTAATTATTAGGGACTTTTAATTAAGTTGCTTTCTTCAACACTTATCTGAATTTTTGTGGATCTTTCATGAATTTTGTGTTTTCATTATTTATTTAATCTTATTTGTTATGCACTTGCACGGTTTATTTATTAGGGAACACCTATATAAATTATGTGAATGTCTCATGAATTTTGTGCTTTCATTATTTATTGACTGTTTTTTTTTATGCACTTGCACTTTTCATTTGCTGGCACAACTATGCCGCGTACACACGACCATTTTTCTTGTTGGAAAAACTGTAATTTTTTCACTTGGACGACAAGCCGGTCCTCGTTTTTCCCGTCGGGTTTCACGGCGGTGTTTTCACCGCCGAGAAACTCGGTCGTGTGTACGCGGCATTAGGTTAATTTCTGTTTTATATTGTGTGGATATTTAGTGAGTGCAGCTGCCTCTGAAAATTTAGACCTTTATATATGTATTGGTGACACTTTAGCACAACTACTTTTGGTTATTTGTACAGAGCGGCATGTTTGCTGGAGCTACATATATAAATGGCTAACATTAAAAGTAAAAACAATAATATATCTAACAATAGTAAATAAGCAAAAATTAAAAAAATCAAAAAAAAATTATACCTTGTATTATCTTGCAAAAATGCTACTAACTAATCCAAAATATTATATAAAATACAAAAATCTTTAGTAATGTAACAGACAAATCACAAACATTTACAAAAGCCTTTTGTCCTGGCTGTTGTATTATAAAAAAACTGATGGGCTGGAAAGAGATAGCAGTTATAGTTGAAAACATACATGTCACCATTTATGTAATGTGAAATCCTAGACAGGTTCATATGAGAACAATAAGAATAATAATCTGTCTATTGAAAATCCCTCCCGCTATGTATTGATAATGGGGAAAAGCTAGACATACCTTGACAGTACAATCTGTGATGTAGACAGCGGTGCAGTCTCGGAGTTGTTTGTTCATGTAAGCTGTGACTATTTGGGAAAAAAAACTACAACACCCTCCACTTCTGTGCCAGCACAGACTCCAATACAGTATGCAAGTTTGCTGGGGGAAGGGTGTTGTCTTAAAGCTGTACAAAGTTACTATAGTGGAAACAATTATTAGAACAAACATAATAAATGTAAAGCTATGAAAATTACTTTACCAAAGCGGGCAGGTTTATACTTTTTATGACTATATGGCTTTGTTCACATGGCTGTAAAAAAAAAAATATATATATATATATATTTTTTAAAATCATATACATGTATTTTTAACCTCTTCCTGCCGGCCATATGCATATATACGACCTCTCAATGGATGAGCTTTAAGGCCGAGAGACTGCATATATGCAGTCCTATGTAAACATCTTTCTGTGCTGAGAGCGCATGCCCTGCACCCGGAAAGCTCCCGATGCATACTTGCGAGCGGGAGCTTTTCTGATCATATGAACCGCTGTGACAGGCAATCACAGAGGTCTTGTAATTGGAATGCCCACCTCCACCTCCTGGCAATTAGGACCTCTTAAAGAGCTGGGAGGTGGCAGCGGTTTATTACAGATCTGAACACAGCTGTTTTGTTTTCAATGGGGCCATTCATACAGGTGCGTAAATATGCACTGCGTTCAGATCCATTAGGGCCCTTTCAGCTGTGCGGATCCCGTGAAGATCCGATTTTAAACATCCGCTTTCTCAGCGGGGATCGCTCTGTTGATGCCCGCTGAGCAGGCGGATGACTAGCCCGTCTCTGCACACAGTCAGATCTCCGCTCTCCTCTATGGGGGGGATCGGATGAACACGGACCGTCATGTTCATCCGATCCGATGACAGATGGAAAAATAGGATTTTCCTCAGTCTTCAGAAACGGACCATAGCGGAGACTGATGAGATCGGATGTCAGCGGATTTTCATCCGCTGACATCCGCCATCCCATAGGGATACATGTATGTCCGTATTTCATCTGAAAACGGATGGATGAAAACGGACATACGGTCCGCAGGTGTGAAAGGGCCCTAACACAGTATTCAAAAAACTGCATCTAAGAACATGTGCTTACACCTGTATATGTGTTTAAGTGCGTAAAGAAGACCAAAACAAAGGGAGAAAAATAAACAAACAATCATTGTTGTAGCGAGGTCCCAGGCCTCTTTTAGTCTAATGAGAACCTCCAGAGCCTGGGACAGCAGACATCCTTCTGTATAGAGTGGGTTGCAAGCAGGGCTGGCCAAAGACATTGTGCTGCCTGGGCCCAAGAATGAAATGCTGCCCCCCCCAAAAAAAATCCTATGCCCATCCAGCAAAGAGACGTTTCCATAAAGCAAAGAGACAGCCCAATATATTCAGCAAGAGACATCCCATATATTCAGCAAAGAGACATGCCCCTTCTAGGGTGACCACGCATTTTGCAGGTCTGTCCCGGGCACATTCATTCCAGGACAATACAGTGTCCCGGAATGAAACTGACACAGCCACCCCCCTAGGCCAATCTGATGCCCCCAAAAAAGGCCGCCACATCACCTCTTTACTCACTGACAGTACTTGTCCTGGCCGGGAATGCCTGGAGGAGCACAATCCCCGCCCCCTGCATGTGATTGGAGAAATCATAAATCCCACCTCTTGTGTCCAATCACTGTGCTGTGATTCGTTACAGAACAAGCTGATGTTTGGGAAGGGGGGGTGTCCGTGAATAGTAGTTTAAAAATGTGGTCACCCTAGCTCCTTCCTGCAAAGAGTATTGTGTAGCACCACGAAAGCTCCCCCCTTTCTCTCCACTTCCACCGACCAGCTACGCTCTGATCCCAGCTCAGTGATGCAACATGCCGCAACAACAGCGCTGCATTGACCACATTTCCAAACTGCCATTCAGGGATACCGCCCTTCCTTCCCAAAAAAAGATGAGGGGGGGGGGGGTGTAGTCTCGCTGACAGGGAATTTGGCAGCGGGTGATTTGTCGGGCGAATGGCTGGTGTTAGCACTTAAATCATCCTAACATTATGATTGATATGGTGTCAGGATGATCAAATCACATTATTTCTATTACTACATTGTAATATATAATGAAATAGTTTAACTCACCATAATGCAGAATCAGTGGGAACCCTGAGCTTGTCATTTGCCACCATTGCTTGCCACCAGATGTAGCTTATTGCTTGCCACCGTTGCCTGCCACCAGATGCAGCTGTGCCACTTGCCACCCATAGCCTGCCACAACATGCAGCCTGTCACTTGTTACCAATGCCTGTCACCAGATGCAGCCTGTCACTTGTCACCAATGCCTGTCACCAGATGCAGCCTGTCACTTGTCACCAATGCCTGTCACCAGATGCAGCCTGTCACTTGTCACCAATGCCTGTCACCAGATGCAGCCTGTCACTTGTCACCAATGCCTGTCACCAGATGCAGCCTGTCACTTGTTACCAATGCCTGTCACCAGATGCAGCCTGTCACTTGTCACCGATGCCTGTCACCAGATGCAGCCTGTCACTTGTCACCGATGCCTGTCACCAGATGCAGCCTGTCACTTGTCACTGATGCCTGTCACCAGATGCAGCCTGTCACTCAGCCTGGCTCTCTCTCCCTTCCCTTCAGATGGGCATGCTGGGGGCTGCAGTTTCCCCCCTAGAATTGCAATGGGCCAGCCATTTGCACTACATATCCCATAATCCTCTTTTCTCCTTTTAGTTTTTTTCCCTGGCCAATGGGAGGAAAAGGGGGAAGAAACATAGCGGTGGCTGTCCTGGGAACAGCAGCATGAGGAGGAGAAGGAGGGGGGAGAAGAGCCCGCAGCTGCTCTCTCTCCACACACACAGCCGCTCCGATCTCATGCTGTTACATACAGGGAGGAGGTGGGTGGAGCTAGCGGAGGAGGAGGAAGTGAAATACTCTCTGCAATGAATGATGGGCCTCTCTCTCCTTACGTCACTGGTTGCTAGACACAAAGCGGGCCGCAGCTAGCAACCAGTTTGGGCAGTGAAGCAGGGGCCGCTGGAGAGACCCTTGAAGTGCGTCTTGCCACTGCGGCCAGTGACAGCGGCGCCGGCGATGCAGTACAGTATGACATTGACAATGCACACTAGATGGAGGGAAACCCAGGTCCTCAGGCAGGCCCGGATTTATTCCCTTTGCCGCCCCAAGGCCGGGTCCTCCCTTTTGCCGCCCCAATGCCGCGGGTTGACGGGTTGAGAACTGGGGGGGGGGAGATGTGCTGGCCGGAAAAGTCCAAGTGACCTCTCCTCTCATCTCTCCCCTCCTCTTCTGCCCCTCGAATTGAGAAGTGGGGGGGGGTTGCTGGGTTGCTGCCAAAGGTCCAAATTACATCAGAGCCCCCCTTACATCAGAGTCCGCACAGAGGCCCCCCTTACATCAGAGTCTGCACAGAGCCCCCCCTTACATTACATCAGAGTCTTCACAGAGCCCCCTCTTACATCAGAGTCCGCACAGAGCCCCCCCTTACATCAGAGTCCGCACAGAGCCCCCCTTACATCAGAGTCCGCACAGAGCCCCCCTTACATCAGAGTCCGCACAGAGCCCCCCCTTACATCAGAGTCCGCACAGAGGTCCCCCTTACATCAGAGTCCGCACAGAGGTCCCCCTTACATCAGAGTCCGCACAGAGGTCCCCCTTACATCAGAGTCCGCACAGAGGTCCCCCTTACATCAGAGTCCGCACAGAGGTCCCTCTTACATCAGAGTCCGCACAGAGACCCCCCTTACATCAGAGTCCGTACAGAGCCCCCCCCTTACAACAGAGTCCGCACAGAGGCCCCCTCTTACATCAGAGTCCGCACAGAGGCCCCCTCTTACATCAGAGTCCACACAGAGCCCCTCTTACATCAGAGTCTGCACAGAGCCCCCCTTACATCAGAGTCTGTACAGAGCCCCCCCTTACATCAGAGTCCGCACAGAGGTCCCCCTTACATCAGAGTCCGCACAGAGGTCCCCCTTACATCAGAGTCCGCACAGAGGTCCCCCTTACATCAGAGTCCGCACAGAGGTCCCCCTTACATCAGAGTCCGCACAGAGGTCCCCCTTACATCAGAGTCCGCACAGAGGTCCCCCTTACATCAGAGTCCGCACAGAGGTCCCCCTTACATCAGAGTCCGCACAGAGGTCCCCCTTACATCAGAGTCCGCACAGAGGTCCCCCTTACATCAGAGTCCGCACAGAGGTCCCCCTTACATCAGAGTCCGCACAGAGGTCCCCCTTACATCAGAGTCCGCACAGAGGTCCCCCTTACATCAGAGTCCGCACAGAGGTCCCCCTTACATCAGAGTCCGCACAGAGGTCCCCCTTACATCAGAGTCCACACAGAGGTCCCCCTTACATCAGAGTCCGCACAGAGGCCCCCTCTTACATCAGAGTCCGCACAGAGGCCCCCTCTTACATCAGAGTCCGCACAGAGGCCCCCTCTTACATCAGAGTCCACACAGAGCCCCTCTTACATCAGAGTCTGCACAGAGCCCCCCTTACATCAGAGTCTGTACAGAGCCCCCCCTTACATCAGAGTCCGCACAGAGGTCCCCCTTACATCAGAGTCCGCACAGAGGTCCCCCTTACATCAGAGTCCGCACAGAGGTCCCCCTTACATCAGAGTCCGCACAGAGGTCCCCCTTACATCAGAGTCCGCACAGAGGTCCCCCTTACATCAGAGTCCGCACAGAGGTCCCCCTTACATCAGAGTCCGCACAGAGGTCCCTCTTACATCAGAGTCCGCACAGAGACCCCCCTTACATCAGAGTCCGTACAGAGCCCCCCCCTTACAACAGAGTCCGCACAGAGGCCCCCTCTTACATCAGAGTCCGCACAGAGGCCCCCTCTTACATCAGAGTCCGCACAGAGGCCCCCTCTTACATCAGAGTCTGCACAGAGCCCCCCTTACATCAGAGTCTGTACAGAGCCCCCCCTTACATCAGAGTCCGCACAGAGGCCCCCTTACATTAGAGTCTGCAGAGAGGCCCCCCTTACATCAGAGTCTGCACAGAGGCCCCCCTTACATCAGAGTCCGCACAGAGGCCCCCCTTACATCAGAGTCCGCACAGAATTTCCACTTACACTGTAAGGGGGAGCTCTGTGGACTCTAATGTAAACGGGAACCCTAATTTAAGGGGTGTTCTGGGAAACTTGATTTAAGGGGGCATGCTGTGGACTCTGGTGTAAAGGGGGTCTCTGCTCACCAAAGCCTGCCCCCCTCCCCTTTAACAAAGTCCACAGAGCACCCCTTTTTATACACTGGGAGGCAGGAGAGAGGGTGAGCTTACCAGGATGGAGGCTGAGGTGCTGGCTGTCTGACACTTTTCTGGGTTCAAACTTCCTGCCCAGTGCCCTCACATGGGAGTGTGGGTGGGGCAGACTCAGAAGGAGGAGGATCAGAGCTCTATCTCTCCTCTGTCTGTGCAGAGAGAGGGATGTCAGCGCCAGTGTGCTCTGAGGCTAAGCTATGTGTGAGACGAGACATAGCTCAGTCCTGCAGCCCTCCCCCTGGAGCTGACAACAGGCACGGCTGCACAACGGGAAGTGAGTGGCGGCCGTGACCTGTGTTAACAGAGTTCCAGCAGCCTGTGTAGAGACATCTCACCTCTTTCCCTCCCTTCCTCTGCCATGCGGATTGGATTGAGGAGCGGGGGGGGGGGGGTTTCTACCGAAAGTCCTGACACATCTCACCTCTCCCCCCTCCTCTCTCCTCTGCAGCGGAAGAGGGGGGGGGGGGTGCCGCGGCGCCGCCCCTGCATTCACTGCCGCCCCGAGGCCTGGCCTCTGTGGCCTTGTGGGGAATCCGGCCCTGTCCTCAGGCAGTGCGCCCCTGTTGCCGCCCCTCTTAAAGTGCCGCCTGGGACCATGGTCCCATCGGGTCCCATGGTAGGGCCGGCCCTGGTTGCAAGGCATGGTGGGTGTAATGCAAGATAGATTCATGGGTGCCAGACACTTCTTGAATGCAAAGAGATGTATTTCTCTTAAACTGAACTGTGGGAGAGAGGGTTAGGGCCAGGACACCCTTAGGTAGTTGCAGTGTTAATTGGCAGACTCCGAGACTTCTACAGGTAGACAGCCATGCAGGGAAAGGCATCCAGCAAGACACCACATCTGCATGTGTAGGAAGGAGCGCTGTCTCCTATGGCAACAGTCGTATAACAGTTCCTAACACAAGTTGTAACAAACTCCTTTACTTCCTCTTGTTGTAGATCTTAGCCCGCTGAGTTTCCAGTCTTTCTCACTAGACTTGCTAGTTCACTGCCACTGAACCCCATGAGCTCTTCCAATCATCTTACTTAGTATCTTCCTCAAGCGTCACCCCTTGCGTCTCTGCTGGGTCCCTAGCTTGGCACTCACAGATACTCCTCAAGCGTCGCCCCACTGGCCTGCTAAGTCCCTGACTTGACACACAGGGCTGCTCTGCAAGCGTCACCTCCGCTGGCTCGGTCTCTGGCTTGGCACCTGCTGAAGCTTCCCGATTCTTCACCGTCCCCGGTTGGTGAAAATACTGGTGACATTTTTAAAAATGAAAAGCTGGGGTGATCAAATGCTTTTAAGGTCATGGTTGCACAGGCATGTGCAATTTTCTGTTTCAATATTGAAAGTTTTTTTCCAAAAAGGTCACAAATTGTCGGCAAAAAATGACATTAAGGATAAAGGTCCACAAGGCAGGTGGAACATCTCAAAACTTTAAAAACGAATATAAAAAGGATCCAAATAGTAAAGCAACAGTAATTTTCAACACAAATAGTTGCCTTATAAAGTATAAGTTCAACATAAAGATCAAAGTTCTTATGAAGCATACAACAATCCTACTCATAAAACCCTGTAAGGGGAAAATATTATAACCTATACTTCGCACACCACCCACCGGCTAGGCAATGTGGGTCATGAGTATGCAAAGTGCACTACAAAAAGTGTGAGAAAAATAACTAAATGAAAACGAAGAGGAAAGAAAGGGAAAAAAAAAAAAGAAGGGGGCAGAAGGGAGACATAAAATGGAAAGGAGAGACAAAGAATGGAAAAGGAACAAGAAAGAGGGGAAAAGAAGAAACAAAACAAAAAGAATAAGACCGTCTGAACACCCGCCTTCGCTGCCCACACTCCTCAGTCAGCTGGGAGTTGGAGGTACTTAAAGTTCCACCCTGAAAATTATTCTTTTACCAAAAATCCCCCCCCAAATTTTTTTTTTTACTTATCAGAAATAGCAGTTGCTATGCGGAAGTCCCCAAGCTACCTCTTCATCGTGAATAAATGCACAAATTTCTGCAGAAAAAAAATGTAGATCACTAGATCACAGGTGCAATAACAGGCTCCTGCAGACTCTCTGTACAGCGGTCTGCCCGTACCTCCAGTATGGCCAGACAGATACTGAAGTTCAGAAAGATCAATGAACTACCAGAGCGGTCACCAGCGCCCTCGCAGTTCATTGAGAACTACAAGCCACCTGCTGCAGTAGAGGATGGTACTTGTAGTTCATTTATTTACAAATCTCTGTAAAAGAATGATGCAGCTGTGTGGGCGGAGCCCCGCACAGCCACACCATTTTTGAAAATTGACAGCGGGTGAGGGAGGAAGACCCCCTCGGTCTGCTGGCACAGGGGGAGGATCCAAAGGTGCAGGAGGGCAGCTGGAGCATGTTAATCGTTACACCCTAAATATAACATGCTCCCAAAGATGAACTTAAAGTGGTTGTAAAGCCTTAAGGTTTTTCACCTTAATGCATTACAGTGAAAAACCTTCTGTGCTGCGGTGCTCTCCCAGCCTCCCCTTTTTCTTACCTGAGCCCAATCCAATGATGTGCACCCACCACTGTCTTCCTCCTCATTGGGCTGCTTAATAGCAGCAGGAGCCATTGGTCCCCACTGCTGTCAATCAAATGCTGTGACACGGGAGCGTGGGGGGGGGCAGGGTCGAGTCCTGCTGTCTGTGTCAATGGACACAGCAGTGGGACTCGTGAGTGAGCATGCACGGGTGCCCCTATGGAAAACAGCTTTCCATGGGGGCACCTGCTGAAGAGGGGCCTGGAGTGCAGGTGGGGGGCCCCAGAAGTGGAGGATCGGGGCTGCTCTGTGCAAAACCATTGTGCAGAGCAGTTAAGTATGACATGTTTGTTCTTTTAATTGAAAAACAAACAAAGGTTTACAACCACTTTAAATGGAAAAATGTCATTCAAGGGGCCCTGGGACTTTGATATCAGGTTATACAAGCCCACTGACTTAGGTTATGCCACTCGTGACAGACAAGGCTACCCTCCTCCAGTGGGTACCCCAGCAGGTTACCAAAAAAGAAACGTGCATACATGGAAGGAGTGCCAGACCAAAAGATAAAGAGCCCAATTTAATATATTGCTATTGTGCTAAAAGTAGCCAAACGGGTTTCAAAGGTCAAAGGGACTCCCCCTTCATCTGATCTTCAGTTAAAAATTGGAACCTTGAACGGACTCAAAAATAAGGCTTTCCCCTGTAAATCTGTGTAGGTAAGCGAATTGCTGGCTTAAAAGAATTACTCACCAGCAGTATCTGCATGAGCAATCAAGATCTTTGAGTCCATTCAATGTTCTTATTTTTAACTGAAGCTCTGATGAAGGGAGAGTTCTGTAACGGCACCCCAATATAAAGGGGTAAAACGCCGTTTACGATGTTCCCTCTCCTAGACACACATCCACTCGCTACCAATATCCACAGCTAAACGACCCTTTCCCATAGGAACCAATCCCTCTGGAAGAAAACGAGACGCACTCTGTCTTCTTCTGTAATAGGAATCCCTTTATTATTGAGAAACATTGTAACTTTATACACAATTCAATACACCTGATTTAACATGAACAAGGGCCCAGCTCCACCCACACATCCCAAGACTCAACACCTCATCCTGACGTCTGCTAGGCTTCAAAAGATCCCACACAATACACATCTTCTCACAAAGGGTTGGCAGCCAGTCTGTCTGGCACTTTACAATACACACAAGGACAGACTTAATGAACAATAGAATAAAAAACACCTTAATTCCTCACAGCAATGATTACATAACCCCCACACACAGTATACATCCAATCTATATACAATGTATATACAGCCTTGAATATGGCTATCACAGACCATATCGGGGGTTTCTTTTATTCACCCTGTGTCCAAAGTGACCCCACTGTCACACAGTTCCTTTGACCTCGGAAATGCGTTGGCTGTCTTTTAGCACAATACTAATAAATGAAATTTGGCTCTTATCTTTTGGTCTGGCGCTCCTTCCATGCATGAATCCCAAAGTTGAACACGTACTTTAAGAAAGCATAGGCTGCGATAGACTATTTGCAGTCCCTAATGACATGAAACACCCACAATGCTCTTTGTAGCCAGAGACTATGTGATCCTAGAGGTTATGTTCAAAGGACTTAAAGAGTAGCCACTGTCAAAGGCTTTTTTTCACTAATAACAGTAATGGTTATGCTTTGGTTTGGCTATGCTGACATGTGCTCCACTGATTCACGAAAAATATAAATTTTAATAACCGGTCCAATTATCAAACCATAAATAGTGAATGCATATATTTATGTAATTACAGGAACATTTAGCCCATTAAAAACGAGCACAAAAATCTCACTCACCGATCTAAACTTAGTTGACATTACCTCATGGGAGTGATGCCGGGGACGTTGACACTTTATATTCCACCGGCTACAGTTAATAGTTAACCTTTAAACTGAAGAGTTAATATCGGGATTGTGAAATCAAGCTTGAAGAGTTTGGCAACGACAGTTTTAGTATCTCAATATCAAACCAAACGCTTCTAATCTGACATTTTATAGTCAAAAATTAATAATTCATTGGAAACCAGTTCAAAGGTAATTAGTCTGCCCTTTCCTTCCTTCAAGGGAAACTGTACTGTGTTTTCAGAAATTGTTACGATATTATTGTAACCTCTATTTGAAAGTCGTTTGATTTAAAAGAATTTTTGTCTGCTGTTCCATAGTTTGAGAGTTTAGCTTTTAAATACAATAGTCAATAAGCATTAACTATTTTTAATCTTAATGCTGCTAGCCTTAGTAAAAGCGACAGAAAGGTAGATTATACAGTGCCTTGAAAAAGTATTCATACCTCTTGAAATCTTCCACATTTGTCATGTTACAACCAAAAACATAAAATGTATTTTATTGGGATTTTATGTGATTGACCAGCAAATTGGCACATAATTGTGAAGTGGAAGGAAAATAAATGTTTTTCTATTTTTTTACAGATAAATATGTGAAGTGTGGCGTGCATTTGTATTCAGCCCCCTTTACTCTGATAACCCCAACTAAAATCTAGTGGAACAAATTACCTTCAGAAGTCACCTAATTAGTAGAGTCCACCTGTGTGTAATTTAATCTCAGTATAAATAAAGCTGGAGAAGAGTATAAAGCAGGGTTGGGTTATAAAAAAAAATATCCCAAGCTTTGAACATCTCACAGAGCACTGTTCAATCCATCATCCGAAAATAGAAAGAGTATGGCACAACTGCAAACCTACCAAGACATGGCTGCCCACATAAACTGACAGGCTGGGCAAGGAGAGCATTAATCACAGAAGCAGCCAAGAGGCCCATGGTAACTCTGGAGGAGCTGCAGAGATCCACAACTCAGGTGGGAGAATCTGTCCACAGGACAACTATTAGTTGTGCACTCCACAAATCTGACCTTTATGGAAGAGTGGCAAGAAAAAAGCCATTGTTGAAAGAAACCCATAAGAAGTCCTGTTTGCAGTTAGTGAGAAGCCATGTGGGGGACACAGCAAAGCTACTCTGGTCAGATGAGACAAATTTTAAATTTTGGCCTAAAAGCAAAACGCTATAGGTTTAGCGGAAAACTAACACTGCACATCACCCTGAACACACCATCCCCACCGTGAAACATGGTGGCAGCATAATGTTGTGGGGATGCTTTTCTTCAGCAGGGACAGGGAAGATGGTCAGAGTTGATGGGAAGATGGATGGAGCAAAATACAGGGCAATCTTATAAGAAAACCTGTTGGAGTCTGCAAAAGACTTGAGAGTGGGGCGGAGGTTCACCTTCCAGCAGGACAATGACCCTAAACATATAGCCAGAACTACAATGGAATGGTTTAGATCAAAGCATATTCATGTGTTAGAATGGCCCAGTCAAAGTCCAGACCTAAATCCAATTGAGAATCTGTGGCAAGACTTGAAAATTGCTGTTCACAGACACTCCCCATCCAATCTGACAGAGTTTGAGCTAGGAGGAGGAGGAAGCCTTAAAGCGGGACTTCCCCTTTTGGGTGGAGCTCCACTTTAATAAGGCTATATACTGGCCCATTATTAGAAAGAGGTCCACTGGGTTTTGAACACTGGTCACAAACCAGGGAAGCAAACGCAAGAGGTAACAGAGTTCAATTGTGCCCATTTTGCACACAGATTTCCCGATCCTTCTATGAAGGAGTGCGAGAAAAAAAAACGATTTGACACGTTTATCAGCATTACTTAACTCCAGGCAGATGTGGAATGCAGTCCTGATCTCATTATTACATCAAATGTATTTTGTAGCGCAAGCAGTAACTGAATATTACTAAATACCAGCCATCCCCTATAAGAAGAGCTTAGGCTGGGAGAAGTAAAAGCACAAGGAGCCCATAGGGTGTGCTGTAGTGCTCATGTGCTAACACTGAGCATGCTGATGGGATGAGAGAGCAGAGCAACAAAGAATGTGCTGCTTCTCCTTTCACTGTCCAGTCACAGACTGAGGAAGAGACAAGATTTGTGTTACTTAAAGGAGTAGTAAAGTTACATGTTTTTTCACCTTAATGCATCCTATGCATTAAGGTGAAAAAACATTCGACAATACCGCCCCCCCCGAGCCCCCGTTTTTCTTACCTGGCCCCTCGAAAGTCCCATGCTCGTCCCCGTCATCCTCTTCGTTTTTCTGCCTGGCCGCCGATTGGCTACACTGGATAGATTGAAAGCAGCGCAGCCATTGGCTGGCGCTGCTGTCAATCACATCCAATGACGCGGCACGCCGGGGGGCGGGGCCGAGTGATACAGTCGGCGGCTATGGCCGCCTCTGTATCACGGGAGCGCGCCCGCAATCACTCCACACCATGCGAGCTCACTCGCATTAAGGTGTGGAGTCCTTGCGGGGAGGAGCCAAGACAGCCGCCGAGGGACCCCAGAAGACCAGGATCGGGGCCACTGTGTGCAAAACGAGCTGCACAGTGGAGGTAAGTATAACATGTTTGTTATTTTTAAGCAAAAAAAAAAAAAAGGTATAGTGCTCCTTTAAAGGATAAGTTCACCTTTACAAAAGAAAACAAAAAATGTACATCTTTTTGCAGGTAGCTTGTAAAGCATTGCTTGCACCCACGATCAGTGGCTCATGGGTGCCATGCAGGACTCCTGCAGACTTGTCGATGTAATGGTCTGCTTGGACCTCGTATGGAAAGGTAGGTATAAACTGACAGGAAGAGACAATGAACTACTAGAGCCCTCAACCGTGTTGTTATAGTTCATTAAGAAAAGGCAAAAGGCCGTTGGTAATTTTCCCATTCACGGAACACTGTGAATGGATGACATGGCAGGGCAGGTGAAGCTCCACATGGCTGCATTATCTTTAGATTGTGGCAGCGAGCAGGGAGAGAAGATCCCCCACTCCCTGTCAAAACAGGGACTCAGGGGTGGGGGTGTGGGGGCAGGTGCATTTGTAACATGTTACTCCCTGAATATGGGTGTAACATGTTACAAAAGGTGAACTTACCCTTTTAAACCTGAGGTTTGGACCAATAGGAGTATGTACATACCATACCTATGGGTACCACTACTACAATCAATGTCCACTTGCTTCTGGGTCCTGTGTCAAGCAGCTACCCTGCTGCATTGTGAACACAGGAGGTTTCTCACTTGGCCCAGGCTCCATTTAGGGAACACTTTGAATTTTCTTAATGAATGCAAATGAAAAAAGTGCAGAGGTGGGGCAGTGACATCACAACCACCACTTCATCCAGCAAATTTTTTGCATTAATTTAAAAAATGTAAAGTGTTCTCTAAATGATACTCAAAGCAAGCGAGCGACCGTCTGCTAGGTCAACACAAAATACTCTGATCTTATTGTTAATCAAAGTGAAAAGCTACCATTTCCAAATGTTCAATTAGATTAACAGGCCATTCCTCACATACCTAGTAAAGCTGCACGATTAATCGTTAAGAATCGAAATCGCGATCTTTTTCCCTTCCCGGTCTTCAAAACAGCATGTCACGGTTCTCTCTAACAAGTGCAGAGAGTTCTCACAGCCGGATAAACAAAATCCAGGCAGTCTGACAAGTTTTAATTCAACACACGAATAAGTGGAAACAAAGTATCTCTTCGTTCTTTTATCAAAAGGAAAGAACTCCGGTGTGTAGATGAAGGAAGTTTAACCAGTTAAAGACCAAACCTTTTCTGACATTTGTTGCTTACAAGTAAAAATCATTATTTTCTGCTAGAAAATTACTTGGAATACCCAAACATGATATTTTTTTTTTTTGCAGAGACCCTAGAGAATAAAATGGTGGTTGTTGCAATATTTTATGTCACACCGTATTTGCGCAGCGGTTTTTCAAACACAATAAAAAAAAAAAAAAACACTTGAATACAAAAAAAAAATAAAAAATAAAAAAATAAACAGCAAAGTTAGCCTAATTTTTTTGTATAATGTGAAAGAAGATGTTACACCGCGAGAATCGGGAGAGAATCGTGATCTTTTTTTTTAAGCAAAAAAATTGTGATTCTCATTTTAGCCAGAATCGTGCAGCTCTAATACCTAGGTAGACTTGCATAAGATTAACATATCAAAGGGTCATCAGCTGTCCTTTTTATATGTTAAAGTTGGCTTGGACAACTTAACCATTGTCAACTGAATTCTGGCCTGGTCAATATTGTACTGTATGTATGTATATATTATCCTACATAAATCGGCCAACCTATTACATCACCTAGTCCATCTCAGGAGCGAGCAAGATAGGGTGGCTATGTTCCTACATGCAGTGGGACCATGGAGATTGAATGTAGCCACCCTCTAGTACAGAGGTGCTCAACCTTTTGAAGTGAGAGCACCTACTCCACCATAGTACTGGACCAGCATTAAAGACTGCTTTGTACTTTTTTGTGTCTTTTGAACATGCAGTACACAAAAGGATATCTACAGATGTCAGGACCGATGCTGTGTACACACGACCGTTTTTCTCATCGAGAAAAATTACATTTTTTCCTTTTGACGAGAAAAACGATCGTCTGTGGGCATTTTGTTGTTTTTCTCGAAGAGAAAAACGGCATTAAAAACGACGAGAAATATTAGAACATGTTCTAATTTTTCTCGTCGTTTTTTCCGACATTTTTTCCGCTGCAGTTTTCCCATAGGGAAACACTGCCGCGGAGCCCACAGACGGTCGTTTTTCTCGACAAGAGAAAAAATTACGTGAAAAGCGACCGTGTGTGGGGAACAAGCCGTTCCCTCGTTTTTAATGTCATTATTCACAGGGGTTTTTTAACCGCCGTGAATAATGATCGTGTGTACGCGGCATAAGAACTGCCTTCAATGCCTCAAAGGCACAGTCACAATTAAATCTGTCCAGTATGCAACCTGGTTATTTTCTTAAAAATAGTTGGCACACCGACCTAAACTTACAGCTAATTCACTGCTCCGTGACCAATTGTCATGTACATATTATTGTGCTTGAGATGCACAGCAGTGATTTACTGTTCACATGGATGACATAGCACCAACAAGCTGAAGACAACATGCTATTAAGTCAGACTGCTGAATGTAGTTTGTTTCTCGACAATAATGAGACATTTCCACTGTAAGTAATATACACATTTTGACCACTTCAATACTTGGCACTTTCACACCCTTCTTGCCAAGGCCAATTTTCAGCTTTCAGGACTACAAGACACCTCCCACGTTACATATAACTCTTGAAATGCACTACACTATATCGTCAAAAGTATTGGGACGCCTGCCTTTACACGCACACGAACTTTAATGGCATCCCAGTCTTAGTCCGTAGGGCTCAATATTGAGTTGGCAGACCCTTTGCAGCTATAACAGCTTCAACTCTTCTTGGAAGGCTGTCCACAAGGTTTAGGAGTGTGTCAATGGGAATGTTTGACAATTCTTCCAGAAGCGCATTTGTGGTAAGACACTGATGTGGACGAGAAGGCCTGGCTCACAGTCTCCGCCCTAATTCATCCCAAAAGTGTTCTATCAGGTTGAGGTCAGGACTCTGTGTAGGCCAGTCAAGTTCCTCCACCCCAAACTCACTCATCCATGTATTTATGGACCTTGCTTTGTGCACTGGTGCGCAGTCATGATGGACAAAGAAGGGGTCATCCCCTAAGGCCCCATTCACACTGAGGCGTTTTCGCTGTAAAAATAGCGCTGTAAAAATGTCTGAAATAATCCTGCCCCAGCATTCTCAATGTGAAAGCCCTGAGGGCTTTCACATTGAGGCGTTGAGCTGGCTGTGCGTTGGGAAAAATCCTGCAAACCGCTTTTTTGGAGCATCTTTGGGGCGCATAAAATAGCACTGAAAAACGCCTATCCCCATTGAAATAAATGAGAACCGCGGTAAAAAACGCATAGGCGTTAGAGCTATTTTTAACGTAATCGCGGTAAAAAATCGCAAAGCCTCAGTGTGAAAGGGGCCAAACTGTTCCCACAAAGTTGGGAGCATGAAATTGTCCAAAATGTCTTGGTATGCTGACGCCTTAAGAGTTCCTTTCACTGGAACTAGGGGGCCAAGCCCAACCCCTAGAAATTCACAGTACCAGCATTTTCAGAAGACCAACATTGGCAGCTTTTGTATTCCTCTTGACAGTTTTCTTTTAAAGGCTTTACCTTTGTGAAAAAAAAAAAATTGCAAATATTTGTGCAGGAAAATAAAAAATGCCTTTTTTCACAGGAGCCTGCAGAGCATTGCTTTTGCAATTAGTATGCGTTGTATTGACTCCAGTTACTAATTCGGTTCTATATAAATAAAATATTTTCAGACTATAAAAAGAGTAAATAAGTAGAGCAAACCTTTTTTTCTCTGGTCTGTGAAAAATCGGCAAGCATTAATAGCGCTTTATAGGTGTAGAAGACGATATTTTTAGGCTTGTTCTCTTGCAGAGGCCGTGTTAACTCTTAAGTGTCAAAATCAATAAAAACATGCATTTTGACCAGGGCTGAGCAAACCTCGACATATGAGAACATAAGTACACTTTGCAGGGAAGTGTCTAATAAGCTTCATGCACATGGGCGCATTTGCCCATGCAGCATAAACATGCTGCATATTTTTGGTGCCCGGGATGTCCTGATGCAGGTTATAGCTGCCTATAGACATCAATGGGTGAGGGATGCTGTATGCAGGTATTCATAATTTCTTGCATAAAGTGGTGCATGCGCACAGACGTGATATTCTGAACGCACAATTCCTGCTGCATACAGTTGCCGTCATCCATTTATGTCTATTAGTGGCTGCAGACAGCACCAGGACAAAAGACACAGCTTTATACCGACTAGTGAATCTGTTGGTTTATGAGATTTGCATTGTTTTTATGTAGATATTGCATAGAGTACCAACTTTTTTGAAACTGGGATTGTAGTAATAGTTAATTTAGTCAACAAAAAAGGTTTGCGTCAAAGATTGAGTCAGCGGCATTTTTACAGTGATGAAAAGTAAAGCACATTTTCGTCCACTGATAAAAACTATGACGAAAATCAGATCCGTTTTAGTTAACGAACTAAAATGTTAGGCAGGGACGTTTACCCTCGTGAACCAACTTCAGGTTTTTCAGAGAGCTCCGCCCGATTCCGCAATTAACTTCCAGCAAGCAAGCGCACTGCGACGAGATGACTGCCAGAGACCTGAGAGTGAGAGCAGCACTGTGCATTACAGGCCAGCCAGGCTGAGGCCTCCCGAGGCCCAAGTCCTGACGAGATGACTGTGCCGCTAGGCGCCCAGAGCAGACTGAGTGTACAGTAATAACAGTTGTGGTACATTACAGATACAGCAGGCCTAAAGCCTCCCCTCCACTCAGACCACCATCTGCCCAGAGCACACTGTGCATTACATGCCTCCTCTGACCACTGGCAGTGGCATCCAGGCCGTCCCTCAGACCTGAGACAACGATCCAGCACTGCAGCATTACTGGCCTCCTCTGACCACCGGCATCCAGAGCACTGTGCATTACAGGGCCTCCTCTGACCACTGACATCCAGGGCACTGGTGCATTACAGGCCTCCTCTGACCACCAGCATCCAGGGCACTGTGCATTACAGGGCCTCCTCTGACCACTGGCATCCAGGGCACTGGTGCATTACAGGCCTCCTCTGACCACCAGCATCCAGGGCACTGTGCATTACAGGGCCTCCTCTGACCACTGGCATCCAGGGCACTGGTGCATTACAGGCCTCCTCTGACCACCAGCATCCAGGGCACTGTGAAAATTACAGGCCTCCTCTGACCACTGGCAGTGGCATCCAAAGCACTGTGCATTACAGGCCATCCCCTCAGACCTGAGACCACCATCCAGCACTGTGCAGCATTACAAGGCCTCTTCAGACCACTGTCCTTAAAATATTAGATTTTTCACTCCAGCAGCAGTATATATTGAGTTTGGAAATTGTACAGAAATGCTTAAATAATGTATTACAATTTAACTACACCCATTCGATTTTAGACTATCTAAACTGAGTTTTAGTAGATTAAAAAAAAAAAATGCACTTGAGATGTAGTCGACTAAACACAACTAAGAACACTTGAAGACTAAAATGAGACTAAAACGCCATTTTAGTCCAAAGACTAAAACGAAATTTGCTACCAAAATTAACACTGGTGTCATCTCATTTATTTAATAAAATGGCAATGTGCTGGTTCGCTTTAAGGCCCCTTTCACACTGGGGAGGGAGGTGCGTCGGCGGTAAAGCACCACTATTTTTAGTGGCGGTATTTGGCCGACAGCGGTGCGGTTTTACCCCCCGCTAGCAGCCGAGAAAAGGTTAAAAACCATGGCAAAGCGCCTCTGCAGAGGCGCTTTGCCGGCGGTATAGCCGCGGTGTCCCATTGATTTCAATGGGCAGGAGAGATATACACACAGCTCCAAGGATGAGGCTAGCAGGACTTTTTTTAACCATCCTGCTAGCGCACCACTCCAGTGTGAAAGCCCTTGGGGCTTTCACACTGGAGAGACAGCAGCGGCTGTTTCAGGTCGGTTTGCAGGCGCTATTTTTAGCGTTGTAGCGCCTGCAAACCGACCCAGTGTGAAAGGGGTCTAAAGCTCGACTACCACAGCACAATCATCAGTTTGCATGGTGAAGCTACCTAGATTTTGGTGCTCTCACAATGCTCTGGATATAGGAATTATGTATTTATTAGCAGTTCCTACTCTAAGAGTCCTGGGGGCTTGGAACCAGTATGTCGATCAAGAGTCACGACTTCACTGGTTGCATGCTGCCTTGGGCGAGTGACTCAGACAACCGAAGCCAGAAAAAACAGAAACGCTAGATTGCCGACATGTTTCTGAAAAAAGAACAGCCCATGTCATCCCCCATATTTCCCTTAAACAGGTTTTCTTCAATTAAACGATCCAACAATACAAATCATGGAATGATCCTATTTTTGAACTGAGTAAATGCTTCCATAGGTTTGAACAACATACAATTCCTGCCTCCTGTTTCAATTTTTTTTGCGTTTCCCTTTTGCAGAAACATACAAAAATAAGTCAAAAGAGAATAAAACAATCCCGCGCTGCCACCTGCAGGTCAGTTCAACTAAATACACACACATAAAAAAAAACTTATTTTTATTTCTATTTTTTTGTGTGACTGAAATGTTCAATCAGTTTTATGTAAAAAAAAAAAAACATAGAACATGTTACTAGGGCAGAACATCCCACTGACATTTTCCCATATCTGCTGCTAGGCAGACTGGAATATATTACACAAAGTTTGTCCCAGTTACCCATTCAGTCTATAACTGGATTATCCACAGCTGCATTTATAGGAAACTGGGTCCATTTAAATCACCAGACAAAGGCAGCTCTCTCCCGCAGCATGCGCACTCCAAACCTCTGCCATTCCCTCTGGTATATCCACAGATCTTGAGTAGTGTCCAGACAGGCAAGAACTGCAGCCCCTTTCCAAGCAATTAGCCGTGGGTCCATGTCCTAAGGATATCAAACACAGAAAAAAACATAGTTACTCTCCAGATTTGTGTATCCAGATGGATTATACCTTGTTTTTTTTCAGGACAAATTGGACTTTTTGGTGGTAAATGGTAACCGATATCGCCTGCTTTTTTTTTGTGTTATCAAAGGAAAACTGGCCAAAAATTGTTAAAAAAAAAAAAAAATGTACCTGTATATTTCTTGCCATTTCTATAATTTGAATACAGTATAGTGAAGCAGCGCTAAATACTGTAAGCAATGACTTGAATAAAGTGCTAATGTATACCCTTGAAAAAGTCATGTGTGTTGTGTTGTGACGCAACGCGTTGGTAGGAGCTTGGTGACGTCACTTCCGGTTACGGCCGGAAGTCCCGGTGTTTGACACGTTTTTTTGTTGCTGGCTTGTTATGTCATTTTTAAACTGTTGTGTTACTTTTTTTTAAATAAACCAAAGATTTTTTTTTTAATTACTACACTTCTTCTCTTCTGTCTCTAATCCCGTGGGTCTGGAGATATTATTATTTCAGAGGAGCAGGTCGTAGAACTTGGATTGGATGGTAAGACAGCCTTGAAACTGCAGTGATTCCCTGTCCAGGATACATCAAGGAGGATAAAACAATTGTTTTATGTCAAATGTTCGTTGATGCACTACTAGACCCGTTGGGGTCTACCCTTAAGGTGAGAGGCTAGCACACACTGGGGGCAGAATATAGAAGGACACCTACAGGTTATCACCCTCTATTTGCGAATTGGACTCACTTTCCCTTCCCCCCTTTTTTTGCACATTAATTTTTTACAAACATACAAAGAGACGGGGGCGTGGTTTGGACATGCTGCTGTGAGGACGTGTTAGTCTCGAGCTCCGGCGCTGGCATCTCTTTTAATCGGCATCTATACTGCAATTACACTGCTTCAAACCGCGGATCATGCGTAAGAAAGCGGGCAAGTCTCTCCCCAAGCCTGGGACACAGTCGGGATCCATAAAAAGGTTCCTGGCCGCAGAACCGGAGGAAGAGGAGATCATGGACGGCCTAGGCCGCTCCCCACGTGGCATGGGCTCTGGCGCGGGCTCCGCCTCCCGTCACAAGCCAGATCTTAGACACCACTCTCCTTCCTTCTCGGCGGGCTCGGATGGTGAGAGTAGTATACCCCGGCGATCGGAGCACTCAACGCGAGCTGACGGCTGGCCTACTAAGTCGGAACTTTCATCTATGTTCCAGAGCCTGGAGAGGTCCATTAAGAAGGACCTATCGGCGGTGCGGGCAGACTTATCCCAGGTGCTGGACCGTGTTGAAGAATCCGAACACCGCCTTGATCGCCACGCGGTAGCCATTAGAAGCTTGCAGGCAACCACCCGCAGCCTTACCATCGCACACAGGATGGCCCTCTACAAGATTGAGGACCAAGAGAACCGTAATAGGAGGAACAACATTCGGGTCAGGGGCCTACCGGAAGCGACGGGTGATGATGACCTCCTCCCCTCCATTCGAGGTATTTTTAATGGCCTCCTAGGTCTCCCCGCTGATAACCCGATAAAGATAGACAGAGTGCACAGGGCTTTGCGCCCCCGCAATCTCTCCACTGACACCCCGAGAGATGTCATCTGCCGAGTTCATTACTATGAAGAGAAAGAGCGCATCATGCGCAAGGCCAGAGAGACAGCCTCCCTCGATTTTGATGGCGCAACCCTGTCCCTCTTTCCAGATCTGGCCAGAGAGACACTGGAACGCCGCAGGGCCCTGCGACCACTAACGGAGAAACTCAGAGCTGCTTCCATCAACTACCGCTGGGGCTTCCCTTCTGCCCTTATTGCCAACAGAGATGGCAAGACAGCGGTTCTGCGCTTTCCAGAGGACCTGGAAAAATTCTGCATGGATGTCAACATTTCTCCGCCGGAACTTCCTGGTTGGCAGGACACCATTCCAGTCCTGCCTGGTTCATCAGATCCGCAGTGGCAGAAGGTTGCCCGCAGTCGCCGCACTGATCCTCATGATGCCTCCCCCCAGCTGGGTTGAATAACGAGGAATATCTCCTCTATCTTTTGATTTGGATTCTATGACTCCCCCCTGGATCGGGATGCTAATGGCCTGAATTGCCTGTTGGCACTTTGTTTAAACGCGTCACTGCTCTTTATCCAGGGAGGGCCCGTTCTTCCTTGTGTCCACTAAACTGTTTGCGGTTCAGTTCTCAGTTATTTGTTTTATGTGTTGTACTAACCCCTTTTTAATTTTAATTTTATTTTTGATTGTTCATCTCCAAGATGCCGGCGCCGGGACTGCAGGGCAGCGATCACAACATTTTAGGTGCTCGCTGTCTGCGGCCCATGGCCCAGAGTCCCCCCCCCAGTGGGGTGCCGGGTGGCCCTGTGCTCTAGTGCCCCATGCCTCTCCTGAGCTGGGGGGTGTGGGAGCGCCGGGCCGCCTGTGTTCCCCCTCTCAGCATGTCAGGTCTATGCGTGCGCATGCTGACAGTCTCCCCCTATGGGATATGTTTTTGTTCCTTACCATTAGGGTATGTTTTTTTTTTTTTCTTCTTCACATTCTGTTCTCTCGTCCTTCTCCTTTCCTTTTCTTTGTCCCCAACCTCAGCCCTCCGCCTCGGACGTCACTTCCTCTGGCATACATATGTGAGCTCCCCGTGTCGACCCCCATGGCTACAGTGAACTTAATATCCTTCAACGTTCGTGGTCTACATGCTCCAGGTAAGAGACACAATCTCTACAGGGAGTTGGATCGCCTGGAGGGGGACGTTGTTCTCCTTCAGGAGACCCATCTCACACATACCACTTCGGTAAAACTTTTTTCCCCACAATACCCCACTTGGTATTATAGTTTGTCTGATATCCACAAAGCCATGGGTGTGGCTGTGGGGTTCCGCAGGGGGACCTCCTTTGCGTTATATACTATGTTAAGTGATCCTCTGGGTCGTTTTCTGTTCCTTAGGGGTAGCCTGGGTGATATGCCGTGTACTATTGCAACTCTGTATGCCCCCAACCGTGACCAAGCCAGTTTTGTAGCACAGACACTCACAAAACTCAGCGAGTTTGCCCGAGGCTGCGTGCTCCTTACTGGGGACTTCAATGCCCCACTAGAGCCATCTCTAGACACGTCATTGGGGAGCTCATGCATTTCTCGGAAGCGCTTGACGTTCATACGCAAGTGCCTACAACAGGCTCAGCTAATGGACGTGTGGAGGATCACGCATCCGCGGGTGAAAGATTACACTCACTTTTCCAACTTACACCATACATACTCTAGAATAGATTATTTCTTCATAGATCATCACCACCTCTCCCTTCCCATAAACTCAGGCATCGAAACCTCCCCCATATCAGACCACGCACCAATTACGCTTAAATTGAAAATCCCTTCCTTGCACCGCAGGAACACGAATTGGACACTTAACGACACTTCACTCCTAGATGAGGTAGATAAAAAGTTAATGGGTGATGCCTTAGCTTTATATTTTGCTGAAAATGCTCACCCAGATGTGTCTCCTGGCACGCTGTGGGAGGCTCACAAGGCTTACATCCGGGGGAAATTTATAGAGCTCGGGTCCAGAAAAAAAAAGGAACGCACCCACCAACAGTTAGAGTTGATCCGTGAGATAGAAACCTTGGAAAGGCAACATAAGGCTGGCTTGTCCCGTTCGATTCTCCAAACTTTGACCCAGAGGAGGGAGGAATTGAAAAGCCTCTTTCATTTGGAGCAAAAGCAACGGTTCCGTATAGTAGCCCAACGTGTGCATGAGTGGAGCAATAAGCCAGGTCGACTTTTGGCCCGCTCACTGCTACAGAGAAAATCCGCAACCTTTATCGCCAAAATCAAATCCCCCCCAGACTCCTTGGTACACGAAACATCCGCAATAGCCAAGGAATTTAGAGCCTTTTACCAAACCCTATATCACGTACATCACACTGTGGAGGATAAAGACACTAGGGCCCGACTCATATACAGCTACCTGCAGCAAGCCAACTTACCCGAGCTCCCTGTAGATGCCCTGGCCGTTCTAGAGGGAGAGTTTACCACCTCCGAGATGCATGTGGCGTTAAAGGCTATGGCTAATGGTAAGGCACCTGGCCCGGATGGCTTTACCGCGGCGTACTATAGATCCTTTGCTGATCTCTTAATTCCTCGACTGACTAATTATGCAAATGCGGTCTCGGAGGGGGTCACTCTTCGTCCCGAAACTCTACACGCCCACATCACTGTCCTCCCCAAACCAGGCAAGGACCCCTGCAATTGCGGAAGCTACCGCCCCATTTCCTTATTAAATCTGGACGCTAAGCTGTATGCCAAGGTCATAGCAAATAGGCTTCTTCCCCTTGTCCCTCAATGGGTTTCTAAGGACCAAACGGGTTTTATTCCCGGGAGGGAGGCACGTGACAACTCACTGCGTACCCTATCACTGATAGCCCAGGCTCGGCGGACCTCCCGGTCCACCCTGTTGCTCTCCACAGACGCAGAGAAGGCGTTTGATAGGGTGGACTGGGAGTTCCTTATGGCCACGCTCTCTCATCTTGGTGTGGGTCCCTCACTCCTTTCCCGAATTTCCGCTCTATATAACTCTCCCACAGCTCAACTACGCATAAATGGCATATTGAGCGAGCCTTTCACTCTACATAATGGCACCCGCCAAGGCTGCCCCCTCTCCCCCATCTTATTTGCTTTATCCCTTGAACCTTTTCTCTCCACGGTCAGACATAACCCAAATATCCACGGGATTATAGTGGGCAAGACGGAACATAAATACGCTGCTTACGCGGATGATATTTTGTTTTATATACAACAACCCAGTGTGTCCCTACCCAACCTGATGTCGGCCTTTGCTTCATTTAGCGCCATTTCCAACTTCAAAATAAATTTATCCAAGTCGGAAATACTAAATATATCTGTCCCAGCTCAATCTGTCCCACATTTAAAATCATCCTTCCCCTTCACTTGGCAAACCCATTCGATTAAATACTTGGGCATCTCTCTTACATCTAACCCAACCTCTCTATTCCGTACTAATTATATCCCCCTGTTAAATTCAATTAGGTCTGATCTACAGAAGTGGTCTCAGCTTGCTCATTCCTGGCTGGGGAGGATAAGCGTAGTAAAGATGAACATACTGCCTAGGCTACTATTTCTGTTCCAAATGATCCCGTATAAGATCCCGGTTGGGTTCTTTACACTGCTGAAATCATTGCTCTGTAGGTATATATGGAACAGGAAGCGACCCAGAATTGCTAGGTCCCTTCTTATGAGGAATAAGAAAGAAGGGGGTTTAGCCCTCCCAGATGTTAAACGTTACTTTTTAGCCGTAATACTGAATAGAATTTCTGATTGGAAATATAATAAACAATCTAAGATATGGGTATCCCTGGAAATAGACCTCTGTGGTACAGATCTTTATACGCAAATATGGATTCCTAGGAAATTCAGGTCATTATCTGCAAATACCTCACCTCTTACTTGCTCTACCTTAATGATATGGGACTCCCTGTGTAAATCGCACAACTGGGGATACAATTCCCCTCTGTTACCTTTGATAGGCCACAACTACTTCCCACCCGGTAACATACTTCCCAACATACACGCATGGAACCTAGGGTCTGCATCATTGCTGCATCATTTTACTGAATCTTCTGGCATTGTTCCTCTCTCTGACCTCATGGACATCTCCAGGGCTACACCTATGGACCTTTGGAAATACCGCCAGCTCTCAGCCTTTGTACATTCTCTCCCGAAACCTTTCCGTGAAATCACGGACCTAACACAGATAGAAGTGGCATTCGTAGAAAAACAACCAATTGATAGACCTGTCTCTTACTTTTATAAGGCATTACATTCTCTAGCCAACTCTGGAACTCCTGCTTTTCTGCTCAACTGGGAGAAAGACTTAAGTAAGGAACTCTCACAGTGTCAAAAGACCACGATTCTACACTTGGCACACTCGACCTCCATGTCATCCAAAACTGCTGAAGTCAATTATAAACTGTTGACTAGATGGCATTATACCCCTGTAGTATTGCACAAGACTTTTCCTCAGATAACCCCTCTATGTTGGCGTGGGTGTGGAGAACGAGCGACGCATGCCCACATATGGTGGTCGTGTCCAATTATCCGCCCTTTCTGGCTATCCATTATGCATTGGATGAAGGAAATTCAGGGATCTGAGATCCCCGAGGACCCCTGGGTTATTCTATTACACTGTACGGGCGAACCAGTCGGACGATATAAGAAATCACTTACACCGCATCTGCTGAATGCAGCAAAATCTCTTACTCCTAGATTTTGGAAACAAACTGTCATACCTACTGTGCGGCAGTGACTAGTGGAAGTAGACCATATTTACCACATGGAGGATCTCACTTACTCCCTTAGGAACAAGTCAGAATTGTCACGAAAGATATGGTCCGACTGGTTTGCCTTCAAGTACACTTCCGCTTTTACAGACATTATGTCTAACTCCGTATAAACTGGAAATTAATAGGTTTTAAGGTCGTTTCATGTATATGAGGTGGTCCGAGGCGGCATACCCCCCCCCTCCTCCTCCTTTCTCTCTCTTTCTCCTTCCCCTCTACCTTCCGTCCTTTTCCCCATCTCCTCTTCTATCTTTCTCTTCTGTCCTGTTTTGGTTTTGTTAGTATTTTCTTTTGCCTTTCCACAATATGGACTGTTTTGTGCAGTCGAGTAGTTCATGGACTCGGTATACCAGATGTGCCATGTCACGGTGCTTACAGTTGTCTACTTACCTTGTCCTCGGTCAATGATTATTAAGTTTAGGCTGATCTATTGGCTTCTTGTCTTTGCAGGCAGGATAGTGGTTAGCCCTTTGTCTCTTTTCTTTATGCAATGACCTACATATTGTGTTGCTCTCGCTCATTTGCAATGGGTGTATGGGCCTTTTTTTCTCTTTTTATGTATGTATGTCATTCAACTCAATAAATACTTATTAAACAAAGAGACTACTTTCCTCAACTGTTTGAGATTTTTGATGCACTTCACCACTGGACTATTCATTTTAACCCCTGATGTTATTTGATTGTATTCTTCACACAGTGGGATATGATATACTGTATTTATTGGCGTATAACACTCACTTTTTTACCCTGAAAATAGAGGGTAAACTGTACCTGCGTGTTATACACAGGGGGCTGTGGAAAGTTTTTTTCCCTGAAACTTGCCTCTTAAAGTTAGGGTGTGTGTTAAACGTCTGTGCGTGTTATACGCCGATAAATACGGTATTTATTTTTTAGCTATCTATATTCATATTACATTAGCACTTTATTCAAGTTATTGCTTACAGTATTTAGCGCTGCTTCACTATACTGTAGTCATATCTATTGGTGCTGACAACACTATAGAAGCTTAGCAGCTTTTTACACTTTATTACTCTAATTATCAACACTTCTGGTAGCGCATTAGTACTTTACATATAATTATTACTATAATTTACCAGCAAAGAACAACCCAAATTAAATTATCCTGCTCCTGACAATTGCAGCAATACCACATATGTGTACGTTAGTTGTTGTTTGTACCCATAGTAGAGCCCAAAAACAATGGTGCGCATTATTTTTATCCTGCCTAAAACAAACTGACAGTAACTGATACTAATTAAAAAAAAAAAAATTCTACCCAAAATATACTAACCGTGACCTTTGACCCCAACATTAACCCTGGCAAGCCTTGATCTAGCCATTTTTATTTTTCAATTCTTTATTTTTCATTAATTTAATTTTTACACATTTTTTGCTTGTTTATATCTTCCTTTCCTGCAATAAGAGAAAGATACAACTTATCTTCCTCTCCATTCAGAAAAAGGAAGTAAAAAATAGGATTTTTATAACAGCTTACCTGTAAAATCCTTTTCTTGGAGTACATCACGGGACACAGAGCGACATAGTCATTACTAATGGGTTATATAGATACCTTCAGGTGCTGGCACTGGCAACTTCCAAAACCGGAAGTACCCTCCCCTATATAAGCCCCTCCCATCCGGGAGCACCTCAGTTTTGTAGCAAAGCAATAAGTGTCCCTAAAGAGGGGTGGGAGCTCTGTGTCCCGTGATGTACTCCAAGAAAAGGATTTTACAGGTAAGCTGTTATAAAAATCCTATTTTCTTTCTCGTACATCACAGGACACAGAGCGACATAGTCATTACTAATGGGATGTCCTAAAGCAATGCCCAACGAGGGGGGGGATACACCATACATAAGCTGAGCGCTATCAGACATGAGGATCTTTTGCGGCCTGCAACACACTGCGCCCAAAGGCGACATCCTCCTGACTTCTAACGTCCACCTGGTAGAACCTAGTAAACGTGTGTACTGAAGACCATGTTGCGGCCTTACAGATTTGAGCCAGGGAGGCCTGGTGATGCACTGCCCATGAAGTTCCAACTGCTCTCGTGGAGTGCGCTCTAACTTTGAACGGAGGCGGTCTCCTTCTCAAGCCATAGGCTTGCATTATGACCTGTCGAATCCACTTGGCTAAAGTAGATTTTGACGCTGCCTGACCCCTTCTGGGGCCTTCCGGCAGAATAAACAAAGTATCCGTTCTGCGAATCTGAGCAGTGGCTTTTAGATAAGCTTTAACTGCTCTTACTACATCCAAAGAATGCAATAACTTTTCCTCTACCGAAGTAGGTTTGGGGAAAAAAGGAGGAAGAACCACATCTTGGTTCAAATGAAACCTCGATACCACCTTAGGAAGAAAGGCTGGACGAGGGCGTAACACTACTCTATCCTTATGGATAACCAGATATGGCTCCTTACAGGACATAGCTGCTAATTCTGACACTCTTTTAGCCGAACAAATGGCTACTAGAAAAAATCAATTTCCTGGTGAGAAGAACCAAAGAAATATGCTGTAATGGTTCAAATGGTTGTTTCTGTAGAACCGACAGAACCAAGTTTAGATCCCATGGACATATGGGAATATTAACCGGAGGACTAATACGCATCACTCCTTGTATAAAGGCTTTGACTAGTGAATGCGAAGCCAAGGGCCTTTGAAAAAATATTGACAAGGCCGAAATCTGACCCTTGATAGTACTCAAGGCAAGCTTCCTATCTACAGCCCATTGTAGGAAGTCCAGAATCCTACCTATTACGTATTTACGTGGATGCCATTTCTTGGCCTCACACCAGGCGATGTACGCCTTCCAGATTCTATAGTAGATCTGCCTGGATACCGGCTTCCTGGCATTGATCATGGTAGATACCACAGAATTAGAGAGCCCTCTCTTTTTTAGAATGTGGGCTTCAATAGCCAGGCCGTCAAACCTAGGGCTGGTAAAGAAGGGAAGTATATCGGTCCTTGCGAAAGCAGGTCCGGACGACGTGGGAGAGTCCAAGGACTCCCCACTGACATTTTACAATCTCCGCGTACCACGCTCTTCGGGGCCACACTGGAGCCACCAGAATCACTGGTTTCTTTTCTACCCTGATTCTGTGGAGTAATCGAGGTAACCATTGTGGCGGTGTGAATGCATATATCAGCTGGAACTGATCCCAAGGGAACACTAGGGCATCCGAGCCGCAAGCTAGGGGATCCCTTGTCCGAGAGACAAACCTGTCCACCTTTGCGTTGAATCTGGATGCTAGAAGATCTACATCCGATGTTCCCCACCGCTGACATATTGTCCAGAAAACCTCAGGGTGAAGGGACCCTTCCTCTGGGCATAATTGCTGGCGACTTAGAAAGTCCGCCTTCCAATTCTCCACTCCTGGAATGAATACCGCAGATATGGCTGGGACATATCTTTCTGCCCATTTCAGGATGTAATTTACTTCCCTCTGGGCTGCACGACTCCTGGTGCCCCCCTGATGATTGATATATGCCACTGCTGTGGCATTGTCTGATTGAATTCTGACAGGGGACCCTCGGAGTTTGGATGTCCATGCTACTAGGGCATACCGGGCTGCTCGTATCTCTAAGAGATTGATGGGCAGGGCCTTTTCTGCATCCGACCATCTGCCCTGGAGAGACTATTGCTCCAGTACTGCTCCCCAGCCTATAAGGCTGGCATCTGTAGTGACCACCTTCCAAGAAATCGGACTGAAGGATTTCCCTTTTTCCAGATTCTGGGGAACCAACCACCAACGGAGGCTCTTGCGAACGGAAGGGGACAAGGACATTGTAAGTCTAGGGCCTGAACTTTTTTGTTCCAGGCTGACAGTATGGCCCCTTGCAAATTCCTTGAATGGAATTGACCGTAGGGTACTGCTTCGAATGATGCCACCATTTTTCCTAGCAGCCTCATGCACAGGCGTATGGACGGCTGTCTTTTTTGTACCCACTAAGTGGATCAAATCTTTCAAAGACAACACCTTTCCTCGAGGCAAGAATATTTTTCTCTGGCCTGAATCCAACCTTAGCCCCAAGTATTCCAGACTTTTGACTGGTTTTTAGGGCTGACTTGTCTCGGTTGATAATCCAACCGTGAGATTCCAGATACTTGATTGTCTTGTGAACGACCACGTCTAGTTTTTTCACTGAGTGGTCTATCAGCAACAAGTCATCTAGATATGCCATTATCATTACACCTTATGTTCTTAGATTGGCCAATAAAGGGCCAGAATTTTTGTAAACACTCGTGGTGCTGTGGCCAAACCGAAGGGTAAGGCTCTGAACTGAAAATGGCGCCCTTCTACTGCAAAGCGTAGAAATTTTTGGTGGACTGGAAAGATGGGAATGTGCAAATAAGCATCTTTGATGTCGATCGCGGCTAACCAATCCTCCCCTTGTAGGGCAGTGGCCACCGATCGGATCGACTCCATCGGAAAGTCCTGATATACAGGAATTTGTATAGCCCTTTTAGAATTAATATGGGCCTCCCGTCCGCGTTTGCTTCGGGACTGTAAAGAGGTTTGAGTAAAACCCGAACCCTCATTCTTCCAGGGGAACCTCCATAATTACTCCTTGGAGCAATAGTTGTTCTAGTGCCAACAGGAGGGACTCTCTCTTCCGGGGATCCCTTGGCACGTTTGACCTCAAAAATAGGAAGGAGGAGAGTCTTTTAACTCCAAACTGTATCCCAAACATACTGCGGAGAGCACCTATCTGTCTTGATCGTGTCCCGCCAGGTCTCTTGCGAACAACTGGAGTCCTCCCCCCACCCGACTGAGTGGGGGCAACCCTTCAATGAATTTAACTTTGGGGGAGGTTTTGTACCTCCCCTGACCCAGGGTTTCTCATTACCCTGCTATTGTCCCTGTTTTTTACCCCCGGGAATTGACCGAGGAGGCCGTCGGAACTGTTACACAGCCGATGCCCCAGGGACTGAAGAAGCAGGCGTCTTAAAGAGGGACCTCTAACTCTGTTTTTAACCGGCAAGAGCGTATTTTTACCGCTGGAAATTTTCTGGATATATTTGTCCAGGTTTTCCCTGAATAAGCGTTCACCATGAAATGGGACGCTAACCAGCCATTCTTTACAGGGAGCTTCAGCAGACCAGTTTTTTAGCCATAGAAGCCTACGCATATGTACTATAGACAGTGTAAGGCGGGAGGCCTGATGGACTGAATCCTTTATGGCGTCAACCGCAAAGCCTAAGGCTCTAGGTAGATCAGCTAGGGCAAGGCCTGCTGATCTGTCAAGTCCCTCAAGACCTGTTTCAACTGATCCTTCACTGCTTAGCAGACCTCACTGCTGGTTGTGTCACCAAGCTTGCTGTAGAAAGAAGCAGACTTTCATAAGGACTCCAATCTTTTATCTATTGGGTTCTTGAACATTTGGACATTATCCATTGGATATGTCAGTGATTTATACATACAAGAGATGGCTGTGTCCACTGTAGGGACCTTCCATTTTTTGATGAACTTATCCTCCATGGGATAGACGACCGGAAATCTCTTGGGGGGAATAAATATTTTCTCAGGACGTTCCCAATCCTGGTAAATGAGCCCTTTCAGTAAAGGGTGAAGTGGAAAAGAACAGACAGTCTGGGGGCTTCTAGCGACCCCAACGAGGATACAGTAGTGGTTGATGGTTCCGCAAGGTGCATTTTTAAATGCTGATCGGACCATGGTAGTCAGAGACTGAACCCATAATCTTTCAGCTTGAGATGCTGAGAAAAGGTTCCCCCACTGTTGATTCCTCTATAACAGAATCAACCTTATCCTGATCCCCTTCAGGCAGGTCGATCCCTGTATGGGACTGTTGCTCTGCTAACAGGCACTCTGAAGGAGGAGACGGAGATCGGGCGTGCTTTCCCTGACAGGGAGGCAGCGATCAATGTTGACAATCTCTCTCTAATCCTCCCAGAGCTGAGGAAAAAACCTCCTCTGTTACATACACAGGAGCAGGTGAACTGAGGACAGCCACAGTACCAAGTACCCCTGCGGGGTCTCTACGGTCACTTACCTCTGAACTTCAGGGGAGACTGGTGCAGCAGAAGCATGCCCAAGATCCTCAGAGCCCGATGAGACCCCCTTCGCTTCCTGGAAGATTCAGTTCCGGAGCTTCTGGACGGCATATTCCTAAGCCTAAAGCTGAGGTATTCCAGCCGTAATACACCACTTTTACTGAGAATAGTCTAGCACAATTGCTGCTATATCACAGTTGGTGTCTACTAAAGTGCCTTTCTAGGGGATGCCTGCATCAACCGCCTCTGTGTGCCTTTATACTAGCTCTGTCTGTGCACTTCAATAGCCAGCTATAATGTGCTTTAAAACACGCTGGACGCCCGCACATGCGCAGTAGCGCCGCGGCGCACACCTGAGCGTCATCCACCCGCTCCGCCCCTTTTTCCAGATCGCCTCTATATATAGAGGCGCGTGCGCACGTGCGCGGGCATGTGCGCCTTCGGCGCCTTTTTTGAAAACAATAAGGAGCTAGATGGGAGCCAGGGTCCCTTTGCCGCAGGGCCCGGGGATGGATGAGCGCAGCAACAGGGCAGAGGAGACAGCTTCCCAGCAGAGAACATACCAACTGCCTGGATTTGATTCTGGAAGAAAAAAATCCACATTACAAGAAAAAGAACCATAGCGGCCTCTAGTGTCTAACACAGGTACCGCGGTCTTACATTTTTTTTTTTTTTTTTTCCTTGCCTACTATTATTTTTTTTTACATTTTCTCAGTAGTAACAGGCATACACAGAATATTAGCGGGAATACCTTAGGTAACAGGCAGAAAGACAAAATAGGCTTGGGGGTCCCTCAATAGAACCAAGTTCCCGAGGGCCCCCACTTACCTTTTCCTCGCCGCAGGACTCTGTTTGGTCCACAGAAGCCCAAACTTCACCTATCACGGCAGGCATTGTAATCAAACCTTCAGGGACCGGGTTCCCAAGGATTCCACTCCCCTGGACCTGTATAGCACCCTGCACAGAAAACATCTTGGTTGTGGGTATGACCAGAGCTCTGGATCCCAGGGTCCAGCCCTCCTAAGAGAGGCATTACAGGCAAAACCTTGCTCTTCTCTGCAAGGCCCGGGTACCGACCGTTTAGCTATGAAGCTTTTTTGGTCGGATCCGGAATAGCTTACTGAGGCCCAAAAGAACCTGTACGCAAGCTCAGTGAAAAACACATGTTACTTCTTGGCCAACACCTTAGACACTGGCAAAAAACTGAGGTGCTCCCGGATGGGAGGGGCTTATATAGGGGAGGGTACTTCCGGTTTTGGAAGTTGCCAGTGCCAGCACCTGAAGGTATCTATATAACCCATTAGTAATGACTATGTCGCTCTGTGTCCCGTGATGTACGAGAAAGAAAACACAGGGGCAGACTCACAGTGAGGCCATCACAGCAATGGGGTGACCCGCAACCGGAAGTCCCGGGTCCCCATCGCTGGTGAGAGCCTGGTCTCAGTGCTGGGAGCGCGCTACACAGAGGAGATATACGCATATATGCATCCCCACAGATAAAGAACAACTTCCGTGAAACCACAAATAAGCATACGGTCGGCAGGAAAGGGTAAACGTTTCTCAAATAAACGTATAATAAATCCAAATCAAAAATAAATAAATCCAGGGAATAAAATGATAAAGTACTTTGTCTGTAATACCTAGTCTTTTCCTATGCCTCCACTCCCTGGTATACCTTTACCCCCATCAAATCTGTACAGGAAACTACAGGCATCAGCTGCAGAAAGTAGCCCAAGTCTGTTTTTTTTTTAAGGTTTTAGGACAGGTTGGTTTACATTTGTGCCCCCTCTTTTGTGTCCCTGTGACTCTTAAAAAGAACTACTTCACCTACCGGTCATTCAATATTAGGATAGAAAATAAAATGACTAAAAAGCACACAAAGAAAAAAAAAAAACTTCTAAAACGTGTTACCTTTGGTCTGGTAATAACCTCTACATTTTCCACAACTCTTCTAAAGGACGGGGGCATTTTGTTGAGTATTCGGTGTTGCAAAAACTGTTGAGCCTTGTGAAACATTAACCCTCCTCCCACCACCAAGATGGAGCTGTACATCTTCTTTTTGGTGTCATCTGAAGCTAAAAGCAAAAAGGCAGAGAAGGGTATTATTCAAAGTTGAAGATCGCCTTGAGAAATATTCAAGCTATTTAGCACATATAAAACATACAAAATTTGGGAGGCACGTGTGCAAGGCTCGCTGAGCAGACATGGCTTCTACCGGGACACAACGGCATTGTTTCACCGAGTCACACATTGAATACCGGACTTCACGGTAACCGGACTGTTCCTTGTCTTGTTGGGCACACAACAGTAGGATGTACGCGGTTAGAAAACCTAAACTAAAGCCGGCAAAGAGCCAGGAAGCACAAGTGAAAGCAGCTTCTAAAATGGCTGCGGCTCCAGCACCCCGCTCAGTATTACCTCACACACAGAAACAGGCACGGAATTCTTCTGTCTCACCTCAGTTCTCTGAACATGAATTTGACTTTGGGATGACTCCCATTACTCTCCAAACTAATGCCCAAAACACAGACCTTCTCAGTCAATTTGAAAGGGTACTACATAAAGCCCTACAAAACACCTGACACCATAACTGAGAAATTGACCAGAGAAACCTGGGAGGTGGGACACCGTACATCCATATTGGAACAAAGAGTGGATGACATAAAGGACATTACCACTACCCATAACGACAAATTCGTAGTCCTTAACCACTTAAGCCCCGGACCATTTGGTAGCTAAAGGACCAGAGGTGAATTCAGAATTTTGCACTGCGCTGGTTTAACTGTAAATTGTGCGGACATGCAATGTTGTACCCAAACAAAATTTGCGTCCTTTTCTTCCCACAAATAGAGCTTTCTTTTAATGGTATTTGATTGCCTCTGCAATTTTTATTTTTTGCGATATAAACGGAAAAAGACCGAAAATTTTGAAAAAAAATGATATTTTCTACTTTTTGTTATAAGAAAAATCGAATAAACTCAATTTTAGTCATACATTTAGGCCAAAATGTATTCAGCCACATGTTTTTAGTAAAAAAAATGTCAATAAGCGTATATTTATTGGTTTGCGCAAAAGTTATAGAGTTTACAAACTAGGGTACATTTTCTGAAGGTGCTAAAATGACAGGGCAGTACAAAACCCCCCCAAATGACCCCATTTTGGAAAGTAGACACCCCAAGGAAATTGCTGAGAGGCATGTTGAGCCCATTGAATTTTTTATTTTTTTGTCCCAAGTGATTGAATAATGACTAAAAAAAAAAAAAAAAATTACAAAAAGTTGTCACTAAATGATATATTGCTCACACATGCCATGGTTATATGTGGAATTTCACCCCAAAATACATTTTGCTGCTTCTCCTGAGTACGGGGATACCACATGTGTGGGACTTTTTGGGAGCCTAGCCACGTACGGGACCCCGGAAACCAAGCACCGCCTTCAGGATTTCTAGGGGCGCAAATTTTTGATTTCACTCCTCACTACCTATCACAGTTTCGAAGGCCATAAAATGCCAAAATAGCACAAAACCCCCCCAAATGACCCCATTTTAGAAAGTAGACACCCCAAGGAAATTGCTGAGAAGCCTGTTGAGCCCATTGAATATATTTTTTTTTGTCCCAAGTGATTGAATAATGACAAAAAAAAAATAAAAAATTACAAAAAGTTGTCACTAAATGATATATTGCTCACACATGCCATGGTTATATGTGGAATTACACCCCAAAATACATTTTCTGCTTCTCCTGAGTACGGGGATACCACATGTGTGGGACTTTTTAGGAGCCTAGCCGCGTACGGGACTCCGAAAACCAAGCACCGCCTTCAGGATTTCTAGGCACAAATTTTTGATTTCACTCCTCACTACCTATCACAGTTTCGAAGGCTATAAAATGCCAAAATCGCACAAAACCCCCCCAAATGACCCCATTTTGGAATATAGACACCCCAAGCTATTTGCTGAGAGGAATGGCGAGTATTTTACAGCTCTCATTTGTTTTTGAAAATGAAGAAAGAATATATATATATATATATATATATATTTTTTTTTAATTTTCAAAACTTTGTGACAAAAAGCGAGATCTGCAAAATACTCACAATACCTCTCAGCAAATAGCTTGGGGTGTCTACTTTCCAAAATGGGGTCATTTGGGGGGGGGGGGGTTTGTGCTATCTGGGCATTCCATGGCCTCCGAAACTGTGATAGGCAGTGAGAAGTGAAATCAAAAATTTACACCCTTAGAAAGCCTGAAGGCGGTGCTTGGTTTTTGGGGTCCCGTACGTGGCTAGGCTCCCAAAAAGTCTCACACATGTGGTATCCCCGTACTCAGGAGAAGCAACAGAATGTATTTTGGGGTGTAATTCCACATATGCCCATGGCATGTTTGAGCAATATATCATTTAGTGACAACTTTGTGCAAAAAATAAATTAAAAAAAATTGTCGTTTTTCCGCAACTTGTGTCAACATATAAAATATTCCATGGACTCGACATGCCTCTCAGTATATAGCTTGGGGTGTCTACTTTCCAAAATGGGGTCATTTGGGGGGGTTTTGAACTGTTCTGGCATTTTATACACAACATTAGGAAGCTTACATCCACTCTTCTAACCACTTGAAGACAAAGCCCTTTTTGACACTTTTTGTTTACATGAAAACATTTTTTTTTTTGCAAGAAAATTATGTTGAACCCCCAAACATTATATATATTTTTAAAGCAAAGGCCCTACAGATTAAAATGGTGGGTGTTGCATTTTTTTTTTCTACACAGTATTTGCGCAGCGATTTTTCAAACGCATTTTTTGGGTTAAAAAATACACTTTTTTAATTTTAATGCACTAAAACACACTATATTGCCCAAATGTTTGATGAAATAAAAAAGATGATCTTAGGCCGAGTACATAGATACCAAACACGACATGCTTTAAAATTTCGCATTGGCGACAAACTACATACATTTTTAAAAGCCTTTACAGGTTACCCCAGTAGATTTACAGAGGAGGTCTACTGCTAAAATGATTGCCCTCGATCTAACCTTCACGGTGATACCTCACATGCATGGTGCAATTGCTGTTTACATATGACGCCAGACCGACGCTTGCGTTCGCCATTGGGCAAGAGCAGGGCAGGACAGGGGTGCTTTTTTTTTTTATTATTAATTTTGCTTTTTTATTTTATTTTTAAATTGTTCCTTCCAAGTATTTTTTTTTTTTATCATTTTTATTGTTATCTCAGGGAATGTAAATATCCCCTATGATAGCAATAGGTAGTGACAGGTACTCTTTTTTTGAAAAAACTGGGGTCTTCTAGATCCTAGATTTTTCCTCTGCCCTCAAAGCATCTGACCACACCAAGATCGGTGTGATAAAATGCTTTCCCAATTTCCCAATGGCGCTTTTTATATCCGGGGGGGGGCATTCCCTCCCACTGCTTGTAAAAGCAGTCCAGAGGCTAATTAGCCGCTAGGATTGCTTTTACATGAAAGCCGGCCGCAGGCTGAAAAGAATGATACCAAGATGATACCTAAACCCGCAGGCATCATTCTGGTATAAACATTCAAAGTCCAGCAACATACCAGTACGTTGCTGGTCCTTGTTGGACATGTATTGTAATCTTTTTATTTCATGCAGCCAGTTGGCTGAACGAAAAAAGAGATTGATCGGTGGGTATGCCCACCATTAGAATACCGCCCTTCATCCACCCACTTCCAATGATGGGCATACACGCACCATTTATATATGCCGAAGCATGGGGGCATCCTCCCGCAAAAAAGTTATGCCGCACACACATGGTCGGACTTTTCCACGGGCAAGCCTCCGTCGGAATTTCGACCGTATGTACGCGGCATTAGGAGCAAAATCGCTCCTCCGCCCCTATGCTTCGGCATATTTGCTTTTTTTTTTTAACTGTGGTGGTGAAATCACCTCCTACAGCACTGGAGTCGCAGGGATCAGGCCTGTCTCTGCGAACGCTGCAGTTATGTGTGTTTTTGTTTTGTAAGTGACAGTGATCGATCGATACTGCACTTGGGTGGCCTGGGCTGGACAGAGGGGCAAAACACAGGTGCCAGCAGGTATCTGGGCTGATCCCGCTAACACTGCGTTTTTGGGAACCCTAAACTGCTGGGGACGCTAGTATAGATCTGATCAGATCAGATATTGATCTGTTCAGATACTATACCACTAAGGGGGGTGTATGCTTCACGCGTGGGTGTTAGCGTTACTGGCACTAACCTGACGCTGCCTGGGGTGTGACTCAGACCCTCTCTGACGCTAAAACCTAATTGATATCACCCGCCGGGCGATCAGGGGGTTAAACCTTTATTGGGTTATATACACGGCGGGTGCCCTGACACTATAAAAAGCAAACTAACTAACCAGCGTCACCCGTAACACTTATATGGTGATCACTGGTGAAAGGGTTAACTAGGGGCAATCAGGGGGTTAAAACCTTTATTAGATAATATATGGGGGTACCTGACGCTATAAAAACCTGCGGCGAACCTAAAAAAAATTACCAGCTACCGATCTGCATCACCGACACTAAGACAGCGTTTAGAAAAACGATCGCTTAGTGACAGTGGTGATAGGGGGTGAAAGGGTTACCTGGGGGGCGATCAAGGGGGTTAAACCTTTATTAGATAATATATTGGGGTACCTGACGCTATAAAAACATGCAGCGAACCTAAAAAAAATTACTGGCTACGATCTGCATCACCGACACTAAGACAGCGTTTAGAAAAACAATTGCTTAGCGACAGTGGTGATAGGGGGTGAAAGGGTTACCTGGGGGGCGATCAAGGGGGTTAAACCTTTATTAGATAATATATTGGGGTACCTGACGCTATAAAAACCTGCGGCGAACCTAAAAAAAATTACCGGCTACCGATCTGCATCACAGACACTAAGACAGCGTTTAGAAAAACGATCGCTTAGTGACAGTGGTGATAGGGGTGAAAGGGTTACCTGGGGGGCGATCAAGGGGGTTAAACCTTTATTAGATAATATATTGGGGTACCTGACGCTATAAAAACATGCGGCGAACCTAAAAAAAATTACTGGCTACGATCTGCATTACCGACACTAAGACAGCGTTTAGAAAAACGATCGCTTAGTGACAGTGGTGATAGGGGGTGAAAGGGTTACCTGGGGGGCGATCAAGGGGGTTAAACCTTTATTAGATAATATATTGGGGTACCTGACGCTATAAAAACCTGCGGCGAACCTAAAAAAAATTACTGGCTGCCGATCGGCATCACTTACGCTAAGACAGCGATCAGAAAAATGATCGCTAAGCGACAGTGGTGATAGGCGGTGAAAGGGTTATCTGGGGGGTGATCAGGGGGTTAAACCTTTATTGGGGGGGTTAGGGGGCTACACTGGACCTAAGACTAAACTTTGGTGACACTTTTACAGTCACAAATGTCACTGATTGCAGTGATCACTAAATAAATGGTCACTGCAATCAGTGACACTGTGACTGGGGGCTGATCTAGGGGGTGATCTGGGGTGTCTGGGGGGGCGATTTATGTCCCTATGTGTCCTGGTGTCAGTGTAGTGTTGTGTGCACTGACCTGATGTCTTCTCTTGTACGGCGCTCGGTATATGTGAGCGCCGCACCAGAGATGACATCACTTCCTCCTGCTCCCTCTGTCTGACACAGACAGAGGGGGCATTTCCATTCGCCGGGAGCGATCGCGAGGGGGTGGCCAGAAACTAATGGCTGCCCCCTCATCCCGGAACGCTCCCGGACACTTAGCCACCGCTCACTGTACAGAAGGGGGGTCCGATTGGACCCCCCAACTATACAAAGGCAATCACGTACACTCTACGTGATTGTGCCTGTCGGTGCCATTCTGCCGACGTATATATACAGTGAGCGGTCGTTAAGTGGTTAAAGAAGAAAACTCTTCACGCCTTGAGGAATTTGAAAATGGGGCCAGGAGATCCAACTTGAGAATCCGTGGCATACCTGAAACTATAATAGATCTTCAATTCACTGTAACAGCGCTTTTTCAGGAACTTGCCCAGGAGCTTGCCCCATCTATCCACATTGAAAGACTAAAGATGGATCGAATTCATAGATCTCTAGTCCCCAAAAAGGATGATGGACCCCCCAGAGATATCATTTTGAAACAACATTTTCTTGTTCATACATCACGGGACACAGAGCAGCATAGTCATTACTATGTGGGTTATATAGAATTACCTTCAGGTGCTGGCACTGGCAACTTCCAAAACAGGAAGTACCCTCCCCTATATAAGCCCCTCCCATCCGGGAGTACCTCAGTTTTTTGCCAGTGTCTAAGGTGTTGGCCAAGGTTAACATGTATTCATCTGGGCTTGTGTACAGGTTCTCTGGGCCTTAGCAAGCTATTCCGGATCCGACCAAAAAAGCTTCATAGCTAAACGGTCGGTACCCGGGCCTTGCAGAGAAGAGCAAGGTTTTGCCTGTAATGCCTCTCTTAGGAGGGCTGGACCCTGGGATCCAGAGCTCTGGTCATACCCAAAACCAAGAGGCTATCTGTGCAGGGTGCTATACAGGTCCAGGGGAGTGGAATCCTTGGGAACCCGGTCCCTGAAGGTCTAGTACAATGCCTGCCGTGAGAGGTGAAGTTTGGGCTTCTGTGGACCAAACAAAGTCCTGCGGCGGGGAAAAGGTAAGTGGGGGCCCCTCAGAAACTTGGTTCTATTGAGGGGACCCCCAAGCCTAATATGTCTTTCTGCCTGTTACCTAAAGGGTATTCCCGCAAATAGCTGTATATGCCTAAGAAATCCTAGAAATGTTTTTTCAGAAGGGAAGTTTTAAAAAAACTGTAAACCTGGAAATGTTTTTCATAAAGGAGGTTTTAAAAAAAAAAAAAAAAAAGACAAAAGTGCGGTACCTGTGTTTGTCCACTAGAGGCCGCTGTGGAACGTCTTTTTTCTTGGGACTATTCCTTCCATGGTGAAAGTCCAGGCAGATGAGTGAGCTCTCTATCAGGGAAGCTGCATTCCTCTGTCATGCTGCCAAGTAGTTTCCTTCCATCCCCGAGTCCTGGTGAAACAGGGACCCTGGCTCCTCTCCCTACATGGCGCCAAGAGCGCACACGTGCACGCGCGCGCGCGCACACATGCTTTCCTTTTATAAGGTTTAGCTTCAAAAAAGGGGGCGGAGCCTGGCGGATGACGCGCTCTGTGCGCCCAGCGCTTCTGCGCATGTGCGGGCGTCCCAGCAAGATAAAAGGACTCAGTCCACGCTGCTTGCTATGGACACAGAGCATGAAAAGGAGCTGGTAGCATGGTATAGGGGCTTACAGCGGGCGGTTGATACAGGCATCCCCAGAAAGACGCATTAGTAGACACCCACTGATGTACATAGCAGCAAATTGCATTAGACTATTTCAGTAAGGGGTGTATTGCGGCTGGAATACCTCAGCTTTGAACTAAGGAATATGCCGCCTAAAAAACTCTGAGATATACCTCTCAGGAAGTGTAGGGGGTCTCCATCGGGCTCTGAGGATCTGGAGCAGTCATCTGCACCCTCCTCCCCTGAGAAATCAGAGGTTAATACCCATAAGGAACCCCCGGGAGTGCCAGGTACTGCGGCTGTCCTCAGTCCACCTGCTCCTGCATATATAACAGAGGAGGTTTTTTCCTCAACTCTGGAGGGATTGGAGCAGAGATTGGCTGCATTGATCGCTTCTTCTCTACAGGAAAGAGAGCGCGCCAGATCTCCATCACCTCCATTAGAGTGCCTGTTGGCAGAGCAACAGTCCCAGGAAAGGACCGTCCTACCTGAAGGGGATCAGGAGGAGGTTAGCTCTGTTTTTTGAGGAATCGACAGTAGATGAACCATTTTCAGCATCACAGACTGAAAGATTGTGGGTCCAGACCCTAACTGACATGGTTCGATCTGCATTTAAAATGCCTCTGGTTGAACCATCAACTACTGCTGTCTCCTCATTGGGGTCGCTAAAAGCTCCCCAGGTTAATTGCTCCTTTCCAATACATCCATTATTGGAAGGACTTATATACCAGGACTGGGAACATCCTGATAAACTATTTGTTCCGCCTAAAAGGTTTCCGGTGATCTATCCCATGGAGGAAAAGTTCACCCAGAGATGGAATGTTCCTACGGTGGATGCAGCCATCTCTTCTGTGAACAAATCACTGACATGTCCAGTAGATAATGTTCAAAGATCCAGTGGATAAAAAAATTGGAATCTTTATTAAAATCTGCTTTTTCCACAGCAGGGGCTGTTACACAGCCAGCAGTGGCAGCTATTGGGGTCTGCCAAGCTTTAAAGGATCAAATGAAAATGGTCCTGAGGGATTTGCCAGACCAGCAGGCCCAGGCTCTGGCTGATCTGCCTAGAGCATTATGCTTTGCGGTTGACGCCATCAAGGATTCTATCCATCAGGCCTCACGCTGTCTTTGGTACATATGCGTAGGCTTCTGTGGCTCAAAAACTGGTCTGCTGAAGCTCCCTGTAAGAAGCTCTTAGTTAGCTTCCCATTTCATGGGGAACGCCTTTTTGGCGAAGACCTGGATAAGTATATCTAGAAGATTTCCAGTGGTAAAAGTACTCTCTTACCGAGTAAAAAGAGGTCTAGGGGTCCATCTTTTAAGAGGACTACCTCTCCTATCCCTGCGACGTCTGCTACTAAGCAGTTCCGACGGCCTCCTCGGTCAAACTCAGGAGGTAAAAATCAGGGACAGCCACAGGGTAATAAAAAGCCCTGGATCCGAAGAGGTACTAAACCAGCCTCCAAGTCAAGCCTATGAAGGGCTGCCCCCACTCAAACGGGTGGGGGGAAGACTTCAGTTGTTCGCAGAGACCTGGCGGGAGACGATCAAAGACAGATGGGTGCTCTCCGCAGTAACTCTGGGATACAAGTTGGAGTTAAAAGAGTCTCCTCCGTCCCATTTTATGTGGTCAGGCATGCCAAGAGACCCTCTGGAAAGAGGGTCTCTCCTATTGGCGTTAGAACAACTATTGCTCCAAGGAGTAATTATGGAGGTTCCTATGGAAGAGTGGGGGTTGGGTTTCTACTCAAACCTTTTCACAGTCCTGAAGCCAAACGGGGACATAAGACCCATATTGGACCTAAAGAGTCTAAACAAATTTCTAAACGTCCGGTCTTTCCGGATGGAGTCGATCCGATCGGTCACCGCTGCCCTACAAGGGGAGGAATGGTTAGCCTCGATCGACATCAAAGATGCTTACTTGCATGTTCCCATCTTTCCAGGTCATCAAAAATTCCTACGCTTTGCAGTAGAAGGGCGCCATTTTCAGTTCAGAGCCTTACCATTCGGTCTGGCCACAGCACCACGAGTGTTCACAAAAATTCTGGCCCCACTGTTGGCCGATCTAAGAACACGGGGTGTAACGATAATGGCATACCTAGACGACCTGTTGTTGATGGACCACTCAGTTGCCAAGCTAGAAGTGGTAATTGTCGATACAATCAAGTATCTAGAATCTCACGGTTGGGTCATCAACCTGGACAAGTCAGCCCTACAGCCAGTGAAAAACCTGGTATATCTAGGGCTACGGCTGGATTCAGACCAGAGGAAGATTTTCTTACCTCTAGACAAGGTATCCTCTTTGAGGGGCTTGGTCCGTCTGCTTTGTGCAAAAAGACAGCCGTCCATACGCCTGTGCATGAGGCTGCTAGGAAAGATGGTAGCATCATTCGAAGCTGTGCCATACGCCCAATTCCACTCAAGGAATTTACAAAGGGCCATATTGTCAGCCTGGAACGGAAAAGTTCAGGCTCTAGACTTCCCGATGGCTTTGTCCCCTTCCGTTCGGAAGAGTCTCTGCTGGTGGTTGATCCCCCAGAATCTCCAGAAGGGAAAACCCTTCAGCCCGATATCTTGGAAGGTGGTCACTACAGATGCCAGCCTTACAGGCTGGGGGGCAGTACTGGAGCAATGGTCTCTCCAGGGCAGATGGTCAAATGTAGTAAAAACCCTGCCCATCAATCTCTTAGAGATACGAGCAGCCCGGTACGCCCTAGTAGCCTGGACATCCAGACTCCAAGGGTCCCCTGTCAGAATTCAATCAGACAATGCCACAGCAGTGGCATATATCAATCATCAGGGAGGCACCAGGAGTCGTGCAGCCCAGAGGGAAGTAAGTCACATCCTGGAATGGGCAGAAAAGCATGTCCCATGTATATCAGCTGTCTTCATTCCAGGGGTGGAGAATTGGAAGGCGGACTTTCTGAGTCGCCAACAGTTATGCCCAGGGGAATGGTCCCTTCATCCCGAGGTCTTCCGAGCAATATGTCAGCGGTGGGGAACACCGGATGTAGATCTGCTAGCATCCAGATTCAACGCAAAGGTGGACAGATTTGTCTCCCGGACAAGGGATCCCCTCGCTTGCGGCTCGGATGCTCTGGTGTTCCCTTGGGATCAGTTCAGACTGATATATGCATTCCCTCCGCTACAATTGTTGCCTCGACTCCTTCGCAGAGTCAGGTTGGAGAAGAAGCCGGTGATCCTGGTGGCTCCAGCGTGGCCCCGAAGGGCCTGGTACGCGGAGATCATCAAAATGTCTGTGGGGAGTCCTTGGACCCTTCCACGTCGTCCGGACCTGCTTTCGCAAGGACCGATATACCACCCTTCCTTACTAACTCTAAGTTTAACGGCCTGGCTATTGAGTCCCACATCCTAAAGAAGAGAGGTCTCTCTAACTCTGTGGTATCAACTATAATCAATGCCAGGAAGCCTGTATCCAGGCAGATCTACTATAGAGTTTGGAAGGCGTACATCACTTGGTGCGAGGCCAGAAAATGGCATCCACGTAAGTACGTTATAGGCAGAATTCTGGACTTCCTGCAGTGGGCTGTAGACAGGAAGTTTGCCTTAAGTACTATCAAGGGCCAGGTTTCGGCCTTGTCAATACTATTTCAAAGGCCCCTGGCTATGCATTCACTTGTCAAATCCTTTATGCAAGGTGTGACTCGTATTATTCCACAGATTAAGGCTCCCATATGCCCATGGGATCTAAATTTGGTTCTGTCGGTTCTGCAGAAGCAGCCATTTGAACCTTTGCGGCACATTTCCTTGGTTCTACTCACCAGGAAATTTATATTTTTAGTAGCCATATGCTCGGCTAGAAGAGTGTCGGAATTAGCCACCATGTCCTGCAAAGAGCCATATCTGGTTATCCATAAGGACAGAGTAGTATTACGTCCTCACCCAGCCTTTCTTCCTAAGGTGGTATCGAGGTTTCACTTGAACCAGGATGTGGTTCTTCCTTCTTTTTTCCCCAAACCAAGCTCGGTAGAGGAAAAGTTATTGCATTCTTTGGATGTAGTAAGAGCAGTTAAAGCTTATCTAAAAGCCACTGCTCAGATTCGTAGAACGGATTCTCTGTTTGTTCTGCCGGAAGGCCCCAGAAAGGGTCAGGCAGCATCAAAATCTACTTTAGCCAAGTGGATTCGACAGGTCATAATACAAGCCTATGGCTTGAGAAGTAGACCGCCTCCGTTCAAAGTTAGGGCGCACTCCACGAGAGCAGTTGGAACTTCATGGGCAGTGCATCACCAGGCCTCCCTGGCGCAAATTTGTAAGGCCACAACATGGTCTTCAGTACACACGTTTACTAGGTTCTACCAGGTGGACGTTAGAAGTCAGGAGGATGTCGCCTTTGGGCGCAGTGTGTTGCAGGCCGCAAAAGATCCTCATGCCTGATGGCGCCCAGCTTATGTATGGTGTATCCCCCCCCTCATGTGGCATTGCTTTGGGACGTCCCACATAGTAATGACTATGCTGCTCTGTGTCCCGTGATGTATGAACAAGAAAGTAGGATTTTTAAAACAGCTTACCTGTAAAATCCTTTTCTTGGAGTACATCACGGGACACAGAGCTCCCACCCCTCTTTTGGGGACACGTATTGCTTTGCTACAAAACTGAGGTACTCCCGGATGGGAGGGGCTTATATAGGGGAGGGTACTTCCTGTTTTGGAAGTTGCCAGTGCCAGCACCTGAAGGTAATTCTATATAACCCACATAGTAATGACTATGCTGCTCTGTGTCCCGTGATGTACTCCAAGAAAAGGATTTTACAGGTAAGCGGTTTTAAAAATCCTACTATTTCTACTCCAAGGAACAATTGATGGAAGCTGCCCACAATAAGGAAACATTATCTTTCCAAGGACAGCAGTATTAAATCTTTCAAGACCTCTCGCAGCAAACTCTTTTCAAGCGCAAAGCTATGAAACCACACTTTCTGATCCTCCAACAACACCACATACCATACCGCTGGAGCTTCCCCTTTGCCATCCGTTTCTCTTATAAAAGGTACATCTTACACTTGTAAAACTGTGGATGATCTCCTCACTGTCATCAAAGACCTTCGCCTGTCTAGTCTGGATAATTCCACTGAAAGTTCTAAACGCCAAACTCAATCCAGCTCTCCCAGCAACCAACTAGAATACCCTGGCCAACAAGCACATCCTAGAGCATGGATATGCAATTAGCCGACCTCCAGCTGTTGCAAAACTACAAGTCCCATCATGCCTCTGCCTCTGGGTTTCATGCTTGTGGCTGTCAGAGTCTTGCTATGCCTCATGGGATTTGTAGTTCTGCAACAGCTGGAGGTCCGCTAATTGCATATCCCTGTCCTAGTACCTACAAGAGGAGTCGTCATATCACCACAACCAGTACCCGATGACCAAATGGACTGAAGTCTCTTCTCTGGGTGATATTTTTTGTTTGAAATGCCAACCTATTGTCATTAAATTTATAGCAACTAGCTATACATCATCACTTCTAAAGGGAAATTTACTTATTCCCTGATGAATTCTCATCCTACACCTTATGAATTGGCCCCCTTAAAGCGGGATTCCACCCGCAATTTTTTTATTTTTTTTAAAAGTCAGCAGCTACAAACACTGTAGCTGCTGACTTTTAATAAGGACACTTAACTGTCCTACTCGCCCGCGATGATGGCCCCCCCCCCATGCCGATCCCTCAATCATTGCAGGTCCCGCGCCGCCATCCTCACTAAGGGAAACAGGCTGTGAAGCCTTGCGGCTTCACTGCCCATTTCCTACTGCGCATGTGCGAGTCTCGCGCCAATTTGTGAATGGGGATTACACACAGTTCCCAGAAGGCAGCACGCGCCCCATTCACCAGAAGAGGATGCAGGAGAAGACCCACAGCGGATAAGGAAGAGGCAGATTAGGGACTTCCGCATAGCAACCGCTATTACGGGCGAGTAAAAAAAAAATGTTTTCTTACATTTTTTTGCTGCATTTTGGTGTAATTTTTTTTTTCAGGGTGGAACTCCACTTTAAGTAAGAATAATTCCTTACAGGACAAGGGACTTTTTGACATTTTCTTAGTTATTAAGAGGTTTAGTTTGTTTTACTCCCCTGAGTTTTATTTCTGCAGTAATTAGAATCCGATATAGGATTATATATACTCACTAAATAGTGATTCGTAGTCCTTAATTTTCTACCATATCCTTTAAAGTGGCTGCTTTTGTCCTGGAGACAGTTCACTGTGCCTTCCACCTATTCCTCGAGAGGCTGGTTTTACTTGCCGGATACTCTTTGGATAGATTGTAGCTACAGGTTGGTGGTTCTTTACCACCCTTTAGATACTTGCTCCACATAGGAGCAGTACTTTTACTTAATCAAAAAAAAAAAAAAAAAAAAAAAAAAAAAGCTTCTGTATATCTGGTTTAATTTTATTTATTTTATTTGATCTATCTTGTTTAACATTTATATACAATTTCCCTTAACCCCTTGTTTCCCACATTTCCTATTCTCCCCTACTCCAGAGTTATATATTGCTCACTGGCCTGCTGTTAGATATTGAAATCACCATAGTCTCGTACTATGCCCCCAAAAGAAATCCGGTTTCATTCCTCTCACATTTGTTCTCGGTAGTGGAATCGCACAAACAAGGTACCCTCATTATATGTGGTGACTCAAACCAAGTAATTTATCCTTTACTGGATAAATCCCCAATTCCACTACAAGCTCAATCCCCTACCTTTAGACAACTCCTTGACCAATTTTCTCTCCTTGACACATGGCGAGAACCAAACCCCAGAGGGAAACCATTTACTCATTATTCTCATCCCCACAAAACGTTCTCGCGAATAGATGATCAATTTGTGCACATAAATACTTCCTCTATCATATTGAATTATTTGATAATTCCATGTACCTGGTCGGACCACAATGCAGTCATAACGACCTTCTCATAGATCCTGGTGTATAAACGATTGTTTATATATTGGATTGGCCAATAAGCTAACTATTGAATCTGCCATTGAAGACTACATCGCTAACAATTCACTCACAGACACAAATCCCTTAACATTATGGGAAGCTCTCAAGCCATCCGTCTGAGGAGTTTGTATAAGCCAATCATCTTACCATCGCAGAATACAAACAACAGCTCCACAAACAACTAGGTAAAGCCTTCTATAGAGCCTCTGAAAATTTTCAGAATATGCTTTCCCCATATACTAAATCTGCGTATGATAAAGCCAAATTAGAACTGGATCTCCTGACAGAAACGGCAGTTAAGGCTCTCAGAAAATCAAAACATAGTCTCTATATGAAGGCAAATAATTAACCTACTACATTTCTAGCCTTAACACTACGTAGAGTAGACCACGTACCAAAACCAATCTGACTTCGGATACATACAAACACTTACTCCAGCAATCCTCAAAAAATACTCAATGAGTTTCGCAGAAATCTTAATGACTTCTATCGGAATACACATAAATATGATCAAAAATGATTTGACACTCTATTATCATTGATTCAACTTCCTTCCCTTTCCGCTGCCCATCAAGAATTACTAGACAAACGCATAACTGACTCGGAAGTCCAAGTCGCAAATAAAAAAAACTCTAAAAATACATAAACGCCCAGGCCCTGATGGCTTTTCAGCCACTTTCTATAAACGCTTTTCTACTCTACTTACCCCTCTAATGGTTGCCACCTTTAATTCTCTCCTTGATGGTAATTCCTTTCGCTCAGAAACCCTATTAGCCTCCATAGCCATGATTCCTAAGCCCCACACTGATGATACGTCATGGTCCAATTATAGACCCATTTCAATTCTTAACCTAGACATTAAAATATTAGCGAAAATCCTCTCTAACTGCCTTAATCCCATCATAGGATCCCTGATCCATAAAGATCAAACCGGTTTCAGCCCCTCTAGACACACTGGTGATAATATTCGCCGTGCCACCCTCCTGGCACAAATAGCCTGCAAGCGACGCATCCCTGCCTGTGTCCTCTCAATTGATATACAAAAAGCATTTGACTCTCTGTCATGGTCTTATCTTGATGCTATACTTCACAGATGGGGATTTGGAGCACAGTTCCTGAAATGGATATCCTCTCTTTATAATAAGCCAACAGCATATTTTTCCTATGAAAAGCAGTGCAGCGCTGAATGAAACTAAAAATAGCTTCACAAAACAGTCCAAAAACAATATATAGCAAGAAGAAGCCAAACGGTGTAGGAGAGGCAAACAAAGTGAAAACTTCTTAGACAGAAAATGGGGTGCTGTAGTCAGTCACCATACATCCCAGCATAAATGTCTCCTCCCCTTGTAGCACAAACCGCTCACCTGGACGAATGGACCTCTGCGCAAACAGAAGGTCAATCACGCTATACCTTCTCAAAGGTAGTAGGGTGATGTCTTCACGTGAGGTCCTTCTTTGAAAAATCCTCAATCAATAGGTGGTCTCCAAAAAAAAAATCGCTCATACAAAGTGGATCATGTAAAAATAAAGGAAAACCATAGTGCTCTGCCTATATAAAATCAACACATTTAATCTAGTAAAAAAATACTCACAAACACGGCACTATAACCTAGTGCACGGTATGAAGTACATATCGATAAAAAACAGGTAGGTAGCTGCTCTGACATCACTATAAGCCCCCCGCACGCGTATCGTCCGTGGTGCAGGACTTCCTCAGCGGATATAGCCTTTATTTTTACATGATCCACTTTGTATGAGCGAGTTTTTTGGAGACCACCTATTGATTGAGGATTTTTCAAAGAAAGACCTCATGTGAAGACATCACCCTACTACCCTTGAGAAGGGACAGCGTGATTGACCTTCTGTTTGCGCAGAGGTCCATTCGTCCAGGTGAGCGGTTTGTGCTACAGGGGGAGGAGACATTTATGCTGGGATGTATGGTGACTGACTACAGCACCCCATTTTCCGTCTAAGTTTTCACTTCGTTTGCCTCTCCTACACCGTTTGGCTTCTTCTTGCTATATATTGTTTTTGGACTGTTTTGTGAAGCTATTTTTAGTTTAACATTCAGCGCTGCACTGCTTTTCATATGTATTTTGCTTAAGGATTTTTATATTGACCTTTCAGTGTTCAGCTGCTTTTTAATAGGGATGGTTTGTTTTTTGCGCTGTCTGATCTTCTTTTATAGCATATGTTTCCTACTCAGGTTTCCGCTCTGATCCCTTTAATACTGAAAAGGAACCAGGCAGGGATGCCCCCTTTCCCCGCTCCTATTTGCCTTGGCAATAGAACCCCTCGCCCAACTGATACGATCTAACCCTAATATAAAAAGGCGACCTGGGTGGATATCAACACAAATTGTGTTTATTTGCCGATGAGGTCTTGATTTTATTGACATCACCTCTGACCTCATAGACATATTAACTAAATTTGGCTCAATATCCGGTCTTAAAATGAATCCACATAAAAAAAAAATCTCTAAATATTTCCCTCTCTCCAGACTTACAGACACAATTTCAAAACTTCCTCCCGTTTACATGGTCGCAGACTCATATAACCTATTTAGGAATTTTGTTTACTGCAAACCCAGAAAACCTATACTCGGCAAACTATCCACTCATGCTAGCTCATCTTTCAGCCCTGATGAAAAAATGGTCACCTTTACCATTAGCTTGGATGGGTATTTCTGTGGTTAAAATGTCCATACTGCCTAAAATCCTATATCTCTTTAGGGTGCTACCTATACACGTCCCAGCATGTTTTTTGCGTATTCTTCAACGCAAAATAGCCCAATTTATTTGGGGGAAACTTAAACCCTGTTTTCCACAAACTACTTTCTTTTTTCCCCCGGATGCGTGGGGGCCTGAGCGTTCCAAATTATTCAAAATACTATTACACTTCACAATTAGCGCCATTACCCAAATATCATGCTACCACAGAAATCCCTCTCTGGGTTTCTATTGAATCGGTTGACTGTGACCCACTTTCCACTTCAAATTTACTATGGCTTGCACCAAATCAACGTCGCACTATCATTAATCCAGTCACTAAATATAGCCTCTCAATTTGGGATAGGCTTAAAACTCGATTTAGTCTCCTTTCATACCATAACCCACTTCTTTCTTTTTTGAATAATCCTTCCTTCTACCCAGCATTGACCCTCCCTTCCTCCTTTTCCGCTTGGTCCAGAACTGGTCTTACACGTGTCCACCACTTTTTTTAAAACTGACCAAATTACATCCTTTCCTATGCTTGGCAATACCCATAACCTACCGCACAACAAAACTTTTAGGTACTTACAAATCAAAAATTTCATGTCCCAAAATGTGCCCTTACACCCGACATCTCCTAGCTTTACAATTTTTGAACGTACTTGTATGTCAGACCCCCACAGACGTGGTCTCATTACAGATCTGTACGCCCAACTGCTTTTACATACAACCACCTCCCCACCATCATACACTGCAAAATGGGAGAATGACTTAAAGTGGTTGTAAACCCACTTTTTTTTTTGCCAACCTGTAAAAGAAAGGCATAATGAGCTATTATGACTAGCATAATAGCTCATTATGTACCACTTACCTTAGATCGGGGCCCCCGAGGCAGTCCGCGTCCCTCTGTCCAGCCGCAGACATCACTGCGGCGATAGCTGGAATGTTACTTCCGGGTATCGCCGCACCAGCCAATCACAGCGCCGCTCCGGCGCTGTGATTGGCCGGAGCGGCGGAGACGTCACTCTGCGCATGCGCGCGGGAGGCGTCCCATTCGGCTACGCCCAGCGATTACTGGGAAGTAGCCGAGTTTATGAATGGGATTAACCCCATGAATGCGCCGTTGTCTACGGCGCGCATGCGCCGTAGACAGCGGTGCCTGTCATTTTAGTAAATATCTCCTAAACCGTGTAGGTTTAGGAGATATTTCTTGTACCTACAGGTAAGCCTTAATCTAGGCTTACCTGTAGGTGCAAGTTGAAAAAGTGGGTTTACAACCACTTTAAATCTCCCTCCTGACACACTGGATTGGGCTACAATCTGGCAGAACACAAATTCAGCTACTCCAAACATAGTCGCCCTTGAGACTAATTAGAAAGTGCTTACCAGATGGTACCTGGTTCCTGCAAGAATATCTAAATTTCATCCCCAATAACCCCCCCCCCCAGTGTTTCCGAGGCTGTAGTGACCCAGGTACACATCTCCATATCTGGTGGACTTGTCCCATCGCCCAATCCCATTGGTCAAAAATATTCAATATTCTATCTACCATGTTTGCAACTCACATTTCACTTGATCCATCAGTGGCCCTCCTAAACAACAAACCGCCAAAATTTAACACAACAATTTAAACTTCTATTGTATGCAACAACGGCAGCAAAACAAACAATTGCGGCCGCCTGGAAATCAAATACTCTTTGCATTGTGTCAGTTAAAGAACATGTTACACAGGCTATGATTCATGCCAAAATAGAGCCCACCATACTGGATAATATTCTCAAATTTGAGAAACTATGGCTCCCCTGGATAAAACATTATCTACCACCAGGTCTTGTTTGTTCTCTTCTTTTGCCCCAATGTAGGCTACCTACTTTTCTTCCATTACCACATTATAACTCTGGTTATAGTTTAAATCATTAACCCCCTCTGGAGACCCCCTCCTTCTGTGCTCCCACCACTTCCCATCCATTACCCCTCATTTACTCTACTTTATATCCCAATATTTAATACTTATGAAATCTACTGTACCCATTTGCTTTTCACAACTGTACAGTAATACAGGTTTACTATTATAGACAAACCTATATAAAAAGAGTATTTGGGATGACTGGGACTCGTGCCCATCTGCCCAGGTTTCCCAGGCCAATTAGCTGGAACCTGGCCTTGGTTAGATGGACGTTTCTTCTGACATTCCGGATATTAATCAACTTATTGCTTACAAGTTAACATCCTATCATTCCATCTTATAGATATGATCTTTTATTACTCATTTTGTTTATATTCAATACTGTTTACTAATAATAATATTCACAGTAATATTTAAAGTTAAACTTTGTTAAACATTAGTTATATATTTTCATGCGATTTGCTGTTCAGATATGAACCTTTTGCTTTAATTTGTTTGAGAAGTTTTTCTCTCTTTATTGAACATTATCTATCTTTATTGTAAATTACGTACTAATAACATGTACTATACAATTCTCAATAAAATATTTGAACGATAAAAAAACAAAACTTTTACAAAAGAATAAAAAAAAAAAAGAGGACAAACAGTTCTGTAAAGGCTGCATTCTCTTTGGGATGGGCTGTCTGAGGAAGTGAGGACAGGTTTATGGATCTGAAGCAGTCTGGCAGTCTTGGAACAACTGCCTCATACACCCCTATACACAAGTCGCCACAGACGTCTTCCTTTTCTTAGAGAGAATGGAGAAATCAAAGAGAAAAGGAGCACAGCAACCATGAAGTGTCAACATTGCTTGAAATCATTTAGGTAAGCCATGGCATAGAGATCTTTTGTGGGAAACCCACAAATGTATAACTTCTGAAAGTCCGCTTAAAGCTAAAGAACTAGAATATACTAACAAGACTGACTGCAACCCAGCTTCTGACAAGGCCTGTGTGTGCTGACATTAAAGGTCCCGGTTCACTTCTAGTCTATTCACATTGTTGTCAAACAAGCCCTGATGAAGGGGGTGCTCTTGGACCCCTGAAAAGTGTAACTTTTTTGGATTGACCCCCTGACTTATTGGAATAAAGTTGTATCTGGACCTGGTGGTGTGGCGGTTTAATTTCAATTTTTGTTACATTACTTTACAAGCCGGTCAAAACACATTGAGACATTTTGGTGGTTATTAAACTATCAGACTATGTACCGTATATACTCGAGTATAAGCCGAGATTTTCAGCCCTTTTTTTTGGGCTGAAAGTCCCCCCCTCGGCTTATACTCGAGTCAACGAAATTTAACATTTGTAAATAGTACCTGAAAAAAAGTTGAGAGGCTGCGGCGTCCATCGTTTAAATCTCGCGGTCTCTTCCTGGTCCCTTCCGTGATAGGCGATTCTCAGCAGACACTCTCCGCCTATCACGAACGTTCTCTCATCCTCAGTTTCCCAGCAGACGTCTGTGATTGGCGGAACACCGAACACAGTGTCTGCTGGGATGGGTGAGGATGAGAGAACGTTCGTGATAGGCGGAAAGTGTCTGCTGAGAATCGCCTATCACGGAAGGGACCAGGAAGAGACCGCGAGATTTAAACGATGGACGCCGCAGCCTCTCAACTTTTTTTCAGGTACTGTTTACAATGTTAAATTTAAACAGTGAGGATGGGAACAGTGAGGATGGGAACAGTGAGGAACAGTGAGGCATTGTTGACCCTCGGCTTATGCTCGAGTCAGTAAGTTTTCCCAGTTTTTTGTGGTAACATTAGGTACCTCGGCTTATACTCGGGTCAGTATATGATATCTCTAATCCCTGTATGAGAGAACATTCAAAAATACTAGACCATGAATTTGATTGTATAGATTAGGGATACTTTGGGGGTTATTTACGAAAGGCAAATCCACTTTGCACTACAAGTGCAAACTACAAGTGCAAAATGCACTTGGAAGTGCAGTCGCTGTAAATCTGAGGGGTAGATCTAAAATGAGGGGAAGCGCTGCTGATTTTATTATCCAATCATGTGCAAGCTAAAACGCTGTTTTTTATTTTCCTTGCATATCCCCCTCGGATCTACAGCAACTGCACTTCCAAGTGCACTTTCAGTGCAATTTCAAGTGCATTTTTTACTTGTAGTTTTCACTTGTTGTGCAAAGTGGATTTGCCTTCAGTAAATAACCCCCTTTATCTTGTTGTACAATAAACATTTTCTATTTTTAGAACCAAAATTTACCTTGTTTGAGTCCTATTTGCTGCAACAAAATCCCATGGGAGATGCATGTGGTTTTCAATTATAGTAAGGACGGAGCAGCCACTAACCTATGATATCTCACTCTTTTGTTCTTAATTTACAAGCCAAGGAGTAGATCCTCTAGGGTGTAGAAGCTGCCTGTCCAGGAGCCAAATCATTTATATCAACATCAATACTTTAAAAGAGAAAAGGATGTTTTTTTTTGTAGATTCATACTTACCTAGGTGGATGCAGCATCAGACCAATGCTGCATCTGTCCCCTGCGGCCTCTACACTGAGAACTGAGCCAATGGCTCTGTTCTCTCACCTCCCCGAGTGGAGAGCTGATGACTGTCAATCAGCTGCTCTCCTCTCTGCTCCTCCACGCTCACTGGAGCGCTGAGCTGTGGAGGGGCGGGGAGCGGCTGTCTCAGCGGCTCACTGAGAGGCTGAGACTGCCATCAGTCCAGACAGCTGGCAGATCCAGACTTCTTAAGTCGGGATTACGCGCTGCCTGGACTGATTCCAGTGACGTCAGCAGAGAGCGGTGTTGGTGTAGGGTTTTGAGCATCAGATATTTGTGTATTTTTCATATTTCTACAAATAAATCAATTTTTTCATATTTTCATATGCGGCGTGGTCCGCCTGTGGCTCCTTTATCCTGGGGGGGGGGGGGGGTCCTCCACATTCTCCCTCTGGTGGGTCTTTTTCCACAGAGAGCGGACTTCAGACCGCGCTCTGCTGAAAATGGGTCACAGACAGGAGTGCAAAACAAATTGCACTCCTGTGACCAATAGGAGAAACCCAGGCTGAACTTCTCCTTTATGATAGCAATACCAATGAAATAACCCTACAGGTCCAACACTGTTCTTTCCACTTTTCTCATCTCATCACTGTGAAAGCCAAGCCAATTAAAAATAAGATGCGTGGAACAGGATAGGGCAGGGTCAAAGCCAGCAACCTGGAAGCCGAACGGTACTATCATATAGGGTGTCAGGGGTGCTGTGCAGAGGACCAGATGTCATTGTTTGGAGCTGCCTGCTTTTCATAAATTGTAAGGCCTTTCAGAATGTATTCTAATCCAATAAACAGGGGAGCACGGGGGGGGAGGGTAGGAAGAAACAAGACTTACCACAACAGTCAATACTATGAAGAATTGCTTTATCCAGTCCTAGAGCTTTTCCTTCAAACTGTGACACCATACTTTTCCTGGAGAACAATGTGGCTGTGGACTCCTCTTCATTTCCAGCCCCCATACAATCACTCTGAGATGGTCCCATGTCTGACTCCAGCAAGTGCCCTCTTTCAGAGATATCCATGGCTTGGCTTCGAGCATCTTCATACATCCCAGGCTTGGGTATGCCTTTGCGTTCTGCAGCTGCCTTCGAAGACTAAAAGTTAACATAAAAATATAGGTATATCGTGAAAATGGCAGTGTTAGAAAGTAATGAATACCAAAATATTAATGGTAAAGTGAAATTTCAGGCTGAAAATATATCTGCGAGTGGATAACTCACCAAGAAAGAATGCAACTGATTTAGTCAGAAAGTTCCATAAATCAATCTTAGATTGCACCGAAATTTCTGGCGAAAACACGTTTTTGGCATGCGGCCCAAAAAAAATAGGATTTTTATAACAGCTTACCTGTAAAATCCTTTTCTTGGAGTACATCACGGGACACAGAGCGACATAGTCATTACTAATGGGTTATATAGATACCTTCAGGTGCTGGCACTGGCAACTTCCAAAACCGGAAGTACCCTCCCCTATATAAGCCCCTCCCATCCGGGAGCACCTCAGTTTTGTAGCAAAGCAATAAGTGTCCCTAAAGAGGGGTGGGAGCTCTGTGTCCCGTGATGTACTCCAAGAAAAGGATTTTAAAGGTAAGCTGTTATAAAAATCCTATTTTCTTTCTCGTACATCACGGGACACAGAGCGACAAAGTCATTACTAATGGGATGTCCTAAAGCAATGCCCAACGAGGGGGGGGGGGATACACCATACATAAGCTGAGCGCTATCAGACATGAGGATCTTTTGCGGCCTGCAACACACTGCGCCCAAAGGCGACATCCTCCTGACTTCTAACGTCCACCTGGTAGAACCTAGTAAACGTGTGTACTGAAGACCATGTTGCGGCCTTACAGATTTGAGCCAGGGAGGCCTGGTGATGCGCTGCCCATGAAGTTCCAACTGCTCTCGTGGAGTGCGCTCTAACTTTGAACGGAGGCGGTCTCCTTCTCAAGCCATAGGCTTGCATAATGACCTGTTGAATCCACTTGGCTAAAGTAGATTTTGACGCTGCCTGACCCTTTCTGGGGCCTTCCGGCAGAATAAACAAAGTATCCGTTCTGCGAATCTGAGCAGTGGCTTTTAGATAAGCTTTAACTGCTCTTACTACATCCAAAGAATGCAATAACTTTTCCTCTACCGAACTAGGTTTGGGGAAAAAAGAAGGAAGAACCATCTTGGTTCAAATGAAAACCTTGATACCACCTTAGGAAGAAAGGCTGGATGAGGACATAACACTACTTTGTCCTTATGGATAACCAGATATGGCTCTTTACAGGACATAGCTGCTAATTCCGACACTCTTTTAGCCGAACAAATGGCTACTAGAAAAAACAATTTCCTGGTGAGAAGAACCAAGGAACTATGCTGTAATGGTTGAAATGGTTGTTTCTGTAGAACCGACAGAACCAGGTTTAGATCCCATGGACATATGGGAATATTAACCGGAGGACTAATACGCATCCCTCCTTATCTAAAGGCTTTGACTAGTGAATGCGAAGCCAAGGGCCTTTGAAAAAATATTGACAAGGCCGAAAACTGACCTTTGATAGTACTCAAGGCAAGCTTCCTATCTACAGCCCACTGTAGGAAGTCCAGACTCCTACCTATTACGTACTTATGTGCTTGCCATTTCTTGGCCTCACACCACGCGATGTACGCCTTCCAGATTCTATAGTAGATCTGCCTGGATACCGGCTTCCTGGCATTGATCATGGTAGATACCACAGGATTAGAGAGCCCTCTCTTTTTTAGAATGTGGGCTTCAATAGCCAGGCCGTCAAACCTAGGGCTGGTAAGGAAGGGTGGTATATCGGTCCTTGCGAAAGCAGGTCCGGACGACGTGGGAGAGTCCAAGGACTCCCCACTGACATTTTACAATCTCCGCGTACCACGCTCTTCGGGGCCACGCTGGAGCCACCAGAATCACTGGTTTCTTTTCTACCCTGATTCTGCGGAGTAATCGAGGTAACCATTGTGGCGGTGTGAATGCATATATCAGCTTGAACTGATCCCAAGGGAACACTAGGGCATCCGAGCCGCAAGCTAGGGGATCCCTTGTCCGAGAGACAAACCTGTCCACCGTTGCGTTGAATCTGGATGCTAGAAGATCTACAGCCGATGTTCCCCACCGCTGACATATTGTCCAGAAAACCTCGGGGTGAAGGGACCATTCCTCTGGGCATAATTGCTGGCGACTTAGAAAGTCCGCCTTCCAATTCTCCACTCCTGGAATGAATACCGCAGATATGGCTGGGACATATCTTTCTGCCCATTTCAGGATGTAATTTACTTCCCTCTGGGCTGCACGACTCCTGGTGCCCCCCTGATGATTGATATATGCCACTGCTGTGGCATTGTCTGATTGAATTCTGACAGGGGACCCTTGGAGTTTGGATGTCCATGCTACTAGGGCATACCGGGCTGCTCGTATCTCTAAGAGATTGATGGGCAGGGCCTTTTCTGCATCCGACCATCTGCCCTGGAGAGACCATTGCTCCAGTACTGCTCCCCAGCCTATAAGGCTGGCATCTGTAGTGACCACCTTCCAAGAAATTGGACTGAAGGATTTCCCTTTTTCCAGATTCTGGGGAACCAACCACCAACGGAGGCTCTTGCGAACGGAAGGGGACAAGGACATTGTAAGTCTAGGGCCTGAACTTTTTTGTTCCAGGCTGACAGTATGGCCCCTTGCAAATTCCTTGAATGGAATTGACCGTAGGGTACTGCTTCGAATGATGCCACCATTTTTCCCAGCAGCCTCATGCACAGGCGTATGGACGGCTGTCTTTTTTGTACCCACTAAGTGGATCAAATCTTTCAAAGACAACACCTTTCCTCGAGGCAAGAATATTTTTCTCTGGCCTGAATCCAACCTTAGCCCCAAGTATTCCAGACTTTTGACTGGTTTTTAGGGCTGACTTGTCTCGGTTGATAATCCAACCGTGAGATTCCAGACACTTGATTGTCTTGTGAACGACCACGTCTAGTTTTTTCACTGAGTGGTCTATCCGCAACAAGTCATCTAGATATGCCATTATCATTACACCTTGTGTTCTTAGATTGGCCAATAAAGGGCCAGAATTTTTGTAAACACTCGTGGTGCTGTGGCCAGACCGAAGGGTAAGGCTCTGAACTGAAAATGGCACCCTTCTACTGCAAAGCGTAGAAATTTTTGGTGGACTGGAAAGATGGGAATGTGCAAATAAGCATCTTTGATGTCGATCGCGGCTAACCAATCCTCCCCTTGTAGGGCAGTGGCCACCGATCGGATCGACTCCATCGGAAAGTCCTGATATACAGGAATTTGTTTAGCCCTTTTAGAATTAATATGGGCCTCCCGTCCGCGTTTGCTTCGGGACTGTAAAAAGGTTTGAGTAAAACCCGAACCCTCATTCTTCCAGGGGAACCTCCATAATTACTCCTTGGAGCAATAGTTGTTCTAGTGCCAACAGGAGGGACTCTCTCTTCCGGGGATCCCTTGGCACGTTTGACCTCAAAAATGGGAAGGAGGAGAGTCTTTTAACTCCAAACTGTATCCCAAACATACTGCGGAGAGCACCTATCTGTTTTGATCGTGTCCCGCCAGGTCTCTTGCGAACAACTGGAGTCCTCCCCCCACCCGACTGAGTGGGGGCAACCCTTCAATGAATTTAACTTTGGGGGAGGTTTTGTACCTCCCCTGACCCAGGGTTTCTCATTACCCTGCTATTGTCCCTGTTTTTTACCCCCGGGAATTGACCGAGGAGGCCGTCGGAACTGTTACACAGCCGATGCCCCAGGGACTGGAGAAGCAGGCCTCTTAAAGAGGGACCTCTAACTCTGTTTTTAACCGGCAAGAGCGTATTTTTACCGCTGGAAATTTTCTGGATATATTTGTCCAGGTTTTCCTTGAATAAGCGTTCACCATGAAATGGGACGCTAACCAGCCATTCTTTACAGGGAGCTTCAGCAGACCAGTTTTTGAGCCATAGAAGCCTACGCATATGTACTATAGACAGCGTAAGGCGGGAGGCCTGATGGACTGAATCCTTTATGGCGTCAACCGCAAAGCCTAAGGGCTCTAGGTAGATCAGCTAGGGCAAGGCCTGCTGATCTGTCAAGTCCCTCAAGACCTGTTTCAACTGATCCTTCACTGCTTAGCAGACCTCACTGCTGGTTGTGTCACCAAGCTTGCTGTAGAAAGAAGCAGACTTTCATAAGGACTCCAATCTTTTATCTATTGGGTTCTTGAACATTTGGACATTATCCACTGGACATGTCAGTGATTTATACATACAAGAGATGGCTGCGTCCACTGTAGGGACCTTCCATTTTTTGATGAACTTATCCTCCATGGGATAGACCACCGGAAATCTCTTGGGGGAATAAATATTTTCTCAGGACGTTCCCAATCCTGGTAAATGAGCCCTTTCAGTAAAGGGTGAAGTGGAAAAGAACAGACAGTCTGGGGGCTTCTAGCGACCCCAACGAGGATACAGTAGTGGTTGATGGTTCCGCAAGGTGCATTTTTAAATGCTGATCGGACCATGTTAGTCAGAGACTGAACCCATAATCTTTCAGCTTGAGATGCTGAGAAAAGGTTCCCCCACTGTTGATTCCTCTATAACAGAATCAACCTCATCCTGATCCCCTTCAGGCAGGTCGATCCCTGTATGGGACTGTTGCTCTGCTAACAGGCACTCTGAAGGAGGAGACGGAGATCGGGCGTGCTTTCCCTGACAGGGAGGCAGCGATCAATGTTGACAATCTCTCTCTAATCCTCCCAGAGCTGAGGAAAAAACCTCCTCTGTTACATACACAGGAGCAGGTGAACTGAGGACAGCCACAGTACCAAGTACCCCTGCGGGGTCTCTACGGTCACTTACCTCTGAACTTCAGGGGAGACTGGTGCAGCAGAAGCATGCCCAAGATCCTCAGAGCCCGATGAGACCCCCTTCGCTTCCTGGAAGATTCAGTTCCGGAGCTTCTGGACGGCATATTCCTAAGCCTAAAGCTGAGGTATTCCAGCCGTAATACACCACTTTTACTGAGAATAGTCTAGCACAATTGCTGCTATATCACAGTTGGTGTCTACTAAAGTGCCTTTCTAGGGGATGCCTGCATCAACCGCCTCTGTGTGCCTTTATACTGTTGCTAGCTCTGTCTGTGCACTTCAATAGCCAGCTATAATGTGCTTTAAAACACGCTGGACGCCCGCACATGCGCAGTAGCGCCGCGGCGCACACCTGAGCGTCATCCACCCGCTCCGCCCCTTTTTCCAGATCGCCTCTATATATAGAGGCGCGTGCACGCGCACGCGCGCGGGCACGTGCGCCTTCGGCGCCTTTTTTGAAAACAATAAGGAGCTAGATGGGAGCCAGGGTCCCTTTGCCGCAGGGCCCGGGGATGGATGAGCGCAGCAACAGGGCAGAGGAGACAGCTTCCCAGGAGAGAACATACCAACTGCCTGGATTTGATTCTGGAAGAAAAAAATCCACATTACAAGAAAAAGAACCATAGCGGCCTCTAGTGTCTAACACAGGTACCGCGGTCTTACATTTTTTTTTTTTTCTTGCCTACTATTAAAATTTTTACATTTTCTCAGTAGTAACAGGCATACACAGAATATTAGCGGGAATACCTTAGGTAACAGGCAGAAAGACAAAATAGGTTTGGGGGTCCCTCAATAGAACCAAGTTCCCGAGGGCCCCCACTTACCTTTTCCTCGCCGCAGGACTCTGTTTGGTCCACAGAAGCCCAAACTTCACCTATCACGGCAGGCATTGTAATCAAACCTTCAGGGACCGGGTTCCCAAGGATTCCACTCCACTGGACCTGTATAGCACCCTGCACAGAAAACATCTTGGTCGTGGGTATGACCAGAGCTCTGGATCCCAGGGTCCAGCCCTCCTAAGAGAGGCATTACAGGCAAAACCTTGCTCTTCTCTTGCAAGGCCCGGGTACCGACCGTTTAGCTATGAAGCTTTTTTGGTCGGATCCGGAATAGCTTACTGAGGCCCAAAAGAACCTGTACGCAAGCTCAGTGAAAAACACATGTTACTTCTTGGCCAACACCTTAGACACTGGCAAAAAACTGAGGTGCTCCCGGATGGGAGGGGCTTATATAGGGGAGGGTACTTCCGGTTTTGGAAGTTGCCAGTGCCAGCACCTGAAGGTATCTATATAACCCATTAGTAATGACTATGTCGCTCTGTGTCCCGTGATGTACGAGAAAGAAATGCTGATAATGGTGCTGCTCATTGCGGAGGTGTCATCCAGGCTCGCCCCAGTCCTCCCCTCCCTCCGCTCACAGAGCCGCGATCATCCTTGTGTCACAGAGTTGAATTGTCTGATCGGCCGCAGTAACAATGTCCCGCCTCCTGTGAAAGACAGCACACTTATCCAATGGCAGAACATTGAATCAGTGGGTTTTGATCACAAGAAGCGGGACATTGTTACTGCGGCCATGAAATTCAAATCCAGCTCCATGACACAGCGGGAGATTGCTGCTCTGATCCGGGCACAGGCAGGCTGTATCTGAAGGGCACTGGCAAGGCGGCATCTTGCAGGCACTGGCAAGGCTGCATTGATCACTTGTGACATGTCTGCAGTCTCTGACTGACTATCTCCTGTATCATGTCTGCTAGAGGTGCACCAAATGGAAATTTTGTTAATACTATTAGCAGTGTGTTTATTCTTCTACATATTGTTGGTAAAAAAATAAATCATAAATTAGAGAATATTGATTGGTTTGCGCAAAAGTTATAACGTCTACAAAAAAGGGAAAAGATTTATGGCATTTTTTTTTATTATTTTTTTACGACTAGTAATGGTGGCGATCTGCCATTTTTAGCGGGACTGCGTCAATGCAGTGGACAGATCGGACACTTTTGATCATCAAGGGGTTAAATGTGTTACCTTGTGTGTGTTTCTAACTGTGGGGGGGGGGGGGATTGTGACTTACTAGAGGATTAGTAGGAACAGACGATCTGTCTCTCCTCTTCTGTCAGAACAGGGACACACAAACACACACACACGTGTTCTGGGCTCTTGTAACCGCGACCGCAGGCCACGCGCATCGGGTCCCCCGCTGTGCAGCGGGTGAGTGTGCCTGCTTTAGCTGTTTAAAGGGCTAAAGTACAGCTACGGCGATTTTTCGGGAACAATCCGACCTGCAGCAGTAGGACGGTGGCTGGTCGGCAAGTGGTTAAGTAAGAGATTGCAGACATGATACAAGAGATAGTTAGAGACGGAGGACATGATACAAGAGATGGTTAGAGACCGAGGACATGATACAAGAGATGGTTAGAGACGGAGGACATGATACAAGAGATGGTTAGAGACGGAGGACATGATACAAGAGATGGTTTAGAGACGGAGGACATGATACAAGAGATGGTTAGAGACTGCAGACTGCATTTTTCTTGAGCTTTCTTGCACTAAAAAAGGTGCCAATTGTGGCCAACAATAAATTCATATTACAGTGGAACCTCAGATTGCGAGTAACGCGGTTAACGAGCACTGTGTTTTAAAAAATCCTGACTCGGTTTGCGTGTGTTGTCTTGCAAAACGAGCAGGATTCAAGCCAAAGCTGTGCGCAGTACCGCGTTTGGTCTGAGGTGGGAGGGCGCTGGAGCCGAGCAGAGCCACTCGGAAATACTCCGTTCCCGATTTCAGCCGAGTCCTCGGGCCTTTTTCCGGGTGTTTCCGAGGCTCTCCGCCCCCCCCCACCTCTGGCCACATGCGGTATTGCATGCCATTGAAGTCAATGCGGAACAAATTATTTTATTTTCCATGGACTTCTATGCTATGCGAGTACTTTGGATTACGAGCATTCTCCTGGAATGGATTATGCTTGTAATCCGAGGTTCCACTGTAATTTAAATTGAGGATATCAATTAAAAAGTTGAATACAATTATATATAAAAACTGTAATTTTTGGTTTTGGCACCAAAATTTCCAATCGATGCACCCCTAGTCTTAAATTTGTACTTTTGGTAATACACAACAGCACGTAACCAGAGAGCACCCCATATGATGACTGAGTGAACACTTTCCGAGGCCTGCAGTATATAATAATAATAAAAAAATAAAAAACTTTCCCCCTCTCTCTGCTTAGTAATTACATTCAAACTTCCAGCAGAGGTCTAAATCGGACTTGGTTGGGGTGGGAAAAGTCTTAATACCAGCATTTTATACATCCAGCTTTCTGTAGGTCAGAAACAGCAGATAAGCCTGTAGCAGATATGTTTTGGAGAACACATCCATATCACAAGCAAAGGTTCTCAGATCACCAACAAAATAGTTGTATGGACTGGTGACCACAACAAGGCTTGGATAAAAAGATCTGGAGCCAACAGGTTCCAAAACTACAGCCCATAGAAAACCCATAAATCAGCCACCGGAATGAGAAGGCCCTGTGCCTAAGCTTTTTAAAACCAACATCAAGAAGATCAGAGAATGTCTCCATGTTCTAATCCAGATAAAGTAGAAAGTAAACAAACCTGGTCCTGTTTGCTTTGTGTGGCTACCAGGTAATGTTCGTCATGAGGATCTTCTGGGTCTCCTGGTGATCGATGTTGCAAGCAGGTCATTTTCTGGCCAAAGATTCCAAATGTGGCCGGATAAAACAGAGCCATTGGGGCCTACATCACAAAAAACATGTAGATAAAAGAAGAATATAACTTGTGGTCAAAAAGGCAAAAGATTTAGAAAACCATCATGATTTTCAACCTAAATACTTTAAAGTACAACTAAAGGCAAAAAAAGATTTTTTTAGTTTATGGATAGTGTGGAGAGGGAAAAGAGGTGTGTCAGTTTTTATTGCGGTCTGTTCCCCCCTTAAGAAGATCCACACTCTCCATTTGTCTTGATTATTATTGAAAACTAAAGTAAAAAAAATACTAAATTTTGTGTTGTCCCCAGAAAAGTAATAGAGGGGAAATCTTCCTCTCACTTCCTGTTTTGGCTATGAAGTGAAGGGAAATCTCCCCAATGGAACAAATATAGCAAAGAAATCTGACAAGGGTTATAACCCTCCCTTACTGTATCCAAAATGAAAAAAAAGGTTTGCCTAAAGTTCTACTTTAACAGGTAAAATCTCAATAAGCCCTGGTTCACATTGGTGCAATTTGACATTTCAAATGGGCAGCAATCCCGGCAACGGCACCGTCCTAATCGGTTCGTTGCTGCATTTGCGGCCCTGCACCAATTTTTAAAAGTAGTTTCTGTACATATTTTTTGCGATTTTGGGGTGCGATTTCCATTGACATCTGTGCAGAAACCCGCACAGATGTCTGAAATCGCAGCCGAAATCGGGATGGACAAGCGGGAGTGAAATCATGCGAGTTGAGCTGAACTCGCACAATTTCATTCCTGCAGCTCAGTGTGAACCTGGGCCAAGTCAGCTTGTAAATGTCTCATTTCCACCTCCTTTTATTTAAAATTAAAATTATACTTCGATATTCTAGAAAAATCTAAAGAGATCCCAGGTAGGGTATGAATACAAATTTACTTATAAATCATCACAACCTGCAATTGTTAATCCCCTTCTAGTATATATCGAGAAAATAAATAAATCGTATTGTTTGCTAGAAAATTACTTAGAACCGCCAAAACATTATATTTTTTTTAGCAGAGACCCTAGAGGAAAAAAATGGCGATCAATGCAAGATTTTATTTCACACAGAAATTGCGCAGCGTTCTTTCAAACACAATTTTTTTTTAAAAATATACTTTAATGAATAAAAAAAAAAAAAAAAAAGACACACACACACACACATAGTAGTGTGAAAAATTATGTCATGTTGAGTAAATAGATACCCAACAGGTCAGGCTTTAAAATTGCGCACACTCGTGGAATGGCGACAAACTACGTTACTAAAAAATCTCCATAGGCCAAATTTTTTCACAGGTTACCAGTTTAGAGTTACAGAGGAGGTCTTGCGCTATAATTATTGCTCTCACTCCAACGATCATAGCGATACCTCACGTGTGGTTTGAACACCGTTTACATATTCTTGCGTGTCTTACATTTGCATCCGCTTCTGTGCATAAGCATAGAGAAATAGGGCACTTTAAATATATATTTTTTATTATTATTTATTTTTACACTGTCCCTTTATTTTGTATTCCTTTTACAAGGAATGTAAACATCCCTTAGAAATAAGGATGGCAGGTCCTCTTTATTGACCTTTAAAAGCGTAAGAAAAGAAAAAAATATATATTACGGCCTGGGAAATTGGAAGTGACGTCAGACGTCGCTCCGGTCCTCATAGGGAATAGAGACGAGTGGCGGCCCACATGGCCTCACTTGTCTCCCTGCCCAGCTAACGGATCCGCCCGTGGGACCACTTTTTATCTTATATAGAATAGGCCATAGTAATAAACGATACAGGGGTTACGGCACCAGAATTTAACGTCAAGTGGTGAAAGTCAAATAGGACTAGCTGAAGCACTTCTGAAAAATATACACATCAATAGTTCCTTCGAGATTCTGCAAAGGCCCAAAGTCTTCTGTTGTTGACTATTATAATAACTTCCTACGTAATCAAACATGGAACTCTCCTACTAACCCTTAGGCCCCTTTCACACTGGGGCGGGGAGGTGCGCTGGTGGTATAGCTGCCCTATTTTTAGCGCCGCCATACTCTTGTTCTTGCCGCGATATTCGGCCGCTAGCGGTGAAGTTTTAACCCCGCTAGCAGCCGAGAAAGGGTTAAAAGCTGCGCTGTCCCATTGATTTCAATGGGCAGCAGCGGTAAAGGAGCGGTAAACACACCGCTCCTTCACCGCTTCAACGATGCGGCTAGCAGGACTTTTGGAGCGGTCCTGCTAGCGCACCGCTTCAGTGTGAAAGCCTCCGGGCTATATAATAGGATTTTTATAACAGCTTACCTGTAAAATCCTTTTCTTGGAGTACACCACGGGACACAGAGCTAGTCATTACATAATGGTTAAGGGTCACCAGCGGTGATTGGACACTGGCACAACCAATGGAAGACAGTTCCCCTCCATATAACCCCTCCCATCAGGGAAGTACCTCAGTTTTGTAGCAAAGCAGTAAGGTTCCCATAAGAAGGGGGGGACCTCTGTGTCCCGTGGTGTACTCCAAGAAAAGGATTTTACAGGTAAGCTGTTATAAAAATCCTATTTTCTTTATCGTACACCACGGGACACAGAGCTAGTCATTACATAATGGGACGTCCCAGAGCAATACTCATATGAAGGGGGGGAGACACAGATCAACACAGGCCGCTTGCGGACCAGAAGCCCTATACTGCTGCCTGCAGCACACTTCGCCCAAAGGCGGAATCCTCATGTCCTTTCACATCTATTTGATAGAATTTGGAAAATGTATGGACTGAAGACCAAGTTGCAGCTTTACAGATCTGAGTCATCGAAGCCTGGTGGTGCACTGCCCATGAAGCACCTATCGCCCTGGTAGAGTGCGCCTTAACAGGAAAAGGAGGAGTCCTGTTCTTTAAACCATAAGCTTGAATAATTACTTGTCTAATCCACCTGGAAATGGTGGATTTTGATACCGCTTGGCCCTTCTTGGGCCCATCTGGTAAAATAAACAAAACATCTGTTTTACGTATCTGAGCGGTTGCTTGCAGATACACCTTTACCGCTCTCACTAGATCTAGAGAGTGTAATAATTTTTCCCCCGCCGTCCGCGGGTTTGGAAAAAAGGAAGGCAGAACAATGTCTTGATTCAAGTGAAAAGCCGACACCACCTTAGGTAGAAAAGCCGGATGGGGTCGTAGTACGATTTTGTCCTTGTGACAAATTAGATAAGGCTCTTTACAAGAAAGAGCTGCTAGCTCTGATACTCTCCTAGCAGAAGCTATAGCAATCAGAAAGGCCAACTTCCTACTTAATATAATTAAAGGAATATGGCGAATAGGTTCAAAAGGTTGCTTTTGCAACACTGACAATACCAAATTCAAATCCCATGGACACAAGGGAGTCCTAACTGGAGGATTTATCCTCAGTACCCCCTTAATGAATGTCCGAACTAGGGAGTGAGATGCCAATGGTCTCTGAAAGAAGACTGATAGAGCCGATATTTGCCCTTTGATGGTGCTAAGGGCTAAATTCATATCCACTCCTAACTGGCAAAAAGCAAGAATCCTACTTATTTCATACTTCTGAGGATTCCAACATCTGGATTCACACCAGGAAACGTATGCTCTCCAGACTCTCTGATAGATGAGTCTGGAGGCTGGCTTTCTAGCATTAATGAGCGTAGAAAGAGCCGGACCAGAGACCCCTCTCTTTTTAAAAATGTGGGTCTCAGCAGCCAGGCCGTCAACTTTAGCCTTTGTAAGGAAGGGTGGAATACTGGACCCTGTGACAGCAGGTCGCGTCGGAGTGGAAACTTCCAGGGCCTTCCTATCGCCGTTTTTACAATCTCGGCGTACCAAGGCCTCCTGGGCCAGTTTGGGGCCACTAGGATTACTGGTATTCCCTCCTCCTTGATCCTGCGAAGCAGTCTTTGTAGAAGAGGGATCGGAGGGAATGCCTAGATCAGCGAGAACTGATTCCATGGAGTTATTAGAGCGTCTGTATTATTAGAGCGTCTGTCCCGTAGGCTAGAGGATCTCTCGTTCTGGACACAAAGTTGTCCAATTTCTTGTTGAACCTGGCAGCTAGCAGGTCTACATCTGGGTTTCCCCATCTCAGACATATGGCCTGAAAGATCTCGGGGTGAAGAGACCACTCCCTGGTAGCAGCTGCTGACGACTCAGGTAGTCTGCTTGCCAATTTTCCATCCCTGGAATGAAGATTGCAGAAAGGCAAGGTACATGCTCTTCTGCCCATGCCAGGATCCGGTTCACCTCTCTTTGGGCTGCCCGACTGCGGGTGCCTCCTTGGTGATTGATGTAAGCTACTGCAGTAGCATTGTCGGATTGAACCCGAACTGGGTAGCCCTGTAACCTGTATGTCCAGGTTTTGAGGGCTAGATATACCGCCCGGATCTCTAGCACATTGATTGGCAGGATCCCCTGAGTCTTGGCCCAGGTTCCCTGGGTAGAAGCCTCCTCGAATACTGCACCCCAGCCCGATAGGCTGGCATCCCTAGATACCACCTTCCAGGCCACTGGGAGGAAGGACTTTCCCTTCCGTAAATTCCTGGCTTCTAGCCACCAATCGAAGCTGTGGCGTACTTGTGAGGACAGGCGCATGGGTATATCCAGAGCTTGGCTCTTCCTGTTCCAGGAAGCTAAAATATTGCCTTGAAGTAGTCTCGAATGAAACTGGGCGTAAGGGACCGCCTCGAAGGAGGCTACCATCTTTCCCAATAGTCTCATGCAAAGGCGAATAGACGGCCTCTTGTTTGCTTTGACCTTGTGGATCAGGTCTTTCAGAGACTGTATCTTCGGTTCTGGCAGGTATACCCCGTTTTGGGCTGTATCTATGATCATGCCCAGGTACCCTATCCTCCTTTGGGCCTGGAGAGAGGATTTTTGTAAATTTATAATCCATCCTAAATGCTCCAGGTATCCTACTGTAGTGTGTACAGCGTGACCCAATCCGTCCTTTGACTGATCTATTACTAGTAGATCGTCCAGATAGGCTGTTACCGCAATGCCCCGTGTTCTTAGGTTTGCTAACAGAGGAGCTAGCACCTTTGTGAATACTATGGGCGCGGTGGCTACACCAAACGGCAGAGCCACAAATTGAAAGTGGCGATCTTCTACCGCAAACCTTAGGAATCTTTGGTGAGCGGGGAGGATGGGTATGTGTAAATGTGCGTCCTTGATATCTATGGGCGCCATGAATTTTCCGCCCTTTAAAGTGGCGGCCACGGATCGGATCGTTTCCATTCGAAAATGGCGATCGTTCAGGAACCGATTTAGGGATTTTAGATCCAGGATGGGTCTGACATCTCCATTTGGCTTTGGAATCACAAAGAGGTTTGAGTAAAAACCTGAACCTCGCTCTTTTTGGGGTACGTCTGTAACTACCCCTTGAGCCATTAAGTGATTCAAACCTTTGAAGAAGGATTCTCTTTTTTTGTGGATCCTTGGAGAGTCTTGAACCTCGGAATTGAGAAGATGGGATCTCTCGAAATTCCAGTTTGTACCCTGAGGATATTGTGGATACTACCCAATTGTCCTGGATTTCTGACCACCAAGTCACTCAGAACTGACAAAGCCTTCCTCCCACTCGGCCGAGCGGGGGCGCCCCTTCACTGAGAGGCTTTGGGGGCTTGCTTATTAGCTCTTGCACCCCACGGCTTCTTGTTCTTCTGAGCTTGCCCCTTGGCTTTTGTGGGCGGCTAAAACAGGCCGCCGCCACTGGTTGGAGTCAGATTTCCCGGGAGCTGGGGAGAGAGCGTTTAAAACAAGATCTCTTGTTTTTCTTTCTCTCAGGTAAAAGTCGTTTTACCACTTGATCTTCTGTATATATTTTTCTAAATCTTCCCCAAATAGGCGTTCGCCATGGAACGGGAACTTGCCAACAGCTTTTTGCATGGGGTCTCCGCTGACCAATGCTTAAGCCAAAGTACTCTGCGCATCTGTACCAGCTGGAGTGTAAGGCGTGATGCCTGTATGATAGAATCTCTCATGGCATCCACTGTGAAGCATAAGGCTTTAGGCAAATTTTCCCAATTTCTAGCCTGCTCTGAAGGCAGTTCCTTCAGCCCCTGCTTTACCTGTTGGCTGATGACCTGACACATACCGACTGCTGCTACTGCAGGTTGGGTAATTGAGCCGGCCAAAAGGAAGGAGGATTTCAACTTCCTCTCAGAAGGATCTTTTAAACCCTTGTACATTATCCACCGGACATGTCAGGTTTTTATTTACACAAGAAATAGCCGCAACTACCGCAGGCAGGCTCCATTTCTTTAAAAAAAAAAATTCCCCCATAGGATAAAGAATGTTAAACCTTTTTGGAGGTGAGAAACGCTTATCTGGATGTTGCCAGTTTGCGTATATTAGATCCTCTAGTAACGGATGAACCGGGAAGGAGCATGCACCTTGCAGGGATCTTAATGACCCTAGGGAGGAGACAGGTAATTCCGTTACCTCCGCAGAGGTTAACTTAAATGCACTGCTATAGCATTGTACCTGTGACCTTAAAATCTGGCTCCTCATCCTCTGCTGATGTAGCCTCCTCCTCCTCATCCTCCTCCCTCAGGTACTTCTGAAGGGAGGTCCAATACTGGAAGAGACCTGCTTCGCTTATTGCCCCTTTTTAGAGGACTTAGCGATTAAGGTAGCAATTTTTTCCTCCAGATTATTTAGGGCAGCTGATAAAGTGTCCTCAGTGACATATACAGGCCCAGGCTTCACTGGGGAAGCCGCCATACCTGACAGAGGTAATGGCTCATCCTGAACAGGTGCATTTAGCAACAAAGGAGAGAAAGGTACCGAGTCAGCACAGTTAGCCTCTCAGGCGGTGGTGCTTTCTTATCTCTTTTTGTCCGTATTACTTCCCCTGGAAGGCTTACTGTTTAGACAAAATACAAGGTACCTAAATGCATATACTACCGTGTTCAGTTTAGCAAATACATTAAGTATGCAACTTTTAACACATACTATGCATAACATGGATGTCTTCTAGGAAGTACCCAATCCACTTTTTGAAAAAGGTCCCAACCTAGTTATGGACCTTCTAATCTCACCTTATCCACGCCGCAGGTTTTTCTGCTGAAAGTTTTCAGACAGATACCAAACTTCACCCTTCACGGTGGGCTATGTGTGCCAACCTTCAGGGATATGGGTTCCTATTTAAAGGATACCTCTCCCCTGGGCCTTGTACAAGACTCTTACCAGGACTTTATAGCGAAATAGCGAAAGTGCTGGATCTTAGAGCCCAGTCCTCCGAAGAGAGACATTACAGGCGACGCCTCATGGATGAGGCCCGGATCCCATCCAGATTCAGCTCATTTGTAGGCGTCTTGGATGGATCCGAAAGCATAGCTCTTTTACCCCCAGAGGGTCTCTTTGGTAGAGCTTTCCTTTAGCACCTCCTAACGCGTCCAACACCTTTCGACACTGGCGAAAAAACTGAGGTACTTCCCTGATGGGAGGGGTTATATGGAGGGGAACTGTCTTCCATTGGTTGTGCCAGTGTCCAATCACCGCTGGTGACCCTTAACCATTATGTAATGACTAGCTCTGTGTCCCGTGGTGTACGATAAAGAAATTATATATATTGGAAAATGTTGTAATGCAATACATGTACATCCCTTTTTTATTTTCTTAAAAAATATAAATAAAGAATTAAAAAAAAAAAAAAAAAAGAAGAAAGCCTTCGGGCTTTCACATTGAAGACTGCAGGGCAGGATTTTTTCAGGCGCTATTTTTAGCGCCAAAACGCCTGAAAAAACACCCCAGTGTGAAAGGGGCCTTAGAATAAACTGAGCAATGGAGGCAAGCAAGATATTCTTGAAGAGGAACTAAACCCATCATTTTAATCATTTAAAAAAAAACAGTTACATTCCCGGAATGCCAACTGTCACATTTGCTTGTGTTACCAACCAAACTGTCAAACCATCAAATGGTTGGAGTTTTAACAGATCACATGTGCAGCCCAATGGCAGTTGCATATCAAACAGAGGCCAAGATGGCAGCTTCCTTGGCTGAAAAGGAAAGGACAATCTCTCTCAAAAAAAAAATCACCAGGTATAAAATCAAGCCACCTCCTGAAGTAGTCTTCTAACCAGCTACTGGAGGTTTCCCACCATAGTTAAGGGTCAATAGGAAAGTGCGTGTGTGTATGTGTTGGGTTAGCAGCAATCTCTGATACTACTATTTGTCACTTCCACCTTGACAACCCTACCTGGGGAGATTTCTGTCCCTTCTGGGAAATGAATCTAAAGCTTTGGCTTTAATTGCTAATCTTCCATGCAACCTCGTTAATAGGTTAAAAGAGAATTATCCCTTCCAATGGCAGGATCACTCCCTTCCCTACTAAGGGACAAATCTGTCCTCCTCTAGCTCTCAGTTACATCACCTTAATTATCCACATTTATGGACCATTTATTTATGACTGAAAGCAGAGCTTGCGAAATGGTCCCTATATGATCTCTCATGGTTAGGGCGCTTACATGTGGTGAAAATGACGATTTTCCCGAAGGTATTATACTATTTTCACTCTCTCCCTATTGCATTTGATTAAATGTATATCTGGGGCCCACAGGTTTGCCAAAAAGGTCTTTTATGGTCTCAGGGTGGGTTGGGTGCTCCAAAATTTGTGGCTGTACTATCAGCTCAATTACCGGTGGTCTATTCTATTTGGGAAAAAACTGATTGGGTATGGCTAGAACGACAAGCTCTTTAAATGGTTACTATTGACTTTGTGATGTGGCAAGCCCCTAGGGTTCGCACTGCAATCATGGCATCTACTTGCGCTCTGGGATGGATTATGAACACAGGATAGTCTGATCTCCTAGTTTAATCCCTTGGCTCATATCTTTAATAACCCCAAGTTCCCTCCAGGCATGGACGCTAGGGCTTTCAAATGGTGGCTAGATAAAGGCCTTAATAGGATTGGACACCATTTCACCTCCACCGGATCCTTCACCTTAGCTCACTGCGTTTCTAAGTTAGAATTGCCGCGATGTAAGTTTTCCACTTTCAAATTTTCCTTTTTTTTTTTTAAATCACTGTCTGCCGGGACAGAAGGGACACTCACTCCCTATGAAAAAGGTGTAATTTGGACAAGGAACAGAAAGGAGGAATCTTGCCGATATACGGGTTTCTGTTGGCCTCCCCGGACAAGCCATCTTATATAGTGGACTGGGACAGGGACCTGTTTTCTGGTGGGTCTCTGGAAACATGGCACAGCCGGTTCCGTGCAGCTTTTCGAGGCATTGTGCATGTGTCTCTTGTTGACGCAAATCCTAAAGTTCTTACGCGATGGTACCTTGTCCACGCCTGCCTGGCTAAGATGTATAGTGGCTGTTCTCTGTGGAGTTTTCATGGCTGTCCCATTAAGGGAACAATGTATCATATATGGTGGGAGTGCCCCCGCATTAGGGGATATTGGAACAGGATTTTCTCATTGCTTTATCTTTTTGGTAATAATATCTTGCAACAGCCCCATTATGCTTTTGCTGAATGAGACCAATCCTGATCTTCCTCACAGTGAACAAAGGTTAGCCTCTTATTTTTCTAGCAGCTGAATGTACAATTGCAGGTGCTTGGAAGAGATCATCTGTGTCTATTACCTGCACCAAACACAAGGTCTCGTGGATTATGATACATGAGAAATTGGTGAGTGTGGTTAGTGACCAAGGTCAAAAAAAAATTTGAAAAAAACATGGTCCCTTTGGGCTTAATATATGCATATCTCATTAGAGGACTGATGGAAGTAGTGTCTTGAGCTGAAAACTCCTGGATCTCTCTCTTTTTATCTTCTTCTTTCTTTTACCTGCTGTAGATTTCTATTTCTCTTCTTTCCTTTGCCCCGCTATAAATTCTCAGGTATTCTCTCTCTAGGCCAGCACTACGTGTGACGAGGAGCGTTTCACTCCCATGACCTATGTACAGTTTGCTAGTCTGATGATTTGTAAGAATATTTATTCACCCTGTAGCAATTTATTATGATGTATTAGCATAACATACCAATAACAGTAAGTAGTGTTATGTCCTAATGACTAGTGCCTAGAGTCTCCATTAGGTGCTATGCTTGGAGAGAGCAGATTTTCCTGGGGGGGAGGGGAGGGCGGTTTGCACTTGTTTTTTCTCTGCAAACTTGCAATAAACATATCGAATGAGAAAAACAAATAACAGATGTGACTGATACCGGAGACACCACACACTCTGGCTACTCCTCAAAACCCATAGACTGGACAAAGAATGCACGTAAAAGTGAATACAGATTGCAAAATACTACTCTACCAATGAGTGCAAAGAAATATCTGCACAAACTACAAATTGGTTCTAAATAAAATAACCATTCGTTCTTACCTGAAGTTTTTCATCTCCAAGTCTCATTTGGTACAGGAGGGCTGGAGCATCAGGGCGTCTGACCTGAAACTCATGATCCTGCAGTCCACAGATATCCTGCAATAAATACACAAACCCTAAATCTTTATTTTTTTCTCATTGCACATCAATTTCTTAAAGTGATTGTAAGGCCTCATGCCCACGGGCGTTTTTTCAGCCGCGTTTTTGAGCGTTTTTTACAGCTTAAAAACGCCTGTCCATGTTAGTCTATAGCTTCATGCCCACCTAGGCGTTTTTGAGCTGTAAAGAGCATAGGCGTTTGTAAGCTGTAAAAAAAACCCAGGACCAGTGCGTTCCTCAGCGTCAGAATTAGGCAGAAAAAAACGCGAGCGTCAAAAAACGCGCAAAAAACACGCACTAACGCGCGGTCGCGTTTTTAGCTCCGACGTTTTTTTTTTTTTTTTTAATATTTACAATAACATGGACAGGCGTTTTTAAGCTGCAAAAAACGCAGCTGTAAAAACGCCAGTGGGCATGAGGCCTAAAGTATCAAATAACAAATGTCATACTTACCTGCTCCGTACAACGACTCTGGATCGAAATTTGGCTCAAGTATATTGGGAGCTACATGCAGAAGGTTTTTTACCTTACTGCTTAGAATGCATTAAGGCAAGAAACCTACAGCCCTTACAAGCACTTTAAGCAAACACATTTCTTATGGATCTGCAAAGTTTTTTGACTAGAGATCCTGTCAATAGCAGCACTTCCTGTTGCAAACTGACAACACTAAGCTGATACCTGCATTTAACAGCAATGTTGTCAGCCTGTTGTGCGTGTTCCTTTAGTTTGCCAACGATCAACTGTGGCATTAAAGTGGTTGTAAACCCACTTTGACAACTTGCACCTACAGATAAGCCTAGATTAAGGCTTACCTGTAGGTGCAAGAAATATCTCCTTAACCTACAAGGTTAAGGAGATATTTGCTGAAAACTCTGCACCGATGTCTACGGCGCATGCGCACCGTAGACAACAATGCAGGTGCACTAGCAGGCCGGCTTCATGAATGGGATCATGCGTGTGACATCATCGCTGCTCCGGCCAATCACAGCGCCGGAGCGGCGATACCAGGAAGGGGACATGGTGGCGGAGGAGAACGAAGAGGACTTCGGGGGCTTTGATTTCAGGTAAGTGCCGCATAATGAGCTAGTATGCTATGCATACTAGCTCATTATGCCTTTCTCTTGCAGGGGTTTGTTTTTCTGAAAATGTTTTAGAGGGTTTACTTCCTCTTTAAAGCACATTTGCTAGGAATGGCCCAAGGTTATAAAAGCATCTAGACTCGAAGGTTCAACGAGCTGCACAATTAATCGTTAAAAAAAAATTGTGATTCAACCCCCCTCACGAACTTAATACAGCATTTTCCTGATTCATGTTAAACAAGTGCAGAAAGAAAACAAGCATCCTCTAAACAGAGCTGTAAAAAAAAAAAAAAACCCCACTCAACTGGCAAATGTTTATCAACAGCGATAAAGAGAAAAACAATGCATCTCTCATTCTTTTAGATCAAGGGAATGAACTTCGGTCTGAAAACAAGGTCAGTTTAACCACTTAATGACTAAACTTTAAAGGGGTTGCTCCACCGGAATTTTTTTTTTTAAAGCCAGCAGCTACAGCTACAGCAGCTGCTGGCTTTTAATATTTGGACACTTACCTGTCCTGGAGTCCAGCGACGTCCGCAGCAGAGGACGAGCGACCGCTCGTCGCTCTGCTGCTCCCTCCGCCATCCTCGCTGAGGGAACCAGGAAGTGAAGCCCTGCGGCTTCATGCTCGGTTCCCTACGGCGCATGCGCGAGTCGCGCTGCGCCGTTCTGATTGGTGCTCCTGTGTTCTGGGAGCCGAGTGTCTCCCAGAACACCAAGGGAAGTCTGCGGGAAGTGACGCAACTCCCGCAGATTCCTGGAGACAGGACTCCCGGATGTGGGTGAAAATACCTGTCTTAGACAGGTATCTTCACCCCCCTCCCCCCTGAAAGGTGTCAATTGTGACACCGGAGGGGGGGGAGGGTTCCAAATAGCAAAAGTTGCTATTTAGGGTGGAGCTCCACTTTAAGTTAAAATCTGTATTTTTTGCTGGAACATTACTTAGAATCCCCAAACATATATATTCTTTTTAGCAGAGACCCTAGAGATGAAATGGAGATCCGTGCAATATTTTAGGTCATACTGTATTTGCACAGCGGTCTTTCAAACGCAATTTTTTGGGAAAAAATACACTTCAATTAATTTTAAAAAAAAACAGTAAAGTTAGCCCAATTGTTTTGTATAATGTGAAAGATGAGGTTACACTGAAGATCATGAGCAAATTGTGATCTTTATTCTAGGCAAAAAAATAAATAAATCTTGATTCTCATTTTATCCAGAATCGTGCAGCTCTAGTTCAACATGAACAATGTAATGAAGACTTTTTAGATCATTGTTATTCTTGTAAATGTATGTAATATGGTAATTCTACCTGGTCCAGATGTGTGAAAGTCTCTTTAAGTTGCTGCAGGAGAAGGCAGTCAAGTAAGTTAGTTAGCTGGCACTCCCGGTATGGGAATCCTGCTCTTTGCATCAGCCAAAAGAAGCAACGAGTAACATCTGATCCACCATATGCTAGACACAATCTGAGGAATAGAACAGTCAGGTATTAGTGCATTTTATACCATAATAATCTACTGAACTTTCATAATTTCAAAAGTCTAACTTTTATTTAGCACTGGCTATCACTGACCACATTATTTAGTGATGATTGCTTTAAATATACGGTAATAAGAAGAATATTGCGCTAGTCCTATGACTAAACCAAAGGTGAAAAACAAGTGGAAATAAAACAAAAGCGACTGCACAAAACGTGACCAAAATTCAAATACAACTTATAACTAAAATGCAGGGCTAAAAACTGAATCGCACCAAGTGAAAGGTGTCATAAAGTGCTCAGTGTAAAAAATATCTAAATAAGTCCACATAAAGTCCGTTCAAAGACCGTGGAATGTGATGTTCAGAACCAGACGTGTGACAATATCGGTCATCTCGTAAACCTTCAAAGGAGTAAGGGAGAATACTCTTACCGGAACTGATGGATCTACTTATTAGGCAGATCGTTAAAGCGTTTGAAATCCCAATGGCAAGTCGCATCAGCTGGCAGGAAGACTCTGGATGTAGCACACGAATCGCAGATGGTCGTTCATTGCAAGGGAATCCCATCGTCGAAGAAACTCTGGATTCACTGGATATCCCTGTGTTCTTCAAAATGATGACAAAATGACCTCCAATCTACTGGTGACCCAAGCCCTTGGGCTTGGGTCACCACTCCACTTATTGCCCTTTTTTATCTTTTGTACTGTGATCACTTTTAAAATTTTGTCGGTTTTCCAATAAACCCACATTTACCCGCACCATTGGAGCACCTCTTTATTTTGTCTTTCTTTCATGATTGTGAGTGATTGAGTTGCTGCTTGGAGGTTTTTTCCATCATACCATCCTTCAGTTCTGAAAAGGATTCCTAGATTGGAGGTCATTTTATCATCACTTGAAGAACACAGGGATATCCAGTGAATCCCGTGTTTCTTCGACGTTGGGATTCCCTTGCAACGAACGACCATCTGCGATTCGTGTGCTACATCCAGAGTCTTCCTGCCAGCTGATGCGACTTGCCATTGGGATTTCATACGCTTTAACGATCTGCCTAATAAGTAGATCCATCAGTTCCGGTAAGAGTATTCTCCCTTACTCATTTGTCTGAAGGTTTATGAGATGACCGATATTGTCACACGTCTGGTTCTGAACATCACATTCCACGGTCTTTGAACGGACTTTATGTGGACTTATTTAATTATTTTTTACACTAAGCACTTTATGACACCTTTCACTTGGTGCAATTCAGTTTTTAGCGCTGCATTTTAGTTAATAAGTTAAATATACGGTACTTCCTTCTTTTGGGGGGGGGGGGACCGAGTACCTGGTTTCGACAGGTATTCGCTACCACTTCCGGGTAAGATCACCGATCTACGTGCATTTCCGGCCCCTCCTCCTTCCATCCGCTGCCTTCTGGGACACACACAGGTCCTAGAAGATGGCGGGACCATTCAGAAAGTGTAGTGTGACTCGCGCATGCACAGTAGGAAAGCCTTAAGGCTTCACTGCTGGTTTCCCTAAAGCCCTGTACACACAATCGGATTTCCTATGGTTTTTAAACCGATGGATTTTTCCATCGGAAAACCGATGAAGCTGACTTCCATCAGTCTTGCCTACACAACATCAGTCAAAAAACCGACCGTTCCAAACGCGGTGACGTAAAACACTCAGATGAGCCGAGAAAAATTAAGTTCAATGCTTCTGAGCATGCGTCGACTTGATTCTGAGCATGCGTGGGTTTTTTATACGATGGAGTTCCCCACAGACGATAGTAATTTGCTATCGGTTTTTTAACCATCGGATAAATTTAAAACATGTTCTATTTTTAAACAGCGATGGAAAAAAGACAGATGGGGCCCACACACGATCGGTTTGTCCAATGAAAAAAGTCCATCGGACTGTTTTCATCGGTAAAACCTATCGTGTGTACAGGGCTTTACTTACAATACCAATGCCTGCACCTGAAGCCGATTGACGAATTGGCTCAGTGTGCCGATATCACGGGATCCCTGGACAGGTAAGTGTCCTTATATTAAAAGTCAGCAGCTACAGTATTTGTAGCTGCTGACATTTCATATTCTTTTTCCAGACTAGAGCTTTTCTTTAGGTCAGGAACCCATGTTTCTCCAGATATGTTTTACCTAAAAGAAGGATGGCGGTTATAAAAATGTATTCAGTAGTTACCTGGTGTTTCTATGCGATATTCCATCTTCCACACAGCAAACACTGGTCTTCTGATCCCCAATATCAACAACACAGGCGCTGCTCAGGCCACTCCCATACACTGCACACACAGACTCCTGAAGAATTATAACACCTGCAATATAAAATACTTTAACATTTAAAGCGTATCTACATCTAAAACACACAAAAATATTGATTTGCGGCGAACTTGCTGGCTGCAAAAGTTTCCATTTTTACATGCTTGTTTCCTCTTTATTTTATTTATTCTAGGACAGCTTATGAGAGATGGAGACTCCTCCCACCCCGCTGTCCTGAAAGACTACTGGAAAGAGTTACCAGTAGGTCTAATTTCTGATTTCTGTACTTGCAAAGTCTTTACATGGATAAAGCATGGGAATTTATATATTATTATTTTTTTTTTTTGCATTGACACACGCTTTAAGCTTTTTGCGATGTCACAATGTCCAAATTCAAAGCATAGGTATGACAGTTTTCAACTAAAATCGCCTGGTTTCTGGGATATTAAAGACAAAAGTCTGTCAGTGTCTAAATAATAACAAAAAAATAGGATTTTTATAACAGCTTACCTGTAAAATCCTTTTCTTGGAGTACATCACGGGACACAGAGCGACAGTCATTACTAATGGGTTATATAGATACCGTCAGGTGCTGGCACTGGCAACTTCCAAAACCGGAAGTACCCTCCCCTATATAAGCCCCTCCCATCCGGGAGCACCTCAGTTTTGTAGCAAAGCAATAAGTGTCCCCAAAGAGGGGTGGGAGCTCTGTGTCCCGTGATGTACTCCAAGAAAAGGATTTTACAGGTAAGCTGTTATAAAAATCCTATTTTCTTTCTCGTACATCACGGGACACAGAGCGACATAGTCATTACTAATGGGATGTCCTAAAGCAATGCCAAATGAGGGGGGGGATACACCATATATAAGCTGAGCGCTATCAGACATGAGGATCTTTTGCGGCCTGCAACACACTGCGCCCAAAGGCGACATCCTCCTGACTTCTAACGTCCACCTGGTAGAACCTAGTAAACGTGTGTACTGAAGACCATGTTGCGGCCTTACAGATTTGAGCCAGGGAGGCCTGGTGATGCACTGCCCATGAAGTTCCAACTGCTCTCGTGGAGTGCGCTCTAACTTTGAACGGAGGCGGTCTCCTTCTCAAGCCATAGGCTTGTATTATGACCTGTCGAATCCACTTGGCTAAAGTAGATTTTGACGCTGCCTGACCCTTTCTGGGGCCTTCCGGCAGAATAAACAAAGTATCCGTTCTGCGAATCTGAGCAGTGGCTTTTAGATAAGCTTTAACTGCTCTTACTACATCCAAAGAATGCAATAACTTTTCCTCTACCGAAGTAGGTTTGGGGAAAAAAGAAGGAAGAACCACATCTTGGTTCAAATGAAAACTCGATACCACCTTAGGAAGAAAGGCTGGATGAGGACGTAACACTACTCTGTCCTTATGGATAACCAGATATGGCTCCTTACAGGACATAGCTGCTAATTCCGATACTCTTTTAGCCGAACAAATGGCTACTAGAAAAATCAATTTCCTGGTGAGAAGCACCAAGGAAATATGCTGTAATGGTTCAAATGGTTGTTTCTGTAGAACCGACAGAACCAAGTTTAGATCCCATGGACATATGGGAATATTAACCGGAGGACTAATACGCATCACTCCTTGTATAAAGGCTTTGACTAGTAAATGCGAAGCCAAGGGCCTTTGAAAAAATATTGACAAGGCCGAAATCTGACCCTTGAAAGTACTCAAGGCAAGCTTCCTATCTACAGCCCATTGTAGGAAGTCCAGAATCCTACCTATTACGTATTTACGTGGATGCCATTTCTTGGCCTCACACCAGGCGATGTACGCCTTCCAGATTCTATAGTAGATCTGCCTGGATACCGGCTTCCTGGCATTGATCATGGTAGATACCACAGGATTAGAGAGCCCTCTCTTTTTTAGAATGTGGGCTTCAATAGCCAGGCCGTCAAACCTAGGGCTGGTAAGGAAGGGTGGTATATCGGTCCTTGCGAAAGCAGGTCCGGACGACGTGGGAGGGTCCAAGGACTCCCCACAGACATTTTTACAATCTCCGCGTACCATGCTCTTCGGGGCCACGCTGGAGCCACCAGAATCACTGGTTTCTTTTCTACCCTGATTCTGCGGAGTAATCGAGGTAACAATTGTGGCGGTGGGAATGCATATATCAGCTTGAACTGATCCCAAGGGAACACTAGGGCATCCGAGCCGCACGCTAGGGGATCCCTTGTCCAAGAGACAAACCTGTCCACTTTTGTGTTGAATCTGGATGCTAGCAGATCTACATCCGGTGTTCCCCACCGCTGACATATTGTCCGGAAAACCTCGGGATGAAGGGACCATTCCCCTGGGCATAATTGTTGGCGACTTAGAAAGTCCGCCTTCCAATTCTCCACTCCTGGAATGAATACCGCAGATATGGCTGGGACATATCTTTCTGCCCATCTCAGGATGTAATTTACTTCCCTTTGGGCTGCACGACTCCTGGTGCCCCCCTGACGATTGATATATGCCACTGCTGTGGCATTGTCTGATTGAACTCTGACAGGGGACCCTTGGAGTTTGGATGTCCATGCTACTAGGGCATACCGGGCTGCTCGTATCTCTAAGAGATTGATGGGCAGGGCCTTTTCTGCTTCTGACCACTTGCCCTGGAGAGACCATTGCTCCAGTACTGCTCCCCAGCCTATAAGGCTGGCATCTGTAGTGACCACCTTCCAGGAAATCGGACTGAAGGATTTCCCTCTTTCCAGATTCTGGGGAACCAACCACCAGCGGAGGCTCTTGCGAACGGAAGGGGACAAGGACATTGGTAAGTCCAGAGCCTGAACTTTTTTGTTCCAGGCTGACAGTATGGCCCTTTGCAACTTCCTTGAATGGAATTGACCGTAGGGTACTGCTTCGAATGATGCCACCATTTTTCCCAGCAGCCTCATGCACAGGCGTATGGATGGCTGTCTTTTTGAACCCACTAAGTGGATCAAATCTCTCAAAGACGACCCCTTTTCTTGAGGCAAGAACATTTTTCTCTGGTCTGAATCCAGCCTTAGCCCCAAGTATTCCAGACTTTTGACTGGTTTTAGGGCTGACTTGTCTCGGTTGATAATCCAACCGTGATATTCCAGAAACTTGATTGTCTCGTGAACAACCACTTCTAGTTTTTCCACTGAGTGGTCTATCAGCAACAAGTCGTCTAGATATGCCATTATCGTTACACCTCGTGTCCTTAGATTGGCCAATAATGGGGCCAGAATTTTTGTGAACACTCTTGGTGCTGTGGCCAGACCGAAGGGTAAGGCTCTGAACTGAAAATGGCGTCCTTCTACCGCAAAGCGTAGAAATTTTTTGGTGGGCTGGAAAGATGGGAATGTGCAAATAAGCATCTTTGATGTCGATCGAGGCTAACCATTCCTCCCCTTGTAGGGCAGTGGCTACCGATCGGATCGACTCCATCCGGAAAGTCCTGATATGTAGGAATTTGTTTAGCCCTTTTAGATTTAATATGGGCCTCACGTCCCCGTTTGGCTTCGGAACTGTAAAGAGGTTTGAGTAAAACCCGAACCCCCATTCTTCCAGGGGAACCTCTATAATTACTGCTTGGAGCAATAATTGTTCCAGTGCCAACAGGAGGGATCCTCTCTTCTGGGGATCCCTTGGCACGTTTGACCTTATAAAGCGGGAAGGAGGGGAGTTTTTTAACTCCAATTTGTATCCCAGATTTACTGCGGAGAGCACCCATCTGTCTCGGATCGTGTCCCGCCAGGTCTCTGTGAACAACTGAAGTCTTCCCCCCACCCGATTGAGTGGGGGCAACCCTTCATGCATTTGACTTTGGGGGAGGTTTTGTACCTCTCCTGCTCCAGGGCTTCTTGTTACCCTGTAACTGTCCCTGATTTTTACCTCCGGGATTTGACCGAGGAGGCCGTCGGAACTGTTTCACAGCCGATGTCCTAGGGACTGGAGAAGCCGGCCTCTTAAAAGAGGCACCTCTAACTCTATTTTTAACCGGCAAAAGTGTACTTTTACCGCTGGAAATTCTCTGGATATACTTGTCCAGGTCTTCCCCGAATAAGCGCTCACCATGAAATGGGAAGCTGACCAGCAATTTTTTACAGGGAGCTTCAGCAGACCAGTTTTTGAGCCATAGAAGCCTGCGCATATGTACTACAGACAGCGTAAGGCGGGAGGCCTGATGGATTGAATCCTTTATGGCGTCCACCGCAAAGCATAAGGCTCTAGGTAGATCAGCTAGGGCAAGAGCCTGCTGATCTGGCAAGTCCCTTAAGACCTGTTTCAACTGATCCTTCACTGCTTGGCAGACCCCAATAGCTGCCACTGCTGGTTGTGTCACCAATCCTGCTGTAGAAAAAGCAGATTTTAATAAGGACTCCAATTTTTTATCTATTGGGTCCTTGAACATTTGGACATTATCCACCGGACATGTCAGTGATTTATTCACACAAGAGATGGCTGCGTCCACTGTAGGGACCTTCCATTTTCTGATGAACTTATCCTCCATGGGATAGACCACCGGAAATCTCTTAGGGGGAGTAAATATTTTGTCAGGATGCTCCCAATCCTGGTAAATGAGCCCTTCCAGTAAAGGATGGATCGGAAAGGAACAAACAGTCTGGGGAGCTTTTAGCGACCCCAACGAGGAGACAGAAGTGGATGATGGCTCCGCAAGTGGCATTTTAAATGCTGATCGGACCATATTAGTCAGGGACTGAACCCATAACCTTTCAGCATGTGATGCTGAGAACGGCTCTTCCACTGTTGATTCCTCTACAACCGAATCGACCTCATCCTGATCCCCTTCAGGTAGGTCGATCCCTGTATGGGACTGTTGCTCTGTTAACAGGCACTCTGAGGGAGGAGACGGAGATCGGGCGCTTTTCTCCTGTGACAGGGAAGCCGCGATCAATGCTGACAATCTCTCTTCCAGCCCTCCCAGAGCTGAGGAAAAAACCTCCTCTGTTACATACACAGGAGCAGGTGAACTGAGGACAGCCACAGTACCAGGTACTCCTGAGGGTGCTCTACGGTCACTAACCTCTGATTCTTCAGGGGAGACTGGTGCAGCCAAAGCATGCCCAAGATCCTCAGAGCCCGATGGAGACCCCCTATTCCTCCTGGAATTTCTAGTCCCGGAGTTTTTAGACGGCATATTCCTAAGCCACAAAGCTGAGGTATTCCAGCCGAAATACACCAGTTACTGATAATAGTCTAGCATAAATGCTGCTATAAGAAACAGTTGGTGTCTACTAATGTGCCTTTCTAGGGGATGCCTGTATCAACCGCTTGCTGTATGCCCTTTTTTAAATGTTGCCAGCTCTGTCTCTGTACTTCATAGCCAGCTCACCACACAAAAATGTGGTTTTTAACATGCTGGGACGCCCGCACATGCGCAGAAGCGCTGCGGCGCGCACAGAGCGTCATCCCCAGGCTCCGCCCCCTTTTCCGGCTCACCTCTATATATAGAGGCGCGTGCACGCGCACGCGCGCGGCCACGTGCGCCTTCGGCGCTAATTTTGCAAAATGGAAACTAGGGACAAGAGCCAGGGCCCCTCTTTGCCGCAGGCCGGGGGATGGATGAGCATTGCAACATGGCAGAGGAAGCAGTTTCCCATAAGAGAACTCACCATCTGCCTGGACTTGCTCTGCTGAGAAGAAACTAGTCCACATGACAAGAAAACATTCCACAGCGGCCTCTAGTGGACAAACACAGGTACCGCAGTCTAATATATTAAATATATATAAAAAAAATTTTTTTTTTTTTTTTTTCTTGACCACCATTAAAAATTATTACATTTTTTTAGTAGTTACAGGCATGCACAGAATTTTGCGGGAATACCATTAGGTAACAGACAGAAAGACAAATTAGGCTTGGGGGTCCCCCAATAGAACCAAGTTCCTGGGGGCCCCCACTTACCTGTTCCCCGCCGCAGGACTTTGTTTGGTCCACAAAAGCCCAAACTTCACCTATCACGGCAGGCATTGTAATCAAACCTTCAGGGACCGGGTTCCCAAGGATTCCACTCCCCTGGACCTGTATAGCACCCTGCACAGAAAACATCTTGGTCGTGGGTATGACCAGAGCTCTGGATCCCAGGGTCCAGCTCTCCTAAGAGAAGCATTACAGGCAAAACCTTGCTCTTCTCTGCAAGGCCCGGGTACCGACCGTTTAGCTATGAAGCTTTTTTGGTCGGATCCGGAATAGCTTACTGAGGCCCAAAAGAACCTGTACGCAAGCTCAGTGAAAAACACATGTTTCTTCTTGGCCAACACCTTAGACACTGGCAAAAAAACTGAGGTGCTCCCGGATGGGAGGGGCTTATATAGGGGAGGGTACTTCCGGTTTTGGAAGTTGCCAGTGCCAGCACCTGACGGTATCTATATAACCCATTAGTAATGACTATGTCGCTCTGTGTCCCGTGATGTACGAGAAAGAAAGAATCTAAGTCCAAGCAGATAAAAAAAAAAAAAAAAAAATCCAAATTGATGCAATGTACAGGCATTAAAAAAAAATATGTATACTTAAATGCAACTAGTGAAAAAATGAAAAACTTGTTGTAAAGCCAGGAAAATGTACAGCCAGCACTAGTAAACATGACAACAGGGTGACTGAGAAAAATAAGTGGTGGAGGGATGATCTAATCAGTGTGCTACTGCCTTGTCATTGGCCAAGGGTGTGTCCAGTTCCTTCTGTAGTTGCAGTGGCTGTTCCAGACCTGGCTTTGTTGTCTGGCAGAGGCATCACAGATTTAAAAATCTGGCATGTACAACAGTATTGTTGTAGATATCTCAATTGTGGCTGTTCAGCTTCCATCTGATTAACACATCAGCCCTGTTCAACTCACAGCCAAAAGGTTCAAAAATGTTGACAGCCTATTCAATTTACTTTAGAATTAACTGTGTAGTGCAAGGGTCTGCCCGATTGCATACAAATTGAAGGTGTTTAGGTTTGACCTCATATTAAATGTTTTTGGTAAATCTAAAGGAAAATTGTACAAGAAAATTGTATAACGTATGGCCAGTTTTAGAAGTTCATATTTAAATTAAGGCTGGGTTCACACTATTGCTAATTAGATGCAGGTTTCCCCACATTCAATTCGCATTTTAGGAGACTGACCGGCTCTCTATGGAGTCGGTTCACACATCTCCAGAGAGGCCCCGGTGCGAATTGCACAGGAGTCATGTGTGTCTTCTGGTCCGTTTTAGGTCCGAATTCAGCCAAAAATTCCAGGCCGAAATTGGACATGAAACGGTGAATGGAGACGCACTGGACTCCTGCTGCAAGCCACTCTGTGCTGCGGTGTGAACCCAGCCTAAAGCTTTATGATCGCCCAAGGTACAACAATACACAACAGAAGACACACCCTTACCTGAAAACCCCATCTTTATGAGGACCATATTAACCATCTCTTTCACATGCTGCCTGTTATAAATGTCTGGAATAAGCAATATACATCTGTAATACTGTAAATAAAAAATAAAATAAAAAACACGCCATTAGGAATTTTAAATTAGTACAGAAAAATAAAAATGAAAAAAGGAATCTATCCATCTTTTAACAAGTTTTAACTAATAGTATAAAATATATGCTTGTTATTCCATTCCTATTAATATGATTTTATATTTTAAAAGCCCCATTTCTTTTTGAAATTGGTAATCATATTTTTATATGGAATTTGCTCAATAAATAAATGTCTCTGCTTCCTGTTTTACTGCTACTTCTCTTAAAGTAGAACTTCACATTTACTATCATTTTACATATAGTCAGCTTGGCCCAAACAAATTATTTTCTACCAGAACAGTCTTGCCTCTGTGACTGCTGTAGTAGACCGTAGTAGCATTATCTATATACAGTAAGCAGTGCTGCATTCCAACAGCAGTATGAGACACTTCCGCTGAGCTGCCGGGTATAGATGACGTCAGTCTTCGCATATCTCTGTCATTCATGAGAGGCCTTGTAATTTTAGCAACCAATAAAAGGCTTCTCCTGAATGACAGAGGTACATTAGGAGTGACTCGCTCTTTTCCTGGCAGCAGAGGAAGTGTCTCATACTGCTGTTGGAACACAGCACTGCTTACTGTATGCAGCTAATGCTACTATGGTCTATTACAGCAGACCCATCAGCAAGACTGTTCTGGTATAAAATGATTCATTTGGGCCAGCTTAGCAATATTGAACTGGGTGACAGTGATTGGACTGAACTGCCAAGGGTTCCCCCAAATGACTAATTCAGAAATTTCTTTATTTTATACAATAATAAAAATGAATAAAAGGGCAAGTTTGTGAAACTGTAAAAGTAATACCAAAAACTCAACACTGTATTCATACTAAAATATATGCACTCACTGGAAACCCACTTTGCCATCTCTTCCTGAACCACTTCAATACCAGGCACTTTCACCCCCTTCCTGCCCAGTCCAATTTTCAGCTTTCAGCGCTGTCACACATTGAATGACAATTGCGCGGCCATGCAACACTGTACCCAAACAAATTTTTTTTATCATTTTTTTCCCACAAATAGAACTTTTTTTTGGTGGTATTTCATCACCACTGTTTGTTTGTTTTTTGCACTCAAAAATAATATTAAAATAAATTAAAACGTTTTTCATTGTTTGTTACAAAACTGTAAATAATAGGATTTTTATAACAGCTTACCTGTAAAATCCTTTTCTTGGAGTACATCACGGGACACAGAGCGACATAGTCATTACTAATGGGTTATATAGATACCTTCAGGTGCTGGCACTGGCAACTTCCAAAACCGGAAGTACCCTCCCCTATATAAGCCCCTCCCATCCGGGAGCACCTCAGTTTTGTAGCAAAGCAATAAGTGTCCCTAAAGAGGGGTGGGAGCTCTGTGTCCCGTGATGTACTCCAAGAAAAGGATTTTACAGGTAAGCTGTTATAAAAATCCTATTTTCTTTCTTGTACATCACGGGACACAGAGCGACATAGTCATTACTAATGGGATGTCCTAAAGCAATGCCCAACGAGGGGGGGGATACACCATACATAAGCTGAGCGCTATCAGACATGAGGATCTTTTGCGGCCTGCAACACACTGCGCCCAAAGGCGACATCCTCCTGACTTCTAACGTCCACCTGGTAGAACCTAGTAAACGTGTGTACTGAAGACCATGTTGCGGCCTTACAGATTTGAGCCAGGGAGGCCTGGTGATGCACTGCCCATGAAGTTCCAACTGCTCTCGTGGAGTGCGCTCTAACTTTGAACGGAGGCGGTCTCCTTCTCAAGCCATAGGCTTGCATTATGACCTGTCGAATCCACTTGGCTAAAGTAGATTTTGACGCTGCCTGACCCTTTCTGGGGCCTTCCGGCAGAATAAACAAAGTATCCGTTCTGCGAATCTGAGCAGTGGCTTTTAGATAAGCTTTAACTGCTCTTACTACATCCAAAGAATGCAATAACTTTTCCTCTACTGAAGTAGGTTTGGGGAAAAAAGAAGGAAGAACCACATCTTGGTTCAAATGAAACCTCGATACCACCTTAGGAAGAAAGGCTGGATGAGGGCGTAACACTACTCTATCCTTATGGATAACCAGATATGGCTCCTTACAGGACATAGCTGCTAATTCCGACACTCTTTTAGCCGAACAAATGGCTACTAGAAAAATCAATTTCCTGGTGAGAAGAACCAAAGAAATATGCTGTAATGGTTCAAATGGTTGTTTCTGTAGAACCGACAGAACCAAGTTTAGATCCCATGGTCATATGGGAATATTAACCGGAGGACTAATACGCATCACTCCTTGTATAAAGGCTTTGTCTAGTGAATGCGAAGCCAAGGGCCTTTGAAAAAATATTGACAAGGCCGAAAACTGACCTTTGATAGTACTCAAGGCAAGCTTCCTATCTACAGCCCACTGTAGGAAGTCCAGACTCCTACCTATTACGTACTTATGTGGATGCCATTTCTTGGCCTCACACCACGCGATGTACGCCTTCCAGATTCTATATTAGATCTGCCTGGATACCGGCTTCCTGGCATTGATCATGGTAGATACCACAGGATTAGAGAGCCCTCTCTTTTTTAGAATGTGGGCTTCCATAGCCAGGCCGTCAAACCTAGGGCTGGTAAGGAAGGGTGGTATATCGGTCCTTGCGAAAGCAGGTCCGGACGACGTGGGAGAGTCCAAGGACTCCCCACTGACATTTTACAATCTCCGCGTACCACGCTCTTCGGGGCCACGCTGGAGCCACCAGAATCACTGGTTTCTTTTCTACCCTGATTCTGCGGAGTAATCGAGGTAACCATTGTGGCGGTGTGAATGCATATATCAGCTTGAACTGATCCCAAGGGAACACTAGGGCATCCGAGCCGCAAGCTAGGGGATCCCTTGTCCGAGAGACAAACCTGTCCACCTTTGCGTTGAATCTGGATGCTAGAAGATCTACATCCGATGTTCCCCACCGCTGACATATTGTCCAGAAAACCTCGGGGTGAAGGGACCCTTCCTCTGGGCATAATTGCTGGCGACTTAGAAAGTCCGCCTTCCAATTCTCCACTCCTGGAATGAATACCGCAGATATGGCTGGGACATATCTTTCTGCCCATTTCAGGATGTAATTTACTTCCCTCTGGGCTGCACGACTCCTGGTGCCCCCCCTGATGATTGATATATGCCACTGCTGTGGCATTGTCTGATTGAATTCTGACAGGGGACCCTTGGAGTTTGGATGTCCATGCTACTAGGGCATACCGGGCTGCTCTTATCTCTAAGAGATTGATGGGCAGGGCCTTTTCTGCATCCGACCATCTGCCCTGGAGAGACCATTGCTCCAGTACTGCTCCCCAGCCTATAAGGCTGGCATCTGTAGTGACCACCTTCCAAGAAATCGGACTGAAGGATTTCCCTTTTTCCAGATTCTGGGGAACCAACCACCAACGGAGGCTCTTGCGAACGGAAGGGGACAAGGACATTGTAAGTCTAGGGCCTGAACTTTTTTGTTCCAGGCTGACAGTATGGCCCCTTGCAAATTCCTTGAATGGAATTGACTGTAGGGTACTGCTTCGAATGATGCCACCATTTTTCCCAGCAGCCTCATGCACAGGCGTATGGACGGCTGTCTTTTTTGTACCCACTAAGTGGATCAAATCTTTCAAAGACAACACCTTTCCTCGAGGCAAGAATATTTTTCTCTGGCCTGAATCCAACCTTAGCCCCAAGTATTTCAGACTTTTGACTGGTTTTTAGGGCTGACTTGTCTCGGTTGATAATCCAACCGTAAGATTCCAGATACTTGATTGTCTTGTGAACGACCACGTCTAGTTTTTTCACTGAGTGGTCTATCAGCAACAAGTCATCTAGATATGCCATTATCATTACACCTTGTGTTCTTAGATTGGCCAATAAAGGGCCAGAATTTTTGTAAACACTCGTGGTGCTGTGGCCAAACCGAAGGGTAAGGCTCTGAACTGAAAATGGCGCCCTTCTACTGCAAAGCGTAGAAATTTTTGGTGGACTGGAAAGATGGGAATGTGCAAATAAGCATCTTTGATGTCGATCGCGGCTAACCAATTCTCCCCTTGTAGGGCAGTGGCCACCGATCGGATCGACTCCATCGGAAAGTCCTGATATACAGGAATTTGTATAGCCCTCTTAGAATTAATATGGGCCTCCCGTCCGCGTTTGCTTCGGGACTGTAAAGAGGTTTGAGTAAAACCCGAACCCTCATTCTTCCAGGGGAACCTCCATAATTACTCCTTGGAGCAATAGTTGTTCTAGTGCCAACAGGAGGGACTCTCTCTTCCGGGGATCCCTTGGCACGTTTGACCTCAAAAATGGGAAGGAGGGGAGTCTTTTAACTCCAAACTGTATCCCAAACATACTGCGGAGAGCACCTATCTGTCTTGATCGTGTCCCGCCAGGTCTCTGCGAACAACTGGAGTCCTCCCCCCCACCCGACTGAGTGGGGGCAACCCTTCAATGAATTTAACTTTGGGGGAGGTTTTGTACCTCCCCTGACCCAGGGTTTCTCATTACCCTGCTATTGTCCCTGTTTTTTACCCCCGGGAATTGACCGAGGAGGCCGTCGGAACTGTTACACAGCCGATGCCCCAGGGACTGGAGAAGCAGGCCTCTTAAAGAGGGACCTCTAACTCTGTTTTTAACCGGCAAGAGCGTATTTTTACCGCTGGAAATTTTCTGGATATATTTGTCCAGGTTTTCCCTGAATAAGCGTTCACCATGAAATGGGACGCTAACCAGCCATTCTTTACAGGGAGCTTCAGCAGACCAGTTTTTGAGCCATAGAAGCCTACGCATATGTACTATAGACAGCGTAAGGCGGGAGGCCTGATGGACTGAATCCTTTATGGCGTCAACCGCAAAGCCTAAGGCTCTAGGTAGATCAGCTAGGGCAAGGCCTGCTGATCTGTCAAGTCCCTCAAGACCTGTTTCAACTGATCCTTCACTGCTTAGCAGACCCCAATAGCTGCTACTGCTGGTTGTGTCACCAAGCTTGCTGTAGAAAGAAGCAGACTTTCATAAGGACTCCAATCTTTTATCTATTGGGTTCTTGAACATTTGGACATTATCCACTGGAGATGTCAGTGATTTATACATACAAGAGATGGCTGCGTCCACTGTAGGGACCTTCCATTTTTTTTTTTTTATGAACTTATCCTCCATGGGATAGACCACCGGAAATCTCTTGGGGGAATAAATATTTTCTCAGGACGTTCCCAATCCTGGTAAATAAGCCCTTTCAGTAAAGGGTGAAGTGGAAAAGAACAGACAGTCTGGGGGCTTCTAGCGACCCCAACGAGGATACAGTAGTGGTTGATGGTTCCGCAAGGTGCATTTTTAAATGCTGATCGGACCATGTTAGTCAGAGACTGAACCCATAATCTTTCAGCTTGAGATGCTGAGAAAAGGTTCCCCCACTGTTGATTCCTTCTATAACAGAATCAACCTCATCCTGATCCCCTTCAGGCAGGTCGATCCCTGTATGGGACTGTTGCTCTGCTAACAGGCACTCTGAAGGAGGAGACGGAGATCGGGCGTGCTTTCCCTGACAGGGAGGCAGCGATCAATGTTGACAATCTCTCTCTAATCCTCCCAGAGCTGAGGAAAAAACCTCCTCTGTTACATACACAGGAGCAGGTGAACTGAGGACAGCCACAGTACCAAGTACCCCTGCGGGGTCTCTACGGTCACTTACCTCTGAACTTCAGGGGAGACTGGTGCAGCAGAAGCATGCCCAAGATCCTCAGAGCCCGATGAGACCCCCTTCGCTTCCTGGAAGATTCAGTTCCGGAGCTTCTGGACGGCATATTCCTAAGCCTAAAGCTGAGGTATTCCAGCCGTAATACACCACTTTTACTGAGAATAGTCTAGCACAATTGCTGCTATATCACAGTTGGTGTCTACTAAAGTGCCTTTCTAGGGGATGCCTGCATCAACCGCCTCTGTGTGCCTTTATACTGTTGCTAGCTCTGTCTGTGCACTTCAATAGCCAGCTATAATGTGCTTTAAAACACGCTGGACGCCCGCACATGCGCAGTAGCGCCGCGGCGCACACCTGAGCGTCATCCACCCGCTCCGCCCCTTTTTCCAGATCGCCTCTATGAATAGAGGCGCGTGCACGCGCACGCGCGCGGGCACGTGCGCCTTTGGCGCCTTTTTTGAAAACAATAAGGAGCTAGATGGGAGCCAGGGTCCCTTTGCCGCAGGGCCCGGGGATGGATGAGCGCAGCAACAGGGCAGAGGAGACAGCTTCCCAGGAGAGAACATACCAACTGCCTGGATTTGATTCTGGAAGAAAAAAATCCACATTACAAGAAAAAGAACCATAGCGGCCTCTAGTGTCTAACACAGGTACCGCGGTCTTAGATTTTTTTTTTTCTTGCCTACTATTAAAATTTTTACATTTTCTCAGTAGTAACAGGCATACACAGAATATTAGCGGGAATACCTTAGGTAACAGGCAGAAAGACAAAATAGGCTTGGGGGTCCCTCAATAGAACCAAGTTCCCGAGGGCCCCCACTTACCTTTTCCTCGCCGCAGGACTCTGTTTGGTCCACAGAAGCCCAAATTTCACCTATCACGGCAGGCATTGTAATCAAACCTTCAGGGACCGGGTTCCCAAGGATTCCACTCCCCTGGACCTGTATAGCACCCTGCACAGAAAACATCTTGGTCGTGGGTATGACCAGAGCTCTGGATCCCAGGGTCCAGCTCTCCTAAGAGAAGCATTACAGGCAAAACCTTGCTCTTCTCTGCAAGGCCCGGGTACCGACCGTTTAGCTATGAAGCTTTTTTGGTCGGATCCGGAATAGCTTACTGAGGCCCAAAAGAACCTGTACGCAAGCTCAGTGAAAAACACATGTTTCTTCTTGGCCAACACCTTAGACACTGGCAAAAAACTGAGGTGCTCCCGGATGGGAGTGGCTTTAATAGGGGAGGGTACTTCCGGTTTTGGAAGTTGCCAGTGCCAGCACCTGAAGGTATCTATATAACCCATTAGTAATGACTATGTCGCTCTGTGTCCCGTGATGTACGAGAAAGAAAATAGGATTTTTAATTACAGCTTACCTGTAAAATCCTTTTCTTGGAGTACATCATGGGACACAGAGCCTTAAGTAATTACTTAATGGTTATAGGCCACCTTCAGGTGTTGACACTGGTAAACCCAATTAAAGGAAGTTTACTCCCTATATAACCCCCTCCTCCTTCCAGGAGCACATCAGTTTTTGTAGCAAAGCAATATACTTAAATCCCCAAAAAGAGGGGAGGGACCTCTGTGTCCCATGATGTACTCCAAGAAAAGGATTTTACAGGTAAGCTGTAATAAAAATCAAAAATTTTCCTTTATCGTACATCATGTGACACAGAGCCTTAAGTAATTACGTAATGGGACGTCCCATAGCAATGCCACTTGAGGGGTGGGAGAAAAAGCCTGCAGGGTACACCCAGACTTCAGGATCTATACTGCTGCTTGCAGCACACTGCGCCCGAAGGCGATATCCTCATACCTCCTTACATCCACCTGATAAATTTTGTGAATGTATGCACTGAAGACCAAGTTTCGGAATTACAGATCTGAGCCATGGAGGCCTGATGACGCACTGCCCAAGAAGCACTAACTGACCTGGTAGAATGCGCCTTAACTTGAAAGTAGGAATCTTACCCCTTAAATCATAAGTTTGAATTATCACTTGCCAAATCCACTTTTTTCGACGCTGCCTGTCCTTTCTTAGGACCTTTCTTAGGACCATCCAGCAGAATAAATAAGACATCAGTCTTGCGAATCTTTAAATAGATTTTCACTGCTCTCACCACATCAAGACAATGTAGTGACTTTTCTTCCCTGGAACATGGTTTTGGAAAAAACAATGGCAGGACAATATCTTGGTTCAGGTGAAAACCTGAAATTGCTTTTGGCAAAAAGCCTGAATGAGGGCGCAACACCACTCTGTCCTCATGAAAAATGAAATATGGCTCTTTACAAGAAAGAGAAGCCCATTCTGAAACCCTCCTTGCTGAGCATATAGCAACCAAAAAATAGGATTTTTATAACAGCTTACCTGTAAAATCCTTTTCTTGGAGTACATCACGGGACACAGAGCGACATAGTCATTACTAATGGGTTATATAGATACCTTCAGGTGCTGGCACTGGCAACTTCCAAAACCGGAAGTACCCTCCCCTATATAAGCCCCTCCCATCCGGGAGCACCTCAGTTTTGTAGCAAAGCAATAAGTGTCCCCAAAGAGGGGCGGGAGCTCTGTGTCCCGTGATGTACTCCAAGAAAAGGATTTTACAGGTAAGCTGTTATAAAAATCCTATTTTCTTTCTCGTACATCACGGGACACAGAGCGACATAGTCATTACTAATGGGATGTCCTAAAGCAATGCCAAATGAGGGGGGGGATACACCATATATAAGCTGAGCGCTATCAGACATGAGGATCTTTTGCGGCCTGCAACACACTGCGCCCAAAGGCGACATCCTCCTGACTTCTAACGTCCACCTGGTAGAACCTAGTAAACGTGTGTACCGAAGACCATGTTGCGGCCTTACAGATTTGAGCCAGGGAGGCCTGGTGATGCACTGCCCATGAAGTTCCAACTGCTCTCGTGGAGTGCGCCCTAACTTTGAACGGAGGCGGTCTACTTCTCAAGCTATAGGCTTGTATTATGACCTGTCGAATCCACTTGGCTAAAGTAGATTTTGACGCTGCCTGACCCTTTCTGGGGCCTTCCGGCAGAATAAACAAAGTATCCGTTCTGCGAATCTGAGCAGTGGCTTTTAGATAAGCTTTAACTGCTCTTACTACATCCAAAGAATGCAATAACTTTTCCTCTACCGAAGTAGGCTTGGGGAAAAAAGAAGGAAGAACCACATCTTGGTTCAAATGAAAACTCGATACCACCTTAGGAAGAAAGGCTGGATGAGGACGTAACACTACTCTGTCCTTATGGATAACCAGATATGGCTCCTTACAGGACATAGCTGCTAATTCCGATACTCTTTTAGCCGAACAAATGGCTACTAGAAAAATCAATTTCCTGGTGAGAAGCACCAAGGAAATATGCTGTAATGGTTCAAATGGTTGTTTCTGTAGAACCGACAGAACCAAGTTTAGATCCCATGGACATATGGGAATATTAACCGGAGGACTAATACGCATCACTCCTTGTATAAAGGCTTTGACTAGTGAATGCGAAGCCAAGGGCCTTTGAAAAAATATTGACAAGGCCGAAATCTGACCCTTGATAGTACTCAAGGCAAGCTTCCTATCTACAGCCCATTGTAGGAAGTCCAGAATCCTACCTATTACGTAATTACGTGGATGCCATTTCTTGGCCTCACACCAGGCGATGTACGCCTTCCAGATTCTATAGTAGATCTGCCTGGATACCGGCTTCCTGGCATTGATCATGGTAGATACCACAGCATTAGAGAGCCCTCTCTTTTTTAGAATGTGGGCTTCAATAGCCAGGCCGTCAAACCTAGGGCTGGTAAGGAAGGGTGGTATATCGGTCCCTGCGAAAGCAGGTCCGGACGATGTGGGAGGGTCCAAGGACTCCCCACAGACATTTTTACAATCTCCGCGTACCATGCTCTTCGGGGCCACGCTGGAGCCACCAGAATCACTGGTTTCTTTTCTACCCTGATTCTGCGGAGTAATCGAGGTAACAATTGTGGCGGTGGGAATGCATATATCAGCTTGAACTGATCCCAAGGGAACACTAGGGCATCCGAGCCGCACGCTAGGGGATCCCTTGCCCAAGAGACAAACCTGTCCACTTTTGTGTTGAATCTGGATGCTAGCAGATCTACATCCGGTGTTCCCCACCGCTGACATATTGTCCGGAAAACCTCGGGATGAAGGGACCATTCCCCTGGGCATAATTGTTGGCGACTTAGAAAGTCCGCCTTCCAATTCTCCACCCCTGGAATGAATACCGCAGATATGGCTGGGACATATCTTTCTGCCCATCTCAGGATGTAATTTACTTCCCTTTGGGCTGCACGACTCCTGGTGCCCCCCTGACGATTGATATATGCCACTGCTGTGGCATTGTCTGACTGAACTCTGACAGGGGACTCTTGGAGTTTGGATGTCCATGCTACTAGGGCATACCGGGCTGCTCGTATCTCTAAGAGATTGATGGGCAGGGCCTTTTCCGCATCCGACCATCTGCCCTGGAGAGACCATTGCTCCAGTACTGCTCCCCAGCCTATAAGGCTGGCATCTGTAGTGACCACCTTCCAGGAAATCGGACTGAAGGATTTCCGTCTTTCCAGATTCTGGGGAACCAACCACCAGCGGAGGCTCCTGCGAACGGAAGGGGACAAGGACATTGGTAAGTCCAGAGCCTGAACTTTTTTGTTCCAGGCTGACAGTATGGCCCTTTGCAACTTCCTTGAATGGAATTGACCGTAGGGTACTGCTTCGAATGATGCCACCATTTTTCCCAGCAGCCTCATGCACAGGCGTATGGATGGCTGTCTTTTTGAACCCACTAAGTGGATCAAATCTCTCAAAGACGACCCCTTTTCTTGAGGCAAGAAAATCTTTCTCTGGTCTGAATTCAGCCTTAGCCCCAAGTATTCCAGACTTTTGACTGGTTTTAGGGCTGACTTGTCTCGGTTGATAATCCAACCGTGATATTCCAGATACTTGATTGTCTCGTGAACAACCACTTCTAGTTTTTTCACTGAGTGGTCTATCAGGAACAAGTCGTCTAGATATGCCATTATCGTTACACCTCGTGTTCTTAGATTGGCCAATAATGGGGCCAGAATTTTTGTGAACACTCTTGGTGCTGTGGCCAGACCGAAGGGTAAGGCTCTGAACTGAAAATGGCGCCCTTCTACCGCAAAGCGTAGAAATTTTTGGTGGGCTGGAAAGATGGGGATGTGCAAATAAGCATCTTTGATGTCGATCGAGGCTAACCATTCCTCCCCTTGTAGGGCAGTGGCTACCGATCGGATCGACTCCATCCGGAAAGTCCTGATATGTAGGAATTTGTTTAGCCCTTTTAGATTTAATATGGGCCTCACGTCCCCGTTTGGCTTCGGAACTGTAAAGAGGTTTGAGTAAAACCCGAACCCCCATTCTTCCAGGGGAACCTCTATAATTACTGCTTGAAGCAATAATTGTTCCAGTGCCAACAGGAGGGATCCTCTCTTCTGGGGATCCCTTGGCACGTTTGACCTTATAAAGCGGGAAGGAGGGGAGTTTTTTAACTCCAATTTGTATCCCAGATTTACTGCGGAGAGCACCCATCTGTCTCGGATCGTGTCCCGCCAGGTTTCTGTGAACAACTGAAGTCTTCCCCCCACCCGATTGGGTGGGGGCAACCCTTCATGCATTTGACTTTGGGGGAGGTTTTGTACCTCTCCTGCTCCAGGGCTTCTTGTTACCCTGCAACTGTCCCTGATTTTTACCTCCGGGATTTGACCGGGGAGGCCGTCGGAACTGTTTCACAGCCGATGTCCTAGGGACTGGAGAAGCCGGCCTCTTAAAGGAGGGACCTCTAACTCTATTTTTAACCGGCAAAAGTGTACTTTTACCGCTGGAAATTCTCTGGATATACTTGTCCAGGTCTTCCCCGAATAAGCGCTCCCCATGAAATGGGAAGCTGACCAGCAATTTTTTACAGGGGGCTTCAGCAGACCAGTTTTTGAGCCATAGAAGCCTGCGCATATGTACTACAGACAGCGTAAGGCGGGAGGCCTGATGGATTGAATCCTTTATAGCGTCCACCGCAAAGCATAAGGCTCTAGGTAGATCAGCTAGGGCAAGAGCCTGCTGATCCGGCAAGTCTCTTAAGACCTGTTTCAACTGATCCTTCACTGCTTGGCAGACCCCTATAGCTGCCACTGCTGGTTGTGTCACCAATCCTGCTGTAGAAAAAGCAGATTTCAATAATGACTCCAATTTTTTATCTATTGGGTCCTTGAACATTTGGACATTTTCCACCGGACATGTCAGTGATTTATTCACACAAGAGATGGCTGCGTCCACTGTAGGGACCCTCCATTTTCTGATGAACTTATCCTCCATGGGATAGACCACTGGAAATCTCTTGGGGGGAGTAAATATTTTGTCAGGATGCTCCCAATCCTGGTAAATGAGCCCCTCCAGTAAAGGATAATACGGAAAGGAACAAACAGTCTGGGGAGCTTTTAGCGACCCCAACGAGGAGACAGAAGTGGAGGATGGCTCCGCAAGTGGCATTTTAAATGCTGATCGGACCATATTAGTCAGGGACTGAACCCATAACCTCTCAGCATGTGATGCTGAGAACGGCTCTTCCACTGTTGATTCCTCTACAACCGAATCAACCTCATCCTGATCCCCCTCAGGTAGGTCGACCTCTGTATGGGACTGTTGCTCTGTTAACAGGCACTCTGAGGGAGGAGACGGAGATCGAGCGCTTTTCTCCTGTGACAGGGAAGCAGCGATTAATGCTGACAATCTCTCTTCCAGCCCTCCCAGAGCTGAGGAAAAAACCTCCTCTGTTACATACACAGGAGCAGGTGAACTGAGGACAGCCACAGTACCAGGTACTCCTGGGGGTGCCCTACGGTCACTAACCTCTGATTCTTCAGGGGAGACTGGTGCAGCCAAAGCATGCCCAAGATCCTCAGAGCCCGATGGAGACCCCCTATTCCTCCTGGAATTTCTAGTCCCGGAGTTTTTAGACGGCATATTCCTAAGCCACAAAGCTGAGGTATTCCAGCCGAAATACACCATTTACTGATAATAGTCTAGCATAAATGCTGCTATAATAAACAGTTGGTGTCTACTAATGTGCCTTTCTAGGGGATGCCTGTATCAACCGCTTGCTGTATGCCTTTAAATGTTGCCAGCTCTGTCTCTGTACTTCATAGCCAGCTTACTACAATATTGTGGCTTTTTAAAACCTGCTGGGACGCCCGCACATGCGCAGAAGCGCTGCGGCGCGCACAGAGCGTCATCCCTCAGGCTCCGCCCCCTTTCCCGGCTCACCTCTATATATAGAGGCGCGTGCACGCGCACGCGCGCGGCCACGTGCGCCCTCGGCGCTAATTTCAAACATGGAAACCAGGGACAGGAGCCAGGGCCCCTCTTTGCCGCAGGCTGGGGGATGGACGAGCACTGCAACATGGCAGAGGAAGCAGTTTCCTATAGGAGAACTCACCAACTGCCTGGACTTTGCTCTCTGAGAAGAAACTAGTCCACATGACAAGAAAACATTCCACAGCGGCCTCTAGTGGACAAACACAGGTACCGCAGTCTAATATACTAAATATATATAAAAAACATTTTTTTTTTTTTTTTTTTTCTTGACCACCATTAAAAATTATTACATTTTTTTTTTTAGTAGTTACAGGCATGCACAGAATCTTGCGGGAATACCATTAGGTAACAGACAGAAAGACAAATTAGGCTTGGGGGTCCCCCAATAGAACCAAGTTCCTGGGGGCCCCCACTTACCTGTTCCCCGCCGCAGGACTTTGTTTGGTCCACAAAAGCCCAAACTTCACCTATCACGGCAGGCATTGTAATCAAACCTTCAGGGACCGGGTTCCCAAGGATTCCACTCCCCTGGACCTGTATAGCACCCTGCACAGAAAACATCTTGGTCGTGGGTATGACCAGAGCTCTGGATCCCAGGGTCCAGCTCTCCTAAGAGAAGCATTACAGGCAAAACCCTGCTCTTCTCTGCAAGGCCCGGGTACCGACCGTTTAGCTATGAAGCTTTTTTGGTCGGATCCGGAATAGCTTACTGAGGCCCAAAAGAACCTGTACGCAAGCTCAGTGAAAAACACATGTTTCTTCTTGGCCAACACCTTAGACACTGGCAAAAAAACTGAGGTGCTCCCGGATGGGAGGGGCTTATATAGGGGAGGGTACTTCCGGTTTTGGAAGTTGCCAGTGCCAGCACCTGACGGTAACTATATAACCCATTAGTAATGACTATGTCGCTCTGTGTCCCGTGATGTACGAGAAAGAAATACCAACGTCCTTGTCGGAAGGACTAGGGGAATATGTTGTATCGGTTCAAATGGCTGTTTTTGCAACACAGACAAAACTAAGTTTAAGTCCCAAGGACTCAAGGGAGGTTTGACGGGCACCCCTTGTATAAAGCCCCGGACTAAAGAATGAGTAGCAAGTGGTCTTTGAAATAAGACCGATAAAGCCGAGACTTGGCCTTTAATAATACTTAAGGCCAATTTAATTTCTACCCCTAATTGTAGAAAGGCAAGAATTCTGCCTAGGATATATCTCAGAGGGTGCCAACCCTTGGATTCACACCAGGAAACATAAGCCTTCCAGACTCTATAATATGTAGTTCTGGAAGCTTGCTTCCTAGCATTAATCAGGGTAGAGATAACTGACCCAGAAAGCCCACGTTTCTTTAGAATGTGGGTTTCAATAGCCAAGCCGTTAAATTTAGAGACCGTAAGGAAGAATGGAATATCGGTCCCCGTGAGAGCAGATCTGGCCGTAGTGGGAGGGACCATGGGCCCTCCACTGCCATCTTTGCGATTTCTGCGTACCATGACCTTCTGGGCCATGCTGGTGCCCCCAGAATTATCGACTTTCTTTCCAGCTTGATCCTGCAAAAAAGTCGAGACAGCAACAGAATAGGGGGGAATGCATAGATCAGCGAGAACTGATCCCATGGGGTCACCAACGCATCTGTTCCGCATGCGAATGGATCCCTTGTTCGGGCCACAAAGTTGGCCAACTTCGTGTTGAACCTGGATGCTAGTAGGTCCACGTCCGGAGTCCCCCATCTTTGGATAACAGCCCGAAATATGTCGGGGTGAAGAGACTATTCCCCTGGGAATAATTGCTGGCGACTTAAGTAGTCCGCTTGCCAATTCTCTACTCCCGGAATGAAGATTGCAGAAAGGCATGGAACATTCCTTTCTGCCCAAGTTAGAATATGGTTTACCTCTCTCTGTGCTGAGAGACTTTTGGTGCCCCCTTGATGATTGATATAGGCCACAGCTGTGGCATTGTCGGATTGAATCCTGACAGGACAATCCCGTAACCTGAAAGTCCAGGCCTTTAGAGCCAGACGCAATGGCTGAATCTCTAGGATATTGATGGGCAAGCTTCTTTCGGTTCTTGACCACTGTCCTTCTAGTACTGCTCCCCAGCCTGAAAGGCTGGCATCCGTCGTAACCACTTTCCAGATGACTGGTCTGAAGGATTTTCCTTTCAGCAGATTCTGGGTTAATAACCACCAAGTGAGGCTTTGGGCCACTCTTGCGGACAGCCGCATTGGCAAGTCTAAAGCTTGAATTGTTTTGTTCCAAGCAGACAGGATACTGTTTTGCAACAGTCTTGAATGGAACTGGGCACTGCTTCGAATGAAGCCTGCATGGTTTCTAGCAACCTCATGCAGAGGCGAATGGAGTTGATCTTTGCTTGAGGCAAGAATACCCTTTCCTGGGCCGTGTCTATGATCAGACCCAAGTGCTCCAGCCTTTTTAGCGGTATTAAGGAAGATTTCTCTAGGTTGAGAATCCAACCCAAACTTTTCAGATAGTTGGTTGTAGTGCGTACACTTTGCTCCAAACAAGTCTCCGATTGATCTATAAGTAATAGATCGTCTAGGTACGCTACGACTGTTATGCCCTGTGCCCATAACCTGGCTAGAGGTGGGGCCAGCACTTTCGTGAACACCCGGGGTGCTGTGGCTAGCCCGAAGGGCAGTGCTACAAACTGGAAATTCTGCTGTTCTAACTCGAACCGCAGAAACTTTTGATGAGCAGGAAATATAGGGACATGCAGATATGCATCCCTGATGTCGATTGACTCCAGAAGTTCTCTTCCTAGAAGGATAGAAACTACCGACCCGATTGTCTCCATGTGAAAGGCGCGGATCTTCAGGAATTGATTTAGCTTTCTTAGATCTAGAATGGGTCCGACGTCTCTGTTTGGTTTTGGTACCATGAAAAGATTTGAATAAAACCCCAGACCTTGCTCTTTTGTGGGGATCTGTATGATCACCCCTTGAGATATTAATCGGTCTAGTGCCTGAAACAGAGATTGTTTCTTCTCTGGATCTTTGGGAACGCTTGATCTCAGGAAACGAGACGGTGGAAAGTCCCGAAATTCCAGCTTGTACCCCAGCGTTACCGTGGAGATGGCCCATCTGTCCTGAATTTCCTTTTTCCACACTTCTGAAAATTGCAGAAGTCTTCCCCCCACCTTGGTGAGGGGGGTTGCCTCTTCATGAGGCTTTAGGATTCTGTTTTGCAGATTTCCTATCCCAGGGCTTCTTTTGAGCCTGGGTCTGACTCTGGGATTTCCTTCTAGAGTCGCCACTGCCTAGAGGCGGAAGCCCCTTGGGCAGGGGACAGAGCCTGTTTAAATGAAGGGCATTTATATTTTCTTTTGACTGGTAAAAGAGTACTTTTCCCACTAGAAATTGTCTTGATATATTTATCCAAGTCTTCTCCAAATAGTCGCTCCCCATGAAAGGGGAGGTTTTTACATGGCGTTTCAGCTGATCAATTTTTCAACCAGAGGTGAGAGATGTACAAGCATAAGCGTAAGGCGGGATGCCTGGTGAAAAGAATCTTTAATGGTATCTATGGCAAAACATAATGCCTTAGGTAGTTCAGCCAAATTGCGAGCTTGTTGTGTAGGGAGCTCTCTAAGGGCCAATTTAAATTGGTCCTTTAGGGATTGGCAGACGTCCATCGCGGCAACTGCGGGCTGAGTGACGGCACCTGCTATGGAAAAAGCCGATTTTAGCAGGGATTCTAACCTCTTATCTGTTGGATCCTTAAGCATCTGCGCATTGTCTACAGGACAAGTTTAGTTATTATTCACATTGGAAATCGCAGCATCAACTGCTGGTACTTTCCATTTCCATTCCATCCTAAGACCACTGTTCCTGAACTGAAGTGGGGGAAGGGAACCTAGTACGCCTCCTATCCATTTGAATGGAGGATGCGATTAAAGACGCTAATCTTTCTTCCAGACCCTGAAGGGAGGAGGAAAGGTCATCTTCAGTCACGTATACAGGTGCTGAGATGTGAGGCAGCTGCACCATAATTTTTTTCCCCAATGGCTCACCCTGTGTTGCCATAATTGTTAATTCAGGCAAGGATGACAGCGTGGAAATACAGCTTGAGATCCCAATGCCTGGGGGTGAAACCTTTACTTTTTGGCTTTTGTGGTGTCTTTTTTGGCAGGCATAGTCCTAAGTACAAAAACAAAGGCGCTATACACATTGCACTAAATCGCTGAAAATAGTCATGACTTTAAAAGCCGCTATAAAGTTCAGCCTAGTGCTGGAAAAAGAGTGTCCTTCCTGAATCAGGAAAGCCAGTTTTGCAACCCATACGTGTCCCACAGCTTGTTTGTCCCTGTGTGCAGGCAGATTGTTTCCTCCTCGTCAGCAGAGGAGACTGACACAGCTGTATTTATCTGCTTTAAGCCTGGCGTGCGTCCTCGTGGACGTTTCATGGCACCTGCGTTTAGGCCCCGCCCCTCTGAAAAAATCCACATGGGGGGGGGGGGGGGAGCACGAGGAAGCCATGAAAAACACAGCTAGTAACACAAATAAATTGCGCTGACCCCGTGACCATTCAATGTCGAACTAAACTGAAGATAACAAATAAAATCACCAAAAATAGAGTTGATGGATAACCCATACATAGAGCAATATAGTGATAAATCCATGAAATCATAAAAAATATAAAAGAAAAAATTGAATAATGAAAATCCTTCAAAGTGTTAATATATGAAACCAAAAAAGCTATTGTCCATAAATTATTGGTGCATGTGAGCTCAAATTAATAAACTGAACACCAGTGCTCTGTGAAGAAAAGTCCATATAATTGTGAGATGTAATATCCAGAAAGCAATCGTGTTGAATCCACCACCAATCAGCAGAAATGACTTCTTACCAGCTTGCCACGATTCCCCGTGACAGAGGATCAATATATGCCTGTAATCAATCAGCTCTCTCCAAAAAACAGAAAACACAAAGTACGATTCTTAAGAAGTGACTCTCGACCGATGGACCATCAGCAGTTGCACACGATATATATAAAAGATAAACGCTCCATATAGTGCATTAAATGTATAAAAATGTATTAAAAACAGTTAGTATTGCACTTACAATGTTGCAGATTTAATAGGTCTTTGAGTCTGGTGTGCCGGCCGGTGCACAATCAACAGACATCCGCCCTACTGAGAAACCGTATGAAGCACGAGGTGACGTCAGCGCGTCGCTGCGCCCTACGTCCGTTTCGTAACAATTTACTTCGTCCAGGGGCACGGGCGGCGCACTGCGTCACCTTCATTTATACATAACAAATCAAACCAAGCCTCGTTCTGGACCACCACCAACCAACGGACATGCGCAGTACCATGCAATGTCAACTTTGACATGGAACTCAGCCGCAATGTCTGTAATGACCCACCAGTCTCTGTTGGAATATAATTAAGTGGCTAATCCCTAGGGCTTGGGCATGTGGATATCTCCATCTACAGTTGACATTAAAAACTGCAATGCAGATTATAAACTATACTTAATATTTCAAAAGTAAATTTTATTATTAAAACAGCGCGACATGTTGTCACTAATCGCGCACATGCGCCGGATGTGAACAAAATGTATATAGGGGACACCCTTCGCACTAAGGCAAAGGCGACACCTAGTGGACAGTATACATATTGTCTCTCTGGCGTAATTCAAACAAACCCCTGGTCTACTAAACTAGCAGCCAATGGGATCTATTCGAATCTGATTCACTAGAAAAATTTATTAAATACAATTTAAAAAAAGGGAATAACTAGCGCCCCTAGCCTCAACCTAAGATTAGGAGCTTAAGCATATGTTGTATCGGTACCCACTAAAATTAATAGTGAGGTAACCGTACCGCAATGCTATAATGTACCAAAAAATTAATTTTGTTATTAAAAATACATTTTATTATTAAAACAACACGACATGTTGTCACTAGTCGTGCGCATATACCGGATATAAACCGGATGCATATAGGGGACACCCTCCGCCCCAACGCAAAACCGACACCTAGTGGACATTATACATATTGTCTCTCTAACATCATTAAAAAAAAAAAACAGTCCACTAACATAGCAGCACATGTGATTTATTTGAATTAGATTCACTAAAAAAAGGGGGGTGTGAAGAAAAAATATACCATCCTTATCCTCAATTTGAGATTTAGAACTTGGACATATATTATATCGATACCCATTAAAAATTATTGGTAATATGACCACCATGATGTAGTCTACTGAAAATGCAACCAATGAAATTACCATATTTAAAATAAAATTAAACACCTAACATTAAACATTATGTAAGGTGGTCAATGCTATCTAATCCAATTTATATGATAAACCTAGTGTCCTGTTATAAAGCAGGACCCCCTAATAAAAAAATGAATTAAATTGCGTGGATTGAGTGTCTGAATTTTTAAATTCCAAATTTACCTAAAATAGTGAAGATTATCCGTGGATTTGTGGTGAAACAAAACCAAATCTAGTAAACAAAATCCTAAATCAATATATAAATGAAAAAATAGGATTTTTGTACTCACCGTAAAATCCATTTCTCTGACGTCCATGGACTGACACAGCTGGATACTGTAAACGTGTGGGTATATGTCCCTGCTTGCAGGAGAAGACCTAGGCAGAATGTTAGATGTTAAAACATTCTAGAACAAACCAGAGCTGAACAGCCCCGCCCATGGGGGGGGGGGTGGTCCCTCTGGACATTACCCTCCCACCTGCAGCTAGCAGACCTCAGTTCGTAACAAAGCAGTACAAACCATAAAAGGAAGGGTGGGTGCTGTGTCAGTCCATGGACGTCAGAGAAATTGATTTTACAGTGAGTACAAAAATCCTATTTTCTCTTATCGTCCATGGACTGACACAGCTGGATACTGCTGTAAACGTGTGGGACGTCCCAAAGCAGTATCAGAAGGGTGGGAGCAGTAGTAAAGGAACAACCAAAGCTTCACTCCAAACAAGCAGAGCTCCTGAACGGAGGAGTTGCAACATTAAACAGCAGCCTGCAATGCTTTGCGGCTGAAGGGAGCATCCGAAGATGCAGCAACATCAACCTTATAAAATCTTGAAAAGGTATGAACGGACGACCAGGTCGTCGCCTTGCACACTTGTGCAACCGACGCTTGATGTCGGAAGGCCCAGGAAGCACCAATTGCCTTGGTGGAATGCGCCGAAACCGGAAAGGGAGGCGCCCGCCCTTTAAGGGCATAGGCCTGTATGACGGTCTGCCTGATCCACCTAGAGACAGTGGCAGACGACACCGCTCGGCCCTGTTTTGGACCAGACACAGATTTCTGAATGGAAACAGTAGCAGACAGGTACACTCGTAAGGCTTGTACCCATCTTAATGTATGAAGAGCAAACTCTCAGGGATGCGATGGGTGAGGACACAAGGACGGAAGAACAATGTCCTTCTTAAGGTGAAGGGCCGAGACCATCCTTAGAAAAGAAGGACGGTCGTGGGCACAACACCGCCATATCCTTATGGAGGACCAAGTAAGGCGACTTGCCGGACAAGGCTGCCAACTCAGACACCCGTCTAACCGAAGCAATGGTCACTAAGAAGGCCAACTTCCGGGACAAGGTCAAGAGAGGAATCTCTCTGATATTCTCAAAGGGATGTTCTTGGAGAACCAAGATGCATCAAATTCAGATCCCAAGTAGGGAGAGGAGGCTTGACAGGGGGGATCACATGGCGAACCCCCTGCACAAAAGGTGCTAATCAAGGAATGGTCCGATAGCGGTCGTTGAAAAAGACAGCCTGGGCCGAAATCCGACCCTCAAAAAAAAAAAAAATAGGATTTTTATAACAGCTTACCTGTAAAATCCTTTTCTTGGAGTACACCACGGGACACAGAGCTAGTCATTACATAATGGGTTAAGGGTCACCAGCGGTGATTGGACACTGGCACAACCAATGGAAGACAGTTCCCCTCCATATAACCCCTCCCATCAGGGAAGTACCTCAGTTTTGTAGCAAAGCAGTAAGGTTCCCATAAGAAGGGGGGGACCTCTGTGTCCCGTGGTGTACTCCAAGAAAAGGATTTTACAGGTAAGCTGTTATAAAAATCCTATTTTCTTTATCGTACACCACGGGACACAGAGCTAGTCATTACATAATGGGACGTCCCAGAGCAATGCTCATATGAAGGGGGGGAGACACAGATCAAAACAGGCCGCTTGCGGACCAGAAGCCCTATACTGCTGCCTGCAGCACACTTCGCCCAAAGGCGGAATCCTCATGTCCTTTCCCATCTATTTGATAGAATTTGGAAAATGTATGGACTGAAGACCAAGTTGCAGCTTTACAGATCTGAGCCATCGAAGCCTGGTGGTGCACTGCCCATGAAGCACCTATCGCCCTGGTAGAGTGCGCCTTAACAGGAAAAGGAGGAGTCCTGTTCTTTAAACCATAAGCTTGAATAATTACTTGTCTAATCCACCTGGAAATGGTGGATCTTGATACCGCTTGGCCCTTCTTGGGCCCATCTGGTAAAATAAACAAAACATCTGTTTTACGTATCTGAGCGGTTGCTTGCAGATACACCTTTACCGCTCTCCCTAGATCTAGAGAGTGTAATAATTTTTCCCCCGCCGTCCGCGGGTTTGGAAAAAAGGAAGGCAGAACAATGTCTTGATTCAAGTGAAAAGCCGACACCACCTTAGGTAGAAAAGCCGGATGGGGTCGTAGTACGATTTTGTCCTTGTGACAAATTAGACAAGGCTCTTTACAAGAAAGAGCTGCTAGCTCTGATACTCTCCTAGCAGAAGCTATAGCAATCAGAAAAGCCAACTTCCTACTTAATATAATTAAAGGAATATGGCGAATAGGTTCAAAAGGTTGCTTTTGCAACACTGACAATACCAAATTCAAATCCCATGGACACAAGGGAGTCCTAACTGGAGGATTTATCCTCAGTACCCCCTTAATGAATGTCCGAACTAGGGAGTGAGATGCCAATGGTCTCTGAAAGAAGACTGATAGAGCCGATATTTGCCCTTTGATGGTGCTAAGGGCTAAATTCATATCCACTCCTAACTGGCAAAAAGCAAGAATCCTGCTTATTTCATATTTCTGAGGATTCCAACTTCTGGATTCACACCAGGAAACGTATGCTCTCCAGACTCTCTGATAGATGAGTCTGGAGGCTGGCTTTCTAGCATTAATGAGCGTAGAAAGAGCCAGACCAGAGACCCCTCTCTTTTTAAAAATGTGGGTCTCAGCAGCCAGGCCGTCAACTTTAGCCTTTGTAAGGAAGGGTGGAATACTGGACCCTGTGACAGCAGGTCGTGTCGGAGTGGAAACTTCCAGGGCCTTCCTATCGCCGTTTTTACAATCTCGGCATACCAAGGCCTCCTGGGCCAGTTTGGGGCCACTAGGATTACTGGTATTCCCTCCTCCTTGATCCTGCGAAGCAGTCTTTGTAGAAGAGGGATCGGAGGGAATGCCTAGATCAGTGAGAACTGATTCCATGGAGTTATTAGAGCGTCTGTATTATTAGAGCGTCTGTCCCGTAGGCTAGAGGATCCCTCGTTCTGGACACAAAGTTGTCCAATTTCTTGTTGAACCTGGCAGCTAGCAGGTCTACATCTGGGTTTCCCCATCTCAGACATATGGCCTGAAAGATCTCGGGGTGAAGAGACCACTCCCTGGTAGCAGCTGCTGACGACTCAGGTAGTCTGCTTGCCAATTTTCCATCCCTGGAATGAAGATTGCAGAAAGGCAAGGTACATGCTCTTCTGCCCATGCCAGGATCCGGTTCACCTCTCTTTGGGCTGCCCGACTGCGGGTGCCTCCTTGGTGATTGATGTAAGCTACTGCAGTAGCATTGTCGGATTGAACCCGAACTGGGTAGCCCTGTAACCTGTATGTCCAGGTTTTGAGGGCTAGATATACCGCCCGGATCTCTAGCACATTGATGGGCAGGATCCCCTGAGTCTTGGCCCAGGTTCCCTGGGTAGAAGCCTCCTCGAATACTGCACCCCAGTCCGATAGGCTGGTATTCCTAGATACCACCTTCCAGGCCACTGGGAGGAAGGACTTTCCCTTCCGTAAATTCCTGGCTTCTAGCCACCAATCGAAGTTGTGGCGTACTTGTGAGGACAGGCGCATGGGTATATCCAGAGCTTGGCTCTTCCTGTTCCAGGAAGCTAAAATATTGCCTTGAAGTAGTCTCGAATGAAACTGGGCGTAAGGGACCGCCTCGAAGGAGGCTACCATCTTTCCCAATAGTCTCATGCAAAGGCGAATAGACGGCCTCTTGTTTGCTTTGACCTTGTGGATCAGGTCTTTCAGAGACTGTATCTTCGGTTCTGGCAGGTATACCTCGTTTTGGGCTGTATCTATGATCATGCCCAGGTACCCTATCCTTCTTTGGGCCTGGAGAGAGGATTTTTGTAAATTTATAATCCATCCTAAATGCTCCAGGTATCCTACTGTAGTGTGTACAGCGTGACCCAATCCGTCCTTTGACTGATCTATTACTAGTAGATCGTCCAGATAGGCTGTTACCGCAATGCCCCGTGTTCTTAGGTTACTAACAGAGGAGCTAGCACCTTTGTGAACACTATGGGCGCGGTGGCTACACCAAACGGCAGAGCCACAAATTGAAAGTGGCGATCTTCTACCGCAAACCTTAGGAATCTTTGGTGAGCGGGGAGGATGGGTATGTGTAAATGTGCGTCCTTGATATCTATGGACGCCATGAATTTTCCGCCCTTTAAAGTGGCGGCCACGGATCGGATCGTTTCCATTCGAAAATGGCGATCGTTCAGGAACCGATTTAGGGATTTTAGATCCAGGATGGGTCTGACATCTCCATTTGGCTTTGGAATCACAAAGAGGTTTGAGTAAAAACCTGAACCTCGCTCTTTTTGGGGTACGTCTGTAACTACCCCTTGAGCCATTAAGTGATTCAAACCTTTGAAGAAGGATTCTCTTTTTTGTGGATCCTTGGAGAGTCTTGAACCTCGGAATTGAGAAGATGGGATCTCTCGAAATTCCAGTTTGTACCCTGAGGATATTGTGGATACTACCCAATTGTCCTGGATTTCTGACCACCAAGTTGCTCAGAACTGACAAAGCCTTCCTCCCACTCGGCCGAGCGGGGGCGCCCCTTCACTGAGAGGCTTTGGGGGCTTGCTTATTAGCTCTTGCACCCCACGGCTTCTTGTTCTTCTGAGCTTGCCCCTTGGCTTTTGTGGGCGGCTAAAACAGGCCGCCGCCACTGGTTGGAGTCAGATTTCCCGGGAGCTGGGGAGAGAGCGTTTAAAACAAGATCTCTTGTTTTTCTTTCTCTCAGGTAAAAGTCATTTTACCACTTGATCTTCTGTATATATTTTTCTAAATCTTCCCCAAATAGGCGTTCGCCATGGAACGGGAACTTGCCAACAGCTTTTTGCATGGGGTCTCCGCTGACCAATGCTCAAGCCAAAGTACTCTGCGCATCTGTACCAGCTGGAGTGTAAGGCGTGATGCCTGTATGATAGAATCTCTCATGGCATCCACTGTGAAGCATAAGGCTTTTAGGCAAATTTTTCCCAATTTCTAGCCTGCTCTGAAGGCAGTTCCTTCAGCCCCTGCTTTACCTGTTGGCTGATGACCTGACCCATACCGACTGCTGCTACTGCAGGTTGGGTAATTGAGCCGGCCAAAAGGAAGGAGGATTTCAACTTCCTCTCAGAAGGATCTTTTAAACCCTTGTACATTATCCACCGGACATGTCAGGTTTTTATTTACACAAGAAATAGCCGCAACTACCGCAGGCAGGCTCCATTTCTTAAAAAAAAAAAAAAAAAAAATTTTCCCCCATAGGATAAAGAATGTTAAACCTTTTTGGAGGTGAGAAACGCTTATCTGGATGTTGCCAGTTTGCGTATATTAGATCCTCTAGTAACGGATGAACCGGGAAGGAGCATGCACCTTGCAGGGATCTTAATGACCCTAGGGAGGAGACAGGTAATTCCGTTACCTCCGCAGAGGTTAACTTAAATGCACTGCTATAGCATTGTACCTGTGACCTTAAAATCTGGCTCCTCATCCTCTGCTGATGTAGCCTCCTCCTCCTCATCCTCCTCCCTCAGGTACTTCTGAAGGGAGGTCCAATACTGGAAGAGACCTGCTTCGCTTATTGTTCCTTTTTAGAGGACTTAGCGATTAAGGTAGCAATTTTTTCCTCCAGATTATTTAGGGCAGCTGATAAAGTGTCCTCAGTGACATATACAGGCCCAGGCTCCACTGGGGAAGCCGCCATACCTGACAGAGGTAATGGCTCATCCTGAACAGGTGCATTTAGCAACCCAGGAGAGAAAGGTACCGAGTCAGCACAGTTAGAGCCTCCTCTCAGGCGGTGGTGCTTTCTTATCTCTTTTTGTCCGTATTACTTCCCCTGGAAGGCTTACCGTTTAGACAAAATACAAGGTACCTAAATGCATATACTACCGTGTTCAGTTTAGCAAATACATTAAGTATGCAACTTTTAACACATAACTATGCATAACATGGATGTCTTCTAGGAAGTACCCAATCCAACCACATGGAGTCTTACGTCCCTGTATAGCTGCTGTGTTTCTCTGCCAAGAATAAGAGAACTAACGAGCTTGCTTGCTGCTGCAGTGCTTCTCACACTGACAGTCTTTTAAAATTGGCGCCGTTTCTGTGCCTGCGCGCGCCACGTGCCCGCGCACGCCTTCGCCCCCCCCCCTCCGATAAAGCGCGCTCCCGCGCGCAGCGCGCGGCCCTTAGCGCTATGGCGGTGGCCATAGTGAGAGAGGACTCTCATCAGCCCTTGTTCCCACTTACCTGCATCTGCAGGTGTCTGGTCGGTCACCGAAAGGAGGATCGGGGTGCCCCAGCAAGCTCAGCAGCGGAGGTGACGAGCAGTGTACTTCGCCGAAGCCGACACTGAACAGAGTGAGGTGAGTATATTCAGCTCTTTACTCCCCCCAGTGGTGGAAAAAAAGAAGACATCCACTTTTTGAAAAAGGTCCCAACCTAGTTATGGACCTTCTAATCTCACCTTATCCACGCCGCAGGTTTTTCTGCTGAAAGATTTCAGACAGATACCAAACTTCACCCTTCACGGTGGGCTATGTGTGCCAACCTTCAGGGATATGGGTTCCTATTTAAAGGATACCTCTCCCCTGGGCCTTGTACAAGACTCTTACCAGGACTTTATAGCGAAATAGCGAAAGTGCTGGATCTTAGAGCCCAGTCCTCCGAAGAGAGACATTACAGGCGACGCCTCATGGATGAGGCCCGGATCCCATCCAGATTCAGCTCATTTGTAGGCGTCTTGGATGGATCCGAAAGCATAGCTCTTTTACCCCCAGAGGGTCTCTTTGGTAGAGCTTTCCTTTAGCACCTCCTAACGCGTCCAACACCTTTCGACACTGGCGAAAAAACTGAGGTACTTCCCTGATGGGAGGGGTTATATGGAGGGGAACTGTCTTCCATTGGTTGTGCCAGTGTCCAATCACCGCTGGTGACCCTTAACCCATTATGTAATGACTAGCTCTGTGTCCCGTGGTGTACGATAAAGAAAAAGGTATGCAAGGCCAGCTTTTGGGTCACACCACGCTGTAAGAACAGCAAAATCCTGGGAACGGAATACATCCAAGGACGCCACTCAAGTTCCTCGCACATAGCGATGTAAACCTTCCAGGTACGGTGAGATATCTTTCTGGAGGAAGATTCCCGTGTCAACAACATAGAAGAGATGACCGAATACGAGAGAACTCGGTCCTTCAGCACCTGGCTTTAAACAGCCATGCCATTAAAGCCAAGGACTGTAAAGCAGGATGAAGTATGGGATCATGAGACAGAAGGTCCACCCCAATAGGCAGTCGCCAGGAACGTCTGCGACTAGCCAAAGTAGATTGGCGTACCAATGTCGCCGTTCCGGAGCACTGGAATGGCCTCAGCCCCTACTCTGCGAAGCCGGCGAGGCAACAACAGTAGCGGAGGGTAAGCATATATCAGGCGATACTGCCCCCACAGGCTTCCAACGCATCTGACGCGTCCGCCCAGGGGTCCCTGGACCTGACCATGATCTTGCCACCTTGCGAGTGAGTCGAGAGGCCATAAGGTCCACTTCCGGTGCCCCACCTCCGGTAAAGGAGGTGGAAACACCTCCGGATGCAAGGACCCTTCCCCTGCAATGCACACGGCCGACAGGACCGTCTTGCAGCGAGAAGTATGAAAATCCCAAAGAGACTCCGCAATGTATCGGAGAAGGGAGGCCCCGGTGTACAGGGTGCCTCAACTGTTGGCCAATAAAGGCAACTTGACGGGACTTCCCTAAAAACTCGGTCAGAGGACTAGTACCTCAGCCTCCACAGGTGGCGCAAACCCACCCCGGGCGCAGAGACCCTAAAGGCTAAAGCAGTTGCAGTACACCTGCTAGACGACTGATGGATGAAGCAGAGGCTTTTGCTCAGTCATTGAGCTACAAAAAACGCCAGAGACGCAGCCACTAAACGGGCGTAACTTCTAACCTCAGCCTGGCGAACACAGTCCAAGCCAGCGTTTCTAATCACCACTGAAAGCAGGTGGAAAGTGATACCCCTGAAACCAGGGATCCTTGTTACCATGCTCCATCCGGCAGCTACCCATGGATAAGTGCTGATTGTACAAACACATAGTTTATACTATGTATTGCATCAAACGCGCAAATAGAGTGTGGGAGGAAACCCACCCAGCCACAAAGAGCATAATACCACCACACACGGCGTATTTAGTTTAGTATGTGTGGATAAACCTATTAAACACGTATATACTGTGTCAGCGACGAAGGCGCGCACATCATCGGGGCTTGGACGTAAACCAGCCACGCAAATTGCGTACACAACCGTGTAGGTATGTTGGCCTGCGAATAAACAAATTGCACATGTTTATACTGTGCATAGCGCTGAGAATGCGCACACCATTGGTACGCAGGGGAGAAAGCTGAGCACCCGGATGAAACCCATGCAGACTGCATACCGTGTAGGTATTATAGTATGTGTGCTAAACATTTTGCACAAGCCCATGTGTGCATAGCACCGAAGGCGCGCACACTGTTGGCGCGTGGGAGGAACCGAAGTACCCCACGCATACTCAGAGAATGCAATACCTGCAACTACTGTGAATGTATTTAGTGTAGTGTATAGACATAATGTGTATGTTTACACCGTGTATTGCACCAAAGGCATGCATGTCATGTAGCGTGGGCGGAAACCCACGCAGACTGCACAGACATACCAGGTAGGTATGTTAGTATGTGGATATCCAATCGCACAAATTTAGCCAAAGCGCCCATACCAATGGAGTGTGGGAGGAAACCCACCCAGCCACAAAGAGCATAATACCACCACACACGGCGTATTTAGTTTAGTATGTGTGGATAAACCTATTAAACACGTATATACTGTGTCAGCGACGAAGGCGCGCACATCATCGGGGCTTGGACGTAAACCAGCCACGCAAATTGCGTACACAACCGTGTAGGTATGTTGGCCTGCGAATAAACAAATTGCACATGTTTATACTGTGCATAGCGCTGAGAATGCGCACACCATTGGTACGCAGGGGAGAAAGCTGAGCACCCGGATGAAACCCATGCAGACTGCATACCGTGTAGGTATTATAGTATGTGTGCTAAACATTTTGCACAAGCCCATGTGTGCATAGCACCGAAGGCGCGCACACTGTTGGCGCGTGGGAGGAACCGAAGTACCCCACGCATACTCAGAGAATGCAATACCTGCAACTACTGTGAATGTATTTAGTGTAGTGTATAGACATAATGTGTATGTTTACACCGTGTATTGCACCAAAGGCATGCATGTCATGTAGCGTGGGCGGAAACCCACGCAGACTGCACAGACATACCAGGTAGGTATGTTAGTATGTGGATATCCAATCGCACAAATTTAGCCAAAGCGCCCATACCAATGGAGTGTGGGAGGGAACCGGAGTACCCGGAGGAAAACCACACAGACTGCCTACACATACCGTGTAGGTATTATAGCATGCGTGATAAACATTAAACATGTTTAACTGTGCAGAAGGCCAAAGGCGCACATACCGTCAGCGCGTGGGAGGAAACCGGAACACCCGGAAGAACTCCACGCAGACAGCACACAGATACCGTGTAGGAATGATAGCATGTGAATCAACATATTGCACATGTTTATGCTGTGCATTTCCATTGGAGCGTGGGGGAAAACCGGAGTACCCGGAGGAACCCCACGCAAACATATTGAACATGTCTATACTGTGCGGAGAGCCGAAGCGCACATACCATGAGAGCGCGGGAGGACACCGGAGCCCCCGCCGACCCAGAGAGTATAATACATACATATACTGTGAATGTATCTGGAGTCGTGCATAAACATATTTTGTACGTTTATATCATGCATGGCACTGAAACACAGCATTGGAACGTGGGGGAACACTCACGCAGACACAGAGACCAATAACACATACATACACTGTGAATGTATGCAGTGTAGAGGTATAGGATGAGTTTAAATTATGGCGCAGAGGCGCATAATCTTCTCTGTATCATTCCAACCTGCTTGACTGTGCTGCCGAAGCAGCATGCAGGTAACAGGTAACCTCTGATCCTCAGACCGTGTGTCTGTCAGAGCTCAAGCGTTCCCCAGGAAATGGCGGGAAATGCTGCCTCATGATATCACACAGAAGGCTCACAGGGACTAGAGACATAAATGAATAAAGTCCTCCCCCCACCATGTATCATCCATGCTGCTCTGAGGCAGCGTGTGTGGAAAACAGTGAGGAAGCTGTGTAAAAGAAAGGCTTGTCACAGCAATTCCAGCCTGAGTGTGTTCCTCACATCATCAATGAGATCACTTACAAGCGCCCTGTCATTCACTGACACAGAACTGGAGTCTTCCTCACAAGGGAATGTCCTGTTCATAAATATTAAATATTCAGATCTAGGGTCCTAAGCCCAGTAGCTAGGCCCATATCTGACTCAGAGCACTCCTTCACTAAAGATTTTTGTGGGGGGGAGGGGGCTTATAGCTTCTTTTGCTCGCACACCGCTTCCATTCTGACAAGGAATGATTCCAGGACTGCTGACAACTGGTCCATAAGGACCGCAGGTGCAGGAAACATATGAACATGTTTAACTGTGCAGCACTGCCAGTTGCCCCAGACAAGTGTGGAGAGCAGGTGTATCAGACTCCCTAACGCCACCCTCTGAGACCTTATACACTATACAGTGAATATACAGTCCACCCACTGGCTACGCTGAGGAGAGGATACCCGGAGGACCCACTAACCCTTAAGGACCGCTCAGTTTGTGAGGAGATTGTGAGGGGATTCACGCCGCCGCTAGAATCGAAAATAAATGCGCGGCGGCCACAAGAAAATGGGCGCCGACCGCAGCTACAACTGCGCCATTGAACGCCAAGATGGCCGCCGAGCGCGAAATTCAAAGCTCCCGCTAATGCGCGCGCTAACGGCGCACGCAATAATCACCTCACACACCAGAAAAGACTGCAGACATGAGCGCCCAGCCAGGCCAGAGTGACCCCCAAGCACCCCACAGCACAGCACCAGTACAGGGTGCAGAGAGCAGCATAACAGGGGGGAGACAGGGAGAACCCCCCACACACAGAAACACAGCCAGTATGTACTCACCTTGCAGCAGGAGAGACTACTTACCCATCCCTAGAGGGACCCACTGGCTTGTTTCAGACAGACCTATCAGAGTCGTACTGCGTAGCTGTCGGCCCGGTCCACCACAAAAGATACAGTAGGTACTGTTCAATCTTGAGAGGACCGCGGGAGCATGAAAGTAACCCGGCCACCCCTGGAGCCATGGGGTATGTTGTGAACTGAGTCTCACGCACACAAGGCGAGGATCAGCACGCTCTATGGTCGGACAGGGAAGACTACGAGGATACTAGTGTACCCAACCTGTTGCCCAGCCGACAGTTGATTGAAGGTCTCAAAAATAAAATAATAAAATTCCCAAAGGAATAAAATTTAAAAGTAAAATCTTCCAGGAGACTGGCTCCTGAGAGAGCCACGTCTTCTCCTTCTGCTAGGCAGAAAAAAACTGAGGTCTGCTAGCTGCAGGTGGGAGGGTAATGTCCAGAGAGACCGCCCCCCTGGGCGGGGCTGTTCAGCTCTGGTTTGTTCTAGAATGTTTTAACATCTAACATTCTGCCTAGGTCTTCTCCTGCAAGCAGGGACATATACCCAAACGTTTACAGTATCCAGCTGTGTCAGTCCATGGACGATAAGAGAAATATTTGTTAAAAATAAAGAATATAATAAAAAACAAAAACAAACCCCACAAACATCAAAACATATAAATTATAGAACACACCTCCCAGTGAATAGGCTTTAAGAAATATTGATAAAAGCATTTACGTCTGTATCAACATTTAAGCCAAAAGGTATGTATGTTTTTAATCTGTATATCCAAGACATTTCTTGTTTGGAAATCTCCCTAACTAGTGAACTGCCCCTCCAATGGGGTTTGCATTTGTCTATCCCCATGTAGAGTGTGTTAGATGGGTCCCTATGATGTACCTCATCATAGTGTCTAGAGACTGAATGATTTTTAAAAACCCCTTCTAATGTTACTGATGTGTTCATTCAGTCTAAAGTCCCATACACACGATCGGTTTGACTGATGAAAACCGTCCGATGAATGGTTTTCATCAGACCAACCGATCGTGTATGGTACCCATCGGTCTTTTTTCCATCGGTTGTAAAAAAATAGGATTTTTATAACAGCTTACCTGTAAAATCCTTTTCTTGGAGTACATCACGGGACACAGAGCGACATAATCATTACTAATGGGTTATATAGATACCTTCAGGTGCTGGCACTGGCAACTTCCAAAACCGGAAGTAACCTCCCCTATATAAGCCCCTCCCATCCGGGAGCACCTCAGTTTTGTAGCAAAGCAATAAGTGTCCCTAAAGAGGGGTGGGAGCTCTGTGTCCCGTGATGTACTCCAAGAAAAGGATTTTACAGGTAAGCTGTTATAAAAATCCTATTTTCTTTCTCGTACATCACGGGACACAGAGCGACATAGTCATTACTAATGGGATGTCCTAAAGCAATGCCCAACGAGGGGGGGGATACACCATACATAAGCTGAGCGCTATCAGACATGAGGATCTTTTGCGGCCTGCAACACACTTCGCCCAAAGGCGACATCCTCCTGACTTCTAACGTCCACCTGGTAGAACCTAGTAAATGTGTGTACTGAAGACCATGTTGCGGCCTTACAGATTTGAGCCAGGGAGGCCTGGTGATGCACTGCCCATGAAGTTCCAACTGCTCTCGTGGAGTGCGCTCTAACTTTGAACGGAGGCGGTCTCCTTCTCAAGCCATAGGCTTGCATTATGACCTGTCGAATCCACTTGGCTAAAGTAGATTTTGACGCTGCCTGACCCCTTCTGGGGCCTTCCGGCAGAATAAACAAAGTATCCGTTCTGCGAATCTGAGCAGTGGCTTTTAGATAAGCTTTAACTGCTCTTACTACATCCAAAGAATGCAATAACTTTTCCTCTACCGAAGTAGATTTGGGGAAAAAAGAAGGAAGAACCACATCTTGGTTCAAATGAAACCTCGATACCACCTTAGGAAGAAAGGCTGGATGAGGGCGTAACACTACTCTGTCCTTATGGATAACCAGATATGGCTCCTTACAGGACATAGCTGCTAATTCCGACACTCTTTTAGCCGAACAAACGGCTACTAGAAAAATCAATTTCCTGGTGAGAAGAACCAAAGAAATATGCTGTAATGGTTCAAATGGTTGTTTCTGTAGAACCGACAGAACCAAGTTTAGATCCCATGGACATATGGGAATATTAACCGGAGGACTAATACGCATCACTCCTTGTATAAAGGCTTTGACTAGTGAATGCGAAGCCAAGGGCCTTTGAAAAAATATTGACAAGGCCGAAATCTGACCCTTGATAGTACTCAAGGCAAGCTTCCTATCTACAGCCCATTGTAGGAAGTCCAGAATCCTACCTATTACGTATTTACGTGGATGCCATTTCTTGGCCTCACACCAGGCGATGTACGCCTTCCAGATTCTATAGTAGATCTGCCTGGATACCGGCTTCCTGGCATTGATCATGGTAGATACCACAGAATTAGAGAGCCCTCTCTTTTTTAGAATGTGGGCTTCAATAGCCAGGCCGTCAAACCTAGGGCTGGTAAAGAAGGGTGGTATATCGGTCCTTGCGAAAGCAGGTCCGGACGACGTGGGAGAGTCCAAGGACTCCCCACTGACATTTTACAATCTCCGCGTACCACGCTCTTCGGGGCCACGCTGGAGCCACCAGAATCACTGGTTTCTTTTCTACCCTGATTCTGCGGAGTAATCGAGGTAACCATTGTGGCGGTGTGAATGCATATATCAGCTTGAACTGATCCCAAGGGAACACTAGGGCATCCGAGCCGCAAGCTAGGGGATCCCTTGTCCGAGAGACAAACCTGTCCACCTTTGCGTTGAATCTGGATGCTAGAAGATCTACATCCGATGTTCCCCATCGCTGACATATTGTCCAGAAAACCTCGGGGTGAAGGGACCCTTCCTCTGGGCATAATTGCTGGCGACTTAGAAAGTCCGCCTTCCAATTCTCCACTCCTGGAATGAATACCGCAGATATGGCTGGGACATATCTTTCTGCCCATTTCAGGATGTAATTTACTTCCCTCTGGGCTGCACGACTCCTGGTGCCCCCCTGATGATTGATATATGCCACTGCTGTGGCATTGTCTGATTGAATTCTGACAGGGGACCCTCGGAGTTTGGATGTCCATGCTACTAGGGCATACCGGGCTGCTCGTATCTCTAAGAGATTGATGGGCAGGGCCTTTTCTGCATCCGACCATCTGCCCTGGAGAGACTATTGCTCCAGTACTGCTCCCCAGCCTATAAGGCTGGCATCTGTAGTGACCACCTTCCAAGAAATCGGACTGAAGGATTTCCCTTTTTCCAGATTCTGGGGAACCAACCACCAACGGAGGCTCTTGCGAACGGAAGGGGACAAGGACATTGGTAAGTCTAGGGCCTGAACTTTTTTGTTCCAGGCTGACAGTATGGCCCCTTGCAAATTCCTTGAATGGAATTGACCGTAGGGTACTGCTTCGAATGATGCCACCATTTTTCCCAGCAGCCTCATGCACAGGCGTATGGACGGCTGTCTTTTTTGTACCCACTAAGTGGATCAAATCTTTCAAAGACAACACCTTTCCTCGAGGCAAGAATATTTTTCTCTGGCCTGAATCCAACCTTAGCCCCAAGTATTCCAGACTTTTGACTGGTTTTTAGGGCTGACTTGTCTCGGTTGATAATCCAACCGTGAGATTCCAGATACTTGATTGTCTTGTGAACGACCACGTCTAGTTTTTTCACTGAGTGGTCTATCAGCAACAAGTCATCTAGATATGCCATTATCATTACACCTTATGTTCTTAGATTGGCCAATAAAGGGCCAGAATTTTTGTAAACACTCGTGGTGCTGTGGCCAAACCGAAGGGTAAGGCTCTGAACTGAAAATGGCGCCCTTCTACTGCAAAGCGTAGAAATTTTTGGTGGACTGGAAAGATGGGAATGTGCAAATAAGCATCTTTGATGTCGATCGCGGCTAACCAATCCTCCCCTTGTAGGGCAGTGGCCACCGATCGGATTGACTCCATCGGAAAGTCCTGATATACAGGAATTTGTATAGCCCTTTTAGAATATGGGCCTCCCGTCCGCGTTTGCTTCGGGACTGTAAAGAGGTTTGAGTAAAACCCGAACCCTCATTCTTCCAGGGGAACCTCCATAATTACTCCTTGGAGCAATAGTTGTTCTAGTGCCAACAGGAGGGACTCTCTCTTCCGGGGATCCCTTGGCACGTTTGACCTCAAAAATGGGAAGGAGGAGAGTCTTTTAACTCCAAACTGTATCCCAAACATACTGCGGAGAGCACCTATCTGTCTTGATCGTGTCCCGCCAGGTCTCTTGCGAACAACTGGAGTCCTCCCCCCACCCGACTGAGTGGGGGCAACCCTTCAATGAATTTAACTTTGGGGGAGGTTTTGTACCTCCCCTGACCCAGGGTTTCTCATTACCCTGCTATTGTCCCTGTTTTTTACCCCCGGGAATTGACCGAGGAGGCCGTCGGAACTGTTACACAGCCGATGCCCCAGGGACTGGAGAAGCAGGCCTCTTAAAGAGGGACCTCTAACTCTGTTTTTAACCGGCAAGAGCGTATTTTTACCGCTGGAAATTTTCTGGATATATTTGTCCAGGTTTTCCCTGAATAAGCGTTCACCATGAAATGGGACGCTAACCAGCCATTCTTTACAGGGAGCTTCAGCAGACCAGTTTTTGAGCCATAGAAGCCTACGCATATGTACTATAGACAGCGTAAGGCGGGAGGCCTGATGGACTGAATCCTTTATGGCATCAACCGCAAAGCCTAAGGCTCTAGGTAGATCAGCTAGGGCAAGGCCTGCTGATCTGTCAAGTCCCTCAAGACCTGTTTCAACTGATCCTTCACTGCTTAGCAGACCTCACTGCTGGTTGTGTCACCAAGCTTGCTGTAGAAAGAAGCAGACTTTCATAAGGACTCCAATCTTTTATCTATTGGGTTCTTGAACATTTGGACATTATCCATTGGACATGTCAGTGATTTATACATACAAGAGATGGCTGTGTCCACTGTAGGGACCTTCCATTTTTTGATGAACTTATCCTCCATGGGATAGACCACCGGAAATCTCTTGGGGGAATAAATATTTTCTCAGGACGTTCCCAATCCTGGTAAATGAGCCCTTTCAGTAAAGGGTGAAGTGGAAAAGAACAGACAGTCTGGGGGCTTCTAGCGACCCCAACGAGGATACAGTAGTGGTTGATGGTTCCGCAAGGTGCATTTTTAAATGCTGATCGGACCATGTTAGTCAGAGACTGAACCCATAATCTTTCAGCTTGAGATGCTGAGAAAAGGTTCCCCCACTGGTGATTCCTCTATAACAGAATCAACCTTATCCTGATCCCCTTCAGGCAGGTCGATCCCTGTATGGGACTGTTGCTCTGCTAACAGGCACTCTGAAGGAGGAGACGGAGATCGGGCGTGCTTTCCCTGACAGGGAGGCAGCGATCAATGTTGACAATCTCTCTCTAATCCTCCCAGAGCTGAGGAAAAAACCTCCTCTGTTACATACACAGGAGCAGGTGAACTGAGGACAGCCACAGTACCAAGTACCCCTGCGGGGTCTCTACGGTCACTTACCTCTGAACTTCAGGGGAGACTGGTGCAGCAGAAGCATGCCCAAGATCCTCAGAGCCCAATGAGACCCCCTTCGCTTCCTGGAAGATTCAGTTCCGGAGCTTCTGGACGGCATATTCCTAAGCCTAAAGCTGAGGTATTCCAGCCGTAATACACCACTTTTACTGAGAATAGTCTAGCACAATTGCTGCTATATCACAGTTGGTGTCTACTAAAGTGCCTTTCTAGGGGATGCCTGCATCAACCGCCTCTGTGTGCCTTTATACTGTTGCTAGCTCTGTCTGTGCACTTCAATAGCCAGCTATAATGTGCTTTAAAACACGCTGGACGCCCGCACATGCGCAGTAGCGCCGCACACCTGAGCGTCATCCACCCGCTCCGCCCCTTTTTCCAGATCGCCTCTATATATAGAGGCGTGTGCACGCGCACGGGCACGTGCGCCTTCGGCGCCTTTTTTGAAAGCAATAAGGAGCTAGATGGGAGCCAGGGTCCCTTTGCCGCAGGGCCCGGGGATGGATGAGCGCAGCAACAGGGCAGAGGAGACAGCTTCCCAGCAGAGAACATACCAACTGCCTGGATTTGATTCTGGAAGAAAAAAATCCACATTACAAGAAAAAGAACCATAGCGGCCTCTAGTGTCTAACACAGGTACCGCGGTCTTACTTTTTTTTTTTTTTTTTTCCTTGCCTACTATTACATTTTTTTACATTTTCTCAGTAGTAACAGGCATACACAGAATATTAGCGGGAATACCTTAGGTAACAGGCAGAAAGACAAAATAGGCTTGGGGGTCCCTCAATAGAACCAAGTTCCCGAGGGCCCCCACTTACCTTTTCCTCGCCGCAGGACTCTGTTTGGTCCACAGAAGCCCAAACTTCACCTATCAAGGCAGGCATTGTAATTAAACCTTCAGGGACCGGGTTCCCAAGGATTCCACTCCCCTGGACCTGTATAGCACCCTGCACAGAAAACATCTTGGTCGTGGGTATGACCAGAGCTCTGGATCCCAGGGTCCAGCCCTCCTAAGAGAGGCATTACAGGCAAAACCTTGCTCTTCTCTGCAAGGCCCGGGTACCGACTGTTTAACTATGAAGCTTTTTTGGTCGGATCCGGAATAGCTTACTGAGGCCCAAAAGAACCTGTACGCAAGCTCAGTGAAAAACACATGTTACTTCTTGGCCAACACCTTAGACACTGGCAAAAAACTGAGGTGCTCCCGGATGGGAGGGGCTTATATAGGGGAGGGTACTTCCGGTTTTGGAAGTTGCCAGTGCCAGCACCTGAAGGTATCTATATAACCCATTAGTAATGACTATGTCGCTCTGTGTCCCGTGATGTACGAGAAAGAAATAGAACTTGTTTTAAAATTTTCCGATGGATAAAAAACCGATGGGAATTTCCGATCGTCTATGGGCAAGTCCATTGGTTAAAAAACCCACGCATGCTTAGAATCAAGTCGACGCATGCTCAGAAGCATTAAACTTCATTTTTCTCGGCTCATCGGAGTGTTTTACGTCACCGCGTTTGGAACGGTCGGTTTTTTGACTGATGGTGTGTGGCCAAGACTGATGAAAAATAGGATTTTTATAACAGCTGTGACAGCAGGAAGGTAAAGTCACCTGGTTGCATCCAGGGGGGTAGATATATTTCGCCCAGATTCAGGCTTTATGCTGACTTATACAACTAGGGTGGAGAGTTGTATAAGCCCAGCTGAGGCTAGTAGGCTCATGGATGACTCATACCTCTAGGGAGAGTGTGGGGCGTCGTACAGACAGGGAGTTGATGAGGCCAGCTGAAGCTTGTCAGCTCATTTAGGCCTCTATAAGAACTCCCAGATTCATTAGGTGTTAGCTCATGCCTGGAACCAGACCTGTGTGGACTGTCTAGGGAGAGTGAACCCCTGTGCGGTGAGGCAAAGCCTGTGTGGCTATTTGTTTGGACTTTTACTAAACCAGGGACTTAGGGACTAGGACAGCACTAGGCTGATCCCAGTTGTTAGTTAGGAAACCTGTATGTTTAGTCAGAGGTCAACTTGACCAGGATTTATTTTGGTTATGTTTCTTTTGCTTTGCTGTGTTTTGTCACTGTAAATCGAAAATAAACCGCACCTTTTTTTGATTTTGAAAACCACAACCTCCGTTTGCTGGGCCTGTTTTGTGTGGGGAGCCCATCCCGGGGGTCACACACACCCGCTGCCGAGCTAACCCCCTCACAGTTGGTGGAGAACCAGTGGCAGTTTTTTTTAAGCCAGCATGGAGGAGATACTGAAGCAGCTGGCTCTAGCAAATGCCAATCAACAGCAGACAAATGCAGGTTTGCAAAGGAGCCTTGCAGCCCAGCAGCAGACAAACGCAACTTTGCAACAGAGTCTGGAGGCTCAGCAACGAGCCCAGCAGCAATCTGAGGCCCGCTTCATAGACCTGTTGCAGAAGCAAGAGCAGAGACTACAACAACAGATGGAAGCAGTAATGCAGCAACGTCCGCAGACCAGTGAGGAAAGCCGTCCCACTAATACCGCGTCCTTTGGGGTGAGTCGTTTATTGACAAAAATGACTGGAGAGGATGATCCAGAGGTATTTTTGACCACATTTGAAAGGACCGCTGAAAGAGAAAAGTGGCCTGAGGAGCAGTGGGCTGGACTGGTGGCTCCTCTGTTAACTGGTGAATCGCAGAAAGCTTACTATGACCTAGAGCCTAACCAAGCAAAAGACTATGTGATGCTAAAAGCTGAAATATTGGCAAGGCTGGGTGTCACCCAGGCTGTCCGGGCTCAGCGTGTGCATAACTGGACTTTCCAGCTTGGAAAACCCCCCAGGTCTCAAATGTATGATCTCATTCACCTGAGCAGAAAGTGGCTACAGCCAGAGACTTTGTCCGCACCAAAGATTGTGGAACGTGTTGTAATGGATCGGTTTTTGAGAGCTCTTCCTACTGCCATCCAAAAGTGGGTAAGCCATGGAGACCCAGAGACGGCCGATGGTCTTGTGGATCGTGTGGAGAAATACTTGGCTACAGAGAACCTGACGGCCTCTTCCAGAGACACTCGGACTTTCCACCCTAAGACCAGACCATCCCCAGGGGCGGATAAGAGGATTCCAAGGGGTGAGGGTGGAGAGAGTGAGAGGGTGGGAGCTCTACCCCAAGTTTGGCGAGAACAGCCTGGGAAATCAGCGGCTCAAGAGGCGGCAAGAAGGATCGTTTGCTACCGCTGCCGGCAAGCGGGACATATTGCAGCCAATTGCCCGGTTGTGGAGGAACCCATGCAGTGTGACTTTCTGACGGGCAGACGTCAGTCGCTGTGTGCGACAGTCGCATGCACTGCCATTCGAGGAACTGAGAAACATTTATGCAAAATGTGTGTTAATGGTAGAAATGTTGTGGTATTGCTGGATTCAGGTAGCCTTGTGACCCTGATAAAGGCTGAGTTAGTTAAAACAGAGGTCTCTGGGAATAGCAAGGTAGCTGTTATTTGTGTGCATGGGGACACCCGAGAGTATCCAGTGACTACAGTGTGTTTCGAGACCCCCAAAGGTACCCTCTCTCATCCAGTGGGCTTAGTATCTCAGTTACCGCATGACGCCATTGTGGGAAGGGATTTTCCGAAGTTCTGGGAACTGTGGGATGATCCTGAGCCCCTCACTGGTGCCCCTATGTACCAGGAATGTGATAGCCAGAACTCCCCTGAGAGTGGTGAGGACTCTCCGGAATTTCCCTTATCAGTATTGGCAGGGGAGACTCAAGAAACTGGAGAGGAGCCCACCTCCTCAGACGAAAACCTACCGTCTGTGGAGTTTTCTGATCTTGAGGTTCACAGGGAAAACTTTGCCACAGAACAGTTGAAAGACCCCGCCCTAATAAAGGCACGGGAAAATGTAGTGAAAATAGATGGTGAGTTAGTGAACCCAGATAATACCTGCACTTACCCATACTTCAGCGTAGAGAAGGACCTACTGTATCGGGTGGCAAAAAGGGCAGAAGAAACCGTTGAGCAGCTTGTGGTGCCCAAACCTTACAGGAAGTTGGTGTTGGAGTTGGCCCATGGGCACATTCTTGGAGGTCATCTGGGGACAGAGAAAACCCGAGAGAGGGTATTACAGAGATTCTATTGGCCGGGGGTGATGAAGGACGTAGAAAATTATTGTTCCTCCTGCCCTGTGTGTCAGAGGTTGGCCCCGATGCCACATTTCCGTAGCCCGCTGGTCCCTCTACCCATCATTGAGGTCCCGTTTGAGAGGATCGCCATGGATTTGGTAGGTCCTATAATCAAGTCCGCTAGGGGGCACCAGTACATATTAGTTATAATGGACTATGCCACCCGTTATCCAGAAGCGATCCCTCTCCGAAATACCTCGGCCAAAACCATAGCCAAAGAGCTATCTCTTGTTTTTAGCCGGGTGGGTATTTGTAAAGAACTGCTTACGGACCAAGGTACACCCTTTATGTCCCGGGTTATGAAAGAGCTGTGTAAATTGTTCAAAGTGACGCAATTGCGTACGTCTGTGTATCACCCCCAAACCGATGGGCTGGTTGAAAGATTCAACAAAACCCTAAAACAAATGTTGAAGAAAGTGGTGGATAGAGATGGAAAGGATTGGGACTGTTTACTTCCTTATTTGATGTTTGCTATTAGGGAGGTGCCCCAATCCTCTACGGGATTCTCCCCCTTTGAGTTACTGTATGGGAGACACCCAAGAGGGCTGTTGGATATTGCCAAGGAAACTTGGGAAAGTGAGAGTTCTCCCCACAGGAGTGTGATTGAGCATGTCGCCCTGATGCAAGATCGAATTGCACAGGTAATGCCTATCGTGAAGGAACATTTGGCCCAAGCGCAGTTGGCACAGCAGAGAGTGTACAACCGTGGAGCCAAGACCCGTACCTTTTCCCCGGGGGATAGGATATTGGTACTTGTCCCTACGGTTGAAAGTAAATTCCTTGCCAAATGGCAAGGCCCCTACGAGATAATGGAAAAAGTGAGCGAAGTGAATTACAAGGTCAGACAACCAGGAAGGCGAAAGCCCGAACAGATCTATCACGTTAATCTGTTGAAAGCCTGGAGGGATAGAGAGTCCCTAGTCGCAGACACTTGGTCACCAGCTCAAACTGGTTGCGTGATTCCTGAGGTTGGAATAGCAGCCACCTTGTCACAACCCCAACAACAGGAGGTTAAGGAGTTTGTGCTTCGCAACAAGGAGGTATTCTCTGAGCTGCCGGGACAAACATCTGGGGTAGAGCATGACATCATTACCCCGCCCGGTGAAAGGGTGAAGTTAAAACCCTATCGGATCCCAGAGGCTCGACGGGAGGCAATACGGGAGGAAGTACAGAAAATGCTGAACTTAGGGGTGATAGAGGAGTCCCAAAGTGATTGGTCTAGTCCCATCGTGTTAGTGCCTAAACCGGATGGGAGCTGGCGATTTTGTAACGATTTTCGTCAGTTGAACAAAGTTACAAAATTTGACACCTACCCCATGCCACGTATAGATGAGTTGATCGACCGGCTGGGAACAGCCCGATACATGACGACTCTTGACCTCACAAAAGGGTATTGGCAAATCCCCCTGGCCAAGTCGGCCAAAGAGAAAACCGCATTTGTAACCCCAGACGGGGCGTTCCAATATAAAAGAATGCCGTTCGGGTTACAGAATGCGCCGGCCACATTCCAGCGGAAAATGGACCAGATGCTGAGGCCCCATCGGAAGTATGCTGCGGCTTACCTGGATGACGTAATTGTCCATAGCACAGATTGGGCCTCACATCTGCCAAAAGTGCAAGCAGTCCTGGACTCTGTTCGGGAAGCGGGGTTTACGGCTAACCCCAAGAAGTGTACCATTGGGCAGGAGGAGGCCAAATATCTTGGGTACACCATTGGGAGGGGAGTAATAAAACCCCAACTCAACAAAGTCGAGGCCATCCAGAGTTGGCCACGTCCCAACAGCAAGAAGCAGGTACGAGCCTTTCTGGGAATCGCTGGGTATTATCGGCGATTCATTCCCCACTTTGCTTCTAAGGCTGTGCCCCTAACCAACCTGACGAAGGGGAAAGGGTCGGTCATGATTAAATGGACCCCCGAGGCTGAGGCAGCATTCCAATTCTTGAAACAAGCCTTATGTAGCCAGCCAGTGTTGTACTCACCCGACTTCTCTAAAGACTTTGTCGTACAAAGTGATGCGTCAGATGTGGGGTTAGGAGCAGTATTGTCCCAGGTCTGGAACGGGGAAGAGCACCCAGTCATTTACCTCAGCAGGAAGTTGAAGTCCCATGAGGTAAATTACGCCACCGTTGAAAAGGAGTGTTTAGCGGTGAAGTGGGCTCTAGATTCCCTTCGGTACTACCTGCTAGGTAGGCACTTTGACATGGTTACGGATCACGCTCCGTTAAAGTGGATGGCTCAAAACAAGGAAACAAATAGAAGAGTGAATAGGTGGTTCCTGGCCCTCCAGGAATTCAACTTCACAGTAAAGCATCGCCCTGGCGTTCAAATGGGGAATGTGGATGCTTTGTCTCGAGTACATGAATGCCTGATTGCTGGTGTTCCAACCCCGAGGTTAAAACAAGAGGGGGGGGTATGTGACAGCAGGAAGGTAAAGTCACCTGGTTGCATCCAGGGGGGTAGATATATTTCGCCCAGATTCAGGCTTTATGCTGACTTATACAACTAGGGTGGAGAGTTGTATAAGCCCAGCTGAGGCTAGTAGGCTCATGGATGACTCATACCTCTAGGGAGAGTGTGGGGCGTCGTACAGACAGGGAGTTGATGAGGCCAGCTGAAGCTTGTCAGCTCATTTAGGCCTCTATAAGAACTCCCAGATTCATTAGGTGTTAGCTCATGCCTGGAACCAGACCTGTGTGGACTGTCTAGGGAGAGTGAACCCCTGTGCGGTGAGGCAAAGCCTGTGTGGCTATTTGTTTGGACTTTTACTAAACCAGGGACTTAGGGACTAGGACAGCACTAGGCTGATCCCAGTTGTTAGTTAGGAAACCTGTATGTTTAGTCAGAGGTCAACTTGACCAGGATTTATTTTGGTTATGTTTCTTTTGCTTTGCTGTGTTTTGTCACTGTAAATAGAAAATAAACCGCACCTTTTTTTGATTTTGAAAACCACAACCTCCGTTTGCTGGGCCTGTTTTGTGTGGGGAGCCCATCCCGGGGGTCACACACACCCGCTGCCGAGCTAACCCCCTCACACAGCTTACCTGTAAAATCCTTTTCTTGGAGTACATCACGGGACACAGAGCGGCATAGTCATTACTATGTGGGTTATATAGATACCTTCAGGTGCTGGCACTGGCAACTTCCAAAACCGGAAGTACCCTCCCCTATATAAGCCCCTCCCATCCGGGAGTACCTCAGTTTTGTAGCAAAGCAATAAGTGTCCCCAAAAGAGGGGTGGGAGCTCTGTGTCCCGTGATGTACTCCAAGAAAAGGATTTTACAGGTAAGCTGTTATAAAAATCCTATTTTCTTTCTCGTACATCACGGGACACAGAGCGGCATAGTCATTACTATGTGGGATGTCCTAAAGCAATGCCCAATGAGGGGGGGGATACACCATACATAAGCTGAGCGCTATCAGACATGAGGATCTTTTGCGGCCTGCAACACACTGCGCCCAAAGGTGACATCCTCCTGACTTCTAACGTCCACCTGGTAGAACCTAGTAAACGTGTGTACTGAAGACCATGTTGCGGCCTTACAGATTTGAGCCAGGGAGGCCTGGTGATGCACTGCCCATGAAGTTCCAACTGCTCTCGTGGAGTGCACCCTAACTTTGAACGGAGGCGGTCTCCTTCTCAAGCCATAGGCTTGCATTATGACCTGTCGAATCCACTTGGCTAAAGTAGATTTTGACGCTGCCTGACCCTTTCTGGGGCCTTCCGGCAGAATAAACAAAGTATCCGTTCTGCGAATCTGAGCAGTGGCTTTTAGATAAGCTTTAACTGCTCTTACTACATCCAAAGAATGTAATAATTTTTCCTCTACTGAACTAGGTTTGGGGAAAAAAGAAGGAAGAACCACATCTTGGTTCAAATGAAACCTCGATACCACCTTAGGAAGAAAGGCTGGATGAGGACGTAACACTACTCTGTCCTTATGGATAACCAGATATGGCTCCCTACAGGACATAGCGGCTAATTCCGACACTCTTTTAGCCGAACAAATGGCTACTAGAAAAATCAATTTCCTGGTGAGAAGAACCAGGGAAATATGCTGTAATGGTTCAAATGGTTGTTTCTGTAGAACCGACAGAACCAGGTTTAAGTCCCATGGACATATGGGAATATTAACCGGAGGGCTAATACGCATCACTCCTTGTATAAAGGCTTTGACTAGTGAATGCGAAGCCAAGGGCCTCTGAAAAAATATTGACAAGGCCGAAATCTGACCCTTGATAGTACTCAAGGCAAGCTTCCTATCTACAGCCCACTGTAGGAAGTCCAGAATCCTACCTATTACGTACTTACGTGGATGCCATTTCTTGGCCTCACACCAGGCGATGTACGCCTTCCAGATTCTATAGTAGATCTGCCTGGATACCGGCTTCCTGGCATTGATCATGGTAGATACCACAGGATTAGAGAGACCTCTCTTTTTTAGAATGTGGGCTTCAATAGCCAGGCCGTCAAACCTAGGGCTGGTAAGGAAGGGTGGTATATCGGTCCTTGCGAAAGCAGGTCCGGACGATGTGGGAGGGTCCAAGGACTCCCCACAGACATTTTTACAATCTCCGCGTACCATGCTCTTCGGGGCCACGCTGGAGCCACCAGAATCACTGGTTTCTTTTCTACCCTGATTCTGCGGAGTAATCAAGGTAACAATTGTGGCGGTGGGAATGCATATATCAGCTTGAACTGATCCCAAGGGAACACTAGGGCATCCGAGCCGCAAGCTAGGGGATCCCTTGTCCAAGAGACAAACCTGTCCACCTTTGCGTTGAATCTGGATGCTAGCAGATCTACATCCGGTGTTCCCCACCGCTGACATATTGTCCGGAAAACCTCGGGGTGAAGGGACCATTCCCCTGGGCATAATTGTTGGCGACTTAGAAAGTTCGCCTTCCAATTCTCCACTCCTGGAATGAATACCGCGGATATGGCTGGGACATATCTTTCTGCCCATTTCAGGATGCAATTTACTTCCCTCTGAGCTGCACGACTCCTGGTGCCACCCTGATGATTGATATATGCCACTGCCGTGGCATTGTCCGATTGAATTCTGACAGGGGACCCTTGGAGTTTGGATGTCCATGCTACTAGGGCATACCGGGCTGCTCGTATCTCTAAGAGATTGATGGGCAGGGCCTTTTCTGCATCCGACCATCTGCCCTGGAGAGACCATTGCTCCAGTACTGCTCCCCAGCCTATAAGGCTGGCATCTGTAGTGACCACCTTCCAAGAAATCGGACTGAAGGATTTCCCTTTTTCCAGATTCTGGGGAATCAACCACCAACGGAGGCTCTTGCGAACGGAAGGGGACAAGGACATTGGTAAGTCCAGGGCCTGAACTTTCTTGTTCCAGGCTGACAGTATGGCCCTTTGCAAATTCCTTGAATGGAATTGACTGTAGGGTACTGCTTCGAATGATGCCACCATTTTTCCCAGCAGCCTCATGCACAGGCGTATGGACGGCTGTCTTTTTGTACCCACTAAGTGGATCAAATCTCTCAAAGACAACACCTTTTTTCGAGGCAAGAATATTTTCCTCTGGCCTGAATCTAGCCTTAGCCCCAAGTATTCCAGACTTTTGACTGGTTTTAGGGCTGACTTGTCTCGGTTGATAATCCAACCGTGAGATTCCAGATACTTGATTGTCTTGTGAACGACCACTTCTAGTTTTTTCACTGAGTGGTCTATCAGCAACAAGTCGTCTAGATATGCCATTATCGTTACACCTTGTGTTCTTAGATTGGCCAATAATGGGGCCAGAATTTTTGTGAACACTCGTGGTGCTGTGGCCAGACCGAAGGGTAAGGCTCTGAACTGAAAATGGCGCCCTTCTACTGCAAAGCGTAGAAATTTTTGGTGGACTGGAAAGATGGGAACGTGCAAATAAGCATCTTTGATGTCGATCGAGGCTAACCATTCCTCCCCTTGTAGGGCAGTGGCCACCGATCGGATCGACTCCATCCGGAAAGTCCTGATATGCAGGAATTTGTTTAGCCCTTTTAGATTTAATATGGGCCTCACGTCCCCGTTTGGCTTCGGGACTGTAAAGAGGTTTGAGTAAAACCCGAACCCCCATTCTTCCAGGGGAACCTCCATAATTACTCCTTGGAGCAATAGTTGTTCTAGTGCCAACAGGAGGGACTCTCTCTTCCGGGGATCCCTTGGCACGTTTGACCACATAAAATGGGAAGGAGGAGAGTCTTTTAACTCCAATCTGTATCCCAGACTTACTGCGGAGAGCACCCATCTGTCTCGGATCGTGTCCCGCCAGGTCTCTGCGAACAACTGGAGTCTTCCCCCCACCCGATTGAGTGGGGGCAACCCTTCATGCATTTGACTTTGGGGGAGGTTTTGTACCTCTCCTGACCCAGGGCTTCTTGTTACCCTGCGATTGTCCCTGATTTTTACCCCCGGGATTTGACCGAGGAGGCCGTCGGAACTGTTTCACAGCCGATGCCCCAGGGACTGGAGAAGCAGGCCTCTTAAAAGAGGGACCTCTAACTCTGTTTTTAACCGGCAAGAGTATACTTTTACCGCTGGAAATTTTCTGGATATATTTGTCCAGGTCTTCCCCGAATAAGCGTTCACCATGAAATGGGAAGCTAACCAGCAATTTTTTACAGGGAGCTTCAGCAGACCAGTTTTTGAGCCATAGAAGCCTGCGTATATGTACTACAGACAGCGTAAGGCGGGAGGCCTGATGGATTGAATCCTTTATGGCGTCAACCGCAAAGCATAAGGCTCTAGGTAGATCAGCTAGGGCAAGGGCCTGCTGATCTGGCAAGTCCCTTAAGACCTGTTTCAACTGATCCTTCACTGCTTGGCAGACCCCAATAGCTGCTACTGCTGGTTGTGTCACCAAGCTTGCTGTAGAAAAAGCAGATTTTAATAAGGACTCCAATTTTTTATCTATTGGGTCCTTGAACATTTGGACATTATCCACTGGACAGGTCAGTGATTTATTCACATAAGAGATGGCTGCGTCCACTGTAGGGACCCTCCATTTTTTGATGAACTTATCCTCCATGGGATAGACCACCGGAAATCTCTTGGGGGGAGTAAATATTTTATCAGGATGTTCCCAATCCTGGTAAATGAGCCCTTCCAGTAAAGGGTGAAGTGGAAAGGAGCAGACGGTCTGGGGAGCTTTTAGCGACCCCAGCGAGGAGACATTAGTGGTTGATGGTTCCGCAAGGTGCATTTTAAATGCTGATCGGACCATGTTAGTCAGAGACTGAACCCATAATCTTTCAGCTTGAGATGCTGAGAAAGGTTCCTCCACTGTTGATTCCTCTATAACAGAATCAACCTCATCCTGATCCCCTTCAGGCAGGTCGATCCCTGTATGGGACTGTTGCTCCGCTAACAGGTACTCTGAAGGAGGAGACGGAGATCGGGCGTGCTTTCCCTGTGACAGGGAGGCAGCGATCAATGTTGTCAATCTCTCTTCCAATCCTCCCAGAGCTGAGGAAAAAACCTCCTCTGTTACATACACAGGAGCAGGTGAACTGAGGACAGCCACAGTACCAGGTACTCCTGTGGGGTCTCTACGGTCACTAACCTCTGAATTTTCAGGGGAGACTGGTGCAGCAGAAGCATGCCCAAGATTCTCAGAGCCCGATGGAGACCCCCTTCGCGTCCTGGAAGATTTCGTTCCGGAGCTTCTGGACGGCATATTCCTAATCCCAAAGCTGAGGTATTCCAGCCGTAATACACCACTTTTACTGATAATAGTCTAGCACAATTGCTGCTATATAACAGTTGGTGTCTACTAAAGTGCCTTTCTAGGGGATGCCAGCATCAACCGCCTCTGTGTGCCTTTTTACTGTTGCTAGCTTTGTCTGTGCACTTCCATAGCCAGCTGTGATTGTGCTTTTAAACACGCTGGACGCCCGCACATGCGCAGTAGCGCCGCGGCGCACACCGAGCGTCATCCACCCGCTCCGCCCTTTTTTGCAGATCGCCTCTATATATAGAGGCGCGTGCACGCGCATGGGCACGTGCGCCTTCGGCGCTCTTTTTTGAAAAAATAAGGAGCTAGATGGGAGCCAGGGTCCCTGCCGCAGGGCCCGGGGATGGATGAGCGCAGCAACAGGGCAGAGGAGACAGCTTCCCAGCAGAGAACTTACCAACTGCCTGGATTTGATCTTGGAAGAAAAAAATCCACATTACAAGAAAAAGCACCATAGCGGCCTCTAGTGGTTAACACAGGTACCGCGGTCTTACATTTTTTTTTTTTTTTTTCTTGCCTACTATTAAAATGTTTACATTTTCTCAGTAGTAACAGGCATGCACAGAATATTAGCGGGAATACCTTAGGTAACAGGCAGAAAGACAAAATAGGCTTGGGGGTCCCCCAACAGAACCAAGTTCCTGAGGGCCCCCACTTACCTTTTCCTCGCCGCAGGACTCTGTTTGGTCCACAGAAGCCCAAACTTCACCTATCACGGCAGGCATTGTAATTAAACCTTCAGGGACCGGGTTCCCAAGGATTCCACTCCCCTGGACCTGTATAGCACCCTGCACAGAAAACATCTTGGTCGTGGGTATGACCAGAGCTCTGGATCCCAGGGTCCAGCCCTCCTAAGAGAGGCATTACAGGCAAAACCTTGCTCTTCTCTTTGCAAGGCCCGGGTACCGACCGTTTAGCTATGAAGCTTTTTTGGTCGGATCCGGAATAGCTTACTGAGGCCCAAAAGAACCTGTACGCAAGCTCAGTGAAAACACATGTTACTTCTTGGCCAACACCTTAGACACTGGCAAAAAACTGAGGTACTCCCGGATGGGAGGGGCTTATATAGGGGAGGGTACTTCCGGTTTTGGAAGTTGCCAGTGCCAGCACCTGAAGGTATCTATATAACCCACATAGTAATGACTATGCCGCTCTGTGTCCCGTGATGTACGAGAAAGAAAACAGTTTCATCGGATTTCCGATGGACAAATCCATCGGACGAAAATCCATAGGTTATCCGATCGTGTGTACGGGGCTTTACTTTCAAAGCCCTTTAAGTCCTCCCCACGTACTGTAACCCGCAGGGGCACTGAATGAGGTAGACCACCCCCTCCGAAGAGCAGGTGATGAATGGTTCAACCTCATAGGCCCGAGCCGTACTGGTGGACACAAAACTGCAGATCTTTCTATCCTTACATCTGTTTAAAGAACAGACTTAGCAGGTTTTACAACCCTGTAAGGTTCTGAAAGAAAGATCTAATCTCTTTCAGGGGGTCGGGGACACTGGGAGCAATCCTATTCCCAAGTGATGAAGCCCCCTTAAAAATAATTTGCGGTCTGACGGATAATATGGCCTTGAGAACCTGATCACTTCCTAATATGAGTCAATGTTTCTGAATCAATTTGTTGACACTACGGTGTTGTACAGAAAATGTTGTAATGAAAAGGCATGGAGATTTTATTTTCTGTTGCTTGACGTGTTTTCTCTACCAGGAGTGAAGATCTTTCTACTTCTCTGATAGTTCTCACAGTCTGGGCTAAAGACTGTGGATCATAGCCTTTTTCCACAAATCTAGCAGACAGAACAGAAGCCCGATTGTCAAAAACTCCCACCTCAGTACAATTACGTCTAAGACCTGTAAACTGTCCCTGAGGGACAGCTCTCAACCAAGGTTCATGGTGACAGCTGTCCACAGAGATACAAGAGTTTCTGTCCGTAGACTTAAAATAAGTGGACGTAATGAATCTCCCATCCTTTACTTTGATCGTGCGATCCAAGAAATGTATTTCTTCCATGCTGGCTTCAAAATTAAATTTGATGCCCCTATTTTCGTTAAGGAGTGCCATGAAGCTCAGGAGGTCCGGTTCACCACCATGCCATAGGAGGATGACGTCATCGATATAACGAGCCCATAAGACCACCCCTGGTCTATTCTGGGCATCAATGACGATCTCCTCCCACTTGGCCATAAACAAATTGGCCAAGCCTGGGGCGTACTTGGCCCCCATTGCCACACCCCTATCTTGACGATAAAACTGCTGATCAAACAGAAAATAATTGTGGGTGGCAGCATAACCCAATAACTCCATAATGAAATCAATCTGCATTAGGGATAATCCAGATTCTTTCACCAAATAAAGATTAACCGCCTCCAGACCCAATTGATGGGAGATGATGGTAAAGGGCGAGGTTACATCAGCTGTAACCAGCCATAACCCGCTTCTAGGTATGATCCCAGATCACTCGTTTAGTATCCTTGATATAAGAAGGGACTTTCTTAACCAAGGGCTGTAGGTAATGGTCAATGTACTTGCCCACCCAGGATGTGATTGAATCAATCCCACTCACAATGGGACGTCCCGGGGGGGGAGGGGGGGGCAAGTAAGATTCTTGTGAATCTTAGGGAGATAGTATATGATAGGGGTACGGGGTACCAAAAACAGTTTCTCTTTCTTGGTAAGAATACCCCTATGAAAACCCCTCTCAACAATAACCTCCAACTCCTTCCTGTATATAATGACAGGGTCCCTATTCAAAGGGGTATAGGTCTCACCATCTCCTACGATCCGATACAGCTCAGTCAAGTAGTCACACCAGTCTAAGACCACAATGCCCCCCCCCCCCCCATTCAGCTGGCCTGATAACTAGCAATTTATTTTTGCACAAGGAGTCCAGACCTGTTTCCAAGTCTTGTTGCATTTTAAACTTTTTGACTTTAACGTGCTCTAGATCTCGTAATACAACATCTCCAAATACTCTAAAAGTGGGAGCTAGAGAGCCTGGAGGGTTAAAAAGTGAAGCGTTTGATAGACCGGAGTATTGAAAATCCGTTCTCGCCATAACCCCCTCTGCAATCGGGTTAGTCATCATACAGCGTTTGATGTTTAGCTTTCGTACATACTTGTGTACGTCCAAAAAAAAGTCTGAAATTTGCTCAGACTCCTAGGTGGAGCAAACTTCAAACCCTTATCTAGCAGCCTCTTTTCAGAGTCTGTTAGTTCCTGTTTACTCAAGTTATAAATTCCAGCCCCTATGTTCTTTTTCTTTTTAGCCGACTGGGCATGCCTCCCCCCCCTCTAGTTCCTCTCTTAACTCTATAGGCCTTCTTAGGCCTTGGTTGCTCCTGGGAAAACCCCAATTTTGGTTCCTCTGGTTACCAGGAGGTTCAAGATATTGATCAAACCTCTGTTGACTGTAATTTTGTCCATAAATTACCCGGGTAATACATATCCTGATTGCACCTTGGTGAATTATAGCCATACCCTCCTTCACTGGAGCCCCTAGGATCTTCCATGTCAGACAGAGGAAAAAAAAACGATTATGCATAGGGATATTATATCCAAGATTCCCTCCTTCCCCATTATAGTATGAAGGGCCCCCCTGATTCTGACCCTGTGTATACTGGGGTGGTCTCTGTCTCGCTGGGCCCCTATCCCAAGACTGAGGGGGGGCTTGCTGGGAATATTGGGTTTGATGATCCCATTTATGGTTGTTCTTAAACTTTTTTCCCCAATGGAGGTTGGACCGGGCCCTTCTTAAAGGGCTTAGGTTGGGTTTTGTTTTTTGGGGTATTCCTTTTTGGTGAAAGATAGGGATCTCTCCTCAATTGGGTAAGGGTGGGGTTGAATCCCAATCCATTTGACACGGTCCCTTGAGGCAAGGTATCCATTAGATTATCTCCCTCACTATCTGAGGCCAGTTTCTTTTGCCAGGCAAACACGAAACCAGATTGGTAATCCTCCTTGTCCCTAATGTACTACTTTTTTTTTTTTTACTTTTTATCTTTCTCTTCCTTCGCAAGGATTTTCAAAAGGGCCTTAGAGCACTCCTTATACTCTTCACTAGTATTAAAAGGTGCTAGTTTATCGTTTACCGTCTTGATTTCCCCATCAAGACGTGAGAGTTTCTCGCTCATCCCTTGTGCAAGAAAACATAAGAAACTCACACCAGAATCATTAAAATATTTATACCAGCTTTCCAAATCTGATGCACCTTTTTGGGGGCTGACCTCCCACCTCAAACTCCTTGTGGGACCATTGCTGCCTTGATATAGGTCTCCAAAAACACAATATCCCATTGTGTATGAATTTCCGATGTGGTGAGATTTTTTAATCTCATGAATAAACCACTCACATTGGAATCTGTGGATATGGGGTTAGTATCAAATACCTCTTCTGTGTTAATGACCCTTGAGGCCCGAAACTCAAATATATCTATTTTGAATGGGAAAAACCCAACTTAAAGCGGCAGTTAATAAATTGTAAAATAGTACGGAAAAAAAATGGAGAAAAGAAACTGCGCTAAAAGACACTAAAACAAATAACTGCAAATCCGTGTCACAGTTATTCAGTTGGGAGCTGCGATTTTCATGTAAACAAAAATTACAAGGCAAGACTATGGAAAAAAAAAAAAAAAAGTATTTTAGTGGGTACCGATACAACATATGCTTAAGCTCCTAATCTTAGGTTGAGGATAGGGGCGTTAGTTATTCCCTTTAAAATTGTATGTATTTAATTTTTCTAGTGAATCAGATTCAAATAGATCCCATTGGCTGCTAGGTTAGTGGACCAGGGGTTTGTTTGAATTACGCCAGAGAGACAATATGTATACTGTCCACTAGGTGTCACCTTGGCCTTAGGGCAGAGGATGTCCCCTATATACATTTGGTTCACATCCGGCGCATGTGCGCGATTAGTGACAACATATTGCTCTGTTTTAATATTTCAAAAGTTAATTTTATTATTAAGTATAGTTTATAATCTGCATTGGGGTTTTTAATGTCAACTGTAGATGGAGATATCCACATGCCCAAGCCCTAGGGATTAGCCACTTAATTCTATTCCAACAGAGACTGGTGGGTCATTACAGACATTGCGGCTGAGTTCCATGTCAAAGTTGACACTGCATGGTACTGCTCATGTCCGTTGGTTGGTGGTGGTCCAGAACGAGGCTTAGTTTGATTTGTTATGTATAAATAGAGGTGACGCAGTGCGCCGCCCGTGCCCCTGGACAAAGTTGTTACGAAACGGACGTAGGGCGGAGCGACGCGCTGATGTCACCTCTTGCTCCATATGGTTTCCCAGTAGGATGGGTGTCTGTTTGTGCACCGGCCGGCACACCAGACTCAAAGGCCTATTAAATCTGCAACATTGTAAGTGCAATACTAACTGTTTTTAATACATTTTTATACGTTTAATGCACTATATGGAGCGTTTATCTTTTATATATATCGTGTGCAACTGCTGATGTTCCATCGGTCGAGAGTCACTTCTTAAGAATCGTACTTGTGTTTTCTGGTTTTTGGAGAGAGCTGATTGATTACAGGCATATATTGATCCTCTGTCATGAGGGATCGTGGCAAGCTGGTAAGAAGTAATTTCTGCTGATTGGTGGTGGATTCAACACGATTGCTCTCTGGATATGACATCTCACAATTATATGGACTTTTCTTCACAGAGCACTGGTGTTCAGTTTATTAATTTGAGCTCACATGCACCAATAATTTATGGACAATATTTTTTGGTTTCATATATCAACACTTTGAAGGATTTTCATTATTACATTTTTCCTTTTATATTTTTGATGTGTTCATGGATTTATCACTATATTAATCTATGTATGGGTTATCCATCAACTTTATTTTTGGTGATTTTATTTGTTATCTTTGGTTCAATTCAACATTGAATGGTCACGGAGTCATCGCGATTTATTTTTCTTCCATGGTCTTGCCCTTGTAATTTTTGTTTACATGAAGATCGCAGCTCCCAACTGAATAACTGTGACACGGCTTTGCAGTTATTTGTTTTAGTGTCTTTTAGCGCAGTTTCTTTTCTCCATTTTCCACAGCCAGTAACAAACTTTTAGCGGGACCTCCGTGTCCCCTACGGCGGGGGGGGGGGGTATGTAAGGGGGGAGCAGCGCTGCTGTCCCCCTAACCCTCTGGTCCCATCAGGGGGAGAAAATAATTTTTTTGCAGATCTTTTTTACCTTGCAAAAATCTTCAGACACGGACTGAGCCAACAGTGAAGACAACATAAGGTATGTGCATAGACTCCATCTAGTGGAGATTTTAAGGCATGACAAAACGTTTTTTCCATTAATGGAAGAAATACATAGATGTTTTTATTACCCAAGTTTCTTCCCTTGCCTTATCCTCGCCGCAGGATTTTGCTGAATTAACAGACAATCCAACCTTCACCCATCATGGCGGGCTGCGTTTAACAAACCTTCAAGGACTGGGTCCTTTAAAACGGAGTTCCAACTGCCTTGGGCCATGTATAAGCACCCCATCAGGAAGCTTTAGGTAATGTAACAAGACCTAAGTCTTGGGTTCCTGGGGTCCAGCCCTACAAAGAGGCGTTGCAGGCAAAAACCTTGTGCTTCGGATACGAGGTCCCAGGTACCATCCACTTAGGCCTCAGTGGCACTTTTGGATGGATCTGGCTTCTTCTTATGGAGGAATTTAAATTCAACCTGGATCCCTCCTGGAGCTCCTCCGAGCACTTCTTCACTCGTGACCAACACCTTAGACACTGGCAAAAAAACTGATGTGCTCCTGGAAGGAGGAGGGGTTATATAGGGAGTAAACTTCCTTTAATTGGGTTTACCAGTGTCAACACCTGAACGTAGCCTAAAATCATTAAGTAATGACTTAAGGATCTGTGTCCCATGATGTACGATAAAGAAAAGTAAGTTTTCTCCCTCACTGATGAGGCAGTACTGATTGGCACTGATGATGAGGCACTTATATTGACAGTGATAAGCAGCACTGATGGGCACTTATAGATGACACTGATAGTGCCTCTTGATCAATCACTGATGGGCACAGAGTGCCATCCTAATGCGCACTGATTGGCATCCCTGGTGGTCTCCAGTGGGCATCCTTGATGGGTTTTCACTGATAATCAATGCGCTATCAGTGCAGACCCCCCCCCCCCTGTCAGGAGAGAAGCCGATCGGCTCTCCTCTACTCGTGTCTGTCAGCGCGAGCAGAGGAAAAGCCAATCAACGGCTCTTCCTGTTAACACTGCGATCAGCTGTGATTGGACACAGCTAATCACATGGTACAGAGCCTCCATCAGGGGCTCTTTACCAAGATCAGGGATGTGGTGAGTCAGACTGACACACCACTGATTGCTGCACTGTGCACCCCCACAGGCGCGTGCTAGAGACTTATCCTGCTGGACATCATATCACGTCTAGTTTGCGGCCGTCATTTTGTTATATGGTGGGTGGGAAGTGGTTAAAAAGAAATTGGAAGAAAAATGAGTAGTCCAAGGTAATAAGTACATTCTGATATAACTAGTGTGTTTTAACCGTCTCCTGTCTGGCCACTGTACATATATGACTGGACAGGAGCAACGCCGATGCGGGTGACTGCTGTGTCCACCAATTGTTGTACCAGGCCGATGTGAACAGCCCTGGTATCATGTGATTGCTGTGACCATCAACAGAAATCACAGTTTGAGTAGTAAAGAAGGTTGTCAATCATGACAGCTGAAAAGTCAAAAAGTGCCTGGACTGGAAAGGGGTGAAAGTGTCCGGACTTTAAGTGATTAATAAACCAAAATATACAGTATACTTATTGACCCCTAAAAATAAAAAATAAATCCTCATACCTTTAGGTCCTTTAACTGAATCTCTAAGAGTTTCTGCAGGACATGCAACCAGATGGTTTCCAGATCTGTCAGGACAGCCGTTAGTGAGCCCCCTGGTCCACTGTGAACATTAAGTTGACCCCTTCGAATGGGAAAGTGAATATTGTAGCCTTCTGCCGGATTCACAAATAATGCCTAATGAGACAGAAAAGTGCGGGTCACATATAATAAACTAAACAAAACTATGAATCTATAAATGTAGTCAGTGTCACAAAACAGATAAGGTAGTTGCCTGAATAAAGAATAACATGCCAACAATATAAAATTGCAAGGATCACATTCAGTTTGCTGCCACAGGGAATATTGGTACAGAGATGAACTCTACACCCAAAGATTTGAATTATTAGAAATTTAAGGACCTATCACACCTTTCAGGTGCGAAATGGTGCATTGCTGCATGCACATTCTGAATGGGGTGCCCACTCACCTACAGAATATTTTTTTACTATTGCAATATAGAAAATTCTGTGTCGTGCTGCGCTACAATGTATGCGTGTTGCCACGCATTAAATGGAGCTGCAATAGGCTGTGTATCCTGTGTTACTTCTTAACACCTCTACCTTGCAGCACTAGGGTCCCAGGTTTGAATCCCGATCAAGACAATACCTGCACAGGGTTTGCTTTTTTCCTGTTTTTCTGTGGGTTTTTTCTGGGCATTCTAGTTGCCTCCCACACTCAAAAAAAATGCTGGTAGAATAACTGGCTCCTGTCCAATTTGGCCCTAGCATGAGTGCATGCATGTAAAATAGGAACCTTAGATTGTGAGCTCCATGAGGGCAGGGGCTAATGTGAATATATAGTACATGACATGCTTTGTAAATCGTTGGTGCTATAAAAAAACCTGTATTAACCACTTGCCGACCGCTGCACGCCGATATATGTCGGCACAATGGCAGCAGTGGGCAAATGGGCGTACCTGTATGTCCCCTTTAAATCGCAGCATTGTGGGTGCGCGCGCCGCGTGCTCCAGGAGCGTGCCTGCGGCTTTGGTTTCTGCCGGTGTCCCACGATCGTGTCAGAGCGGCAGCACGGGGAGATGCCTATGTAAACAAGGCATTTCCCTGTTCTGCCTAGCAACATGACAGGGTCCCTGTCATCGGGAGCAGTGATCTGTCATGTTGTAGTGAGACCACCCCCCCCATTAGAATCACTCCCTAGGACACACTTAAACCCTTGATTGCCCCCTAGTGTTTAACCCTTTCCCTGCCAGTGTCATTTACACAGTAGTCAGTGCATTTTTATAGCTCTGATCGCTGTATAAATGACAATGGTCCCAAAATAGTGTCAAAAGTGTCCGATGCATCCGCCGCAACGTCGCTGTCACGATGGGAAAAATAAATAAATAAATAAATCGCAGATCGCCGCCATTACGAATAAAATAATAATAAAAATGCCATATCCCCTATTTTGTAGACACTATAACTTTTGTGCAAAACAATCAATATATGCTTATTGCGATTTTTTTTACCAAAAATAAGTAGAATACATATCGCCCTAAACTGAGGAAAATATATATATATATATATTTTTTGGAGATATTTATTATAGCAAAAAACATTTTTTTTTTTTCAATTGTCGCTCTTTTTTCGTTTGTAGCGCAAAAAATAAAAACTGCAGAGGTGATCAAATACCACCAAAATAAATCTCTATTTGTGAAAAAAAAAGGACGTCAATTTGGTTTGGGTGTAACGTCGTACGACCGTGCAATTGTCAGTTAAAGCGACGCAGTGCCATATTGCAAAAAGTGCTCTGGTCAAGAAGGGGGTAAATTCTTCTGAGGCTGAAGCGGTTGAACAGAAAAAAATTATTTGTAACGCACAGGTATAAATGGGCCCTTAACGTATTAGTTCGCTGGTTAAAAGCTGATAGCCCCTAATTTGTTGGTATAACTATAAAATGTCAGAGCACCTACTTGGATTTGGCTTCTTGGTCTGTCATCTGAACTTTGATACAAATGATAGACTATAGCAGTACTCAAAAATGTAGTCCCATTAGAAAAAAATAATAAAAAAAAAAGATGACGTTTTGAGCACACTAGCTTCTTGTCTCCTGGGATGTATCTTGTCAGAACTACATACCTCTTCACCCACAAGATGTTCAGGTCTATGTGATGTGCTTGTCCACCCAACGTCAGAGTTGTGGTCCAATATCGCCGGTCTCATCTGTTTATTGTAAGCACGTGCCTGAAAACCATAAACCACATTAATAACTTTTCAGATAATTTGGTACATCAGTCTTTTTTTTTTTGCCCTAATAGGAAACTAGGTTTTGCATGGCGAGTACCACCAATCACTTAAATGTCATATTTAACATGCCAATGCTATTTTAAAAGATGTTTTATCTATTTAAATCTATAAATCTGCAGGTTTCATAAACAATAGACAAGACCCTGTCATAATACTTGAGGCAATGCCTGGTTTGGGGTAACAACAGTCTCTCAATTGGGCTGCTACTTTGTCACATGCACCCCCTAGTGGCGGCAACAAGCAGCATAGCTGACACACATTGCGCAGGCATCCCGGCCACCCGGTATACTCCTGTTAACACTCTTTATTAACTACATAGCATAACATTTAGTTGGATGTCCCAGCTTGTGTACCAGACCTCAGCAAGCATCTCTCATGTCCAGCAGCTGAGCTTGGGTATTCTCTTGTCTGCATTACGCAGACCTGGTCAATTGTTTTCATACAGAAAGCTGGTTCAGAGCAATTACGTACAACTCATGCTGGAGTGACAGCATCTAGTCGAGAAGGGGCTGAAAAGGGCTGCAGGAGATTTGCAGTACTGAGATGCAACAGAGGAAAATACCCAAGTTTTTATCTTAGGGGGAAAAAAAAAAAAAAAAGAAGAAGGAAGATGTTTATGATATACAATTCTTAAATGTAAGTACATGTTTTCCCAAATTTTTTTATAACCAAGTTATTTGGTCGCTGCATCATACCCACTGCTACTGGAACAAAATCGAGTCAGACTGAATGCTTCTCTTTCAGAGGAAGCTTTGTATTTATCAGTGAATACAAGGCTTTCTCTGATTGGCCGAAAAGGAGGGGAGGGAAAATTACATCACGATTTTCACATAGGCCTATCAGAGGAAGCTTTGTACTCATTGATAAAAACACAACGGTGCGGCAGATCACTGTGGGTTGAGGTCTGGGGAGGTGCTTATTTTGGGGTACCCAGAGATTGTAGTGGTGGTGGGCTGCTAACCCCCCCCTCCCCGTGTGCCTCTAGAACATAGTTATTATGAGTGACCGGGCCGGATCCTTGCCCCTCTTTGTACTAGTTCAGCTCGGGACCATGACTACGGATCTCCCCATTCACGGTGGTCCCTGCCTCCATCTCTTTTGATGTTATGTATGTAATATGTTATCTTGGATCACCTTGCTTTGCTGCATTATTTATGACCTATAAGACTTCTATGTTCCCTCTGTTATGACATCCTGGTGTAATAAACATTGCTGATTAGATTGAACTTCCTGAATTGATGATGGCTGATACACTGTTGTTTCCCTTCTCATGTAAGGCCCCTTTCACACTGGGGCGTTTTTCATGCGGTTTAGCGCTAATAATAGCGCTATTATACCGCATGAAAAAATCCTGCCCTGTAGCCTTCAATGTGAAAGCCCGAAGGCTTTCACACTGAAGCGGTGCGCTAGCAGGACCGCTCCAAAAGTCCTGCTAGCCGCTTCTTTACAGCGGTAAAGGAGCGGTGTGTTCACCGCTTCTTTACCGCGGGTGCCCATTGAAATCAATGGGACAGCGCGGTAATACCGCACGCAAACCGCGGCAATAGCCGCGGTTTGGGGGCTGTATTAACCCCTTTTTCGGCTGCTAGCGGGGGTTAAATTCACCCCCCTAGCGACCGCATACAGCGGTAAGAACGACGGTATAGCAGCGCTGCAAATCGCGCTGCTATACCGCCACCGCTCCTGCCCGCCCCAGTGTGAAAGGGGCCTTATAGTTATTGATTGTCGAGAATGTACTGCTGTTCTTTTGTTTTCTAATGTTTATTATGTTTTTGTTTTCTTCAAAATAAATAAACTTTATGTTAAAAAAAAATCACAAGGTTTCCTTTAGATGGCTGAGATGTGCTTTCTGGCAGCAGATGGGAAGTCGCCTGTGAAGCTGCTGAAACACGCTTCATATTGTATGTAGCTGAGGTTACCACATTATGATATAACGCTGACAATGGCTGCATCACTTAAATATTGAAATAGTTCGTTTGGGTTTACTTTGACCCGAATTAGCCATTTAAATTGAAAGGAAACATGAATTTTGCCTTTAAACTCCTCCAGCACTGCAAGGGTTATATGCTTGTTTATGCCTCCATGCTATAAGAATGGCTGCCACAGCCTCTTCCCTAAGGTGATCTGGTAGACGCACTCAGACGCCATCAAGTAAAATTTAGAGCCGACAGCCCTGAGTTGTGGGGACGCTGAGGGATTGCCCCCAAGCCAGAGCATCAGCGAGAAGGTTTGAGTGCTGGCTGTGGGGGAAGCGAGCGGTTGGCAAGTGAAGTAAATGTCCCTTTAACTGGTATCCAGGACATAAACCTTTGTTTTCCCTGGAGTTCAGCTTTGGGCTCCATTTAGGCCCCTTTCACACTACTGCGACTTCAAAGTCGTGCGATTTTTCCACGATTTCAGGGAATGCCTGTGTAAGTGGCTTCAAAATCGGACCAAAGTAGTGCAGGGACTACTTTGAAGTCGCAACGACTTGAAGTCGTACTAATATGAATGGCTGTCATTGGAAATCATGGGAAACGACTTGTCATGCTACTTTGCCATCACAAATCGTGGGACAAGTCGTATAAGTGTGAAAGGGGCCTTACACGATGCCTGATGTTACGCGTGGTCATGCTAGGTGCACAGGGCAACCCATTCATTTCAATAGGCTGCCCACATGTGTGGCAAAGTAGCTCATACCCCTTTATGAGCTTGTGTTAAATGTGCATTATGGCACATTTGATGCATGTTTGCCTACTGCATCTGGGGTACCATTACCAATGAATGGTGCCGTAAGCACAACATGCTTTTTTTCCCCGTATGTTATATAACCCTTTCATGCCTAAGGGTAAAACAAACCTTAATGCCTGAACGCAGTTTTGCAATTTTGACATGTGTTAGTTAAAAATACATATCTTTGTAACTGCTTAGTGTATCCAGGTGAATTATACCTTGTTTTTTTCAGGACACATTGGGCTTTCTTTTGGGGGTAAATGTTATTGCATAACTCATAAATTTAGTTTTGTTACTAAAGGAAAACTGGCCAAAAAGGTAAAAAAAATAACAGTTTTTACATTTTGGCTGTATATTTTTTGCCACTACCATGACCCACCACCAAAAAACAACCCAAAATAACTTCTCCTATTACTACTGTGAATAAATATGCCACATATGTGTGTTAAATGTCGTTTGTACCCATAATTGGGCCCAGAAACCATAGTGCACATTTTGCTTTTAGGAGGGCAATTAATCCAAGTCAACATTTCAGGTACTATGAATTCATTACAGACACTTTGTGGTATCCAAATAATGGAATTACCCCCCAAATCACTCTATTTTGCAATCAAGACCCCCTAAGGTATATATCTAGGGGTAAATCTTGGGTTTTTAGCCTTTCAATTTTTGTGGGAATAAATTTGAATTTGGTAGGCAAAAACATAAATTGCATTTTTTTCACAAATGTTTCAATTTAGCTATATATTTTGTGCCATTACTTTGACCCACCACTAAAAATCAACCCAAAATAAATTCTCCTACTTCTGACGTGCATGGGGATACTATATACGTGTGCAATATTTTGTTGTTTTTACCCATAACAGGATCCAAAAATATGTTGCACTCAGAGAGGGCAATTTATCCAAGTCTAATTATCAATGTATACATTACAGACACTCTGCAGTGTGATGTTACTTTTTAAAATGATAAGTTCACCTTTTGTAACATGTTACATGTTACACCCTCAATATGGGTGTAACATGTAACATGTTACATCTGCCCCCATCCCCCCCGATCCCCCATTTTTGTGACAGTGAGCAGAGGGCAGAAAATCCCCTGCTCACTGTCACAATTTAATGTGATCGAATGTTAAAACTACAAGTACCGACAGCCTTTTTTCGGCTGTCGGCTTGTAGTTCTCTATGAACTACCAGGGCGATGTTGAGATCTCTAGGTAGTTCATTGATGCTTCCTGTCATTAGGTAACTGTCTGCCTGTATCCGAGGTTCGGGCAGACAGCTACACAGGCAGTCCGCAGGAACGTGTAATTACACCCACGATCTGCTGACCGTGGGTGCAATGCTTTACAGGCTCCTAACAAAAACAAAAAAAATGCACTTTTTTTTTGTGAAGGTGAATTTCTCCTTTTAAGGCTAACCCAAAACCCTGCGTAAAATGCTGCATAAATGACTGACATTATTTTATGAAAGGGAAGAAATAAGGCAAACGTTAACCTCCTCCCTCACGATATTTCTGGTTTCTAAAAATGTGGGATGGTGTGGTAAATTTCAAAGCAAGGGTGGAGGCACAGGCCTGGATTGGAAGGGCACGTGGGACAGTGGTAACGAGTATCGCATCTTCTGCCATTTTTGCCACACACACACGACACTTCTTCCTGGGGAATTTGTTGCTTGCTGTGATGGGGATAGGATACAAAAAGTGTCTGTTAGTCTCCTAACATCCTCTGATTCTGCAGGTTGTCTGGGGTCTGCTTGATACATCAAGTGTTCTATAATTTTTTCCTGGTACTGCAGGAAGGTGTCAGTACCACCAGATTTTTTATAAAAGGACAAATGAATTGTGGATAGCCACCTGGATAAGGTATATTGCAACTTTTTCGTACCAGGTTTTAGATTTCCTCAGCACCAGGTAGGGCTGCAAGATCTGGTCAGAGAGGTCGACTCCACCCATGTATTTGTTGTATGCCGTAATGCACAGTGGCTTTTCCTTCGGTGTAGCTGACCCCCGTTCTGTTACAGTCACTGTGCCCTCTGGGTGGATTGTTGTCAGCATATAGACGCCTTTTCTGTCTGAGAATTTGACAGCCATCATTTCCTCCTGTTGGTACCTGAGTGATGTGCCTCTCTGCAAACGTTGTCTCACCAGCTGCTGTGGAAACTCTTTGCGGTTTTTCCGCATGGTCCCACATGCTCCTGTGCCAGCAGCATGCAGAGATCTAAAAAGTGGCACACTGCTGTAGTAGTTGTCGACGTAAAGATTGTAGCCTTGGTGAAGCAGAGGTTGGATCAGGTGCCAGACAAGTTTCCCACTGACTCCAAGATTGTCTGGGCAGCCCTGGGGGTTGAGATGTCTGTCCCGTCCTTCATAGATCAGAAAATCAAATGTATATCCTGTTGTGCTTTCCCACAGTTTGTAAAATTTTATGCCACACCGGGCACGTTTGGATGGTATGAACTGCCTAAAATGCAGTCGGCCTTTAAAATTCATCAGGGATTCATCAATAGAGATATTTTTGCCTGGGGTATAAACCGCTGAAAATTTATTAGACAGAAAATAAATTAGGGGCCGCAGTTTGAACACACGGTCATATCTGGCATCACTGCTTGGGGGACACTGCAAATTATCGTTAAAATGCAAAAAGCGCAGCAATGCTTCAAAGCGGTCTCTTGACATAACTGCAGGAAAAGCTGGCGTGGCATGGGTGAGACTAGCGGCCCAATAATGCCGAATTGTAGGCTTTCGGACTAGGCCCATGTTGAGTAACAAACCCAGTACAATTTTGATTTCTGTAAGGTGTGTTGGCACCCATCTCTTCCTGTGAGAAGATGTCGGGTGTTTTGCTATAAACTGGGTGGCATTAAGGTTAGTTTGATCAACCATGAGCTGTAGTAGCTCATCATCCACAAATATCTTGAAGAAATCTACAGGGCCAAAATTTTCAACATTGATATTTATGCCTGGTGAGGCTGTAAATGTTGGTATTTGGAGGGGTGAAAGAGCTCGCTGGTATCCACTGAGAGGTGTACTGCTGTGCAACTGATGGGGTGCTACCCTGTTCGTCCTCTTGCTGCCTGCTAGTACCAGGCCTTTCATGGTCGGAAGAGCTGCCTGAAGTGACACTTTCACTGTCACAAATGAAATCCTCATCTTCTGAGCCCAACTCAGGTTCGCTGTCCGAGCACAGGAGGGCATATGCCTCTTCAACAGTATACCGCCTACTTGCCATTTTTTTTAGGCACTCTACAGACTATGCAAAAGTAAACCTTTTTATTCTTTATTATAAAATCCTAAAACCTAAAAAAAAAATCCTAAAACACTGACCCTATCAACGACACTGACGGGAGCACTGATACTGGCTAAGGCACTAACCCACACTTGCGCTGACACAAATACTGGCAGTATGGGCACAAACTACACCCCACACACTAAAACAGTAATAAATGTAAAACTTTATATATATTTTTTTAAATAAAACACTGGTGACAGAAAACGCTAACGCTGAGATGAACTGCTACAGAAGCGCTAACGCTGAGATGAACTGTGACAGAAACGCTCACGCTGAGATGAACTGCTACAGAAGCGCTAACGCTGAGATGAACTGTGACAGAAGCGCTAACGCTGAGATGAACTGTGGCAGAAACGCTAACGCTGAGATGAACTGCTACAGAAGCGCTAACGCTGAGATGAACTGCTACAGAAGCGCTAACGCTGAGATGAACTGTGACAGAAGCGCTAACGCTGAGATGAACTGTGACAGAAGCGCTAACGCTGAGATGAACTGTGACAGAAGCGCTAACGCTGAGATGAACTGTGACACAAACGCTAATGCCGAGATGAGCGGTGACAAACGCTAACGCTGAGATGAGCGGTGACAAACGCTAACGCTGAGATGAGCGGTGACAAACGCTAATGCTGAGATGAGCGGTGACAAACGCTAACGCTAAGACTACTGACACTGACACTACAAAATACTCTAAAACTGAAACTGTCACTATTACTGAACTGAAGTGAAGCTGTCACTGCACCTAACCTAACTAATGCTAACAGAGGTGATCAGAGCCTAATCTGAGACCTATTGTGGGCTGATAATAACTTATTTAACTTTTTTTGTTAACTTTGAGAAAGATCTCAGTGGAGGAAACACTGTATCAGTTTCTCCTCAGACGATCTGAGGAGAATGAGATAAAAGGAAGCTGATCGACAGACTTCCGATTCATGTGCTCACTGTGATTGGCTGTCACAGTGATCACGTGACTGGGGGCGGGTTCTCCCACCTGTCAATCATTAGTCCGAGACCCGAAGCACTCCTGACACTCCTGTCTCCTCGCTGCGTGCACGCGATCCAGCACGATCCCGGCTTGAACACATGTACGCAGATATGCGGCCCCACAGAAAAAAGCCCAGGCATTTGGGGCCGCATATCTGCGTGCTGTCGGCGGTAAAGGGATAAACATGGATGCCCAAGCATAATTTTGCGAGCGTTCATTAAATGCTATAGTGTGAATGCAGCCTTAAAGGCCAAGTTTACCTTTGATAATAAATGCACTTTTTTTGCAGGGGTAAAAAAAAAAAAAGGGTTTATTTTTTTCTAAGGAGCCTGCAGAGCATTGCATCCGTAATCAGCAGATGGCGAGTGCAATGTCAGGCTCCTGCAGACTCTCAAGATAGCTGTGACAGGCTCACCTGGGACAGAGGCTTTTGGAGGGGACTGAATACTAGCCTCTTGCCTACCGACTATGGGCCCTGGCATTTGAGGGAGCTACAAGCATTTAGGAAGATATTATGTTATGTAATGCAAAAGGACATTATTAAGGAGGCCATGATGGTCTCTGCATGCTTAGGACTCATATAGTAGATGTATGTGAAAGAAATGCTGATTAATGAGATCTGGAAAGCCCCGGGTCTCCTGTTGTCTACTAGTGTGGCTTTTCTAGAGTATTTCACCCATTGTTGTTTGTGCCAATTAACCCTGCTATTGTATGAAGGAGTTCTGTGTTGATATTTATGATAATGTGTATTGCATAGTCAGTGAGCTAGGAGACGTGAAGTCTACCATAAAAGGTCATATCTCTGAGTCACCTAGTCTGGGTAAATGATTAGATAACTAGCTCATGTTAAAGCGGAGGTCCACCCCTAAAAAAAAAAAAAAAAAAAAAAAAAAGCAAAAGCCAAAAAAGTTTAAAAATGTTTTTTTTTTTTTTTTAGACTTACCATAAATGGCTGTTACTAGGCAGATCTTCCCAATGTCCGCGGTGCTGTCCTCCTCGCGTTGTCTTCTGGGGAATGGGGTGCGCTGACTTCTGGGAACTGTGTGTCTCCCAGAAGTCAGCCGCCCATTCACAAAGCCCTGTGCGACTCACGCATGCGCAGTAGGAAACGGGCAGTGAAGCCACAAGGCTCCACTGCCTGTTTCCGTTAGTGAGGATGGCGGCGCCGGGACCTGTCACGATCGACGGCTCGGCTTCAGGCGGCCGACATCGCGGGCAACCTGGACAGGTAAGTGTGCTTATTAAAAGTCAGCAGCTACAGTGCTTGGAGTTGCTGACTTAAAAAAAAAAAAATTAAAGCTGGACCTCCGCTTTAATTAGATTTCTGTTTACAGTTTGTATTGTGAGCCTGCTGTATATATTTGTGTGTCATCTAAAATAAATCACTTCTTGTTCAGCAACCAAATGAGTATTGCCTTGTTTTGTAGTTGTTAGCGGTTGGAATATCTGATATCTATATTCAGACTAGGAGGAAGATGTATATGACGAAAGCAGTCAAGCGGAGTGTGGGACGTTTCGTTACAATAGCCGTTTGCCCAGAGCTCTAATATACACACACAGGCAGTTACTTGAGAGCAGGAAGATCAATGAACTGCAAGAGTGCTCACCGACACCTTCGTAGTTCATTGAGAACTACAAGCCTTTGGCTGCAATGGCTGACAGCACTTGTAGTATATTTATTCACAGGAAGCTGTTAAAGTGGAAGTAAACCCTCCTATCATTTTCAGGCAAGGAAGCTGCCATCTTGGCCTCTGTTTAATCTTCAACTGCCATGATGCTGCACATGTGATCAGTTACGACACCAGCCATTGGATGGTTTGACAGTTTGGTTGAGAGCACAACCAATGTGACAGTTGGCATTCCCGGCATGCCGGAAATGTAACTGCTTTTTGAAACTGATAAATCGTTGGGTTTACTTCCGCTTTAATGCATGACTCGCCCGTGTGTGGGGTTTTTTCCGATTGTGACAACGGATGCAGGGACAGGATCCTCCTCCCTGCGGGGAGGGGGATGCATGCTGTACGTGTCACATGGTACACTCTAACTACAGGTGTAACATGAAACATGTTCAGAAAGGTGAACTTATCCTTTAAGCAAACTAAACACAGCATTTTTTTTTTATAACTAATGATTAATAATATATAAAAAATGGCGGCCTACAAAACACGAGCGATTGCCAGACCACAATGGCTTCTGTGTTTGGTACAGACCTGCTCTGGCACCACGGGGATGCGTCTTGTCCCATTAGACATCTTTTTGGACCAGATGGCTTGATCCACCATTTTGAGGCCATTTTGTCTCTGCTCGTTGCTTTCAGGTTTCTAATGATAGAATGACACAAGAAATGAACATCAGTTAATTTAAACAAAGGGAACCAAATTATGATCTTAGTATGTCATATATGTTAGTGTGCTGCAATCATAAATCCCACACAGAGAGTCGCAGGGGTGTACGCTATGACAGATGAGAAGACTTACATTCAGACCGTCTCTGAGCAACCACTTGTCACAGTGGGTAGGTTGTCCTTGCTGTTTGTGCCTGCGGGCGATGACATGAGGTATACCTGCTGGGTGGGTGTCTGTGGCTCTGCCAATGCGCAGTATATTAGAGCCGGCGTGTATCACCACCACATAGTCACTCTGAATGTGCTGCATTAAACAAAGACAAGGAAAATTATACAGAGGAAGGCGGTCACTGAGATACACCACCCTCCACTGCCATCTGTATGATACTTCTAATATCAATGTCATTACAACAAGGGCCCCCTTGTACTGTGGGTCACCAGAAGGGCCCCCCCTTGTACTGGGGGTCAGTGAGGAAAAGCCCCCCCTTGTACTGGGGGTCAGTGGGGAGAGGGGTCTCCCTCTTGTACTGGGGGTCAGTGGGGAGAAGGGCCTCCCCCTTGTATTGGGGGTCAGTGGGGAGAAGGGCCTCCCCCTTGTACTGGGGGTCAGTGGGGAGAAGGGCCTCCCCCTTGTACTGGGGGTCAGTGGGGAGAAGGCCCCCCCTTGTACTGGGGGTCAGTGGGAAGAAGGGCTCCCCTTGTACTGGGGGGTCAGTAGGAAGAAGGGCTCCCCTTGTACTGGGGGGTCAGTGGGAAGAAGGGCCTCCCCCTTGTACTGGGGGTCAGTGGGGAGAAGGGCCCCCCTTGTACTGGGGGTCAGTGGGGAGAAGGGCTCCCCTTGTACTGGGGGTTGGGGGTCAGTGGGAAGAAGGGCTCCCCTTGTACTGGGGGGTCAGTGGGAAGAAGGGCCTCCCCCTTGTACTGGGGGGTCAGTGGGAATAAGGGCCTCCCCCTTGTACTGGGGGGTCAGTGGGAAGAAGGGCCTCCCCCTTGTACTGGGGGTCAGTGGGGAGAAGGTAGGGCTGGGCGATTTTCCCCCCAAAAAAAATCTGCGATTTTTTTATAAAAAACTTGATTTACGATTCGATTTTTTTTTATTATATTAATTGAAGTGCATCAACAAACAAAATTGCAAAGGCAAACCCTTTCTCTAACTGCAAAGTCAGTGTGCAACAAAGATTGTTAAACATCCAAATTATTAATACTGTATTTGGATTTAGCTAATAAAACAACAAAAAATCTTGAGGTTACTCTTAGTTGAATTGAACTGTGCCCATGCCTCACTGTGTCCAATGCCTCATGCAGATTTTCATGGGATACGGATTTTACTGCTACACCGGCAGCCATTCCAGTATTCAATAGCCGCTCCTCCTCCTCGTCTGTGATAGGCGGAACACTCAATTTCCCAGCGTTCAGTGTTCCGCCTATCATGGACATCCGCTCATCCCCATAACACAGACAAGGATGAGAGGATGTCCGTGATAGGCGGAACACTCAATTTCACAGCAGGCAGTGTTCAGCCTATCAAAGACGACGAGGACTCGGGAGGCGCGGCTTTTGAACACTGCAATAGCCGCCGTCTGTCTGCATGACACGCTGATCAGGTAGGCAGACGGCGGCTTGCGGTTAGTTAGTGTTACATTACATCTACTCGCGGCGGCTGCGGCGAGTAGATGTAATTGGGGTAACGCTGCCCAGTGCCATTCCGGATACTCCCCCTGCAGCCCTGCTACGAAAACTTTGAAGGAAAAAAAAAAATGTAAAAAAAAAAAAAAACATTTTTTTTTTTTTTTAATCTAAAAAAATCGATTTTCTTCAAATCTGAATCGATTTGAACTCAAAACTCGATTCAAGATTAAAATCGATTTTTTTCCCAGCCCTAAGAGAAGGGCCTCCCCCTTTTACTGGGGGTCAGTGGGAAGAAGGGCTCCCCTTGTACTGGGGGTCAGTGGGGAGAAGGTCCTCCCCTGTACTGGGGGTCAGTGGGGAGAAGGGCTCTTCTTGTACTGGGGGTCAGTGGGGAGAAGGGCCTCCCTTGTACTGGGGGTCAGTGTGGAGAAGGTCCTCCCCTGTACTGGGGGTCAGTGGGGAGAAGAGCCTCCCCCTTGTACTGGGGGTCAGTGGGGAGAAGGTCCTCCCCTGTACTGGGGGTCAGTGGGGAGAAGAGCCTCCCCTGTACTGGGGGTCAGTGGGGAGAAGAGCCTCCCCTTGTACTGGGGGGGTCAGTGGGGAGAAGGGCTCTTCTTGTACTGGGGGTCAGTGGGGAGAAGGGCCTCCCTTGTACTGGGGGTCAGTGGGGAGAAGGGCCCCCCCCTTGTACTGGGGGTCAGTGGGGAGAAGGTCCTCCCCCTTGTACTGGGGGTCAGTGGGGAGAAGGTCCTCCCCTGTACTGGGGGTCAGTGGGGAGAAGGTCCTCCCCTGTACTGGGGGTCAGTGGGGAGAAGAGCCTCCCCTGTACTGGGGGTCAGTGGGGAGAAGAGCCTCCCCTTGTACTGGGGGGGTCAGTGGGGAGAAGGGCTCTTCTTGTACTGGGGGTCAGTGGGGAGAAGGGCCTCCCTTGTACTGGGGGTCAGTGGGGAGAAGAGCCTCCCCTTGTACTGAGGGGGTCAGTGGGGAGAAGGGCTCTTCTTGTACTGGGGGGGTCAGTGGGGAGAAGGGCCTCCCTTGTACTGGGGGTCAGTGGGGAGAAGGGCCTCCCTTGTACTGGGGGTCAGTGGGGAGAAGGTCCTCCCCTGTACTGGGGGTCAGTGGGGAGAAGAGCCTCCCCCTTGTACTGGGGGTCAGTGGGGAGAAGAGCCTCCCCCTTGTACTGGGGGGTCAGTGGGGAGAAGGTCCCCCTCTTGTACTGGGGGTCAGTGGGAAGAAGGGCCTCCCCCTTGTACTGGGGGTCAGTGGGGAGAAGGGCTCTCCTCGTACTGGGGGTCAGTGGGGAGAAGGGCCTCCCTTGCACTGGGGGTCAGTGGGGAGAAGGGCTCTCCTTGTACTGGGGGGTCAGCGGGGAGAAGGGCCTCCCTTGTACTGGGGAGAAGGTCCTCCCCTGTACTGGGGGTCAGTGGGGAGAAGAGCCTCCCCCTTGTACTGGGGGTCAGCGGGGAGAAGGTCCCCCTCTTGTACTGGGGGTCAGCGGGGAGAAGGTCCCCCTCTTGTACTGGGGGGTGAGTCGCCCAGGGTTAGTTATGTATGGCCAGCCATGTCGTCGGAATCCCCGGTCACCTCCTGCAGAGGCTCGGGAATGCCGGCGGGGACAATGGGTCTCTTCACCCCGCGCTGCTCCTTCTCTTTCTCTTTCCCGTTCTCAGGCTCTCCCTTCTCCGCCTGGGTCATCGCAGCCACCGGGCTCTGACTGCGCATGCGCCACTATCAAGCGCCGACCAGGAGCTAACCCTGGGACATACACAGATGTGTGTATATGAGAGAGCGGACAACTATGCGCTATCCCTGGGTACTTTACAGCCTATTGGTGGAGGAGTGCTGCGCTGCCGAGTATCAGGGACAAACATAACCTATCCCCTCAGGCATGGACAGCCATTACTAACCCGGGAACATCCTGCGTGGATTATTACTCTCTGGCAGTGGGAGGAGTTATCTCTGTCCCACGCCTCTGTAACTAAGACCGCGTTGCCAGGGTCTCAGGGACACGCCTACAGCGGCCAATCAGCGCTCTCCACCTCCTGTTTGGAGTTCCCGGATTTCCGTAGCTGTAGAGGAGAGAGAGTCTGAGTCACCATCCGAGGAGGAACCATGGTGTACATCTCCAATGGTGAGCCCTGTGTACCGACCACACACACCACACAATCTTATCGGAGGATCTACTCAGCAGAGTGGGGAGGGGACCCATCCCTGTACAATCTGATGGAGCGGAGATCGCGCAGACTGGACAGGACATTATACAGCCCATTCACCATACAATCTGATTGTACAATCTGCTTTAGAACTGTCAGCAGAGATGTAGTGTAAGGACACGTCTGATTGGATACAAATGAAATGGTATTGTTTAGGTAGAACCAAAGGAGATTGTACAATCTGATTGTATAGTGTATGGCCAGCTGTAAGTTCACCACACACGTTCCAGTCTGTACAATCTTCTATAGATCTACCATTAATTATATAGTGCGAGTACCTGCATCATGGGGTACAAACTGATTGGATAGTTCAGGTATGTCCTCATATTACATAGTGTTGGTAAATCTAAAGTCCATTGTACAACCAGATTGTAATGTGTATGGTGACCCTTAGTTTGTATTAAGTTGTACAATCAGATTGTATTGTGTGTGTGGTCAGATTTATGTAGGTCAGTTCTGTAATAGCAGTGTCTGATTTTAGGGGGGATGTCGGATCCCATAAATGATATAATGATCTCACTGCCGTCTTCCACATGTGTGAGTGTGAGGTCTCCTCCATCCTTCTGGGGATCTTCCATGGTGTACATCTCCAATGATGAGCCCTGTGTACTGACCACACACACCACACAATCTCATTGGACCATCTACTGAGCAGTGTGGGGGGGGGGGGGGCATCTCTGTACAATCTGCACAGCTGTCAGCAGATGGAGTGGAGATCACACAGACTGGACAGCACATCATACAGTCTACTGCCCATTCACCATACAATCTGATGGAGAACTGTCAGCAGCAATGTAGTGTAAGGGCCTGTCTGATTGGATACTGGGGGTCAGGGCCGGCTTACCCTGGTGTTGGTCTCTGAAGAGCGATCCACAGTGCTGACATTTAGGGGCAATTTATTATATTCTGCCTTCATTTATTTCCTTTTTAAGGCTTTCCTTCCCCTTTTTTTTATTTTTTTTTTTTTTTTTTTTTTAAACCTTGTGGACGACCTTCCCAGAAGAGTTGAAGCTGTTTATAGGTACAAAGGTTGGGCCAACTCAATATTGAACCCTACGACTGGGATGCCATTAAATTTCATGTGTGTGTAAAGCACAGGCGTCCCAATACTTTTGGTAATATAGCGTAGGAGGGCAATCATCTGGGGCACATACTGGCAGCATGCCGGAAACTAGACTGAACAGTGTATGTGCAGCTCAGTGCACATTCCACAGAGGACTGTGATCAGTCAAGGATGTGTATTTATTGTGGAGGAGACATTGTCTCAATAAAGACCACACTTGTTTGCAATTTTTAATTTCTAACTCCTATTTTTATTTTATTTTTTTGCACTATTTTTTTGGCTTCCACTTCCTGGTTTCCCTAAAGACAGTGGTGACATGGCCCCGCCCACACAGATACCACCTGGGAAGGCTACATCAACATTACCCTCAGGGAAATCTCATACCTGAATTGTGAGATCTTGCAGTATTGTCGTCATAGTACACATGTAGTAGATGAAGCCCGTGACGTGGTGGCGTCTTCTCACTCATGCAGTAGATGAAGCACTTTTTGTCATGTTATAACCAAAAACATAAATGTATTTTATTGGGATTTTATGTGATAAACCAACACAAAGTGTCACATAAGTGTGAAGTGGAAGGAAAACGATAAATGGTTTTACAAATAAATAAGTGAAAAGTGTGGCGAAAATTTGTGTTCAGCCCAATACTTTGTAGAACCTCCTTTCACTGCAATTACAGCTACAAGTATTTTTGGGGATGTCTCTACCAGCTTTACACATCTAGAGAGTGACATGTTTGCCCATTCTTCTTTGCAAAATATCTCAAACTCTGTCAGATTGGATGGAGAGTGTCTGTAAACAGCAATTTTCAAGTCTTGCCACAGATTCTCAATTGGATTTAGGTCTGAACTTTGACTGGGCTGTTCTAACACATGAATATGCTTTGATCTAAACCATTTCATTGTATCACTGGCTGTATATTTAGGGTTGTTGTCCTGCTGGAAGGTGAACCTCCGCCCCACTCTCAAGTCTTTTGCAGACTAACAGGTTTTCTTCTAGGATTGCCCTGTAATTTGCTCCATAAACTCTGACCAGCTTCCCTGTCTCTGCTGAAGAAAAGCATCCCCACAACATGATGCTGCCACCACCATGTTTCACAGTGAGGATGGTGTGTTCAGGGTGCTGTGCAGGGTTAGTTTTTTGCCTCACATAGCATTTTGCTTTTAAGCCAAAAAGTAAAATTTTGGTCTCATCTGACCAGAGCACCTTCTTCCACAGGTTTGCTGTGTCCCTCACATGGCTTCTCGCAAACTGCAAACGGGATTTCTTTTGGCTTTCTTTCAACAATGATTTTCTTCTTGAGAAGCAGCCAAGAGGCCCATGGAAACTCTGGAGGAGCTGCAGAGATCTACAGCTCAGGAGGAAGAATCTGTCCACAGGACAACTATTAGTCGTGCACTCCACAAATCTGCCCTTTATGAAGACATATAAAGGCCAGATTTGTGGAGAAGCACGACTAATAGTTGTCCTGTGGACAGATTCTCCCACCTGAGCTGTGGATTTCTGCAGTTCCTCCAGAGTTACCATGGGTCTCTTGGCTGCTTCTCTGATTAATGTTCTCCTTGCCCAGCCCGTCAGTTTAGGTGGACGGTCATGTCTTGGTAGGTTTGCAGTTGTGCCATACTCTTTCCATTCGGATGATGGATTGAACAGTGCTCTGTGAGAGGTTCAAAGCTTGGGATATTTTTTTATAACCTAACCTTGCTTTAATCTTCTCCACAACTTTATCCCTGACCTGTCTGGTGTGTTCCTTGGCCTTCAAGATGCTGTTTGTTCACTAAGGTTCTCTAACAAACCTCTGAGGGCTTCACAGAACAGCTGTATTTATACTGAGATTAAATTACACAAACAGGTGGACCCTATTTACTAATTAGGTGACTTCTGAAGGCAATTGGTTCCACTAGATTTTAGTTAGGGGTATCGGAGTACAAATGCACGCCACACTTTTCACACATTTATTTGTAAAAAGATGTGAAAACCATTTATAATTTTCCTTCCACTTCACAATTATGTGCCACTTTGTGTTGGTCTATCACATAAAATCCCAATAAAATACATTTACGTTTTTGGTTGTAACATGACAAAATGTGGAAAATTTCAAGGGGTATGAATACTTATTCAAGAATCGTACAGATGTATATCCTTGAAATGAGTGAGGCACATGACATCCCGCACTTCCTTTCGCTCATACGCAATAGTGGTGCAATGGATCGGCATTGATCCGTACGGATCAACATCTTCGGATCGGCACACGCGTGATCCGCGGATCCGCAGGAGGTAGTGTGAGCTCCGCTGCCTGCATCGGCCATAGGAAAGGCCGTGGCCTCGGCCTAGCTCCCGGAGCGGCTGCCATCTTGGTCCAACCAGTGGCGGCCTCTGTCTCGTCACAGGAGGTAGGCCGACGCCACGGCGTGTCCCAAGGCAGGTGTAGGCTGCGAATGTGCTGTGAGAGCGCTCTCAGGCACACCGGAGGCTGATCCAGGAGGGGAGCGAACTCCAGGCAATCAGGAAGGCCAGGAAAGCTTGTTGCGGTGTCTCGTCACATTCGGCTCCTAATCACAGATTTGAAAATCCGACGGACTGTTTAGATGTTAAATTTTAAAAGCAGCAGCAAACCTGCTGACCTTTCATGGTTGCTAATGTGACAGAACACCTCTGATTTTCACATTTAACATGTAAACAGTCTGTCGGATTTACAAATACTATATTTAAGTATATAAGCTCAGTTTTTATGTTGAAAATAACTGTGAAATCTAAAACTCCGGTGGGTGTAACAAGATGTTTGCTTCCCCCTTCTCACTCTATCATTACTGTGCAGGAGTGTGGGGTGTAGCAAGATGGCGGCAACAGAATGTCACTTCCGGAGCAATCTGTGATGTTTATCCCTCATATTGTGACATTGTGTGCACTTAGTTTGTGAGGGTGTCCTGCTGTGGTTGGCTGACAGCAAGCTGCTGGATCTGTGTTGGAGGAGATTTATGTGGCGTGTTTTGTTTGATTTTTTTAAAAAAAAATTATGTTATGACATGTTATGGAAAGGCAAGGAGCATAGGCATTCGTGTAGTGGGAGTGTATTTCTAATTAATTTATTGGTTAATTTAATTGCCAAACTATGCTCACTTGTGTGTATGTATGTTTTTTTGTATAATCTTTATTTATGGAAGACAGGACAATACAGCTCTGATTACAGTATCCATAGGTAGAAAAAAAAAACATCAAGTAATGTGCCAGTCCTTCCTTTTTTTTTTTTGTTATTCCACAACAGACAGGTACAGAAACATAAATGACATAAATTACATAGTTTCACAAGAAAGAAACGGTTAAATCAGTCGTTAGTATACGAAATGCAAGAAAAGGAAAAAAAAAAAAAAGGGGGGGGGGAAGGGTTCAAGTGACACATTAGCGGCGAGGACTACAACCTCACAATGAGTGAGCAGAGTCCCCAATCGCCAAATAGCAAAATACAAGACAAAATTCATCTCCGAAGAGATGTTAGCAAACATGTGGCTAGGCCGACCAGCTCCCCGGACCAATAGCGCAGAGAATCGCAGATCTTGGAGGGAGGATCAGGCGGGCGCGCACAGGGGGAGGGGGGCAGCAATGCACCTCCAACTAACCTCCCCCCGACACGCTGCCCCGCCCGGATCCTCCCAACTCGAGGCCCCCACACCATGGTGACACAAAAGTGTCGATCCCCCGAACTGTCCAGGGGAATCCGCGATATCAGAGCGCCCTAGCCCGGCAAGCCAGCCGGCCCTCCAGCCCCGCACCTGTCACCTAATGCTACTAACAAACTGTTGTTAAAGACTGAAACCACAGTAAACCAAAAAAAAAAAAAAAAAAAAAAAAATTTTTTTTTAAATAAAAAGGGGGGA